>OY740716.1:25800841-27003341 GCA_963513945.1 Hydrotaea diabolus | reverse complement strand
AGGACAATAATATTGGGAACCGTTCTTATAAGCTAAAGCATTATGAGCCAACCGATCAACCGGTCCTAGCTAGAGCAATCGGAAATAACTGCATTAATGTTGGGTCTGTAGGATTTGTCCAAAGTATTTTACTCTCCACTGCAACCAATTCTAGTTCATAAACTTTCAATAGTACCCACACGATCCTACAGGGTTAGGCAATTCAACAGTTACCTATTCAAACGACCATATTTTTCTTGTGTAAAATAATTTTAATGTGTGGAAACATTTAAAATGTCTGAATCCATTTACTATAGCTTGATATGACCACCTTTTGCCTTGACTGTAACTTTCAAACAGTTAACAAATTAGTTGATTATTAGTTGCTGCATGATTTATTTTGGCTTACTTCAGCGCATCCATACTGGATTATTTTTGAGTGCTGAAATTTCTCTCCAAAATATCTCAGATGAAATAGTCCATCGGATATGCAACTGGCGAATTCGAAAGCTGGCGAAAGGACGAAATAAAGTGTGAACCATAGTTTCTAACCATTCTTGGTTCACACCAGCTTTATGAGAGTCTTTTTGGAACGTCGATGGCCTGCGATTAAAATTTTGCGTGTCCTCGACTCTAAAGCAACTTCCAAAATATTGTCCCGATAAAAAGTCTCATTGACACCAGGCTTGACTGTGTCCAACGGTGGTCACAGCTGCCGATAACATTACTTGAGTTGGAAATATATTTTGGGTGGCCGTTTGTAAACTCTAATTTTCGTAAGTGCGTTCAGTTAAATAAACACGATCATTTTGAGAGTTTTTAAACAGCTGTTATTGCTATGAATTTGACTTAGCTGGCATTATCGGTGAACTAGTGAACTTGGTCACACTTCAATCGTAACCCCCTTGTATTTTAAGTTTATTTAATTAATATAGAACGCGCTTAGTATGAGTACAGTGTAAAGTGTAATTTTACCGAGCCCAAAATAGCATAAATTGGCCAACTAGAACCCTTGTTGTATTTCAGAGATGGCTACGTTATGTAGGTTTCTGGCAGAACCGAGGTATAACAAAATGTCAACAAGCTCGCCATTGCGTACGACTGATATATCTTTGATTCAAATCAAACACCAGGCCCATTTTTGAAAACCTCCTGACCCCATGTTTTCTTAAATTCGATTGTCTCGCTCATTTGGCGTTCATGCGTTATGAAACGTCATTATCGTCGATTTGGGTTTTTGTAAAGCGATTTAAAAATCCGAAAGACAAATCTGTAATTTATGTAATGCATTTTTGAATGCCTTGTTGAACCAATTCTTGTGATTTAAAAAATCTTAAACTATTTTACTTCTACTAGTATCAAGATTTGCAAAAATCATCAACAAAGTATGTGGCTTGAGTAGTTGGCACCCAATACCCAAAATAAAAGAAATTGCAAGGGAGTTGCATGGTGCCATCCTGTCACAGCGTGTGTTTTGTCCCTTGTGTTTGGTAGGGCAAAAATATTCATTTCATTTTCGCACCCATCGAGTTTGTGTCTTAAGTCTTACGTTTCAGTTCATACCGCACAAATTAAGTATGGCGTCTTTAAGTTTGTGTCTTAAGTCTTTTTATTTAATTTCACACTCATTGAAATGTAGTGTGAGTGTGTGTGTATGAGTGTTTTTCGACTCATACATTTTTTTGTTTGCTATCATTTAACTTATCTCATATTTCAGTTAAAAAAATACAATAAAAAATACCTGCACCCCTCCCACTACCGCCATCCACTTCAATCAGCTTTGTGATTGAGACATGCAATTCATACTTAATCATGCCATTCGAGATTGATGTTAAAATTAACTTTGAAATATGAATTATGGCTAAGGTTAGCAACATATAATTTATAACTGAGAATAGCGATAATGCCAAACTGCATAATCCAATAATACCAGTGAACCCAAAAAGGAAAAAAAAACAAAAAATGTAGAACAAAACAGTACGAGTAGTTCACAGCCTACACTGAAACGATTAAAACACAAGATACTTCGGAGATCAGATGAAAACAACCACAAAACCTTCTGAAATAAATCGAAAGTATTTCGTATATCGTCAACATATTGGCTGGCTCTGTCCTGTTTTATCGTTCTTGTTATTGTTGCGTTTTGTTTTTTTTGTACAAATCATGTTAGCTGCAAATCAAAAGCACGTCATACACACACGCCCACCTAAGTAATTTTGCAATTAGCTAACGCCAGATGACGCCAATGTGCTTGGCTACTCCAGCCAAAAACACAAAGCACCCAATCTTGACTAAGAACAAAAACAAAACACTGCAGATAGAAAGAGAATACAAGAGGTAACAATGAAAGCCGACTACAAAGGCGCGCTCTCAGAGCAAAATGAATATGGCAAACGGGCGCTAAATGAAATTGACACTTCATTTTTACAAAGCCAACCAGCAAAAGCCGCGCGACTTAGCTTCCAACCGTCACACACTCACATGCCGCTGCAGTGGCTATTGTTGTTGCTTTGAGCTGCTGTTGGTTTAAGGTTGCCCATTTTGTTGTTGCCAATATGCCAGTCTTATGCCATAGACATGCAAACGGCGTTTTATATTTTTTGTTTTTTGCTGCACAAATATGCAGACAACCGTCACCAACAACAACCCACATATGTCAGGTTAAGAGTTGAAATTAAGTATTCGACGCTGTTGTTATTGTTGAGTTGTTTTTGCAATTGCAGTTGTTTTTGTCTGTTTCATGTTGCCTCACAACAGTAGCTGATCAGAAACGTTCCCTCAGTTGCTCATGTATCGATGAGAGCTTGTATCTGTTCATCCATCTGCCCTTAACTCATTGCATCATACCAGTACATGCAGACAGTGAGGAGCACACAGACACACACATAAATACTCATATAGCTGAATTCATGGTCTGCGGCGATATTTGGAAGGCCTTCTTCAAATGTCACCTTATGAGAGATGCCGTGTTTCTTAAACAAGAGGGTCATCACAAGTCTCAACTGGTAATTTTTGCCATAGAGCCCTAAGAATACTGAGTTCTCATAAAGCTCAAATCATGGTCTGAGGCGATATTTGTGGGGCCTTATCCACAAGGTCATCTTGTGGGAGATATACTTATAGTTTCCATATAAATAAGTATAGCTCATTATATGTAAGGTCATTACAAGTACCAACTCGTCATTTCAAGCAGAGTCCTGCCGTGGTGTGATTTTCAATATACACAACTTTCACAAAAGTAACCGAGTTTTAAAGCTTGAAACAACCGTCAAACATTTTTGAGTAACCGATGTAGTGAGTATTTAGGCCTACGTGATGGACAGAGTGCACGACGTTAATCGTATTGTGATAGGTTGTGTGCGCGACCACAACACATGTTATCCGGTCTCAAATCATTACAAAAAATATGTACAATTTCTTAATGGAAATTAAATTAATTACGGAAGAAATTAAATTAATTACGGAAATGTTGCACTTTTCTTTAGTTCAGTTCTTTGTTTTTGCAGTAGAGTGTTCTAAACCCACATTTCGGCTTTCATGACCAAACCCTGCAGTCGGTTTCTCAAAAATGACTTAAACCCGATATGTCAGTTAACCCGGTTTTTTGCTGTCGGCTTTTCCGGATTTTAGTTTTTTGGTTATTGAATGTAAAAGCAAAAAAAAACTTAATTTACACGTACGACATACGCAACTGCCAAAATATGCCAGCTAGTACCAAAATATGCTAGCATTATGAGTACCAATCAACTCAGAATCTCCAGTTGATTCGATTGAACGATATCTGTCTGTCCGTTCCTTACTCTGCCACCTATCAAAAGCTTATTTTCAATTAACAGGTAGCAAATGCTGTTCGATTTTAATGACATTTAGCAGAAGTAAGTTTTTTTTGGACATAGGACGGAGTCAGCTGACTTTTAAGAAAATCGGTTGAAGTTGATTTACTCGTATAGCTTGCTCACATGCACATGTCCAACCAATTTTAGGTCTTTAGCGCTTGAAGCCACATATTACATACAATCTTAATGAAAATTAAAATTTTATCCAGTTCATTATGATCGATCAGTAAGCACCTTAAATAAAAATTGTTCAAACAGGCCCACGTTTGATAAAGCCCTAGTACAAAGGTCATATAAATTCTGATTTTAAACAAAATTAGTATTGTATATCAAGGTCTAGTCTTGTACCAATAAAGGTTAACTTTTGTAGTTCCCGTACAAATTGTCTGGGGACCTAAAAATTTCTTTGAGAAAACAAACATATGGCTTTAAAATAACTTTAAAATTTATTCACGAAGCAAAAAAAAAATATTTGTACAGCTTGGCTGACGTTAAGTGACGGATCTCATGTACGAAAATATTTTCCATTTAAACATGGACATATTGGAAGAAATGAATTTTTCCCTTAAATTTGGCTATGACCTTATCAAACAATAAACTGTTTTCAATTCATCCAAAACTGTATAAAAAGTGGACCGACTTCTACTAGTTTATTTTCAAATAAAAATCAAACCTATATGCGTGGTAATTGTTTTTATTGCACTCATAAAATCTATAAATTGGAAAAATTACTTCACTTCTGACTGGGAAACTATTTTACATTCGTAGACAAAAGGCTAAAACCGGAATGTAAGTTTAGGCTGCTTTTTTATATAAAAAAAATCGACGGTCTGTTTTATCAGAAAATGGTCTTAGAAAACCCCGAAATGACAGTTTGCAGAAAACCCAAGAGTTCCAGCCTGTACGAGATGTTTTAAGGTTTATTTTAATAGTTTGGTCATTTTACTAGCCTTCCAAAATACCCAATGCCCAAAACTGTTTTTTTATTATTCCTTATTTAGAAAGTGTGAATTATTTTATAAGCTAATTCAGGTATATTGTTGTTTGTCAAATGGTAAAGAAATGGTTTGTCGGCGAAGATAATGCGAACACTATATTGACAGGTAGACGCACGTATCGTCATAGGTGACGGAGGACTTTCCAATAACTTTCTTGCTTGCAGCCGTCGTCTGATAGTTTAAATTTTTTTCTGACAATTTTTCAGCGACCGGTTTCCACCTCGTAAATACCGGTCACGTTTTGTGTAAGAAATTAATCTTTAAAAACACAATGTCTTTTTAAAATTCTTTGTCGCTTGGAGCCGATAGTAGGCAGTAGGCCCCGGTCAGTAAGTTTAGGAATTATGTGGTGCATGATTTTTATACAATTTAGGAAAAGTTTCCCCTTGTTCTTATGTATGTGGGATATTGTGGGACTTAAGTAGAAAGAAGTTCTTATGATCTGCCTTTACTCATTTAGAAATGGTACTCATTTACTCATTTAGAAATGGCATGTAGTAGTACATATTAATTTTTGCTTTGAATTTGCATATGAGAAGTAGTTAGGAAGGACAAGACAACGCACTGGGTTTAAAATATGTACTGAGTACCTAACAATTTTATTTTGGCTCAAATGATTTATAAATCTCTTCTTTATAATCGTATAAATTGTTGCAACATTTTTTTTTATTGTGGGTTAAAAAATTTAATTTGAGCAAACGTATTATTTTTGGTCTTTACAAAATAATCTTGCTGTTCTGGGACGTACTAATTATTTTGATCATAATGCTTCCATGTTGACAGACTGTCCATTTGAATTTATTTCAAGACATTAACTTTTGTTTGTACATACACGCATCACGATGGGTTGAACGATTTTATATATAGAATATCGATGATGTTGACTTTACAATGAATCAGACGGAAAGCATATCGGGACAGTGAAAAAGCTCTTGTAAATGCGTCCATTGCATCACAAAAGATGAAGACATAAAGGGAGTATGTACTGGCTGAAGCGTGGAAGTTTGGTTATTTGGAAATGAAATAAAAAAATTGTGAACCTTAGAAAAAATTATTTTATATTTTAATTATATTGAACAGTAACGAAATTTTTAAACTACATGGTTTTCAATAGTGTATCTGATATAGATAAGTGTATCTGGCAAATGTCGACCTTCGCTATCCACAAACCGCTGCATACGTTTTCTGAAGTTTTTATGAACTCTAACAAGTCGACTGGTATTCTGTCAATTGTAGCCTCAATATTGTTATTTCGGTCTTCCAAGGTGTTGTGAAGGTTAATATACACCATCGACTTGAGATAACCCCAAAGGAAAAAATCGCATAAGCCCAAGTCTGGTGAGCGTGCCGGCCAGTTAACATCACCCCTCAAAGCGAAACATTTGCCTCAAACAATGCATGGTAGCCCTCCCTGTGTGTGCAGTGGTACCATCCTGTTCGAACCATGTATCCTCTAATTGCTTTGTCTCAATAACCGGATGATCATAGTCATTGTCAATCCGGTGGAGAGAACGCAGAGCATTTCGGATATTACGGTACTGCTGCTCTAACTATCTCGATGTTTTGGGGTGTTGTAATCCTTCTCTCAGGTCCCCCCTTCAGACACATGACACATTCCCTGCTGTTCTCAATGAATTTACCCAATTTACAATTGACCGTCCAGAAACACGTCCGTGTGGGGAAACAGCAAATCGTAAACGAAAAGCACGCTGCACTGCAATGATCAAATGCGCATTTGAAAAAAAATGATTGACCTCAACGTGACCTAACGTGTCCAATGTATGATGGCAACTGAAAGGCAGACGAATACAAATCTCCTGTCAGCCACTATAAGCCACGCACTCTCTCCACTCTTTTCGACAAACAGTGCCGCCACAGCCTGCAGTGCAAAAAAGCAAACTTTCGCTCTCCACCCTGTACTTTCTTGAATATGTGGAAGATCCTCTTATTTAAGAAGCCATTTGGTTTTTGCTACCGAAGAAGATGTGCTACAACTTTGTTGTTTTAACGGAGCAAACGATGCTACGTAATTGTCAACCTGTTTTTCTTCTGTTTAAAAAATTCTTTAAAAGGTTTAACGTTTTTATATTTTGCACAGGGATTAACCGGCTCAAGACATCTTGCTTCTATATTTAAAAAGAAAACAAGTTTTTAATAAAATGGCAAAGTGACATTGATTTTCGTGGCTGCACACTACTTTTATCATGATTTCGGGTCAGTGACCCTCTTCAGAAAGCCTTGATGCAATTGTTGAAAGTAAAACCGAACTCTATAAGGCCAGGCTCTCCCCAAACGAATGAGAACTACTGTTGTAAACGTTACTTTTTAAGTTTTCTTTACACAATTGCCCACGGAAATACAACTCACTCTTGCCACCTCTAAGGAGACTCCACATCAAGCGCCATCAATAGATTTCTTTTACAACGTGTGTGTGTTGTAAAAAAAATACTTAGCCCTCTTGCAGATAACAAGACTTTTACGGGAGGAGATTCAATAAAAACTGTATATTTACAGGTTTTCCACAATGATTAATCGCACCTTATCGTTCGTCTTACATAATAAGACATGTCTCTTATTTGTCTGATTTAACTAACATTACTTTAATACATCGTTCAGGTCCTGCAGATTACATAAGGTTTGTTTAAAATCATTGTTTTTCCCTTTAAAAACATCTATTACATCTTACTGTTGACCTTACTTAGTAAGGCTTGCTTTACAACCTTGAATTTGCCTTTTTTGACCTTTAATAATTCTTGCTGCGACATTTCCAAATGCTGTTCTAGCTTTCAAAAATAGATTCGTTACAACTTACTCTTGGCCTTACTTAGTAAGGCATGCATGAGTGTCTCCCATTTATTTGCTTCACCAATCAACATTCATTTCCAAAAGCCTTTTCTAGCTTTCAAAAAAGATACATACTCTTGGCCTTACTTAGTAAGGCATGCATTAGTGCCTCCCATTTATTTGCATGAACAATCAACAAACATTTCCAAAATTTTTGTTCTAGTCGACAAAAAAATATTCATTACAACTTACTCTTGGTCTTACTTAGTAAAGCAAGCATGAGTGTCTCCCATTTATTGGCTTTATGGCCCGAGGAATTTAACAAATCTCTACCAAATCCACTGTTCTTTGTCACACCTTACCGTGTCCCTTAAATAGTAAGGTATACTTAACAACCTCATATTCGTCTGCCTTAAAACCATTCAATTATACGTGATGCCCCAGTTTTAAGAAAACATGTCTAAAAAATTGGCTTTTACTTTCGAAAAAGATTCGTTGCACCTTATCGTTTTCCTTACCCAGTAAGACAGTCCTTCTACTTGTTACTTGCAATTCTCATTTCCAGAACCAACTTTTAAGAAAACATGTCCTAAAGATAAGCTATTGATTTCGAAAAAGTCTATTATTATGAACCCGTTTTAGGTTAAAAGAGAAGATAGTGAAAAATCCATTATTAAAAGAGTAGATGGTGTTGTAATGCTCTAAGCTAGACTTAGAATAAAATAAATAAAAATAGCAATCCGACAGACTCTACAACACATCGGTATATAGAAGACTTGTCACACGTCTACACAGTGTGGGTACGATCAAAACTTATAAGTGGTTTCTGTAGCGTCAGGACCTTACATCAACAGAACCTTTTATTAGAACCTTGTGCCAATATTTTAAAGATAGGCAAGTAACAAAATAAGTTATTAACAAAGTGAAAAGTATTTTTGTGGCTGCTTTATTTTTTTTTAAGTCCCGTAACGACCTTTATTGGAATTCCAGTCTACAATTGTTGGTTTGTTATCTATCGCCACAACATGTATTTTCATTAAGTTCGGACTACATATGCGGCATCTAAAGCGGCTACATCTCAAATAAGGACAGAACTTTGTGTGGGCGTAATGCCAATTCATCGACGACCTAGGTTCTGCTAGATACTTTATTTATTCCTGATAATAGCCGATGCCGAAATTGTTTTCCAACGTTGCTAGTAGAGCAGCGGCACCTCGAAACCTAGTAATCGAGGTTTGTGCCATAAACTAGAGATACCTTTGCAGCTAGACCTGCTGAATGAGTTTCATGACTCTTTCAAAAAAACTGTGGCAACATTGGTTAATATCGTTCGTATAATGTTAGCTAAGACGAGAGTAACCTTTGTATAGGGGGTATATCCGAACATGGACTAATGTGACTAATATCAGTAGTATTTGCATGGGCGTTCTAACATTATACGCAATGTTTTATTGAGATCGCTTAATATTTGCAGTATTTCTCTATAATCTGGCCTATTTGCCTTTGTTTTAGAAATTACAAAAATCGGCGCATATTAACAAATGATATAGGGTGTACAAAATAAAAAGCGAATTTTAAATTTTATTTTTTGTTACAAACCGTGCAAAGTAAATTCGTTATCAGACGCTCCATAAGATCTCTTATTGTGCCTTTCTTGGAAGCCCCCTATTCTGTATATTAATTTTCTTATAAAAGTTTATTGGGTGGTCCTGTTAAAAACACTCTCCTGAGGACCATGGAACAAAAGTATGATTTTTGATATTGTGTTACATTGTCAGATCATTCTTCTCATAGACACCAACTGTTTATACGAATTAAGAATTTATTGAAGACATCAGACTCTTGAAGGCCTGCTCAGTAGCTCAGCTATTTCCGCCACTGTCTTTTTTTTAATTTTTAAAATATGCATAGACATTTTTCACAAGCATCTATTCATTCAATGTGAAGTCAATGTTTTTTTTTAATTATTTTAGTTTACTTAAACGAACAAACATAAAATGAAATCTGCAAAGTTGGCTTAGCACTTTGTCATATTTGAGCAAAACATGTTCTTTGCTATTCGGCATCTGTGTGTGGTGTTTTTAAACAATTATATTTTTTATCAAGTGTTTATAGAATGTGGCGCCAATATTATTATATTGAAGTGAGTTTGGAGAACATAAAGCACTGCAGTGACTATAATTGGCCTCAACAAGAAGACCTTGGAATAAAACTCTATGGAATAAGATTTATGGATTATGTTATTATTTATTTGTTTTTTTTTTTTAACAGCATGTAATTGCAAAAGGTCGTCGATAAAGTGGTTAAAACGAGACGGGGGCATAAGGATGGTATTAGAGAATAATAATCATAGTTTTCGTACGAGAGTCCTTCACAGCCTGTGTATATGTGGTAAGGATGAAGACTTTACATTGTGTGAGGATTACCTAAAAGTCCGTTCATCGGTTTAGCTGATAATGCAACAGTCGGGCAGTCTTGCCAGAGACCGACTATAACAAACGAGTGGACTCTTCTGGTGGTATTGATAAATATTCTTATCTCGAGATTAGGATAAGACATCTAAGAGAAACAAAGGGGGAAGCTAAAAAAGCAACACCAAAAGATAACTCGGAGCTACGGCCCAAACATGAATGTAGTACTTAATTTTCGGTCGTTACGATTTTAAGAGATTCGGATGTAGTGACGCCTTTAATACCGTTTCAAAAACCCAAAGCACTTGAGAGTTTTTTTGACACATGAAATGCGTGATCTCACCACCAAGCATTTCATCGTATTCTCATTCCCCCGATATCAAGAGCTTCCGAGCAAGCACTGTAAAACGCATTTAGAGCCACATATAGAAACGTCGGAGATAGAAAGCCACTGTGTGACGATAGATATCAATGATTCTGGCAGGGGTTAAATTCAAACCGAATTCAAAATATGACTTACATCGTCCGCAACCTCCCTCTTAGTGAGTAGTCGAGGCATATCTAAAGCCTTGATTGATACACCGACTTTCAATGCGATTTCAACCGAAATGAATCTCTTACCGCGATTTGGGTTTAAACCAGAGCCACCATTAAACTCCTCGAGAACCCGTTCCTACTAGTCAGTCAGGAAAAACACTTCTGGAGCCTCCCAAGTGCCCATGGTGCCAGTCTTAATTCCCTATAAAACTAGATAACCAAGGGCTACTAACAGACTATGTTTCAAATAACATGAGTCTGATAAGTCAAATCAATCCATATCCTATACTAGTTCAATTAATACGCTTAACTACCAAACTCACCCAAGCATGATGCATAACAAAACACCCAACAAGCTTAATCATTCGTCATAATCAAAATCTCATCGATTCCACTTAGCATCACGATACTAGAACCATTCAGACAGAGCATGCAACCAATTCTACCTATCACTTAGAGCCATCTTATGCAGACATGTATTGAGCGAGCCATGCCCAAAATGAACATTCAGCATAAGTCTTTAAAAAACCCGTCCCTTTTTGACTGTCCAATACTCTTCACACATGCACCCAAGTATGCTTTTAGCTTATTTGGGTGGTTGGTGGGATAGAGGGTACATCCCACCAACCACCCATCTATCCCTTGGTAATAGGGCACTCCTCCGAGCCATAAAAGCAAGGCCGTATTACCTATACATCAAGGGGTGGTACACCCATGAACACTTCTAATCGAAAGGCCCCTGCTACGAGCCTGCTAAATTAAAAGCCACAATCCGAATTATGGAGCCGCTCTACAAATAAGGCCAGTTTTCCATCAGACCACCTGAAGATCAAGTTTTACGGATACTACTTCTGGAAAGTATTTTTGACACTAGATAGCCTGCAATATGGTTCAAGACCAACCTTTGCTGGACCTTTGAAAGTAGAGAGATTTCAGGAGATTTCAACTCAGAAGATCTCTGGTTAAAATATAAGTATGAATACACCAGACCAGGGATCGCCAAGAGGGCAACCAGAAAGAGTTCTCCCATACTCACATGCGCTCACACACATTAAACAAATTCATTCAGTATCGCTTTAGCATTCGTCCGTGTAGGTGGTGTTGTCGCAGGTTATCCTGCAGTACACTAATCGAAATTCTTGATTTAGGTTCTACCATTGGACTTTGATCATTTGTATTGTCTTTTAATGTGAAAATCGAAGCACATTTCTAAAGGTGAATTTAGAGAGAAAAAACTTCTATCCGCCCATTCAGGTACAATGTAAGGTTGTATGAGGGTGCCGCTCGGAGGTCCATGTCGAATGCATTCAAGACTGGCTCGACGCCTCCGCCAACATTTTATTGTTGTACGAGCATCTGCGAAAGCAGCGGCTTGCTACGGCATCTGATTTTCAGCCCGATCGCCTAAGTCGATATATGAGTAAAAAAATAGTGCAGAAGCATAGAAATTCTGGTATAATTGTGGCAATCCTTTAAAGGGCTTCAGGGGCATAAATATTTGTACACCAATTTGAATCAGAAGTTGTCGACGTGTGTGTCGATACACATTAGATTCCTAGGACTAGAAATCCTAACTAGACATGAATAGAATCAAACCCTTGCTGGAAAAAAACAACATTGATGTTGAATTGCTCTTAAGTGTCCTGGCGGTACACTGTAGTGTTTTGGAAATCACTAGAAAATAATTGTCCCTGGTGTGGAGATGAAGGGAGATTTATACAGTAGAGCATCTGTTGCATAGATGCCCTTCATTTCTGATAAGACTGCAACTGCCTGGGGAAGTATTTTTTGAAGATCTTAAATATTCATCTTGCCAGATGGTACATCAGCTGAGTTTTCCCAATGATTTGTTCAGCTTCCTACAGCTCTGGTAGCGTAATTCATCATAGCTGAAGGACAATCAGAAAGGATTCTGTGTGGCAAACGCTTCGATGTAAGCGTTCAAATTTCATACTTGTCACAGCCCTTGTACAAGCCCTTCTCACCAAATCTTACTCAAATTTAAAAACAACGCAAGATAAAAATTGATTTACTATAATATAAAGTTGGTTTAAAAACTATGTTCATAGAAGCCCACAAGTTTGTTTGTAACCTCTTATTTTATCCCCTACACTACCCAAAGGGGTAGGCGAAGAATCTTCTGTATACCAAAATGGAGGCGAGCATAATAGGTGGTGTCTCAGTTAGGATATAATTTTTATTTTAACATAAAAACATGTATTTTTTGAGTCAGTTGCGATTTTTTTATGGGATTGTTAAGTATAAGCAGACATGTTCCGATTAGGAATAAAATAACATTCCGACGACCCCCGTGGCTCTGATTTTTAGAGGTTTTGTGAAATCTCAGGCTTACGCGAATAAACCTAATGGAGTTCCTGAGATCAAATTCCAGATCCAACTCTTCATCGTTGATATACATTTAGATCTCTGTGCAGCAATTTCATGAAAAAGTATTGACTTTTCAACAGAGTCGTGGTAGCCATTTGCCGGATATTTTTTTTCATTCTTAATCGGAACATGTCTTCTTTAAAATCCAATAAAATAAATCACAACTATTTCAAAAAATACCCGTTTTCATTTTAAAATGAAAAAGTGAATTTTACTGAGACACCCTTTATAACCGATACTGCTGTATTCTTTTTATTTTTATTTTTTTTTGTTTGGTTGTAGTGTACACAAAAACTATGCTATTGTGTGTAATACTCATTGTTTTTTGAAAAGGCTGAACATTCTTCTTTTAGATGGTATATGTGACGCGCAAAATAGAAAGGGCCTAAGGTTAAAAACCAGTTTTGTTCAGGAGAGCCATTTTAAAGATTAGGTTCCTTTCTATTTGCGCTTAGAATCGTCGACTTCACTTTCATAAAACGCGCATACGAGTATCTCTTGGAGGGAACATTTTTGGGGCATGGGATCGGTCTCATTCGATGCTCAGATGTTGTCCACATCAAAAACAAAGTCAAAAGTTGATGAAAAGTTTTGTTCAGGAGAGCCATTTTAAATATTAGGTCCCTTTCTATTTGCGCTTAGAATCGTCGACTTCACTTTCATAAAACGCGCATATCTCTGGGAGGGAACACTTTTGGGGCATGGGATCGGTCTCATACGATGCTCAGATGTTGTCGACATCAAAAAAAAAGTGGAAATTATTTTTTTTTTTGATGTGGACAACATCTGAGCATACTCAACTCAACTTTTGTACAAGAAAAATAGATTAAAAAAAATCAATTTTAAAATTTTAAGCCTACTAGCGGCAAAACAAGGCCGTGATCATTTATTAGCACTTGATTTCTAAAAAGGTTAAACCTTCCACTTTCTAACGCCACATGGCTCATCTTTCTGGCGTCGTGGCAGCGCCCTCTACAAGTGAAAATATAGGGTAATATTTATTGTAGTATAGCTCCGCCATCTATTGTTATTTTACAAAACTAATTATAGTTTAATTTAGAGTGATCCAAGGTCTTTCAATAATGGTACTGATCTTGGTTGTATGAAATACAAAATAGAAAACAGTCATTTTACGTAACCAAAACAAAAAATATCGCAAAAATTAAAAAAAACTTAAATTTAAAAAAAAATCTAACGGGACTGCTTATTTTCAATAAAAGACACACAAAAAAATCCCAAAAAAAAACGGAGAAGGTAAGGTTGGAGCACTTGCTGAAATATTGTGGAGAGCATCATATACTTATAAATAATACTCGTAATACATTTTTTTGAACGTCATTTGTTGCCTGCTTGAATGTCGGCTTTAGCGACTTGGTCCTTGGAAAATTTACGGCGTTGTCAATTAGTTAAAAAATTCGAAAATTCATATTTTGTCTTCTTTCATACAGGCCTTTTACGGTGGTTACGTTTTCTTCGCCTCTGACCAATTACAGTCAGGTTGTTCGCTAAAGGCTGAAAGAAGTGTAGGTACTTATGCTTAGTAGCATTTGTTACGAATGGCGTAGGCATTTTTAATAGGTGCTTTTTAAGTTAAGAGCTAAGTTAAGATTTTTTAATCAATCCTTACCAGGATTGGTTATAAATCACGCAATTATAGATTAATTTTGAGTGCTCCAAGGTCTTTCAACAATGTTACTGATCTTGGTTGCATGGAATACAAAACAGAAAACACAGTCATTTTATGTAACCAAAACAAAAAAATCGCAAAAATTAAAAAAAAAACTTAAATTTCAAAAAAAAAATCTAACGGGACTGCTTATCTTCAATAAAAGACACACAAAAAAATCAAAAAAAAAATCGGAGAAGGTAAGGTTGGAGCACTTGCTGAAATATTGAGGAGTGCATCATATACTTTTAAATAAAAATACATTTTTTTGAAACGTAATCTGTTGCTTGCTTGAATATCGGATTCAGCGACTTGGTCCTCTTGTACCGATCCCAGCTCTAGCCACTGCACCGTACACGATGTCGGCTTGCTCTTTGTATACTTTCGATTTACGAAAGTCCCTTCTAAAAAAAAGTTTTAACACCATGTGTATTAGGAAAAAAGAGAGTTAGGAAACCAATATTCAATTTTAATTTTAACTTTTAAAATTAGAGAAAGAGAGAGGAAGAAAGAAAAAAAGAGAGAGAGAGAGAGAGAGAGAGAGAGAGAGAGAGAGAAAGGGGGGAAGAAAGAGAGAGAGAGAGAGAGAGAGAGAGAGAGAACTGAAAAACTATAACTGGTAAAAACACACCACGTATGCCTAGGTATTTGTGTAAATTAGTAAGTCACTGCCATTTTGCTTAGAATTCATGTTGAAAGTAATGCAATGTCATTACCTGGTAATGTAAATGGTAATTGGTTGTAATAATCAAGGATTTGTAGGCTGCGAAAGAATTTCGGCGCTTGATGTATTAACAACTGAAAAACGATTCCACGATAGCCGGTTCTATGCAGCTGGTAGACCAAAAGCAGCAATTTTTCGGCCAAAGTCTAACACCCTAAAGCAGCAAGTGCCCTTTGAAAAACTACAAAAACTAAAAATTATTTGGCGTTCTATTTGTAGTCTCTTTTAATATAGCAAACACATATAAAGGAGCTATAGGTCTTGATACGAATTATTTGAGATTCTTTTTATAAACATGGGGGCAGCACACTTTCACTTGAACTTTAAAGTTTAAAATTTCGGAAGGCAGACAATAAAAATACCTTGCCCAAGTACGTAATAGAACTATTTAATTTTTACATAAAAACTCAGATAAAACCCATATTAATTTTATGCATAAGTATAAGTATTAGTACAGAGTCTTTTCTGCGACTCTTGTAAACACATCAAATCCCTCGTAAACATTACAAATGTATCAAAAAATATAAAACTAATCTCCATCACTCTACCATTTAAGCAGTCGTTTTTTATGACGCACCTCTAAGCCATTAGGTCATTGTAATTATTTTATGACATTTTTTTTGTGTATATTTGTAGTATTGAACATGTTTCCGATTTCCAAATCGTTCGTAAAACTTTTGTTACAAGTTTGTAAATGTGTGGTATGTAGTAGCATTCTTGGGTTACTATTAAATCATTGATATGCTAATGACGCATCATTTAATCCTCCAGTTACGATCTGAATTTATTCTATTATCTTTAGGTAATCTACCCATTTCATTTGAAAAAGATCATGATACAGTTATAGACGTCTGTGACAATTTTATGACTTTTTGACAAAATGAACATTAACAAATCGCTTAGCTGGGAAAAGTTTATAATAGCAAGCATTTTTTATGGGGATTTATTTTAAACAAAAATAGAATGCATCACATAAAATGTGAAGCCATCATTCGAATGTTGGTGATGTTATTACAATTTTCTTGACCTCTTCATTGTGGATTAGATGGAATTATTCTGTCCAATTATTTCTTTCTACTAACGATTATGAAACAGCCTAGCAATGCCATAGACAAGATTCGGTCTTAACATTTAGAAATTCAAATTTGTTTTTTATATTCATTCAACTAATTTTACCTTTGTTTTTTAGAAGCTAATACTTTTTTAATTAATCTTTTTAATGATTTTAAAAATACTAATTTAAACTACCTGTACGCTCGGTAGAGCTTGTTCGACATTTTATCACAAAGTTTTTCATTGCTGCCTCAAGACTTGCAGCAGGAATGGTTTTATATGTTGTTTAAATTAATTGCTCTAAATATTCCAATTTTGTTTCCTCTTGGCAATAACCCGCCAGAACCAGTCGTGTGCAGTTAAATAAAGAGATCTGGCCCCAAGATCCTGCAAATGTGAAGATTTTTGATATCGGGTCGTTGTGGAATTTTCTCTGCAATTCTCTAATACCAGAAACTAATTAGAGCAACATTGTTCCACCAAAAGCACTCCAATATTGGAGTCAAGCTCGCCCAATGCTGACTTGACGTCGTCTCAGATTAAATAATCGAGGAACGTCAAGTTGCAGGACTACGGTGGCCAATGGATGAATGCTTGAGAACTAGCAGCATTGAGTCGTTTAAATGGAACTACAGCTCGAATATATCGATGCTGTCGAACCTTGAAGATAGAAAGTCGAATACAATCGATATATAACTAAACTAGTTAACATAGCCACTGAGTCTAAAATTAACCTCGTCCGAGAAGATGCTTTTGGTCCCAAATCAAGATCACTAGCTAGCAATTGGAAAATTAACGGCGTTGTCTGTCAATTAGATAACAAATCTTACCAAAAATTGATATTTTGTCTTCTTTCATACAGGCCTCTACGGCGGTTTCGTTTTCTTCGCCTCTGACCAATTACAGTCAGGTTGTTCGCTAAAGGTCGAAAGAAGTGTAGGTACTTATGCTAAGTAGCATTTGTTGCGCATGATCGCAATGGCCTCAAATTTGCATAGACATTTTAAATAGGTGCATTTTAAACTAGAGGTTTTTTCATCAAACCTTACCACGACTGGTTATAAATCACTCAAAATGCAATATGCAAAATTTGAACAAAATGAGATTTAATTTGTGGCTTTTAGATAAGCAGGACCACAAATCAGTAGGGACCTTTATGGGTTGCTGTGGTAAAACATGCGCCGATAAGATTGAACTTCATTAAAATCTGTTACTGGTCCTTCGTCACGAAATTAAGAAGGACCTTTGTATTACTTAAAAACATGGCTAATATGCAACAATTTCAATAGGCTTCTTTTTTAGCCAAAACCAGCAAATTGTGCAATACTCTGCACCACCACACCACTTTATGGTCCAAGGAGACTCTATTCTCAAATCGGTGAGCTGTAAACGATTCAATTCTAATACTCACTGACCGGGACCAGCTCTGAACGGCTAATGAATTTGTATAGTGAAGTTTTTACATGGCTTACAGATAAATCTCTTACTTGAAAGTCAACGCAATTTACACGGTGAAACACCGCCGCTGAAAAATTGTGAGATGTTCATATCCGGGGTTGAAACTTGGTTTACTGGCATGATCACAACAAGGCTATTAAAAATAGCACCTTGCCAAGGTTTAAGTTTACTGATCACGAGCAGATTCGATTCAACATCTGTCTATCCGTTTGTCCGTATGCTGTCCATCTTAAATTTAACATCGAACTACAGGCAGCAATTCGTTCTGAATTAACTTTGAAAGAAGTAAGATTTACGGAACCAGGAGGGACTCTTCTTGAAATGAAGCGACTCCGTCAAATTAAAATGTAAAACCCACACATAGAAGCCGCATATTACATTTAATCTGGATAGAATTCGTCAGAAGTTAGTTTCTTCGACCAAGGACGTATACTATTGGAATTGCAGAAAAACGGCTTAGATTAAGATATAGATCCCACCAAATGGAAAGCCTATTCAATATCTCTAACTCAGGAAGCGCAGTTCATTAGCCTCAGTATAAAGGTCCCTTTCCGATTTTAGATACTACCGCTATAGAACACACTATTAATTTCGATTTCGATTCAATTTGGTATCGTATACTACAGGGTGCAGCGTGGTAATTTGCTTATTTAGGAATAAAATAAAAAAAAATTATGAACCTTATAAAAATTTATTTTATATTTTAATTATATTGAACAGTAAGGGAATTTGTTAAATTACATGATTTTAAGTAGTGTATCTGGCAAATGTTGACCTTCGCTATCCTCACACTGCTGCATACGTTTTCTGAAGTTTTAATGAACTCTAACAAGCATGTCGACTGGTATTCTGCCAATTTCAGTTTCCATATTGTTAATTATGTCATCCAAGGTGGAGGGATGGTTGATACACACCTTCGACTTCAGGTAACCGCCAAAGGGAAAAAACGCATGGGGTTACCTGGCAAGCGTGTCGGCCAGTTCACATCACCCCCAAAGAGATAAGCCGTCCAGGAAACATTTGCCTTAAACAATTCATGGTAACCCTTGCTGTGTGTGCAGTGGCACCATCCTGTTGGAACCATGTATCCTCTAATTGCATCACCTCAAGAGCCGGCTGAAAAAATCCTGTATCATAGTCAAGTATCGTTCAGAGTTCGGCAGTTACGGCCTAGCAGAGCGTTTCGGAGATTGCAGTACTGCTGCTCTAACTATCTCGATGTTTTGTGATGTTGTAATCTTTCTCTCAGGTCCCCTTCGTACACATGACACATTCCCTGCTGTTCTCAATGCAGTTACCCAATTTAGAGTGGGTTGCCGTCCAGGAACACGTCTACGTGAGGGAACAGCGAATCGTTAACGAAAAGCACGCTGCACTGCAATGATCGAGTGCGAATTTAAAAAAAAATGCTTCAACACAAAATGACCGCTCCTCTCGTGTCCAATTCATGATGGCAACTAAAGAGGTAGAAGAATACGAATCTCCCGTCAGCCACTAAAAGCCACGCACACTCTCCACTCTCTTCGACCAACAGTGCCGCCACAGCCTGCAGTGAAAAAGCAAACTTGTGGAATAAGTGGAATATCCTCTGATTTAAGAAGTCATTTGGTTTTTGCTATCGAAGAAGATGTGCTACTCGTCGTCAGCAGTTATGGCATTTCGGAGATTGCAGTACTGCAGATCCTTCTCTCAGGTCCCCTTCGAACACATGACACATTCCCTGCTGTTCTCAATGAAGTTACACAATTTAAAATTGATTGCCGTCCAGGAACACGTCCGTGTGGGGATCAGCGAAACGTAAACGAAAATGATCGATGATCGAGTGCGCAGTTGACAAAAAAAATGCTTCGACACAAAATGACCGCTCCTCTCGTGTCCAATACATGATGGCAACCGAAAGGCAGACGAATACAAATCTCCCATCAGCCACTTTAAGCCACATGCACTCTCCACTCTCTTGGACCAATAGTGCCGCGACAATCTGCAGTGCAAAAAAGCAAATTAACGCGCTCCACCCTGTATGTAAACCTACAACTATATTGGTCCGTATAGGCCCTTTTGGCATATGATTCCCATACAAATGGCCTGTGCGTTCAAAACATCTTCCACTATACTTGAACATATGAGTTCTAAGTAGCAATAAAATTATCACACGAAGACAAAAATTAAATTATATATGCAATTTTTTTTATATTTGGGGTGACGGACCCCAATGCGCCCCAATTCGGCTCATTCAAAATGGGTAGCAAAAATCTATTTAATTTTCGTACAACTCCAAATATGACATTTTCTCTGGGTACATTTAGAGGCCCTTAAGCCCTATTTTCTATTGGCTTTTATGCAGTCTGCATATGTGACAGCGCATAGGGAAAGGGACCTAAGGGTAAAAAATCAATTTTCATTTTATTTTTTTTTTTTGATGTGGACAACATCTGAGCATCGAATGAGACCGATCCCATGCCCCAAAAGTGTTCCTCCCAGAGATATGCGCGTTTTATGAAAGTGAAGTCGACGATTCTAAGCGCAAACAGAAAGGGACCTAATCTTTAAAATGGCTCTCCTGAACAAAACTGGTTTTTAGCCTTAGGTCCCTTTCTCTATGCGCTGTTACATATATTGAAAGAAACATTAGCACTACCGTTAAAAAAAACTCCTTCTTCGGCGGACACAAACCACACCTGTCAACACGTTTAGATTGTATTTACTTTCTGTTCTTCCATACGATGGATATTAAATATGCATACTTGGCAAGCATTTGAATCAGTTCTAGAACTACTCGAAAGAAGGATTATACGACGATTTTATTTATTCGTTTTCTATAATATTATTTTCGAAATGCGGTTATTGACGTATTCGAATATGTGTTTCCCTCTTGTTTCTTAATGGAATGTTGTAGGTATTAGGTAAGTACTCGTAAGTTGACATGGTTTCCGTCAATTCAGGGAGGCACTGAAAATATTTGAAGGCATGTTTCTACAGCATTTTTCCCAACATAACATATTACGATATAAATTCATAAAATCTACAGTTAATGTATGAGGCCTACTTTTTATAGCCCACTCTGAGCGCCTAACACTGTTTGAAGAAGTTTTTACAAGGCTACAGAGGCTAATCTTCTTTTTGCATTTACAAGATGGAAAGTATTGACGCCATGAAATGCATTTTGGTTTTACCCGTATTTAAACTTGGTTTCGAATCTTTTGTTTTTAATTGCAACATATTGCCTGCAAATTGATTTCGGTACAATCCACCCAATGCTTTGGCAATTCTTAATGTCAATTCATAATTCGCGCCCCATTTAGAATGAGTGCTTGTGTCTTAAGCATTTTGGTTTTACCCGTATTTAAACTTGGTTTCAAATCTTTTGTTTTTAATTGCAACATATTGCCTGCAAATTGATTTCGTTACAATCAATCCAATGCTTTGGCTATTCTTAAAGTCAATTCATAATTCGCGCCCCATTTAGAATAAGTGCTTGTGTCTTAAGTCTTTTGTTGTGACCGTGCAGCCGCCGCCACTGGAGGCTTTGTCTGGCTATGACCACATTTGTTTTTGTAGTAACAACATTAGCAAGTTGATTGATTTTCCAATCAATGCATTCTTATGTGCAAAATCATAAAATTTATGGCATTATAATCATAAAATTACATTTAATGATATTCAATAAATTAAATAAACAACACATAAGCAAATTTAACCATGTGCTGAATGCTTATTGAAAAACCCAAAAAAAAAACACATTTGGCACCGAAAACGAGAAGGCCACATGAAAAACAGAAGGACAGACATAAAGCGACAAACGAATTGCAGCAATCTGGTATTGCAAACATATTTGCCTTATTACTCATAACGGCCGTATGGCATCTCAAGCGGGGTCTTTTGTTTTGTCTGGTTTTTCTTTTATTCTCTCGGGAAGCCAAGAAAAATAAAGGAGTTTTTGGATTATTTTGTAATTGTCGGCGCTGTCGTTGTAGTAGTTCGGGGTGATAAAAACAATTAGTCATAAGCCAAATTTGATCAGATGTTTGCCATATGTCTGACATTTGCCCACTGAAAAATATGTGCTGAAAACATATGTAAGCACTTTGTGCCACCGGCGTGTGTGTGCCTAGCGTTTTTTCGGTAGCTACGCTCCGCACATAATTTATTATTTAGTGGAAAAGTGCGAAAAAAGGAGTGCTTGGGTAGTTGTGGCATATGTGTTTTGAATTAATTCCAAGAAAATTGAAAAACCATTCCATGGCGATTCATTGAAGAAGGCGTTAAATTTGTTGAGTTGTCAAAATAGAATATACCTTGTCTGGTACAATATCCAGGTATGCTGAGTGCACATTGTTCATCCTTACGAAGCAGTGTCTGCGTACAATCTTAATTCTCAGCTTCCTGTGAATCGTAAGCCCCAGCGGATACGCTATTGTATGACGTCAAGCCTTGTCATTACCTACGACCTCCTATACGAGGGCTGCTATATATATTTCTGGCCTAATAATGAAAATGCGAGTAGTAATCATCAAATATGTTTTTATTGTTTTTCAAAGTATTCTCCAGCTTGATTTATACACTTTTGCATGCGCTCAAACCAATGGTCGAAGCACTTTTTCCACTCCGATTGAAACAACTCCAAAGCATGATTTTTGACCGATTAAATAGCATCTTCTGGCGACAAAAATCGTTGACCACGCATTTTTTTCTTGATGTGTGGGAAAAAAGTCATTGGGTGCCAAGTCAGGGCTGTACGGCGGATGACATCAATCCGACGGTCGAAAAGGCGCTGGTTTAAGCCGATGTCTAAGAGCTCGCATTGTCATGGTGCACAATGATTCGTCTTCTTTTGTTTGTTTTTCGAATTTCGAAAGTGGTGTACCACTCAGAATTGACCGTCCTTTGTAGCTCAAGCGGAACAGTTGCCACATGACCAGTTTTGCCAAACAAATAAGCCACCATTCGCTTCGAAGTTCTGCTTCCACGAACAACTTTCTTTGGATTTGGCTCGTCTTCGAAGACCCACACGGTCGATTGCTGTTTTGTTTCGGACTCATATGCATAGATCCACGATTCGTCATCTGTGACGTTCTTATAAACGTCGCGATCGTATTTTTTTTCAAAATTTCTTTGCGCCAATCGACACAAGCCTTTTTTGGAGCGATTATCAAATTGTGCGAGATCCAACGAGAACAAACATTTTTTACGGCCAGGTGTTCATACATTATCGAATATATGCTGGTGGAAGAAATTCCCAAAGATGCCTCTATCTCACGGCATCAAATATGACGATCTTGCATTATCAAGTCACGCATGTCATCAATGTTCTCTGGCTCATCGGCCGTTTTTTGGACGATCTTCGTCTTTGAGCGATCGTCGGCCACGATTGAATTCATTAAAACAGTTTCACAGTGCTATAGGATGGTGCTTCATCGCCATACATAGATTTAAGTTAGAGTGTTTTTTTTTCCCGGACTTTTCATTTCCCGGGAAAACGGGAAAAACAATTTTCATTTCCCGGGATCCCGGGAAATCGCTCAATATAAATAGCATATGGAAATTTTGGTTTTATGAAATCATTTTATTTAAAAAACTTAAAAAATATCTCTACCTTCACATGAGGGCAAAAACATAACAATTCAATTGATAACAAATTATTAGAATTTTAAAAATGTGATCAAAACATAAAGTTTTAATTCTTTGACTTAAAGAATGTAATAAACTTAGTTTTTTTTTGCTTAGAAAGAAATTCTTTAAAACGCTTAATGCATTAATGGTTTCGTCCGAAAGTCTATTTCTAATTTTGCTAGCAAACTTTCCTGTTACCGAAAATGCTCTTTCGCTCTCTACCGAAGTCGGCCGAATGGTTAGGAGAGCATTAAATAAATGTTCAACATTTTGAGATTTTTGGCCGCTTCCTTCAAAATACTTTAGTTCCTTCATTTGCTTTATAAATTGCTGCGTTCAATACTTCTTCAAAAGATTTTTCTTCGGCAGCACTTTCTTCACTTTCTTCAATATAATTCAGTTCGACCTCCTCAATATTATAAGAATCCCCAAAAAGTCGGTTATGAATACTTTAAGCATATCCAATTGCTGTGTATTTAGAAGTGTACAAAAATATACCTACTTCTTTAATATTGTTGAAAAAATCAGGATCTTTTAAATATTTTATCAATGTATACAATTTTTTTCTCTTCTCTCATCGATACGCAAATGTAAGGTTTGAAACATTTTTTCGCCCAAAAGAGTTGGAATTGATTTAATTTCTTCACATAATGTGTTAATTCTAGCATCAGCTGTCAATATGTTTGCATCACGGTGGCTCAAATGGTTAACACTTTAACATGGTTAACACTTTAAACATGTTGTTTAAGATTTCTACATTTTGTTCAATACACATTTTACCTTTTCCCAAATCAATAAGGCTGTTTTTTATGGGATTTTTTAAAATGCCTAAGAGCAGAAATATATATAGGAACTCTCGTACAAAGGGCAATTTTCTAGTGATTTCGGGGCTCCCAATTAGACTCCGGCCAGTCTTCTTAGTTAAACCAACTCCAGTTTGATACGTTTGAGTAGGATTTGATAGACATTTGTACCAGTCAACAGCCCCTAAATGATTCTTTTCTTCAAAACTAAGCAATTTCAAAACAAGCTCCACTGAAACACGTTTTGTATCCAAAACCGAAAAAAATACATGACTAAATTCAATAAATATTCCGATATCATCAGCAACTACTCTCATAGTAATTCGTTATTTCTCCATTAGTAATTACTTCACATTTCCATCTGTTATTGGCGTAAAGAGTGGTAATCGTTAATACAACTCTGCTCAACTTTTTTGAGCGTACCTCGTATTTGCATCTGAAAGGTTTGCAGGATTTCAACAGTGCGAAAAAAGGCTAATACATTTAGTTGTATATCATTTGAATAGTTTTTTTATATGATTCTCCTTGTCATAGATTCAACACTATGCCCTTTTGTACAGGGACACGTTGCCATAGCAAGGCATGTTCCTTTATGGCACAGCTCTAGAACAATCTCATCTTTCCTATTCAAGGAAGCTAATTCAGGCACTTATTTTGAGAGAGTAGCCACAAGTGTATGTGCACTGTATGCTATAGAGAAAGATTTTTTTAAAACTTTAAAAAAATATTTTTTTTAATCGGCATACGAGTATTATTTGTTTTGTCAGAAAGAGCCAATACTGCTTCTATTTATGGAACACGATTACATTACTGTTTCTATCGCCACATCCTCACATAAAAATACCTTGTTAAACGTTTTTTGCTTAATATCTTACGAATGGCTTGCTCGTTATTAAATTTATGAATTCTTTGCTTAAAATCTGTTCACGGTCTAACAAAGTTTAATGGCATCAAATCGTGGTCAATTGCCATCGCCGAGATTACCGGTGATCAAACTTGGTGGGAAAAGAATCGATTGTGGCGTGGATTTTACGCCTTTTGGCTGTAACCAAATATGTGTGGCATGGAGCCTTCTGGCTGTTACCAAATATCACCCACGTCCATGTCTTCCATCTCCGGCCTCAAGAAAAAGGTTTGGCATGCCTCTATAGCGCTTACGCTTAACTGAAAGGATGCCTTGTCGGTTGACATTCACGTGCGAGTTTTTCGATCTCCACATCTCAACAGCACCGAGACGAAAATTCATCTCGTCAAAAAGATGATTAATCATTTGTGTGGAATTGGGCCTTCCACGTCCATGTCTTCCATCTCCGGCCTCAAGAAAAGGTTTGGCATGCCTCTATAGCGCTTACGCTTAACTGAAAGGATGCCTTGTCGGTTGACATTCACGTGCGAGTTTTTCGATCTCCACATCTCAACAGCACCGAGACGAAAATTTATTTCATCAAAAAGATGATTAATCGAGTTTAATCGTGGTCCATCGCTAAGACCTTAAGGGAGAAGAGACTACGAAGCCGATGGCCCTGTGCCCTTAATTGCTGAGTCAATTCGACTTTGTACGCAATTAATGCAAGGTCTTTTTGCAAATTTCATAAAAGACTGATACGTTCAATGTTAAATTGTTGAGGTCAAAGCGAGTCGATGTTCCTGGACTGAAGCTTGTTGAAGCGTAAGGCTTCACGGACCCATATAGTACTGGCTTTCTGTCTAGATTTCTAGCGGAAAAACGTTGTCAATGTTCAAATAACTTAGTGCTCATTCCGGTATCGGTCTAAGCAGCCGGATGCGATGCTACACTATACCAAAGCGCCACCCACAATCATTTCAAACCTCAACAAGGTCCGCAACTACTTACCTGGGAGGAATATGTTTCGTTTCAGGGGGCTCAAGATTTTCAATGGTAGCAAACTTGGGTTCAAAGTAAAACGTGTGTAACAGTATTTATGTCCCTACTAAGTACAATCTGGACTTGTGGCCAAAGTCTATTTACTTGACGAAATATTATACAAGTGGCGAAAAAAAGTATTTCTTCTCTTATCGTACATATGCAAGCAGGTTTTAATATTAAAATGATTAGCTCGTTGAACGGGGAACAACAGGCCGGAGACCTCTTGTATTTATATTTAAGTAAAAGACAAGTTTTTTAAAAAATGGCAAAGTGACATTGATTTTCGTAGCCACACACACTGCTTTTATCGCACTTGCGGCTCCGTGACATCTTCTCGCAAAACACGTTGTAGAGAAAATCTACAGATGGCTCTAAATGTGGAGTCTATCTAGAGGTGCAAAAGATGAATAGTATTTTCGCGGGAAATTGTTTGAAGAAAATTTTAAAAATATACGATTTTTAGCAGTAGTTCTAATAGGTAGTTCTAATAGGTTTTTGAGAAACTGGTCTTCAAGAGTTCAGTTTTCCTTCAAACAATGCACATGATTGCACTTTATTTTCGTTTGCTATGAACCACTGTAATCAGCTCCATGTCATTAATAGTTTCAAAACGTTTCTTGTTTTTATTATAACCATTAAATCGTCTGTTAACCCATTAGAGGTCAAATGAAAACTGGCCATAATTTTTTAAATTCATTTGTATTTATTGATTAAAGTAACTATAAAAAACATAAAATGAAAAAAAAAATTCAAAATTTTTTTGTTTTAACGGTTTTTTTAGGGTGTAATCAAATGAGTACACTGACCTCTTATGTATGATAATTTTGTCATTAGTCGTCGCTGCAATATTGTTGTCTACGAGATGAAGGTTTATCTTTATATCACGAAATCTATGTCTGGAGAGAGCTTTGGCCACTAATTCCACTCCAATGTCTTCATCCAAAGACCAATACATCGGCTCTCTTGGTAACTTATTATAGCCGGATAATATTAAAACTCCTAAGAACTTTTTCAAATCTGGGATATCGAACTGAAACTCGTGCCTGTTGTTCTGTTTTGCATAATTAATGAAATTGGAGATTATCAGGTCAAAAACACTTTGATCAAAGATTCTTTTAAATATTTGCACTGGATTGAGATCCTTCAATTCTTCACGTACCCGATTTAATCTTTCAGAAACTTCAGAGTTCTGCTGAGAGGTTGAGCTCGGCGATGGAAAGCATTTGCGCCAGATAGGGTTTCTTTGATTTGCAAAGTCTTGCCGAGATTTCTTTGATGCCAAGGGTTCATCGTCACTATCATCACTGCTTTCGTTGTCAATGATTTCTCGGTTATCGAAAACTTCTATAGTACCAGCTATATCCTTTGGTAGGGTGGATAGCGTCATATCTTCCTCAACACCTTCTTCTTCATCAGTCAGTGCGCTTGGATCAGGTGGAATGATTGCCATTTCAAATTCTTCGTCATCACTATCACACAAAATGGCATCAACAGCTTCTTGAAGCCCCCGAAAGCACTGTCGTGACGTAAAACGTTTACCACTCATAGTTAAAATCTACAAAAAAAAAATATTTTACACTTATGCATGTGGTCATTGTACTCAAACGAGTACAGTCAACTTTATACTTCTCTACTTTTATTATTTTTTACTATAAGTAATTTTGTTTATATCTGTGTGTTATGTTTATACATTTTTTACAATAACTAGGTGAAATTACCCAAAAATAGTGCAACTTTGTTATAAATATTAACACAATAGTTAACTTACCTACACACTCCGTTCGCGACACAAATCAAACTGATAATTTTGCACGCGAAATAAAAACCACACACAAATATGTTGTCAGAAGCATTAGGTATTGTTGTTGTGAAACTAAATAACGGCACATTAAGTGCAAATTCTTTGCGTTTGCTTGGCAACTTTTAAGAACGCAGATGTACTCAGTTGAGTACAGTGACTTCTAATGGGTTAAACATGTAACCCTCATGACACTCCTATTTGTTTTTCCCAACTACATTCTGTTTGTGTAAATCTTATTAATATACATTTTTTTGCCTCAATTCTCTCCAGCGTAGTACCACCTACATCTTAAATAACAAATGTCATAATCTCTGGTTTAAATTACTAATTACACGTATAACTTAGATCTAAATTGTAAAAAGGCACACAACATTTCAGTCTATACTGCAGCACAGGCTATGCTTCATTTCAAATCCACAATTATCCATTAGCATTTGTGTTGTTTCTATTTTGATTTTTTTAAATCTTTTTTTAAAGTTTTCTGCAGACTGTGTCTTAAATGTAATTTAATTGCCTCTTAAATGTAAATAACTTCTAAAACTGCAAAAATTATTCGAGAAAAACAGTCCCAGAAACTCTAGACACCAACAAAAAAAAAATGAAATATTTCGAGGGTCCCACATTAAGTTTTGTGAAATGTTCAATGCATGGCTCACATTCCTCAAAAGACTGCCGCAAAGCAATATTTGCCCAGGGCTATTATTAAATACTTTTCTAAGAGAACTCTTTTAAATGATAACATGCTTTAGGAGTTGCATGATTTTTATACCGACCACGGAAGTTGGTCGTTCTAACCCTGCGTATTTTGTTAACTTCCAGCAGACTGCATATCAATGCAATATTGCTTTCAAGTTTTGCATAATAAATTCAATTGTTCTAACACTAACGAACATTAAACAAGTAAAAACGTGGTAATGTTCGGCCAGGCCGAACCATATATACTCGTACCTTCCGATGAACACACACTACTATAGGTACAGCGCAAAAAAATGCTCTGTTTTAGTCCCATGCATCCATCTATAATCTCAGCCAAATCTTCAAAATTACTCTGTATTTAAATTAATGGCAAAATTAGCTTATTTTAAGTAATCATATGTCCATATTGACAACTGATCGCCCGTGACCACGAGGCACGTGTTTAGGCCTCATGAGCCCAATTGGCCGATTTAAAATCCAAAATATTTTGTGACCATCAGTTATCATACAAAATTTCAGGATCCAAGGTAGATTCGTTTGACCGCTTTCGTGCTTTTAACAGACTAATAGACGGACGGACCTGGCTAGATCGCCTAAGAATTTTACGACGATCAATAATGTATTTGTACTTTAAAGGGTATTCGATAAATATTTCTTGTTGTTACAAAAGGTGTGATAAATTAAATTTATCATTCACCCTTCGGTGTAATGGTAAAATGAGTATAATGAGTAACATAAGTTAAGGTTCGGATATATCTCGATCAGGGATCACACCGAACTACAACCAGTACTTTGCAATTTGGATTGTGGCTTCTGACTCCCTAGAGCTATTTTATAGATCTGTCACAAGCAGTGTAGCGGAGGTTATAACTAACCCCCTGCTTGTATACCCTTCATTAGAGGATAGAAGGCATTTTAAACTTTGTCAGTCTGTTTGCAACACATCGAAATACTGGTCGGAGACCCCATAAAGTGTATATATTGTGAATCGTCGTAAACTTCTAAGATGATCTAGCCATGTGGAAAGCAAACTTCAGGTCGCACTATTGAAGCTAGGAAGCTAAAATTTTCCAAAAAAACCTGCGTTGATGTTGAAAATGGGGCTGATCCGTCAAGAGGTAAAAGTTTTCCACACACAAGGTCTGGGCCGACCTTTTAAAAATCCTTCATCCCTGAACTTGAAAACACATTATCTCTTGACTATTCCAGATATGACAGACAGTATGCTAGTATTTGGCATTATAAGGCAGGCATCGAAACACATACTGCAAGAAATGTGGGCGGTGCTAAGCCTTTTTATAAAAATCGCATTTATGGCCAAAGCCATGGACCGATCGATATCAAATTTTAAAAGAACTACATTAATTACTAGAATAATAGTATAAACTATGTGATGATAAAATTGGAAAAACCTGAATTTTAAATGAATATACTTATATATCGTAAACCAATACCGATATGGCGATACGAGGGCTGCTATATATATTTCTGGCCTAATAATTAAAATGCAAATATTTATCATCGAAAATGGTTTTATTATTTTTCAAAGTATTCTCCAGCATGATTTATACACTTTTGCATGCGCTCAAACCAATTGTCGAAGCACTTTTTCCACTCCGATTGAGACACCTCCAAAACATGGTTTCCGAACGCTTCAACAGCATCTTCTGGCGACGAAAATCGTTGACAATGCATTTTTTTCTTGATATGCGGGAATAAAAAGAAGTCATTGAGTCAGGGCTGTACGGCGGATGACCCATTAATCCGACGTTTTGGCCGGTCAAAAAGGCGCTAGTTTGAGCCTATGTGAGGCTCTTCTCTTGTTCGTTTTTCGAATTTCTCCGAATTCTTCAGGCAAAAAAATTGTGGTGTACCACTCAGAATTGACCGTCCTACGTTGCTCAAGCGGAACAGTCGCCACATGAGCAGTTTTGCGAAAGAAGCAGGTGACTATTGGCTTCGAAGTGCTTTTACCACGAACAACTTTCGATGCATTTGGCTCGTCTTCGAAGACCCACACGGACGATTGCTGTTATGTTTCGGGCTCATACGCAGAGATAGATGATTCGTCACCTGTAACGATCTTATAAAAGTATTTTGAAGCACCGCGATCGTATTTTTTCAAAATTTCTTTGCACCAATCGACACGAGCCTTTTTTGAGCGATTGTCAAATTGTTCGGGTTCCAACGAGAACAAACCTTTTTTACGGTCAGGTGTTCATACAATATCGAATGTATGCTGGTGGAAGAAATGGCCAAGGATGCCTCTATCTCACGGTATGTCACATGACGATCTTGCATTATCGGTTCACTGCATGAATGTTCTCTGGCACAACGGCCGTTTTTGGACGACCTTCACGACCTTCGTATTTGAGCGATCGTCGGCCACGATTGAATTTATAAAACCAGTTACCAGTCACAGTGCTCTAGGATGGTGCTACATCGCCATACAAAGATTTAAGTTCATCGATGCACTCACTCTTGTCGTGATAATCCACGTCGAAAGTTGTGAAAAATGATCGTACCAAAATGTTCACGAGTTAGTTCCATTTGATTTTATCAAGTCACTGTAAACAACACAAATGTTGGTCGTACGTCAAAACGTTCTGAGTACGTTTATGCTAAAAATGTCAAACTTTCCAATGGAAATGTCAGATAGCGACAGGCAACACTTATTGTTGCCTAGGCCAGTAATAAATATAGCAACCCTCGTAGTAGTTAATATATATGATGCTGGTTTTAAAAGAAAGATACACTGATAAAAGAGAAGACTCTGTCTCTAATCTACTCTGAAAAAAATAGTCTAATCGGTATTATTTTTAATGTGCCTCTCTCACTTGTTTCTGGCTGTTACAAGCATCTGCAGAAACTCATAATACCACATTTTGGTGAGTGGAGAAAACTATGAGTGGCAGATTCTTTTACCGTCAACGTAGAAATGATAGACTTTATCACAAGAACTAAGACGTCATTATCGTCATACAAGTATGTGACAGCGCATAGAGAAAGGCACCTAAGGGTAAAAAAATCAATTTTCATTTTTTTCTTTTTTTTTGATGTGGACAACATCTGAGCATCGAATGAGACCGATCCCATGCCCCAAAAGTGTTCCACCCAAAGAGATATGCGCGTTTTATGAAAGTGAAGTCGACGATTCTAAGCGCAAATAGAAAGGGACCTAATCTTTAAAATGGCTCTCCTGAACAAAACTGGTTTTTAAACTTAGGTCCCTTTCTATTTTGCGCGTCACTTATACAGACAAAAAACCAATTTTCGGTTTAATTAAAATATTCAAACAAAAAACTAATTAAAAATCCTTTGATAAAAAATTACACCTCTTTACTAAAATATTCGTACGTTGTTTATCGAAAATATTTTCGATTTCAAGCGATAAACAAATTCACATATTAACAAAAAAATGTATGCAGTTCATTCCAAATATTTTCTCTATGAGTAGATAACAAAATCACAAAAAATGTTGTTAGCTGTTTATTGAATATTTCATATCAGGCGATGTAAAACTTCAAATATTGCCAAAGATCTGTCGCAAAGACTTTAAGTTACAAACAGGTGTAACTGCAGTTTCGGTGAGCATCACTTCACCATATATCGATCCCACCAAAGAATGAGCAGTAACTACGTTTAGGCAGTTGCATATTTAACGAGAACTTTCGGCAGTAGAGTTTTCCACCGAACACACTCAAAATCCTTCGCACTGCATACTCCTTCCTGCATACTAAAACACACACGATACAGTGCATGAACTTTATGATTTTTGCTCTTGTTTCCTTTCAATAAATATCATTGCAATATCTGATAAATAGTTTAGCTAATTGACGAAATTTTTAATTGAGTGGTTATAAAATGCACAAACCAATTTTTTTTTTTGAAATCCAAGGGTTGTTCGACATATACTCACCGTACCACATTCTATCAAATGTCTGGGGAAAATCAAGAATCCCTATTTAACTTAAACCACTGTGGTGATTAAACCGCCTCTTAAGCTCCCGAAATAATGATATTAATTATGGCGTACAAAAGCCATGTCATCGATCTTTGAAAAGGTTATTCAACTCCAGTTAGCTTACAAAATGACAATTCTCTATGATTTTGAGAGCTTTATCGAACTGCAATTACCAGGTAGTTGTTGTTGTATAGGGTGATCCATCTAGAGGAATTTTTTCAGAACAAAAAAAATATAAAAATTCAAATCAAGTGTGGAATCTTTATAGGTAATTTGAAAAAACATTTTATGGTTTTTTTTTGAAAATACAGTAGTTTTCGCTTAAAGCGAACTTCACGGGACTGGGTTAACTAGTTCGTTTTAAACGAAGTTCAGTTTAAATGAAGACTTGAAGAAAAAAAATTATGTATGTAAGTGCACATGCATTGATTTATTAAAGACAATTTTGGAATATTTTAATACATGCATATGTATAAAAAAATAGTTTTTAAAAAAATCAGTTATTTGAGTTTGCTTAGTACCAATATTAGTTTCATTTATATACACTTCTACTTGAGCCAAGTGATCAAGAATTTGTTGTGCAGTGTCGCGTGACTGAAGAAAAGTTCTTACATAGCTTACGCTACATATTGCATACAGGGCAGTTGTGACTCGGATTGGCTCTTCGTTGTCCATATCGTCGTCAAGGTCGTCATCATCAGCGCGAACAGACTGCAAAATAGCTGCGTCGTCCAATTCTTCCGTAGTTACAAGGTCGTCATCAAAACATATGTAATCGTTGAAGCATTCTGTCCCAACTGTAAATGCAAATAATAAAGGTTAATTTAAAGTACGACAACTCAACAAACCCATTTTATTACCATCTGTAAATGTTTCCATTGCTTGATTTAGTAATTTCTATTAATGGCAGATCATCATCACTGCGTAATACAGTGTTGCCAGCGCAAAAATATCATGTTTTATTCATAGCGCCACTTATGGGTTCGTTTTAACCGAAAAATAAACAAATTTTGAATGCAAATAAAGTTTGTTATAACCGAAAGTTCGCTTTAAACGGGTTCGTAATAAGCCACCAAAAGTTCATGGTTTATTAGAAATAAAGCACGTGCTTTTGAAATTGGTTCGTTTTAGGCGAAAGTTCGTTTTAAGCGGGTTCGTTATAAGCGAAAATTACTGTAATTACCTTCAAATGTTGGCAACTGTATTATGGAAATGAGCGTTCGGTGAGTAATGGAAAGATCCTCTGTTTTCGACCAAAATTTTGTTCAGTGATGTTCATGTGCTGAAGAGCAACATGAAGAGGTTCAAGAGGTGCCATTATACCCAGAGAAAACCACGGTTTGGTGCAGTTTATAAGCTGGTGGAATCATCGGTGCATATTTTTTCAGGAATGATGATGGCCGGAACGTAACCGTGAATGGTGCTCGCCATCGCGCCATGATATCGATCTTTATGCTACCTTAAATTGAAGCCCGTAATCTTGACGACACTTGGTTTCAACAGGACGATGCCACTTGCCATACAGCTGCTCAAACAATGGATTTATTGAGAGGTCATTTCGAGAAGCAGCTAATTTCACGTTTTGGACAGGTGAGTTGGCCGCCAAGATCGAGTGATATCACACCTTTATCCATTTTTCTTTGGGGTTACGTAAAGTCCAAAGTCTATGCTGCCAAGCAGCTACGATTCAGGTTTTGGAAGCCAACATACGAGTGCCATTAAAGCCATACCGGTCGAAATGCTCGCACGAGTCATCCAAAATTAGACCCTCAGAATGGAAACAACATTTGAAAGAAATTAAAGTATATTAAAAAAATAAATGCCATAAAATGTCCTTTCAAATAAAAATTCCACACTTGATTTGAATTTTTATATTTTTTTTTGTTCTGAAAAAATACCTCTAGATGGACCACCCTATATAATCCTACCATTTTTAGCTGTGGGGCAATGTTTCAACAATAAGTCACAGAGCAAAAATATTTCCCGCGGCATTTTGTATCGTGAGCTCACTGATTTTGAAAGAAGTTTTCCCACTGAATCAGGCTCCTGCAAAATTGGTCTCGATCTTATTACACCAACCTCGTCTTTAGCAAAATGAAAAAAAGCCAACACACACTCGTCTGTATGTTTGCAAATAAACTCGTACATGTGTAAACTAAGCAACTTTACATACATATATAAGTACATTTATGTAATAGCTTAACATTAGGAGTATTCATACGATTTGATTTGAAGTTTCACACACATTTTGAAAATCATGTTCAACATTCGATTTGAACAAGACCATGTGACTACCAAGTGGAAAACTTACCGCAAAGGTTGAAAGGGGTGACAACGTTTACAACACCGGTTTCAGGTCTTTTCGATTTTTTCTTGTGGTTGACATAATTATATGAAGTCGCACATTGACACGTTAGCAGCAATTACGGCGCGAACTACATTTGCTTTAACATTTAGAGTTATTGCCATTAACCCGGCATATGTCAGAGTTTTTAATTCTGGCGTACTGAATGGTTATCGAAGCGATGACAGTATGTATGGAATTCAGTTAATTCAACTTGGATAAATGTCAGAGGGAATAATGTACGAGTATATACAAATATCTGTTGTTCCTAAAGGGGCATAGGGCTTAAACAATTCCTTTCCATGTTTTTGTCTGATACGAAAGTTGACAGCAAGTTCCATGATTTGTGGAGCTGCCGTTGCTAACTGTGACTGTTTCTGGTTATTTTGGATTGTGGTCTTTCCAATGTATGTCCAATCCATATACATTTTTGTCTCCGGATCTCAATTTCGACTGGGGTTTGTCTAGTTTGTGCCCAGAGCTTAGCATTGCTGATAACGTTTGGTCAGCAGATTTTTATATTCGAGAATTCGATTATTAACGTCATACTGAATAGCAGAACGACAGAACCTCTTCGATTTCATAATTCTGTTCTGTAATTTGTTTTAACTCAGTCAAAGATAAGGAAAGCTTTTTTTACTCTGTCCAACTATCAATACACACTACGCCTGACAATCCGTTATGTTATTATTAAAACATCTCTTTGGACCAGTACCCTTTTCAAAGCTGTGTGCCGTGTATGGAACAATTGCCCTACTCTCTGGCTGGGTCTTAAGGCCCTGAACTCCAGTTGGGCATAAACAGATTTCTCAGGCAAAGTTGAAGTTGGTCTTTGCAGCGGAGACTCGGTCGTGCACTTCTGCGTGTACTTTCGAGCTCGTTGTTGAACACAAAATGTCTTAGCCAGCGCTGTCAGTGCAGTTCAATCAATCTATCTATGCTTGCTGTTATAAAAGACAAAACTGCTGAACCGATCATCTTGAATTTTAAATACAGCTGTATTATTGGTGGTTAAAAGTTCAAGGTTCAAGTTTTCATATCTCGATTGGACGGTGCCTCGCCCCCAGCACTAGAAATTTTAAATTATCATAACTCAAGAACTACAAGTATGAGGTTAAGTACATAAGCTGTGTATGGCCGGTGCCATGCCCCTTTTTATATGCGCTATTGGGCCTACAATTATAGGCGACCGTCTTGAAATTTTAGCAGTATGCTAATGCGGACCAGGAAATTGTCACAACCAAAGCATATAAACTATTGGAGTAAGTAACATCAGACTAAGTTCAAATAATATTAGGGTATAAAAGAATACGTTAAGGAGGAAAGTGGGCGTGGCCACGGCCCCATTTTTTTAAACGCTGTACGGCCAGTAATAATATCCCAATCGGTTTGAAAATTTTAACAGTATGCTACTGGGCACCAGCCGATCTCATATAAAATAAACGTATACTATTTAAAAATAGGGCGTGACACCGCCCACATTTCGTTTACAAATCCAAAGCTCATAAATTATAGGAATCAAAAACATCAGATTTGGTATATATACCGTTAAAGTGTTACGAAATACGTTCGGGGGAAAAGTGGGCGGTGCCTCACCTCCTTTCTATAAAGTCATAATAAAAAATCATAATAAAAGGGAGATCGTCTTAAAGTTTATATAGTATTTTATTGTGGAGCAATAATTTTTTATAGAGGAGCTTGGCACCGCCCACATCCAAAAATGTTAAACGGCGAAAACTTCTATAGTATTTAAGTTAAGAACATCGGATTTGGAATATACTCGTATACTATTGAAGTATAAATTAATAAGTTCGGTAAAAAGGGGGCGGTGCCACGCCTCATTTTTTTAAAGTAGTTTAATGACCACAATTATGGCCTGATCGTCTTGAAATAAACACACGTTGATTTTGTGAGCCCAACAGTTGTCATAAAGCATATACGGATATAATTTTAAGAAGGGGCGGGGCACTGCGCACTTATGCAAAGTCTTTAAACGTCCAGAACTCATAATTTATTTTCGTAAGGAACGTCATAGTATAGAAAATAGTGTTTATAGAAATAATTCTTGGGGAAAAGTGGGCGGTTTGACGCCCAGCTTTAATGGTTATAATAATAAGCAGATCATTTTGAAATGTACACACTATACTCGTACAACTGTGGATGAGAAAAATGCCCGTCAAAAACTGCAAAAGACTACAACTAATAAACCATTGGCACGTCAACAAATAAAAAAAACTACCGGCTTTACATGCCTTCATTAACCGCTGACTCCGAAAAATTCTCCATATCGAACGATGCTCTATGTTCCACCACAAAAGGGGAGACCATAAACTTAGAGAACCATAGACACAGAAGGAGGTGGATTGGACAAACATTGAGAAAACCACACAATGACATTACAGACATAGCCATAGACTTGAACATACAGAATAAGCAGTCCGGCACAGTGTTAAAAATCGTAAGAAGCAGGAAATTAAAGTGTGTATGGAATAAAGTGGAATGCATTTCATACGGTCCTCTGTTCCTTCTAAGAACAATAGGATACTACCAATTGAGGCGTTAGCCTGTGAGCCACCAGACTCATGTTGTATGGTACAAAAACTGGACGCTGCCCTTGGTTACGAAGTCTGACCGGGACTTAAGTCTGGTAACAGGTGTAGTTAGGAGCCCCTAGAAATTATTCTGAACTAACTGGTAGGTGTGATCTCTCAGGGAGTTTCGTATTGGAAGTGGTTTTAACCCAAATAATGGGCAGCCGGGTTCTGAGAGAACAGGAGAGGTCACAAATGCCTCGACCTCTCACCAGGTGGAAAGTTATGATCCATATATGTGACAGCGCATAGATAAAGGGACCTAAGGTTAAAAAAATCAATTTTCACTTTTTTTTTGATGTGGACAACATCTGAGCATCGAATGAGATCGATATCCCATGCCCCAAAAGTGTTCCCTCCCTGAGATATGCGCGTTTTATGAAAGTGATGGTACACCAAAGATACACGTATTTAAATCTTTAAAATGGCTCTCCTGAACAAAACTGGTTTTTACCCTTAGGCCCCTTTCTATTTTGCGCGTCACATATGTGTTACTTCGAATTGGTACCTGCTTAGTTGGCTTAACGAGGCGCTGGCTATAGCATGGTTAAGTGGCCCAAGTGCAATGGCGCACCATTGTTGAAGCTATAACCGTGAGAATCATGCAAAAACACATGGACGCTGTGGCGTATACTGGCATGGCGCGCCATCCTGCTTAAACGAAGGTCTTGCAAGCCCATTTATTAAATATCAGGCTACAGAAAACCCGAATTATAATGCCCTTGTAGCGCTCACCGATAACGGAAATGCCGTTTACAAAAGCATTTTCTAAGAATAATGTTGATGTCAACGTTTTACAATCAGCACCAAACGGTTTGTCTTAGGGGATGCATTGATTTCTTGGTGAACATGTGTGCTTTTTCCGATCACCAGATTAGGCAGTGGGCCGCCGTGATATAAATATTAGTTTGTATGACTAGTAAGCCTAGGTTGAACTTTGCGTAAGAAAATCGGACAAATTTTGAACGGCGCGTTTCGCCCTTGTAAGTGCCGGAGACTTCACAAATTCAATTAATCTCTCAGACATGTAGCCTTAAGGAGCCGGAGGTAATGTAGATCCCGGTCAGTGATTATTATGATTATATCGTGGACATCGTACTGATTTGAGAGAATTTTTCCCATGTTCCATAATAGGATATTAAGGGACATCAGTTAGAAGCGGCAGCTGTGCTTGTTTACGTAGCCGCCAAACTAAAATTGCGCTTTATCAAATATGATGACTATTCAAGCAAACTTTTAGTCCATTTTGCTCGAAGGCCCAAACTTAGAAACGATAATACGAGGGCGACCGCAAAAGTAACTGGCCTAACATAAAAAGAACCGTTTTTTGGAATTATTTTTATTTATTTTTCAACATAATCTCCTTATAACTCAATACACTTCATCAAACGTTTTTCAAGTTTTTTAATTCCATCCGAAAAATAAGATTTTTCAAGACCTTCAAAATATGCCTCAGTTTCAGCAATAACCTCGCTATTGGACGAAAATTTTTTGCCACCGAGAATTTTTTTTAAATTTGGAAACAAGAAATAATCAGAAGGAGCTAAATCTTGACTATATGGTTGATGTGGAGCAATTTCAAATCGTAATTCGGTCAGTTTTTGTTGAGTTAAAAATGCAGTTTGTGAAGGAGCATTATCCTGATGAAAAAGTCGTTTTATCCTGATTTCTTCACTCAACCGATCCAATAATGCACAATAATATTCACTATTTATAGTTTTTCCTTTCTCAAGATAATCAATAAATATTATACCCCTTGTATCCCAAAATACTGTGGCCATTACTTTTCCTGCTGACTTAACAGTTTTCGCCTTCTTGGGACCACTTTTACCAGCTTCTATCCATTGTTTTGACTGTTCTTTGCATTCTGGGATGTAGTGATGGATCCATGTTTCATTGGATTACGCTGATAAATCGCTAAAATAAATCGGAATTGGTCCAACGGACGATTTTTTGGGGCAAAGTCAACAAACGCGGCACCCATCTTGCGGATAGCTTTTTCATGTGGAGTTCATCATGTAAAATACTCCAAACTTGTTTTTCATGTATTTTAACAATATCAGCAAGTTCTCTGAGCTTTATTCGTCTATCTTTAGTCACTTCATTAAATATTTTTCTAATGTTTTCAATAGTAGTAGCAGTTTTCGGTCTTCCAGAGCGTTGTTCATCTTCCGTACTTGAACGACCCATTTTAAATTGTTGAACCCAGGATTTCACGGTGGAGTATGATGGTGCATTATCACCATGAACAGAATCCAAATCATCTTTGATTAATTGGGGCGTATTACCTTTCATATAAAAGTGTTTAATTACCGCACGAAACTCTTTATTTTCCATTTTTCAAAAATTATAAAACTTGTTTACTTCAATCACATGTAACAAAGAAAATAATCATTAAATATTTCGGAAATTTTGACAGTTGGCTTATAAAAGATTGATTTTAAAAAGAAAACAAAAAAAGTTGCTAGTAAAACAGAAAATGTGCCAGGCCAGATAGTTTTGCGGTCGCCCTCATACAGCAGATGGTCATGCATCCTCACCTGCTGACTTACCTAGAACTTATAAGCGAAGAACGTGAGGACTTTTTGTAAAATTCGTTTATGGATTTTAGTCCATTTGGCTCGAAGACCTAAACTAAGAAGCGATAATCCAGCGTCCACAACTGCTGACTTACCTAGACCTTATAAGCGAAGAATGTGATGACTTTTTGTAAAATTTGCTTCAGACTGGTGCGTTAATTGTTTAGTTGTTGAGATCCATTGCGATTTACTTCTATTTTGCTCGAAGGTCCAAACTAAGAAGCGGTAATACAAAAGATGGCCATGCATCCTCAACTGCTGACTTACCTAGACCTTATAAGCGAAGAACGTGAGGACTTTTTGTAAAATTCGCTTCAGACTGGTGCGGTAATTGTTTAGTTGTTGAGATCCATGGCGATTTTAGTCTATTTTTCTCGAAAGCTCAAACTAAGAAGCGATAAGAAAGCAGATGGTCATGCATCCTCAACTACTGACTTACCTAGACCTTATAAGCGAAGAACGTGAGGACTTTTTGTAATATTCGCTTCAGGATTTTAGTCTATTTTGCTCGAAGGCCCAAACTAAGAAGCGATAATACAGCAGATGGTCATGCATCCTCAACTGCTGACTTACCTAGACCTTATAAGCGAAGAACGCGGAGACTTTTTGTAAAATTCGCTCCAGACTGGTGCGTTAATTGTTTAGTTGTTGGAATCCATGGCGACTCAATTTCACTCTCTCGGGTATGGTAGAAACATTCTCATCAGGGACACTTACAACGACGGCGACTGTTAATCGTGTCCACTAGCATGAAATTTTTCACCCAAAATAACGTGCAGCAGTCGTTGTGGGTGCCTCACTTTGGCCAAAAACTGTTTATCAATTAACGAACTACTTAGGCTGCAAAGCATTGACTGTGGAAATTAGTTTGCACTATTTCCTAACTTTGGGAAACAGGAGTTTTTGAGTTTATTGTTTGTTTTTATTAGAAAAACAAGTTTGTGTCCTAAGTCTTTCGTTTTTTTTTTCAACCCAATACTACATTTGATTGATTTTCTTGGATTTTATATACAACCTAATTGATTTTTAAATGAATTCAAAAAAGATTATTATCGCAAGTCTCCATGGCTATGAATACACAACAAAATTTCAATGTTAGTTAATATAAGATTTATGATGTGCCCATAGAGAGAAAATTAAACAAATTATCCCACAGAATATCAGCAAAAGCAAACCATCTCAAAAAAATCATTTTAATTTTAAACGAAATGTAAACAAATTTCGCTTAAGCAGAAAAAATAGAAAAAACAAAGTAAATTAATTAAAATTAAACCAAAAGCAAAGAAACAATAAAAAAAACAGCTTCAAACAGCACAGTAAAGGCTAAACAGTTTAGGTTTTAAAAGGTGGTTAAATGATGAAAACGCTAACAGACAGACCAGCTTCCAAACAACAAGCGTACAACAAGTGGTCTGTGTGTTGAAGATGGAACAACAGACTATTAACATTTTTTCTATTATTTTTTTGTAAACGAAAAAAACGCTGAACAAGACGTAGTAAAAAAAAACAAAAAACGTAACAATCATAAATCATTATTAGGCAAATGATTTGTTTTAAACAAGTACGGGTAACATTTCATGTAGGTTTTGCGTTAAACAATTTAAAGAAGAAGAACTGAAGATTTATAAATACGAGTATGTTGTAGTTATTGTCTGTCTTTTGCTCCTAAAAACTTTAGTTGCCGAAACTTAAAACTCACAGCAAGATGTTCGTGTTTTCTTGTCGTTTTTGGATTTTTTTTAATAAATGAAGAATTGTCTTTGGTTCTTTTGGGTTCATTTCTTAGCCCCCGCTACTTGAGCAGAGACGAGGGAAAAATGTAAAACAATTTGTGTGGTTTCAGCTTGACTCAAACAGCCAAAAAACAATGGGCAAATATTTGTTTAAGACAAACCGTTTTTTTTCACTCCAAAAATAAACTATCAATAGCCACACACTCTGGTTAAGCTTTCGAAATATTTCCTAAATTCGGACTGTGTGTGCATTTTTCTTAGCCAACCTTTTGTAATGTAAATTCGATTTCATTGTTAGGTGTTGCGGGCTATAAATTGTGTTAATATTAATGATTGTGAAGACCCCCGTGCTCCACTAAAAAAATAAAGCGAATGATGTCAAATGAAAATGTTTTTGTGGCTCCACTCTCGTTCAGTGATATTTCGATGTTATCATTTAATCTATGATAAACAAGCCAATAGAAAGAAGTATAAAAAAAACACAACACCACCTCCAGGGTTGGGGGAGAAAAATCGAAAACGTTAACGCCAACGACTCTCCATGTGGCGGCATGAAAGCCCACGTCCATATTAGTATTGTCTTTCTTTAATTTTTGTATGTGATGTGTGTGTGTAAGATCTTTTTTCAGTCACTTTGAACTAATTTGATTAGTTTCTGATAGGAAATTGACAAGCGGCGCTCCCTCCAATGTTGTCGCCCCATTTACTTATGGCTTGTTTTTCTTTGTAATATTAATTTACTCAATTTTTATTGTTTTCTTAACTAAGCGGCATAAAGAGTTATCAGTTCGTAAAAAACATTACGAATCAAAATAATAAATTTTCAAGCTAACAAAGTTTTGGCCTCGGTTTTAAGCTAAAGCCCGAACAACAAATGGAAATACTTTTTGCATAAATAGCAATATATCACATTTACGAGTATCACACAGGAACATTCGTAGCAGATCCGGCCAGTAAAAATACAAATTATATCGTACACAGCTTCCTAATTTGAGAGAAATTCCTTATATTTTCCTTAATATAATATTGGTAGAAAAACTCAATTCCCTCAGCATTCGCAAAGGTCGAGCTGTGGCCAATATTATTAATATAGTTCTTCTTAATGCCGAATTCGAACGAACCAATGTTGACCAATTTCGATAGGGTTCGCCCTTCGTCCAAATTTGAACAATTACAAAATCGCTTGCACCCTGTACTGTCATTACAACTATAGGACGGACGGACGGAGGAACGGACAGAGCTCAATAGAACCAGATAGTGATTCTGAGTCGATCGGTTTACTTGATATTGGTTTTATCTCTATTTCTTTAATATTTAACAAACAGCAGCCCTAAATCATAATCTTGTATACGGGTGGATATATATATTTCTAGCCTAGGCAAGTGATATTTCCATTGGAAAGATTGACATTTTTTAGCATAAACGTACTCAGAAAGTTTTGACGTACGACGTACGATGGAATAAACTCGTAAACATTTTCGTGCGATAATTTTTCACAACTTTCGACGTGGATTATCACGACAAGAGTGCATCGATGAACTTAAATCTTTGTATGGCGATGAAGCACCATCCTATTACACTGTCAAAAGCTGTTTTAATGAATTCAATCGTGGCCGACGCTCGATCAAAGACGAAGGTCGTCCAAAACTGTTAATGCAAGATCGTCCTGTGGCATACCGTGAAAAAGAGGCGTCCTTGGGCATTTCTTCCACCAGCATACATTCGATATTGCATGAACACCTGGCCGTAAAAAAGGTTTTTTCTCGGTGGATCCCGCACAATTTGACAATCGCTCAAAATAAGACTAGTGTCGATTGGATTCGATTGGTGCAAAGAAATTTTATATAAAAAACGCTTTAAAAGACGTTTATAAGATCGTCACAGGTGACGAATCATGGATCTATACGCATGAGCCCGAAACAAAACAGCAATCGTCCGTGTGGGTCTTCGAAGACGAGCTAAATCCAACGAAAGTTGTTCGTGGAAGAAGCACTTCGAAGCAAATGTTCGCCTATTTCTTCGACAAAGCTGGTCATATGGCAACTGTTCCGGTTAAGCAACGTAGGACGTTCAATTCTGAGTGGTACACCACAATTTGTTTGCCTGAAGTCTTCGGAGAAATTCGAAAAACGAACAAGAGAAGACGAATCTTTGTGCACCATGACAATGCGAACTCTCACATAGGCTCAAAACAGCGCCTTTTTAACCGGCCAAAACGTCGATTTGATGGGTCATCCGCCGAACAGCTCTGGCACCCAATGACATCTTTTTATTCCCGCACATCAAGGAAAAAATGAGTGGTCAACGATTTTTGTTGCCAGAAGATGCTTTTGAAGCGTTCAAAAACCATGTTTTGGAGGTGTCTCAATCGGGGTGGAAAAAGTGCTTTGACAATTGGTTTGAGCGCATGCAAAAGCGTATAAATCATGCTGGAAAATACTTTAAAATCAATAAAACTATTTTTGATGATGAACATTCGCATTTTGATTATTAGGCCAGAAATATATATAGCAGCCCTCGCACCCTTCCTGATGGATTACAGTCCAATATGCACATTTTGTCAAGGGAGCGAGGCACCAAGCTCTTTTTAATCAGAATGAGGTTTTTCATACTAACATCATGTATTTCTACTTCTTTCGTCATATCGGTATTAGTTCACGAGATATAGGCTTTCAATGTTTAGGGTTGTATGGGTGGAGCTACGGCCTATTTGTCCAATTTTAACACAATATAGTGTACTACAATATGACAATCATTGTTTTGATTCCGTAAAGATATTAAAACGATCGGACTATTACTTTGGTCAAATATGCAATGGCTTAAAGGGGCGTGGAACCGCCTACTTTTCCTGTAGGATATGTTTGGAGCTATGTCAATATTATATGATGCAAATACGAATACTTTCAATACCATTTCTAATAGTCATGAGATATTTAGTTTTTAAGTTTAGGGTTGTGAAGGGGCGATGCCACGCCCCTTCCTGAATAATTGCCAAGTCATTGGTTTCATCCAGTTAACACTTTGTAATGATTTAAAATTTTTTAACGATCGGTTCTTTAGTTTGGCTATAATTTTTAAGGAATTTTTAAAAAGAGGGTTGGCATCAACCTCTTTTCCTCGGTGTTAATATGTGCCTAATACCAGCCTCATACCTCCAATAGTTCAGATATTGATTTTTTAAGTTCAGGAATGTTGGTTTTCCACAGGTTGACCCAGTTCTGTAAGGGGACAATGTTTACCTCTTGACGAAACTGATCCATTTTCAATACCAAGCGTTTCAGTCCATCAACGCATGTTTCTGCAAAATTTCATCTTCCTAGCTTTATAGACATGGCTACACGTGGTACTTTAAGAATGCAGACTTGCCTGCCAGGCAGTAGTACTTCAATGACCATGCCAAACTAGCGAATGAACCTCTTAAATCCTAACTTTGTTGATAGGTCGGGCTGCTTCCGAACGGCTTAAACCAGCTGATTAACCATAACGGCTATGAGCCACACAAATTGGATAGATGCCTATAAGTAATTTATTTAAATACACACCTTCTCTTTTTCCTATACCTTTTTACTCTGCTTCCTTTGGCCTTGATGACCTCCAAATGAACAGTCAAGTTTCTCGAATCTAATCGTCTTTTGTCAAAAAAAAAACTTACTTCTGCAAAAATTCAGGAAGAGCGGACAATATTTGCTAAATGTTATTTGAAAACAAGTTTTAGAAAGTCAGCAGAAGGACAGACAGAATTCGTTAAATCGAATCAAATGGTAAATTTAAGTCAAACGGTACACCTAAATTTGGGTCCAGTCAAAATATTTTTGTTAGTTAAGTATTCCAAACGTGCTTACTCGTATTACGAGTTTTCTTTGCTTTAACATTCAACGACCAAAAAAAAACCTAAAACCCGACAGCAAAAAGATGGTAAACAGACAAGACAGGCTTTAAATGGTTTTGAAACACGGACTATCGGGATTGGAGATCAAAACTGGAATATCGGGTTTCAGTTTTTAACACTCTCATCGAAACATATCCTGGAGGAAAAGTATGCGGTGTCCCATAAAAAATTCTGCACTAAAAGTATCTTCGTCGCACCCAAAACATTATTTTTAAATTTCATTTTGGCAATAGTATGATTGTGACAACAAACAATAAATATATTGTTCCCATGAACCATAGGTATTATTTCCAAATATAAAAATGAAAATATGGTTGTTGGAACAACAAAAATATGGTTGGTACGACAATAGCACTGTTTTTTGGGTTTTATGTTGACAATAATATGATTAAGGCAATCATACCGTATTTTTCTTAATTTGAATGTGGTTTTAGAACAATGTTCTTGTTACAAATCGTATGCAATAGGGGTACTTTTTATATGTAAACAAAAAAGTTTTCAATCAACCTGCTTTGGATTTGGTTAACTGAAATATTTTCAATAAATGAAACGCTTACGTTTTTTAAACGGTTTTTTTTCTACTGTTCAGCAAGTCACTCCTAATTTTTTGAATTTAATGTCGTTTTAAAATATAAAAAAAACTGTTGGTGAAAAGCAAAACAAACCAATCCTAATAAATAAATAATAATAATAATAATCATAGTATGGTCCCTACTATTGTTGTAGGGATCATAACATGGTTGCGTGTGAATCATGCTATGGTTGTAAGGATCATACTATGGCTGTATGTGAAACACACTATGGTTGTGAGGATTATAATGTGGTTGTGGAGATCATGGTATGATTAAGTGTGAATCATTTTTGATGTAAGGATTACTTAGTAGGGACATAAAAACTGTTACAACATTGAACACACCCATTTCAATAGTAGAACTGAACATACACCGTTAATGTCATATGGGTTTTGAAAGCTAACCTCAATAGCGTTAGTCTGTACCGGGATTTTAAAATTGTTTCAACTTTCATCGTGGAGTGGTCAGATAACGAGAACCGTATCGCTGTAATAGCGCTTTTTAAGTGTGAAATGAAAAAAGCGATATTTTCAAAACGCTCCGGTCACTAGGGATTAGCCGCATCTTCGACTACCGATGCATAAAACTGTATGAGGTGACTGGAGATGTAAAAGGCCGCCACCGATCGGGCCGCCCACGCTCTGTTCGAACACCGCATGTCATCAAAGCCGTGAAATCAAGAATTCACAAAAATCCGCTCCGAAAACAGAAAATCATGACCCGTAAGATGAATATCACGCAAAAGTCCATGAGTCGAATCATTAAAAGAGATTTGGACTTGGGGATTTCAAACGACGTACCGGATATTTATTGACTGCAGCTTTAAAAAAAAATTGAAAAATGCAAACGTCTTTTGGTGAAGCACGCTGATTACTTGCACAGAAAAATTTTGTTTACCGATAAAAAAAATTTTACCGTTCAGGTAAAATTTAACAAGCAAAATGATAGAGTGTATGCGCGGTCATCTAAGGAAGCATCTGAACTGATCCCAAGGGTGGAAAAGGGTCATAACCCAGCTTCAGTCATGGGTTGGTGGGGTGTCTCTTACGATGGGGTCACTGACCTGCAATTCTGCGAACAAGGATTCAAAACTTCGGCCAAAGTTTACCAAGAAACCTTTTTGGAAGCTGTTGTGAAGCCTCTTAACAATTCCCTGTTCCAAAACCAGCCATGGACTTTGCCGGCCCATAAGGCTAAAACGTCCAAGGCCTGGCTTCAAAGCAATTTGCCAGCGTTGTTGTTGTAACAACAATATATTTATTTTAAAGTCTTGTTCGTCTTTGGGGGATATATGTTTTTGCCAGCGTTCATTTCCCCTGAAGAATGGCCCTCAGGCAGTCCAGATTTGAACCCTTTGGATTACAAATTGTGGACGATTTTAGAGGACAAGGTTTGTCACAAAAGATACCCCAACATTGGATCTCTTAAGACTGATTTGGTTCGAGCTGTGGTCAATTTTCCAATGGACGAGGTTCGTGCAGCTATTGACGATTGGCCAGTGTGACTTAAGGCATGTGTAAAGGCAAAAGGCGGACATTTTGAATAAGTAGATTCTTTTTTGATACAACATACATTAGTAAATATATTAAAAAATATTTGGTCCAAAAACATTTAGTACTTTTTATTTTACAGCATAAAACGTGTGTAATAGTATTTATGTCCCTACTAAGTAAAATATGGTTGCGGGAATCATAGAATGGTTGTTTATGAATCATACTATTGTTGTGAGGATCAATATATTGTTGGCCACAATTATATACCTAACAACAGTATGATGCTCTTCGAATATTGTTATTCCAACCATATTTTTTGTCATTCGTATAGTTATAGGTTATTAGTCTTGACAAGACTGTAAAATGTCTTGCCAACCCATTTCTCTACTGCCCATTGTATCAAGTTAGTAATGACAAGAATTTCCTTGCCTTCTTTTGCCGTATTCCAAGACTTTGCTGTATGCAAATGTTTTTCTCGAACACATCCGCCATCGTTTCATGTGCTTTCATAGGTAAAGTATTAATTCTCTATACGACTTACTAATGTCTATGTACAATTTTAATATCTGAATTTGGAAGTTCTGAAAAAGCTATCTCACAAATATATCAAATATGACTGCTCTGGCTGGTTTATGGCCTCAGTTTTCAATTTCTCCTTTGTCAAATTTAAAAGCATTGCCAATATGACTATGTGATACAAAAAAACTACCACCAACAACAGCAAGAAGGACATACATCATCATCATTGTCGGGGCGCTCGAAAACATGAAATACTTAAAACATCAATATGTTTATAGGCATTCAGGCGTACATATATACATGCCACTTTTAACGCCGCAAACGACGAATCAGGCTACCAGGAATGCAAAGTGGTCAGAATGACAAATGTTTTTGCGCAACTGTGTACAAGCAAAAGCCCCACACACACGCGCGCGCACAGTTACACATATTATGAAGGCTGGAAAAAGTGAATTTCAGCCCAAAGTAAAAGATAAAGCTCCAACACAAAAAAAAAAAAAAATAAAACGTTTTAACATCAAATAAATTTTATGGTCAAGTTTTTTCCCGCTGATCACATGTTCGTGCACACACTCCTCCTGTAAAGAATTTCGAGCACTTTAAAAGGTTTACGTTTTTTCTGGCAGTTCTTTAATTTTGTTGTGCTTCTTTTCTTGTTAAAGAAATGACAAATTAAGGTTAAAAATCATCTGGGTTTTATGGATTCGTAATCTAAAATCGCACAATATGTGTTTATATAAGTATAGTACACATATACATTAATGCGCTGCTTCTGCCTGCTTTTCGGGAAAGTAATTAAAAGTAATTTTCAAATAGTTGTTGTCAGATCGGTGATGGTTCTGTTTTAATGTTTTCTTAGCCGAAATATTTGCAATATTTCTTTTGATGATTCCCATGGCTAATTGGTTGTTGGCCAGAAATTTCTTACCAGTTCGATTCAACGTTTGCCGATCATTAAAGTAATTAAAAAGCATTGATATCATAGCACATGAAATAAATCCTTACCATGAAGGACAATAATTTATTTATGTTTCAATTATATCGCAACATTGTATGCGTAGTGCCCCTCTCCTTTATTTTAAAAAAAAGTCAATAGAAAATTCTGTAATTGTTGGTACAGAAACGAAAGACTTAAGACACACGCACCACTTCAATGTCCCTTAAAGCATTCGTAATTGTTTGCACTGTTTTTATACACTCTACCTAAGGGTAGATAATATTTTTATTTCGTCATACCGTTTGCCACACAGCGATACATTCTCTCGAAATATATTTTTATTATTGATCGTGACATTCTTAAAAAATGTAACCATTTCCGTCCATCCGTGTGTACGTGTTAAAAGCCCTACTGCGCCACGGTAGCTTAAGGTCACATAGTTGCCCCTTAAGAGACTAAAGGTACTTCGGAAAAAATATAATTTTGTGAGTATGTGCGCAACATATGTGACAGAGCATAGAGAATGTAACCTTAGGGTAAAAAAAATCAATGTCACTTTGTTTTTTGATGTGGACATCTGAGCATCGAATGAGACCGATCCCATGCCCCAAAAGTGTTTTCTCCCAGAGATATGCGCGTTTTATGAAAGTGATGGTACACCAAAGATACACGTATTTAAATCTTTAAAATGGCTCTCCTGAACAAAACTGGTTTTAACCCTTAGGTCACATATTATAGTTTTTTTATGGACGATCTACGGCATAAATATTGAGTGTAAGTTATACCACAGCAAATGCCTCAAAATAGAAAATGATTGCTAAACCTTTCGGCTCTTGATTCCCAAAAACGATAGACGATGTATGGAGTACTGCGTTAAGTGGAAACGAGTAACCAATAGTACTGATGGACATGTGGGAATTTTAATTTAAGCAAAGTACAAATATAAATACTTTGAAGATATGCTTAAGATTGTGGTCGGACTCAAGGTCTAAAAAACGTCACTTTAGAGCAAAAGAAGTAAAAATAGATACACTGGCACTCAAATTAAAGCAAATTTTAGAACAATTTTAAATGTGGAAGAATTAAAATCTAATCTTAGTCTCCGGAGACCAGAAACTACCGTCATCAGGCGAAAAAAGTTAAGTGTTTTGGAAACTTCCATCTCTGCTATGAACACATGTTAAATTTTGTTTCGATCTGGCAACTTCTTCATATAGAGACAGGTGTTCACAAAAGACGCATCCGCGATTTTTTTACAATGGAAAAATTAGAAATGCGTGGTGTCATTAAATATTTACATAAAAAAGGTTTATCGGGACAAGAAATTCATAATGATATGGTGAATGTGTTAGGTGAAAGTGCTCCTTCATATGCAACAGTAAAAAATTGGGTTGCTCAATTTAAACGTGGTCGTACAAGCATTGAAGATGAACCACGTAGTGGACGTCCAAAAACAGCAACAACAACAGAAATTGTAGCCAAAGTGCATGATATGGTATTAAATGATCGACGAATAAAAGTGCGTAAAATAGCTAATATCATGGGCATCTCAAATGATCGAGTCCATTTAATTTTGCATGAAGAACTACAGATGAAAAAGCTTTCTGCAAGATGGGTGCCGGACTTGTTAACAGTTGACCAAAAACGCATAAGAATGAACATTTCTCAAGCTTGTTTGGATCGTTTTCATAACCATGGATTTTAAGCGTCGTTTCATAACTGTTTATGAGGCATGGATCCACCACTATACTCCAGAGACAAAAGAACAATCCAAACAATGGACTGAAGCTGGAGGAAGTGCCCCAAAGAAGGCAACGGTTTTTTGGGACTTCAAAGGTATTTTATTGATTGACTATCTGCAAAAGGGTAAAACAATAAATTCAGAGTACTATTGCAACCTTTTAGATCAATTAAATGTACAAATTCGAGAAAAACGTCCTGGCTTACAACACAAAAAAATAATTTTTCATCAAGACAACGCACCAGCGCACAAGAGTGTTTTAACAATGGCTAAAATCAACGAATTAAAGTACGAGTTGCTTGACCACCCACCCTATTCTTCTGATTTAGCTCCCAGTGACTTTTACCTGTTCCCAAATCTAAAAAAAATCCTTGCTGGCAAGCGTTTTACCTCAAATTAAGATGCAATTACAGTTGTATTGAAGACCGTTATTTTCAAGACCTCGAGGAAAACTATTTTAACCAAGGGATAAAATTGCTAGATAAACGTTGGACTAAATGTATTGAAGTTTCAGGAGATTATATTGAAAAATAAAAATATTTTTGAAAAACTAACTATTCTCTTTTATTGATAGGCTAAGAACTTTCCGAACCGCCCTCGTATACGTATAATATATTTATAAATCGTTATTTTTTCATACCCTGGAAGAATATAACGACGTTTGTGCTAGTTATTTTAGAAACTGCCAAGTATTTATTTGACTTTGAGTTATTTCATATTAAACATTGAGCGTTTCTCTCTTCATTATGTTGACGCTACATATGGATCGCGTTTTAATGGGCAAGCGACAATCGGTTAATTAAAAAAATATAGTTTCTACAAATGTGTTAGAGTTAAGCGTTATTGAAAATTTTAATTTTAAAGAAAACAATTATTCAACAAGCGGCTTGAAATAAGTCCGCTTTGTTCCCTTGTAGCCCGATTAACGCTTTTTCTTTAATAACTCTTTTGCTATTGCTAAATTGTTTTAAGCAAACTATTTATGAGGGCTTGGCCAACATATTTTCATAAAATAAAACAGTTTTATGTTTATATAATGTTTGAATTTACTGCATTAGAGGGGATTTGAGAGATTTTTTTCGTTCGTCAAATTAAACACGCCTTTTGTATGTCCTGACAAAGAATTTCTTAAAAACCATTTCGATCTGGCCTCTGCTTGCGTATATAGGATGTGGTGGTGTTTGTCTAATGCACGCAGAAAAAAAGTATGGTTGTGGTAACAATATTCGAAGAGGACAATACTATTGTTGGGTGTATCGTTGTGGAACAACAATATTATGATTCTCACAATAATAGAATGGTTCAAATACAACCATACTATAATCCTCACATCCATACTTACAACAATAATATGATTCACGCGTAACCATACTATGATCCCCACAACCATAGTATGATTCACACTCAACCATACTATGATCTCCGCAACCATATTATTATCCCCATAACCATTGTATGTTTCACATACAACCATAGTATGATCCTCACAACCATAGTATGATTCACACGTAAACATGTTATGATCCCTACAACCATAGTATGACCACATACAATTATACTATGATCCCCAAATTATTTAATATTATTGGGTTAAGTTGTCAACAACTGATTTGAATTATGAAAGTATTTAAAAATACATTAAATTCAAAATAATAGAAGTGATTTATTTAGCAGTAGAACAAATCAGTATAAAAAAGTGTAAGCGTTTTTATTAAAAATATTTTAGTTAAACAAACCCAATGCAGTTTGTTTGAAAAATTTTAATTTCCATATAAAAAGTACTATTTTTGCGTTAGATCCGTAACAAAAACATTGTTCAACAAAGTATTTTTAAATGACAAAAAATTGCAATCCTACAGTATGATTGCCATAATCATACTACTGTTAACATAAAACCCAAAAAACAATACTTTTGTCGCACCAACCATAGTTATATTGTTGCTACAACCACATTTTCATTATAAAATTTGGCAATAATACTATTGTTACATTTCAACAATATTAATATTGCGGCAATCATACTTTTGTCAAAATTAAATTCAGTAAACAATACTATGGTTGCGACGAACATTCTTGTTTGCGGAGAACATATTATTATTGCCGTGACCATATAGTAACCATGTTTTTTCTCTGCGTGTGCCTTTTATCAAACTGACTTAGCGAGCGTAATCGCGGTATTTTCATCCGATTAACAAGGTCCATGTCAAGCTACAGTTATTAGTTTCATAGACGTCTATAGATTTCAAGGATTTTCGATATTTGTATTTCACATTCCCATCATCGCCTTATTATCTTCCTCTAGTACCTATGTACCAGCAGCATTACGAAGCATAGATAGAATAATAGAGCTGAATAGATGTAGGTTCGTTCCACGAGCGAGGACTCTGATCATTAGCTGCTTACTTTGTCCACAGTACAGGAAGACCTTAGGAAGAGATATTCAAATTAAACTTCAACGGTGAGAGCTATGAAATTGATAATGGCTTTAATTTGAATCTACATGTAAGTCATGTTGTGCTGAAGATCACATCCTTTAAATGACCGCCGCAGTCTAACTTTTTGTGACTTAATCTAATACAAACGACGTTATTCCCGTAGTATTTCTCTAGTGTTTGCCTCGAGCTCGACCCTAAGATCACAGAAAGTGACCGAGGGTCTTCAATTCGCGTGAGATGATCCATTCGCAAAATTTGCATTGTACAACATGGAGCTCTGCATCGCCTGTATGGGCATGTATGAATACATCGATGTTGTCGACCTACTACCCCAAAAATTCGGTTAACATCGATCTATGGCACCCTTGGGCCAACGACACAGTCGGTCGTTGCATCGGTTGATGTTCTATATGACATAGTTGCATCGGTTGATGCAGTGAAGCATGGTCAACTATTGTGGATTGTGCTCGCTCCGACAATAGACTTTCATATTTACTAGCCGATGAGTAAATATGAAAGTCATTCAAGAAGCGGATTTTTAAGTTAAATAACCCGGATCTCCGGCCAACATTTCCAACTTTGGTACCATTTGCTCTTAAAAGAAACCCCGGGACATTATATATATATTGGAGGACTTTTGTACTCGTCTATGCTCGCCTGAAGTCAATACGTGCATCTAAGCAATCTTATACAGACTAAGAACCACATTAAATGGGTTGACTCTCTAGCGATGTTCTGAACGGCACTGATTCAACAAGGATAGGTAACAGTTAAAAACGGACCTATTGAAATCAGTCATGGTCGGCATCGCTCATAGGGCAATTTATTTGACAACTTAAGTCCCTCAACACTGGACTAAGAAACGAAGGTAAAACTACTCTAGGACCATTGAGCTGTGCACGATACAATTCTTATACCCGCTGACCGGAACCTACTGTTTAAAGCCGGATCCAAACGGCTTATAAATTTATAAAAACGTTTTAACATGACTTAGAGATTATTCTCTTAAGCCTTAAGTTAAGATGGAGCAGGAAAAAATTTTTAGATATTCTTAACCAAAGTTTAACCTGGGTTTAATTTTAATGTTGATCATGCACACTAATTATCATGCCATGGTGTAACCTAAGCATACTCACAGAGCAATTTGGTTCATGAAAACCAAAAATATGTTTCAAAGGAAAAATAAAAACAACAATATCTTTGAAAATTTGTCAAAAATTTTCGTTGGCGGGTAAACAAAAGACTTAAGACACAAACCTTGGAATACCATTGGCAGGGCTTTTCGAATTCAGGCTTAAGCCACTGCCTTAGAACATCAATTACCGATAAAGTTTATGTCTTAAGTCTTTTGTAGGCACTCTAATCATACGAAAACATTCCCCGACAGTTAAATATTCTGATAGATACAACAAAGGAAATTTTTGCCGTTGTCAATAAACTCGCTGCTCAATGTTCAGTGGTGGGTTGCAGTGTTGGAAGATGATGTCGTTTCTCGTATGCTTGACAATTCTTTCTTTACTGTGTGGCTTTCTTGGAGATCGAGATTAAGTTGTATTAACGTTGATTATTTGACGCTCCCACACTTGAATGATGGCTGGCTGGCTGGCTGCTTACAAGCGATACAATATTTTCTTAGAAAATATCGATAATCTGTATAGTTTTCTGGCATATGTATGTGTGTGCGTGTAACCTAAGCTCCATGGTTAATTTGAAAGTAACCCAATTCTTTCCTTTCGGAGTTTGTGTTGTTGTGAGTGATTTGAACCTGTATCAAGTAAATCAACTTTTGCTGTCTTTTAAAGAAAAGACATTCTTGTATCGGATCATCAGACAACAACGGCGAGTCAATCCATAACATAACATACAGACACGCACACATTTATAAGCCACACTTTTGACATTTGCCTGTTGTTGCTGTTGTGACTGACTGACTGTGTGTTGTGGTGAAGAATTGACATTCGCCCCAACCACCGGAGATAAACTTGAAAATCATTATTATTTGTTTTTTTTTATAAATTATTTTTATTATTATTGTTATTATTTGTATCCCTCTTCGCTCTAATGAAAAGTGTCCAAAAGACAATATGCAAAATAATCAAATAATCATTTAACAAACAAGGGGAGAGAGAAAGAGAGAAAAAAGAAATAGTCATCGTACTACACCACTTCTTAGTGGCAATGCCGTTGGGTGAGGCCACAAACCACCGATCGATCGCACCTTAGTTTGGTATTTTGCTTTTTTTCGTTTGTTTTTGTGTCTACTTTGTTTCTTTGGCTGACCGAATGAGTGACTGAATGCGTGTGTTTGTGTTCCTTCATAGAATTTTCTGATGCCAGAAATCAAGTGTCATTCATATTGTATCGACAAAAGAATAAATATTTTGTTTTATTAACGACTCTCAGACACATATTGCCTCCTATGAAGGTGTTATTTGCTACATAATCATCAAACAAACAAACGAAAATGTATATACGTTGGCCGAGACGACATTAAAGTATACTCTACAGCTCAAGTCGCTTGTCACCAGAACTTAGAGCTTCGGCAAAGAATTCTTGTTGAAAGAATAATGCAGCGTCAGTGTGGAAATCGAATGTTAACGAAACGTAGTGGAGAAACATTTCGACCTGCCAGAACGCCTCTCTTCTTGTGTCCCAGGAAGGCCACCAACTTGAGCAGACGAAGTTATTGCCCGTGTGCCGACACAGCTACATGGTGTCGAAGCAACATCTTCGGGGTTGTTACACAAGGAACCATCCGAATCAACACCAAACAAATAGGCTGCATCCACATCGACAGAAGTGATCTTCATGTTCTAGTGAGCAGAGAAGTTCAAAGGTACAAGTCCCTTTAGAACTCCGACATAATCTCAGAAACCGTCAGTAAACCGTCATACGCCATAGGTAGCGCAAGAGGAAAAAAAGGCTACCCCAACAAACAAGAGTGGTTTTAGCTTAAACTAGAGCCGGCTGGTGTGTTTGCCCTCGGCCGGTGTGGTTGCCCTCGGCCCTTATTAATAGCAGTATTCCAAACACATGTCCTGCATGTCAGCAGGCATCACACCTGTTCAGATGCCCACTAAGCCCACGCAACTGCTTCTCAGGTATTTGGGGACTCTGCCGGTCCAGGTCGTCACCTTCCTGAACTTAAAGAATTCGAAAACTTTAATTTTACATGCGAAAACAATTCTGTTGTTTGCAAAAATTAAGTCAGCTTACATGAATTTTGAATAGCCCACACATCATAGATACCACATCTGTAGACGGATTATTTATTAGGCTCATATGACATATACTAGAATCTGATAGGTCTTAGATTGATGCAACCAATAGCGGCATGGCTAAAAGTCCAATTCAACATCGTTGGGTTAATTTTACATTAAAAACATTAAAGAGAACTTGCCGGTCACCTCAAAACGCACCTTAAATTACGGAAAAATAACACTCTCAGAGATTTCTGGCATTATTCGTGGCTTTACAGTTTCTGGTACAGGCACTGTGCTTTTGTTCGTGTTCAAGGAGATGAAACTGAGATTCCCATCATAGTTTTGACGCAATTGTTCGTCTACAGTCAGTGATGGTGTGTCTGCAATATAAATAAAATCACTGATTCTGTCAAAGATAATTTAAAGTGTAACAAGAGTGTCTAGAAAAATCCTTTATTTTAAAATGTCGGTTATCGAAATAAAAAAAACTGGCCTTAAGCTTGAAAAAAATAGAAAATAAAGAGTTTGTTAAGAACAGGTCGAATAAAATAACACGAAATTAAAAAAAAACGTTTTTAGAGAATTATCTTAATATTTTTTATTATGAAAGAAGGATCTATGACAATTATGTGTGAAACAAAATAAAGGCCAAATGCTCCACACGGCTTCGTTGGCTTACCTCTATCCGATGGTCCATATGTTCAATGACTCTAAGATAAATTGGAGGTTCAATATCGTTAATATGCCGAATTATCTCATCCCTTAGCCCTTGAATTATTCTAGGCTTATTGACGTGCTCGTTTTTTTTTTAAATATTCCCTGACGTGGGACACCACGGCCATAGAATTTCTCTCACAAAAGAGTCATTGTTTCGTTGGCTGCGAGGCAAGTGGCACCATCCTGTTGGAATTACATATCGTCCAGGTCCATATACTTAATTTCTACCACAAGAAGTCCCTTATCCTCTTTCTGGTCACAAAAAGTCCGTTATCATAGCGAACACCATTCACAGTAACTGCTTGGCCGACCTCATTTTCGAAGAAGTACGGCCCGAGGACAGAACTAACTGGGCCACAATTCTTCCGATTCATTATGTGTACACATTTGGTCGATTATGCTGACCAAAAAAATCACAAAGAAAACGAAATGCATTTTGATTTAAGCGCCCATTTTCGTAAAAGGTTTTAACAATCTAAACGCACTGCTCAATTGTGTACTAAAACTAAGAAATGGAAAATTAAGCTGGGCAATAACTTTATGTGACTCACAATTAATATCGTGCATTATGTTTGGACCACCCTTTTTATTTAAATATATCCGAATTTGGAAAATTATTTTAAAATTGCTTGTGAAATAAAATGGAGTTTTCGGCTGTCTTTTTTCAAAATTTCCAATCCATTTACTCTCTTACCGGTTTTAGGGTACTCTCCATCTTACAGCGGAAGAAAAAAGTTACATATTTCTCGATATTGATCAGCATATACGAGTTTGTTTGTATATATGTTTATACTTATGTACAAATATAAGACAACACGTCGTTTTTTCACAAAGCTGTTGGAGTTGAATGAAAAATAATGTGGCGGTAATCAATTGTCCATAACGTTATTTGTCAGTGCTATAACTATCTGTCCGTCCATCTGTCTATCTGCTGGTCCGTCCATAGCTCCATCCGCTCGTCTATCCCCACACAGCTCTTGTGTCTATCGACCTGTCCGGCGCTGCCTCTTAAGCTGTAGCGTGAGCTTGTGTGGCTTTGTTTGTTTTATAAATTAAAGTAAACCTTTTTTCTGATTTGTTATTACAGTTGCTGTTGCTGTGTAGTTATTGATTTAAGTAATGATTCCTTCTCATGTATTTCTGATGTTGTTGTTGCCGTTCTGTTTTTCTTCTTTATTTTTCCAATGAGATTAAAAGTTGAAACAAAGAAACAAAAAATTAAACCTTTGCCTCAAACGGAACTGTGATATTTACTTAAAGGATTAGGTTTCGACTGCGGGTATTTCTTTTGTGGCCTAATTTCTTTAATTAATTGAATGGTAATTGCATGTGGAAAGGGGAAGGGGTACGGGTGGGAGCGTGGAAGTATCGGTATCGCGATTATTGTTGAATTAAGTACGAATTGAGCCACCAATGTGAGATGTTAGGACAATAACTATTGAGAGATCAACTGTCTGGGCTACGGTGTCGAACGTAAAAGTTCGCTTGCCTTCTATGCGACAGAAAGTTGATTTTTGACTCAGTAGCGGCCATTGACCTCCATTGCCTTAAAACACTAGTTTGAGTGACCAAAACCGAAAACCTCCATTACCCTCGGTTTTTCTATCCAAACCCGACGGTCAGTTTCTCAATAATTGCACGATTTTTTGCTGTCGGGTTTCTCTGTTTTTTTGTTGTTGAATGTAAACTCAAAAAGAATTCATAATTTTACATACAGAATTCGTTACTATTTTTTTTAGCTAGACCTACCTTTTCCCTTAGAATTAGACTCAGAATCACCAGTTGATGCGGTTTAACGATATCTGATATCTGTTTCAAACTAAAAGCAGCAATTGTTGCCTGATCTTCATGAAATTTGGTTGAAGAAGTTTCTTGCGCCAAGGATGGACGCTATTGAAATTGTTAGATTTAGATGTAGCTCCCACAAATATGTTCATGCAATTTTATGTTTTTAAATTGTCTGTACCATTTGTCCTTACAATTCACTGACTTGGTGAAAGTATGGTAGTGGTTATGGATACTTCCAAGGCGTTCGATAGAGTTTGGCACGTCGCACTCTTATCAAAGCTAATTGCTTTTGGAGTCGGTACTGATTTCTCTCTATTCATATCGAGTTTTCTCTGTGATCGCTCTATACGTGTTGTTATAGACGGAGTCTCGTCCGATGAGTATGCTATAAATGCATAGGTACCGCAAGGCTCTGTTCTCTCTCCCTCTGCGTTTTTCATTTTTCTCAATGACCTCCTGAGTCTGACAGCAAACCCTATTTACTCGTTTGATGACGACAGCAGCATCTGTCACTCGTAGACCGGGCATCACAGATACCGAGGCGATGAGGCAAAATATGACTGACACACTCAACGAAGATCTTGTGAGGGTCACAGAGCTAGCAAAACCCAATGCTGCCTGTTGAGCCATAAACGATCGACGGGCTTAACATCTTCGGCAATACTAATGAATGGGACTGTTGCCGAGAAGTCGGATGCTCTTGATGTTCTGGGCATTAAAATTCAGTGTTATATTCGCTGGAACAAACACATTTTTGAAGTGTCGAAAGAAGCATTCAAGTGCCTGGGCTTTGCAAGATATACTTTACTTCCTCCTACCTCCTCAACATCTACATCTGGGCGGGTGCTTCAAGGTCTTCTTTGGAGTTTCTCGACCGGGTACAAGGGAGCGCGCTGAGGCTTGTTGGAGACAGCAGGGTAACCAACTCTGCTGTTTCAATCGAGCATCGGCGGAGTGTAAATTACGTATCACTCATTTATAGGTACTTTAACGGTATGCGCTCTTCTCAGATAGGTGATCTCATCCCGGAGGTCAGAGTATTCGCCCGTAACACCCGCTTGTCGTGAAGTTCGCATCCATTTGTTATTTTTTGGCCTACTGATCGCACGTCGCATTAAAGGGAGAATTCGTTTTTCTGCCATGTTGTCCGTATGTGGAACAGACTTCCCGCAGAGGAGTTCCTGCCACGTACGATATAAACAGGTTCAAATGAAATGTCCATAAACATTTCTTCCTCTTTCCTTCCCTACCCTAACCTACTTTTCCTTGACCGATACAATGCACTGCATACATAAGGGACACCCCCTGATTGTTGGTCTTAATATAAAAAAGCCACATATATGTCCATCTTGATGAAATTTGACGCAGCTCTTTACGGTCGATAAGTAATGAGTTCAGTTAAAAATGGGTCATACTGATCTACGTTTTCAAATATAGCCTAGTACAAAGATGCCAAATTTACATACAACCGCTCTGCAACATTCATATAAATTCCGACTTCGAAAAAATCAATTATATAAATCGATGGACAAACAAACAACATTGGATCGATTTGGTTTTCATATATGCTCATTTTTCATTTCTTTTTGCACTGCAGGCTGTGGCGGCACTGTTGGTCGAAAAGAGTGGAGAGAGTGTGTGGCTTATAGTGGCTGTCATTAGATTTGCATTCGTCTGCCTTTCAGTTGCCATCGTGCATTGGACACGTGAGGAGAGGTCATTTTGTGTTGAAGTGTACTTTTCAAATGCGCACTCGATCATTGCAGTGCAGCGTGCTTTTCGTTTACGATTCGCTGTTCCCTCAACTGGACGGCAATCAGTTGTAAATTGGGTGCTTCATTGAGAACGGCAGGGAATGTGTTATGTGTACGAAGGGGACCCGAGAGAAGAATTACAAGTATTAGAGCAGCTGTACTGCAATCCCCGAAACGCTCTGCTCGAAAGCAATCACTTGCTCTTGGCATTTCCAGATTTTTTTTTAGCCGGCTCTTGAGGCAATGCAGTAAAAGAATATATGGTTCCAACGTGATGGTGCTACCGCACACACAGCGAGGGTTACCATGAGTTGTTTGAGGCAAATGTTTCTTGACGGCTTATCTCTTTGAGGGGTGATGTAAACTGGCCGGTACGCTCACAAGACTTAGCCCCATGCGTTTTTTTTCTTTGGGGTTACCTGAAGTCGAAGGTGTATATCAACAGTCCCAACACCTTGGAAGACCTACGAGTAATTAACAATATTGAGGCTGAAATTGGCAGAATACCAGTCGACATGTTTGTTGGAGTTCATGAAAACTTCAGAAAACGTATGCGGCAGTGTGTGAATAGCGAAGGTCGACATATGCCAGATACACTTTTTCGAACCATGTAGTAATTTAAAAATTCCGATAATGTTCAATATAATTAAAATATAAAATAAATTTTTCTAAGATTCATAACTTTTTTATTTCATTCCCAAATAAGCAAATTATCGCTCTCCACCCTATATGAAATTCATATTCAGCCATTAACGAATTTTTCACTTGATAGCACAGCCATTGAATTTCTCGCGCAAAAGAGTCTTGACTGTAAGGCAAGTGGCACCATACTATGGGAACAACATAACGCCAGGGTTTATAACCTCAATTTCAGGCCACAAGAAGTATATTATTATGTCTTATTTAGTAACACCACTCACGGTAACTGCCTAGCTGACCTCATTTTCAAAAAAATACACTGGGCGAGAATGCACAGGTGTTTTCACATTTCCTATAGACCCGGTTTACTGGAATTTTCGGATAAATCTCCCGATTCTGGACACATTTGGTTGGTTATGCTAACCAAAAAAATCAAGAAGTGCACGAAATACATTTTAATTTAGAACACCAATTTTCGTAGAAGGCTTCAACAGTCTTAACGCGCTGTTTAATTGTGTGTCTATCCATGGTTGAATCAATCACTGAAACAAAGAAATGCCTAATTTAATTGGGCAAAAAACAAGACGTTAATGTGTGACTTACAATTAACATGGTGCAATATAGTTGGACCACCCATTATGTACAAGATTTCTATTAATGACATAGCTACTTTATGTATCAATAAAACACAGAATACTTATGATATAGAGTTCTTATTTATTCCAGGTCTAGTGCAAATGTTGCATTTTAATAATGAAATTCGATTTCGGTCATATGACCACTACGAGCCCGTGTACTGCGATCTATTCTTTGGACCCAATTTTCCACCACTCTTGCACACATGTCGACCGCAACGTTGGCAATTTCGCGTTGGATATTGTCTCTAAGCTCGTCTAAAGTTTTTGGCATATTGGCATAGATCAATGACTTGATGTGGCCCCATAAAAACAAATCCAATGGCGTTAAATCGCATGAACGTGATGGCCATTCGACCAGATAATTTCTCGAGATAATACGTTCACCGAATTTGCCTTTCAGTAAATCGATTGTAACGCGTGCTGTGTGGCTAGTGGCACCTTCTTGTTGAAACCACATATCGGCGATGTCAAGCTCATCCAATTCTGGCCAAAAATAATCTTCTAAGAGAATGAAGAGCACGATAGCGCTCTCCATTGACGGTAACATGGCGATTGTTTTTACCGTCGAAAAAATACGGCCCAATCACACATCCGGCATGAAAACCACACTACACAGTAATTTTCGCGGAAACAATTGTGTCTCTTGAAGCACATGTGGGTATGTTGCTGTCCAACTATGCATATTTTGTTTATTGACAAAACTACTCAACCAGAAATGAGCTTCATCGCTAAAGTTGATTTTTCGATGAAATTCTGGATTTTCGTAAAACTTTGCTACGTAGACTCCAATCGGAGAAGTTTCAAATGAAGTGGCTTTATTTTTTAAGTCAGTTCGACCTTATAAGGATGAAGGCCAAGATCTTTCGCACAATACTCCTCAGTGTGTTTTAAGAGATGCCCAATTCCTGAGAACGACGTGCAATCGACTGATTTGACTCTTTTTGAACGGAAACACTTACGACTGCGATATTTTCGTCGCTTCGAGCAGTACGGCGCCGGAACACCCAAAATTGAAAATTTGAATCCAAATTTATCCACTATAGCACGCACAGCCTGTCGGGTGAAACGATTATTTCGACAGAAAATTGGGGTAAGCGCTCTTAATGTTGCGACCACCGACTTATAATTTCGGTAGTAATTTTAAATGATTTCCGTTGCTCGTAAGTGAACTTTACCATGATGAAAATGTTAACTTCGACTAACACTGAAAGATCATTAAAAATGTGTATGGGTGCGTTGACTAAAGATACGAAATTATTATGTCCCTATTGGAAAACAGGTTATATGATAAATAGAAGCTTACTGGATTCGTTTTGCAATTGCATTTTTTGTTGAGTTCATATATGTGACGCGCAAAATAGAAAGGGGCCTAAGGTTAAAAACCAGTTTTGTTCAGGAGAGCCATTTTAAAGATTAGGTCCCTTTCTATTTGCGCTTAGAATCGTCGACTTCACTTTCATAAAACGCGCATATCTCTGGGAGGGAACACTTTTGGGGCATGGGGTCGGTCTCATTCGATGCTCAGATGTTGTCAACATCGAAAAAAGAAAAAAGATGAAAATTGATTTTGTTACCCTTAGTTTCCTTTCTCTATGCGCTGTCACATATGTCCATGATCGAAGGAGCTGAATTTGGGACCCTTAGTATTATACCCTAAATTGTATTCTAACGATAATTTTATTATTGTTGTTTGTTGGTTATTGTGTGCGACTAACATGTCAGTAAGCCCCGGTTCAACTACGGGTAAAAACATCTAACAACTTTGTAGCGGCGGTTATACACCTCTTGGACCCATTAATGTACAAAATTCTCCATAAAATCATTAGCTGTTCGGCGATTGATTGAATCAAACAACAAGAGGTTGTATAGGAGAATTCACACCGTATTTTCATGCACATGAGCTTGAATTTACCCTAAGACATCAATTTGTCGGTTAACCCTCTTGAAATTTATTTGGCAATATTTTCAATTCGACAGATTCAATGATTTGTAACACCAAAAGATTTCACACCAGAATATACACAAATATCAAATTAATTTTGTTTAGGAAAGCCAAAAACCGTTGGCCGAAGATCAAGACCTAATAATTCCATTGTTTGATAAACACTCTTTCGGACACATGCTCACTGCGGCCTGGTGGCTATTGTCGTTTTTCTTTTGTTTGAGCATGAAAATAGCTTTTTTTGAATGAAAACAAAAATCTGCGTTGGTAGTATTTTAATGTAAAGACTTTTTTTTGGTTTTTGTTTGTCAATCCCAGAAATATGTCGTCTTTTACGCACGGCATATCCATTTCTCAAACAAGTTATAGAAAACTTACATTCATGGATTTTAGACACAAGTCTTAAGCACACACACACACATGGACCATGGCAAGGTGTTAGTTCTCACTTAACCATGAAATTAACATAATTTTCATATAAATTATTCCACTTGAATTGATTTAAACACTAAACCAAACCGAAACAGAAAAAATGTCTAGCAGAGAAATGTGAAACCTGTAATCTTTCAAATGGTATGCAAGAGCAGAAATTTAATCGAAAGATTAATAGCAGTGAATGAATGAACAAACTTAAAAAAGCCTTCTCGATATGGTGGACGAAAAAGTAACACAATCTCAAATGCTATAAATTGTGATTGAATGGAGTTCCATATTTGAATACCAGAACTTGAAATAGCACTCAATATCTGAAATATCAATTTCTCCCACAAAGCCATTTGCCAAATTTCTGGGAAAACCAAAGAATCAAACTAAAGATTTGTTTGACAATGTTTTTAGTTTAAAACAAGTAAAAAAGGCAAAACTCGGCAGGGGCGAGAGTGATGTACCCCTAAATCACAGTAGTCCTCTGTCAATCCTGGGTTCAACAGTTTAAAATGGGTCGTTCAAGTACGGAAGATGAACAACGCTCTGGAAGACCGAAAACTGCTACTACTATTGAAAACATTAGAAAAATATTTAATGAAGTGACTAAAAATAGACGAATAAAGCTCAGAGAACTTGCTGATATTGTTAAAATACACGAAAAACATGATTGGAGTATTTTACATGATGAACTCCACATGAAAAAGCTATCCGCAAGATCTGTGCCGCGTTTGTTGACTTTGCCCCAAAAAATCCAATTCCGAGGAGCTTTTAGCGATTTATCAGCGTAATCCAATAGAGTTCTTGCGCCGATTCATAACTGTTGATAAAACATGGATCCATCACTACATCCCAGAATTCAAAGAGCAGCCAAAACAATGGATAGAAGCTGGTAAAAGTGGTCCCAAGAAGGCGAAAACTGTTAAGTCAGCAGGAAAAGTAATGGGCACAGTATTTTGGGATGCAAGGAGTGTAATATTTATTGATTATCTTGAGAAAGGAAAAACTATAAATAGTGAATATTATTGTGCATTATTGGATCGGTTGAGTGAAGAAATCAAGATAAAACGACCGCATTTAGAAAAAAAGTTCTTTTTCATCAAGATAATGCTCCTTCACACACTGCATTTTAACTCAACAAAAACTGGCCGAATAACGAATTTGAAATTGCTCCGCATCAACCATATAGTCAAGATTTAGCTCCTTCTGATTATTTCATGTTTCCGAATTTAAAAAAAATTCTCGGTGGCAAAAAACTTTCGTCCAAAAGCGAGGTTATTGCTGAAACTGAGGCATATTTTGAAGGTCTTGAAAAATCTTATTTTTCGAATGGAATTAAAATACTTAAAAAACGTTTGATGGAGTGTATTGAGTTGGAAGGAGATTATGTTGAAAAATAAATAATAATAGTTCCAAAAAAAACGGTTCTTTTTATGTTAGGCCAGTTACTTTTGCGGTTGCCCTCGTATATGGTCGTTATTAAACAGACTAAATTATTGATTTCCCAACACGTATCAAATCGTCAATAACCTTTGCATGGAAGCCATATAAAACCCGATATGATGAACTTTTACCTGGCTTAATTTGAGTTAAACCGGCAGTAAAATTTGACTTGCGGTGGGCCTGGCCTCACACAAAGGAGCAACCTTTGTGTGTGAGGGCGGGGATTCAGGAAATCATTTACCGCTGCTGTCGAATTGCTGCTCGAAATGTAGCATGCGAAATTTGATAGTATTTCTTTTGTGGCGCTGATAATCACGAAATATTTCACATAAATTATTCAACTTGACTTATTTTTCAGCCAAAGAAACTTTTCATAATAAATGTGAAAAAAAAATCTTTTAAATTACGAAATCGGTTAAATGATAAAAATTTGTGATGCTGGGGAAATTAGTAAAGGATTTTCTTATTTTTCAAAAATTTCTTTTATATTTTTTAAGTATACGTTTTATGAAGTATTTATCATTGCTTCATATTTTGTATTTCTTACACGAGTAATAATATTTCATAATAAACAGTAAATTCTTTTGTAGAATCATCTATATATCATGAAAAAAGATACTATTTTCATGATTGCCAACATTTGAAGGTAATTATTTTCAAAAAATAAATGTCATAAAATGTCCTTTCAAATTACCAATGAGATTCCACACTTGATTTGAATTGTTATATTTTTTATGTTTTGAAAAAATACCTCTAGATGGATCACCTATTGTATGAAATTTTTTTACAGAAAATATGACCCATTTTCATGAAATAGTTTTCGATATGTTACCATTCGGTTTTTTATCATTATACCGACTTGAACAATTTTAGTTCTGGTTTGAGAACTTTGTTGTTCTTTTTAGTGTCAACGTGAAAAAATTGGTGTAATGTATTGGCTATGGTTGCAAAGCAGACTGTAAACCTACTTCTAAACCCACCAAGGTTTTTCTAGCGACGGTTACTTCGGTCACAAATGAAATGATTAAAGCGTACCATTTATCATGGATTACGGTCCAATATGAAAATTATGTCAAGAAGACGTGACACCGGCCTCTTTTCGATTAGGGTGTGTTCATTTTCATATCAACATCAGATGTTTTAAATACTTATATAAGTACTACCGTCACTGCGGTATTACGAGAAGTTCATGGGATATATCATTTTAAAGTTAAGGGTTGTATGGAAGGGGCCATGCACTTTAATCAGATGTTTTAAATACTTATACAAGTACTATCGTCACTGCGGTATTACGAGTAGTTCATGGGATATATCCTTTTAAAGTTAAGGGTTGTATGGGAGGGGCCATGCACTTTTATCCAATTTTAATTTAATAATGTCTTTAAAAATATGCTAATATTTCATTTCATTGTTAACATTTTATAACGATCGGTCTAATACTTTGGCTACGATTGCGACATTTTTTAAAGGTGGTGCCCACTTTTTCTGCAGGGTGTTTTTCGAACGTGCCAACATCATGTGTCAGTATATCAAAATCACATCTCTATTAGTTTATAAGATATTGTCTTTTCAAGTTTAGGCTTGTGGATTTTTCAGAGGATTACTCAGTCCTTGTGTAAGAGACCGTTTCCGTCCATTAACAAAATTACCATGAATAATTTCAGCCTCCCATCTTCCATAGTTTGCCTTCCACAGACAGGCGGACATCACTATATGTATCAACTTTATGGGGTCTTCGACCAATATTTTTAGGTATGCAAACGGAATGACAATGTACTAAATGGAGACTATAAAAATGTATTTTAACCTATTTATTTGAAAATAGACTAAAATAGACCTTTTATATCCTCCACCGCAGGATGGAGTGTACACTGAATTTGTCAGTCCGTTTGTAACACCACGAAGTATTGATCGGAGACCATGGCCCAGAGTGATTTTATTAGAACTAGAACTTAAACCGTGCACTGGACATATTCGGTCTACTCAGAAACCGTTTTTTACACATTGCCACACAAAATTTCAGAAATTTTTCTAAGTTTTGAATTTTACAATTTTTTAATATTTTAATTTTTAAATTACAAAAAAAATAATATCAATAGCTGTAGCATAGTCTGGAATCGCATCAACGAATGTATTTTAATTGAAAATAGACTAAATTTGAAAATAGACTAAAATAGACCTATTATACCCCCACCGTATGATGGAGTGTACACCGAATTTGTCAGTCCGTTTGCAACACCACGAAGTATTGATCGGAGACCATGGCCCAAAGTGGTTTTTTTAGAACTAAAACTAAAACCGTTCACTAAGCATATTCGGTCTACTCAGAAACCGATTTTCACATATTTCAGAAAATTTTCCAAATATTGAAAATTAAAATTTTTTAATATCAAATGACAAAAAAGTAACAATAGCTGTAGCATAGTCTGGAATCGCATCAACGAATGTATTTTAACCTATTTATTTGAAAATAGACTGAAATAGACGTATTATACCCTCCACCGTAGGATGGAGTGTACACCGAATTTGTCAGTCCGTTTGCAACACCACGAAGTATTGATCGGAGACCTTGCCCCAATGTGGTTTCATTAGAACTAGCACTCAAACCGTCTATTAGGCATATTCGGTCTACTCAGAAAGCCGGTTTTCACATATTGTCACACAAAATTTCAGAAATGTTTCCAAATTTTGAAAATTACAACTTTTTATATTCTAATTTTCAAATGACAGAAAAATAATAACAATAACTGTAGCATAGCCTATAATCGCATCAACGATGGTGAGCGTTCAGCACATTCAGCTCGTAAGTTTCTATAAGTCTATTTGTGAAACCACACCGAAACACCAACATACAAAATCGGTAAAGCTTTTGTTATGTCTGCAGTAAAAAAGCCTTACTTAATTAATAGAATGTGCTACTATGGTGTACAAGTGTTCAGAGAAACTAATCGACCAATGGTCTGGTGGTTTTCGACAATGATCAACGCTAGCCCATATATATGATGACTCTTTCAAAGCATCATATCTTAGGAGACATAAAGAGATACTTACCTTATCGACTAAGAAGCGTGTGCATTAACTCTAAGATGCTGCTGCGGAAATATCGGGGTTTGAATAAGCTTACATCGGGGTTCGATGTAAGCTTCGTTTGATCTGACTTTCTAAAACAACATTAAACCAAACTTTTCCCAAGTCCAGCCATCTATACAAAAATGTATTAAAAAAGTTTTTTCCTATATTGCAAACAATTTAAAAAATTAAGTTTGGCTTTAAGAAAGAATCGATTGACGCTGCTACAGAAGAGGAACAAGAATTTGCTGATCCCACAAAATTCAAAGATTTTCTCCGATTTACCCTTCGATTGAAAAGGCTTACAGTTTCCTGTGTGTCTAGCTTTCGTCATAGCCAAAAACAAGTCTCAGTGGAAATCGCCAAGAATTGCTGGTTTTAACTTCGAAAATTCCTATATTTTTGACGGCCAGTTGTTGCTAGCTCCAGAGTTGAAAGGCCGAAACATTTATAACGAAAATACTCGAAATAGGATTTATCTGCTAGAATCAAGATAAAAAAGTTAATAAATAAACAAAAAGTTTTTTAGCGCGGTGGTACTCGGCGGACTCCGCTAGATTTCTTTATAAAAATGTTATTTATACCTTATGAATGTTTTTTTTTGAAAATGGGGTTTTAATGGTATTTAACTGTTAACTACTCTAAAGAGACTCGATCGATTTTTCTCGCCTTGCAGAGTGATATGCACCATGAGCGGGTATCTCATTGTCGATATCGAACGCTTCTGTACAAACATCTTCTACTTTTTTTTTCGTCAATATTTCTTCGATATTTATCAGACCTTATTTTCCCATACAATTGCTGGCATTGTTGCTATCATTACCTCCCCCAGGTCGTTTACATTATCATTTCCTTGAATCTCCCTATGTTTAATATCTTCGCATCGTCGGTTCATAATCTGCGATTATGAATCAGAACCGAAAAAATTACAATATTTTCATGCGATGCCCTATGTTTTGCCGTCGTTGTTATTTTACAAAATGTACTTGTATTTTTGTAAGGAGATCAGTCAAAGATTGAATAAAACATCAAAACAAGAAGTTTATCGTAAAAACTGCAACAATGAAAAACCGACATTAAGGATCTGGCTTAAATCTCAGAAAATGCAAAGTGAAACAACAAAACAACTTATGAAATGTCTCCGTTTAGTTAAATACGAGGATGGGCCAATGAGTTAGAATCCAGTATTAAAGCACAAACTCGATGTATTTTTTACAACCTACACCACCCTGTGAAACAAGGTCTAATAAGTTAGTTGCATGGCAAATGTTTGTAACTACCAATAATATTTGAGCTAAACCCACCTTTGAGTATAGCGATCAGCTGATTCCATTAAACAATGTTTGTACGTCTGTCCGTCAAGTTTGTCATCAAAAAACAGGTCCCAATTGTTGTCCGATCTTTTTTAAAATTTGACAGAAAGAAGCCTTTTAGGCCTAATAAAATTGAAATTTAAATTGAAAAAATTTGTTTTAGATTTAAATGTAGCGCCCGCACATTCGTCAATCGATTTTTATGTTTTATGCTCTAGAGGCCACATCAGGCAATCAATCTTGATGAATTTTTGCAAAAGTAAGTTTTTTGGTCCAAGGACTGTTTGTATTGAATCGTTTAGATTTAGCTCCCACACATTTTGTCAACCGATTAAATGGTTTTAGCTCTAGAAGCCACATAATATTTTCAATCTTGTTGAAATTTGACACAGTTCATAACGATCAATCAGTTGCCAGCTCAAAAAAATGTGTAATACCGGTCCAAGTTTTAACATAGCCCAAGTACGAAAGTCACTCCCCGACTCTTCATACAATCGCTCTAGAAGACCCATTATAATGTTGATGTTGACCACATTTGTTCAAGCATACGACAATAAACAAACAATCAATATAGAACCAATTTTAACCTAATAGGGCCATTTTTTGATATAGCTCCTATGCAAATGGTTTGGGGGCCCAAAACTGCTTCCAGTAGACATGACCATATGAGACAGCGCATAGAGAAAGGTACCTAAGGGTAAAAAAATCAATTTTCACTTTTTTTTTTGATGTGGACAACTTCTGAGCATCGAATGAGACCGATCCCATGCCCCAAAAGTGTTCCCTCCCAGAGATATGCGCGTTTTATGAAAGTGATGGTACACTAAAGATACACGTATTTAAATCTTTAAAATGGCTCTCTTGAACAAAACTGGTTTTTACCCTCAGTTCCCTTACTATTTTGCGCGTCACATTTGTCAGTTAGATTTTCTTACGAAGCCAAAACTTAATATTTTTTTGCAATTTGGCTAAATATTGAGAACGGGAGCGAAAATCACCCTAATTCAACATAATCATATGTTTAAAAAAAATAATAAAAACCTCACACAAATTCAATGATGAAATGTTTTTAACATCTTGTTAATTTAGGGCCCGTTCAAGGGGCCCAAAAGCCCGTTTTCAATTGGAGTTTTAACACATCTCGATGTGTATACTCTGGTAATCTCGACTTTAGCTTTTTTACTTGTTTTTAAATAAGTTTAAAGGGAAGTTTTTTGTAATAACAAATATGGTTACTATATGGTAGCGGCAATAATAATATATTCGCCGCAATAAAAGTATATTCGTCGCAACCATAGTATTGTTTTCTGAATTTCATTTTGACATTAGTATGATTGTCGCAAAATTACTATTGTTGAAATGTAACAATAGTATTATTACCAAATTTAAAAATGAAAATATGGTTGTAGCAACAATATAAATATAGTTGGTGCGACAAAAGTATTGTTCTATTGGTTTTTTTTGTTAACAATAATATGATTACGGCAATCATACCGTAGATGGTAATTTTTTTTCGTTTAAATATGCTTTTTAGAACAATGTTATTGTTACGGATCGAATGCAATAATAGTATTTTTTAATGGAAATTAAAAAGTCTCAAACAAACTGCTTTGGCTTTGTTTAACTGAAATATATTTAATAAAAACGCTTACGTTTTTCATACTGATTTTTTCTACTGTTAAAAAAATCACTCCTATTATTTTAAATTTAATGTATTTTTAAATAATTTTCATAATTCAATTCTATTGTTGACAACTTAGTGTGTTTGAAAGAGGATCATACTATGGTTGTACGGATCATAACATGGTTGTGTGTGAATCATACTATGGTTTTGAAGATCATACTATGGTTGGATGTAAAACATACTATGGTTGTGAGGATCATAATAATGTTGTGGGCATCATAGTATGGTGGAGTGTGAATCAACCATACTATGATGAATGTGTGAATCATACTATTGTTGTGAGGATCATAGTATGGTTGTGAGAATCATAGTATGGTTGTATTTGAAACATACTATTGTTATGAGGATCATAATATTTTGTGCCACAACCATATACTCAACAATAGTATGATCCGCTTCAAATATTGTCATCACAACCATACTTTTTTTCTGCGTGCACGTTGGCAAAAAACTTTTGACTGGATTAGCACTAAAATGTTAGTTTTCCTACTCCTTCGGAAGGCCTGCGTCATTTCTACTATGAGCCTTTTTCCTTCGTAAAGCCTTAGTTAAGATTAGAAGGACTTATATACTAGTGTATAATCTTCGAATGTTGACATGCGGTACGGTACGTACATCCACTAGAGGTTCCTTTGCGATTGTTTTTTGTCTATGATAGAAATTACGCTATAAGTTCTGTACGAAACTGCTTTTGAGCCACGCCAAAATGTTTATAAAACTTATCAACTCTACCATCTTGCAGGAGGATTACTTTTCGAAATCCTCGCGAAAGTACTTCCCTGGCTAACTACGCCGTCTTTTTTGGAGGGACGGACTTTAACACAACAGTTGCTCCACTGTCTCAATCTCCTCCTCCTCATCACATAGAGACAGTATTCGACCAATACTACCTGTTATTGTCTGGTTATCTCTCAAACTTTACGACGAGCACTCCTACATCACTTTTGTTATTTTTTAGCAGTGCTTTGGTTTTGTTCTTGTCTAAGTTAACCCTGGTCCACGTTCTAACAGCCCATTTAGGGCAATGATAGGGGCTCCTTAGGCGAGCCAAAAAGTATTAGTACATATGCCACCTTTTCTTTCGACATTACTGTGCCCGAGAAGCCAACCGAGTAAAGCCATTATAATTTTTACTTTCCGCTTGTATTCTTTGAACTCTTTAAACTGTCTTCGTATTACCCGACTAACTTGTAATTTAAAAAAACTGCGACAAAAATCCCCGTGAAGGGAAAAATGTTAAGAGCTGCTACCAAGAGTGGCAGCCGCACATAAGTTGGTTTTGAAACAACACACACACACACACACACGTACGCAGTCGTCCTATAAGTAATATGAATGATAAAGCCTGGAACGACAGGAACAACAAACTTGCAAGAATTTCCATAGCTTTGGGGAAATTTTTCGTTAAGAGTTTGTTGCATGAACGCTTGAATAACTCCCTTTTCCTACATATGTATATATGAGTGTATATATATTAGGGTGGGTCGTTTTAGCAATCAATACTGTGCTGTGAATGCGTGAGAATAGAAATCGAATCAGTTGCTATTCTCGCTCGCTCATTTGTTATATTGTGCTGTGTGTGACAATGTATGTACAGGGTGGCTGATGAATATTGCTACATTTTTTCAGAGTAAAGAATTCATTTTTCTTTTATTCATGTTAAAGCTCATTAAATTTTATTAAATGTAGCGTTATTAGCTTTAAAAATAATAGAATTCAAATGCCCCCCGTGCTCTTTGATGCATGTGCGGCATATTACCAAAAAGTTCTTCCTTACTGCTTGGAGAGTTAAGACAGGAATAGCCGTAATTGTTTCTCGAATGGCTCAAATTTATTGTTTGTAGACTTACAGTTTTCAATAACCCCATAAGAAAGAGTCAGGTGCAGTAAGGTGAGGCGACCTGGGGGGCAACGGAAGGTGGTGTTTCTAGATTTCAGCTTATTAGGATATTTTCGTCGCAATTCTGTCATAACAGGCCGAGGAGTTGCCTCATCTTGCTAAAACCACGTAGAGTTAAAAGAAATTTTCATTCGGCGTAATTCTAGATAGAACAAATATCTCAACGTGCTCAAGTAACGGTGTGACCGTAGGGCCCGACAATGCTGCGTGATAAAACTGCACACCACACTATAACACAAAGTGGATGCAATTCCATCTCATTGAGTGTCTGTGGGTTGAAGGAATTCCATATTCGACAATTATGTTTGTTTATGTTGCCGTTCAAATCGAAATTGGCCTCGTCAGACATGAAAGGACAGTTGAACATGTTTCCGTCCTCTTCCACCATTTGAAGCATCTTCTGGCAAAGTTCCAAGCAAATCGGGAAGTCTGCTGCTCAGTTCAGTTTGTTGGTCATTTGAACTTTTTATGGGAATAAGTCCGAATCTTTGTGCATAATTGACTGCAATGACTGTCTGCTTATACCCATTTGAGCAGATAAGCTTCTTGACGAAACTCTTGGATTGTTTTGTATGGCAGCAGTAAAAGCAGCGATTGTTAATAATTTGTTATTAATATTAATTTTTGGTAGCGGCTTTCATCAACCACCCTGTATGTCACCTTCGAAAGGAAATTTTGAAAAAAAATATTTTTTTATTACCTACTAAAAAAAAACCCTAAAATAAAGTAAATAAAAGTAAATAAAAATTGAAATCTGAGCGCCTCAAAAATGATTTTTTTTATTATGTCGTAGTGGAACTTTTTTCCTCATGCCAAAAGCTACAACTAATTTTTGTCCTTACAAATCGGCCCACCCTAATATACATATATCGATCGACTAGCCATCGACAACAGCAGCATATGCAATGTGCACTCCTCATACGGATGCATACGGTCCATACCTATGGAAGCGAACGGCAAACAGCTTCGTCATCTTCGGCGGATTTTGCGGTTGCAACAAACGACGACGACATCACAGTTTAAGGCTACCCAAGCAACAGCAGCAATAATATGGGGGGGCGAAGAGGGAGACGACAACGAGTAGGACTTTAGCGATGGCGATGATGATGATGCTACCTCTGATGCGCTGATTCTGATGCCGACGATCATATATGGAGCTCATTTGCGTATCACAAGATTTACATACTGGACAGTAGATGGGGACGTATTACAGTTTTTTTTTGCGTCTTTGCCAACTTTGCTGCCTAAGTCGCTCATCATAATCACAGTCATAAAGTATCTACATATGCTATTGGGACCAAGCCAAGCATCAGCCAACCACTCAGCGATTCCACCATTCCGCCGGCCAGCTAGCCAGTCCACCATCTCTGCCACTTTCCGCTTATCAGCAGCATACACGTACATCAGCACATTGGCGACCATCTTTCTCGCGGAACGGACGACGGGCGATGGTGAGAATGCAGCCATGCATCATTTATGCTTAAATGTTTTAATGTATGGACATGTGTAAGCATGCCGGAAAGTCGAAGCTCCAAGACGCCTATTTGTGGCATTTAATGCCTCTGGAGTTAAATACTAAACAGCACATACAGCACAGCGACAACCACAACAACAACAACTAAAGCGAGCAGCCACGAAAATATTATGAAGCACAATTTAATAAGCGTGTTATACTACAAACCATACAGGCGAACAAGCAGAAGGTGATGGTACCTGCGGAGTAGGAGTTGGTGCAGCGCAAGGAGCGAGAAGTTATTACAGAAAACAGAAAAATATGTCCCCCTATTCAAAGATATTATGCTCAGCCAGATATTCGATAGACGTTTATGAAATATATGCAGCTATCTAATGGCGCATTCAGAATATTATAAGAAAAATGGTCATAGAACCTTCCCCAGCATCCCTGCAAGGAAGGCTGAGGTAATTTAACACTGGACATGCGCGAATGAAATATAACGACATTATCAGTAAAAGGGATGGAAGAGTTTACGATTTTCTTCTACAAAGACCCTGGGTGACAACTCGTCGTAAGTCAGAACAGGAAGCGATCACTCCTAGTCGTTTATCAGCTGCAAGAGGTCACAGACAGGCTTCAATTACTTACAACGTAATTTGTTCAGCAAGTATAGAGTTGGTTAACATATTAACAGGCCTTTGTGGACATCGTCGAAACGATGAAGCGGTAGGCAACTAATGCGTCTTTAAGACTCTAGACCCTAGGAAGGTAACCAATGCCTCTTTGAGACTTCGGCCGTGCCGAAACTTGTGTAGCATCCATCAATGATTACGGTTTAATATAAAAATGTTGACAAGGCGCGTGGCTCCGGCCTCTTTCCTATCAGGGTAACATTCTTTGCCTATCAACATTATATAAGTATATGGCAACAACTATAGTCCTATTGGTATATGTACGTGAGATATTTTACCACAATATCTAATAGATAAAATTCTCGTGTCGCGGTGTGTCTGTCAAAACTCCTCCCAAACGGCCGGACCGATTTGTATAAAATTTTGTGTGCATATCGGCTAGGTCTGCGAATCGACCAACACATATTTTTCATGGATCCGATAAGTGGCGCTGTTGTTGTCAAAATTTAAAAGGGTGCCTCCTAGAGGAGCCAAATGTATGACCGACCCTCAATATTTTTGCAATCCCAACAGTTTCCCAGAACATATCTACCCTCTATCTTCAAGCCTTAGGATGGTCCCCACTAAGTTTTTTTTTAAATAAATTTTTGGCGCGGGTGTGGATTCATATCGAAACTCTAAATGTAAGGACCAATTTAAGTGAAATTCAGAATGTATGTTGGATCATTGGAAAAAAATTGTTGTTCACACAGTCTACAGTAAGTGGATTGCTCCCGATCTGGCACGCTGAAAAATGTATACGGTTTAATTCAAACAAAAAAAACCTTGTTTATCCCTTGGCCTTGTGATGTATTAATAAATATAATTTATTATTTGCCTTAAATGCATGTGTTTTTATTTCGTAACAAGCCACTGTACCAAACTTTGTCACATAACCGCTGTCATCTGGCCACAGAATATACGAGAGTGGTTCGGAAACTTCTTAGCCTAGCACAAAAAGCGCGGTATAAACAGAAAAAAGTTAAGTGTTTTGGAAACTTCCATCTCTGCTATGAACACATGTTAAATTTTGTTTCGATCTGGCAACTCCTTCATATAGAAACAGGTGTTCACAAAAGACGCATCCGCGATTTTTTTACAATGGAAAAATTAGAAATGCGTGGTGTCATTAAATATTTACATAAAAAAGGTTTATCGGGACAAGAAATTCATAATGATATGGGTGAATGTGTTAGGTGAAAGTGCTCCTTCATATGCAACAGTAAAAAATTGGGTTGCTGAATTTAAACGTGGTCGTACAAGCATTGAAGATGAACCACGTAGTGGACGTCCAAAAACAGCAACAACAACAGAAATTGTATCCAAAGTGCATGATATGGTATTAAATGATCGATGAAAAAAAGTGCGTGAAATAGCTAATATCATGGGCATCTCAAATGATCGAGTCCATTTAATTTCTGCAAGATGGGTGCCGGATTTGTTAACAGTCGACCAAAAACGCATAAGAATGAACATTTCTCAAGCTTGTTTGGATCGTTTTCAGCGAAATAAAATGGATTTTTCATAACTGTTGATGAGACATGGATCCACCACTATACTCCAGAGACAAAAGAACAATCCAAACAATGGACTGGAGCTGGAGGAAGAAGGCAAAAACAATTCAATCTGGTAAGGTTATGGCAACAGTTTTTTGGGACTTCAAAGGTATTTTATTGATTGACTATCTGCAAAAGGGTAAAACAATAAATTCAGAGTACTATTGCAATCTTTTAGATCAATTAAATGTACAAATTCGAGAAAAACGTCCTGGCTTACAACACAAAAAAATAATTTTTCATCAAGACAACACACCAGCGCACAAGAGTGTTTTTACAATGGCTTAAATCAACGAATTAAAGTACGAGTTGCTTGACCACCCACCTTATTCTCCTGATTTAGCTCCCAGTGACTTTTACCTGTTCCCAAATCTAACAAAATGCCTTGCTGGCAAGCGTTTTACCTCAAATGAAGATGCAATTACAGTTGTAATCCACTATTTTGAAGACCTTGAGGAAAACTATTTTAATCAAGGGATAGAATTGCTAGATAAGCGTTGGACTAAGTGTATTGAAGTTTCAGGAGATTATATTGAAAAATAAAAATATTTTTGAAAAACTAACTATTCTCTTTCATTGATAGGCTAAGAACTTTCCGAACCGCCCTCGTAAGTGTTACTCGTGCAAAGCCGGTGCCGTAGATTGATTTTCATTGAGTTTTTTCTAAATATTTGTTTTATTCCCTTACGTGCTATGAATTATTAGTGGGAATGTGAATAACTATTTTAGATTTATAAAAATGGCTCAAGTCATAATAATGATAAAAGACCGAATAAATAACAAAACAGAAAAAACTATGTATAGATTTTATTTATATTTGTTACTTTGATAAAGAATAATTTATTAACTTAAATAAAGTATACTTTAATTGCCTACAACGCTTAATTCCTGTTTCAATTATAATTACATCCCCACACACTTATAAAGGGTGGTTAAAATTAAAGAGCCGATGTTGATTTCGAATAAAACACAAATTATTTAGGAAATTGTTGTCATTTCTTTTTATTATGATAATATCGGTATGGTTCAATTATGTATGGAACAAAATATCGGCCAAATGGCCGCCGCGACCTCATTGGCAGTCTTCCATCCGATGGAAGGTTCTAACTGAGGTTCTATGTCATTAATGTGCCGAGTTATCTCTTCCTTAAGCTCTTGAATTGTTGCAGGCTTATCGACATATACCTTTTCTTTCAAATAACCCCAAAGAAAGAAGTTCAAATCACATGATCCGGCCAATTAACATCGCCACGACGTGAGATAACACGGCCACTGTTTCGTTAGCTGTGTGGCAAATGGCACCTTCCTGTATACATGTCGTCCACATCCATATCTTCCAATTCGGGCCAGAAAAAGTTTGTTTTCATCTCAAATTAATTTTCATTTTTTTTTCTTTTTTTGATGTGGACAACATCTGAGCATCGAATGAGACCGATCCCATGCCCCAAAAGTGTTCCCTCCCAGAGATATGCGCGTTTTATGAAAGTGAAATCGAAGATTTTAAGCGCAAATATAGAGGACCTGATCTTTAAAATGGCTCTCCTGAACAAAACTGGTTTTTAACCTTAGGTCCCTTTCTATTTTGCGCGTCACATATGTCCAATAGAAGAAGAAACTGTAAAACTGAAAAACAGTTATAGTCCTCTTATTAACTGAAGGGATTTTTTTGAGACTGCTGTTTTCTTATATAAAATGAAAATTTGTAAGTTAAATCCCTTTAGTTGATCAAGAGCTATGTATATATTAATCCGTTTGAAATTTTAAAAAGTTTTTAAAGTTTAATTGTAGTGAAGATGTCAATTCGGTCAATGCATGGAGAAACAGAACAAACATTTAAAATGTTCTATCGAAAATAGGGATTTTCTACTAATATTGACTTTGGTTTTTTCTTAGCTGCCTTTCTCCCAGCTATTTTTAAGAAATTTAGCATTTTTCGTCACCGAATTCTGGCAACCCTGGTAGTTACTTAATTCAACTCTACCGAAAAAGACAGTATAAATAATGGACTTGATATTGTAAAGATGTTCTGTCTTTTAAATAAAAATTAAATGTCGCTATGAAAAATAGAAGTTATGCTGTTGTATTGATAAAATGCTAAAAAATATAAATTAAGTGCAACTACTGACAAACGTTATAATTGTAATACTATTTTTAATCCTTGACTAAATGTTAAGCCAACATTCTTTGAATGTTTAAAATTTCATCCACTCGAATCTATTTTTTTCGGAAAAAAAAACTATCCGATAAAAAGATACACGGATAGTTCATAAAACAAATTAAAAGAAGATCTGTGTTTGAATTTAGAAAACTTCGTTTGTTAGTTTTTTTGGGGCCCCAAAATAGATCACTTGCAAAATGCATATTTAGGGTCGTCAATTACAATCTGAAAATGTCTTCTCTGGTTTCGGGATTAGATACAATTACAGCAAGTAATAATCCCACGAAGAAATTTTTCTGCCAAGGGCTGTAACTCTGGCACTATTGTGTCCTTACAACAACGGCAAACCCTACCACCAACACCATAGCTCCACAATTCAGTTTGTAGGAATTTCCCTTAATATATGTGACCCAGGCTAGGAAACGTGGCTTATGACTCAAAAAAAAAATTCCACTTTTTTTGGTTTCGATATTTTTGAGATGCTCTTTCACGTGGTGAAAACTAGAACGTCCTAACTTGCTTGGAAGTGTACTAAAAATGTAGAGAAAGATGAAAGAAAAACAGAATTTTATTGAAAATCCAGAATCAAGATAATAAATGAAATTGAAAAGTTTAAAAACAGAATTGAACGCTGCCACCTTTTCATAGGCCGGGTCACAAATAATTAGGGAACATGGACGTTACCATAAATAACAACATAGCCATTTGTGTCGAAGGCACTGTGGTATGAGATCCCACTTTTAGTCAGTTAGCTTAATTAATAGCTCGAATATTAAGAACTGAGTTTAAGCATAAATAGCATCAAATAAATTAAACGAATACCGAAAATAAGCGGAATAGTAAATTTGTTTGGGAGGTACGAAAAGGGGCTAGGTAACATAGCCCATTTAAATTCAATAAGAGTTTTACGACATACGTCTTATTGGAAAGTAGCCGTTCAGAAGGACATGGCTTAAAAGATAAAAAAAAATCAAGCATTGGATTTGGTCAAACCCCTTTTTTGAATGCTTTACAATTTTTGCCTTCCCAATAGGTAAAAGGGATTTCCTAGTCGAACGTAACATGACGATCTGTGTTGATATAGATGGCTGATTAGCGGCAACACCATATCCTTAGGGCGAGAATTTGTATCTTTTAACCGATTCACCGTCGCAGAGCCTATACTCATACCTTTTATATTTGATCTTTTATATTCACTTTCTTCAAATTTAAGGACAAGGCTAAAACTTTTAGATATTTGCACTAATCACGTTATTGGTGTCTATCTGTATTTTTATTTCTATTCAGTAGTATTTGACTTTCATCTTTTTTTACAATAACTTTGGTCAATAGAATAGTAAAGAACATATCCTAACTTAAAGTGTTGTCTATGTCGTTGATAACGATTTTCACTTTACTTAAACAACAGGCAAAATAATGTTTCCATTAAATTCAGCGTTGACAATGACTGTAGACTGTGGCGATGACGGTCACTATGAAGTAGACGATGAGACTATGAGAGCTATGACTATGATGCCAACAATGATGTTGACTATGGCTGTCACTGTGACTATAACGTTGACCACGGCTATACCAGTGACTATGATGTTGACTTTGGCGCTGCCTGTGACCCTAACAATTTTATTGACTTCGACGTTTTCTACACCAACGACATAATCTCAAATCACAAATTTGACTATAGAAATGACTGCGACATTGACTTTGATGCCAACTATGTCCTGGACTATGCCTTTTAACACGAAGCCAACAAAGGTGTTGCCCTTTATACCAACTAGGTCCATGGTGAAGATACGTTGGACTATCACTTTGTCTTTGAGTTCGACTAAATAAGCTTTGTATACCACCAGTCAGTCGCCTTTATATTATCTTAGCAATGAATTCACTTTTGCCTCTAAGTGTATCCAAGATTCATTGCTCCCGACTGCTGCAGTTGTAATTGCTCTCGCATCTTTACTCTCTCTCTTGTTTCGGTTCGGTTGCTGTCAGTAGGAGGGTGGTGGGTAGGAGTGATCGCATAGTGTTAACATCATAACATTTCTATACAAGTAGTCGCGACAGACTCAAAAATCAATTTCTTTCCATACCCCATTTAGCCATAAATTTTAAACCCATACGCTTTTAGCTTAAGTATAGTTCTTAATGTCTCCCCTGTCCGGCTGTGTTTACAGACCACTGCGCACGTTAATCTTTACAATCTCAAGTCATTTGTATGGATGGACAACCGACCAGAAAGAATGGAGAGAAATAAACCAACCATACCACCGTAGCACTCCTGCCAGACCACATCATACGACCACGACAGTCTACCACCACCTACGCCTACGCACTCCCGTACACTGGCTGGTTTTGGACAAACACACACGAGTACATACTGACAGTTAACTATGCCCGTCCGAGTGTGTTGAATGTGTGGAGTCTTGTGACAATTTTTGAACAGAAATATTTCGTGGACCTCATTTTTTGCGCTTGACGTGGAGTGGCGGACGTTCAAATCGTCCGCCGATTATACGTCGTCATACATACACACACTTGGTGAATAAAAACAAACAAAGAATTTCACACCAGATCTAAAAAACTAATGGCATATAAATTCTCATTTAAAGTGTACCATTTACAATGGGAATGTCAACACAACAGAACGAATCGTCCGCCAGCTCAGAGCGCTTAGTATGTCTCGGTTCGACTCAGTCCACCAGCACACAAACACGCAGTCAGTTGCAGGCGGCCGCCGGCAGGTTCCTTAGCGCAGAGACGATATGACCGCTTTTAGTTTAAGTCAGTTTATCCGTTTGTTTGTTTGTCAGGGAAACGGAAATGCCTTCATTTTTCAAAAAGTTTTCTGCTCTTTTTCTAGCTGTGCTACGAATCTCCTAGTCTGTGTGAACAGTGTTGCCAGTTATAAAAATTTCTTGACATGGGGATTTTCGTAAAGTAAAATTGGGCTTAATTTGTTTGGTCTGATGTGTGTTGCAATTTGAATTTAAATCACTTTTTTGGCCCAAAAAATCTTACAAAAATTAATTTTAAAATGTTAAAGAAAATTTTGACAACCCTTGGCAAAAATGGATTGCTGTGACCTTACGCTAGATGGAATGTGTATTTTTTTTGTCCTTCTTCAAGATTTTGCAGACAAGCTGTGGCATGCACCTTATCAAGTTGGTGTTGTTAAGGCGGCATATAGTGCCGGAGTGACAGCCCTTAGTAGAAGAATTGCTGCTTCAGGTCAATCCGGTTCAAATAGCCGACTGTCGTGGTATCGAACTTTTCATTTTTTCTGCTCCGGCTTTTATAGTCTAGTACTTCATACTCTGGTTTATTGTCGATTTTTCCTCATCTAGGTTAGGCAAGGATGGACATATTCTCCATACATACTAGTATGAAGCCATGTGAACGATTCTTCAGAAACTCTATGGACCTAGTTAACGATTCTATGTAAACTCTATGGGCCTAGTTTACGAACCTTCGGAAACTCTAAGGACCAAGTTGTGCCGACAGAGAGCATAAATGTCTACCGTATCGTGGGATGTATAAGTAATTGGGAACGCTTCAAGATAATGTAAAAACAGCATAAAAGAAAAAAATAATTGAAAGAAGGCATGAATGTCGTTGGTGCATTCAATTGGAGACAATATAGTACATAAGATTGAAGAGCTTGTACAACACTATTCATGGAAGGCAACATCTAGAAGGGATTGTAAAACCATGCTAAGTAAGTTAGTAAGATGTTGCTTAGTAGCTAGCTATTCCGCCGTTTAAAGATTAAAAAAAATTTGGTTCTGGATTTCAATTATTCTCAACGTAGCAGAAGGGGTAATAGAAGCGCAATCTGTATCCATTGGAAAAATATCTCATATCATTTCACATACAATGCTATTTTTCTAACTCTTCGAATTGTTCTTTAGCCTCTAATCCCAAAGTTCAATGTGGCATTAAATATTTTATAGAGTAACGTACTAAACTTAGTTTAAACTACTCGTATTGAATCTCAGCTTACCCCATCAATGAGAGGTAGAGAACTATCAGAGAGCAGTTAAAATAGACTTGGACACACGCAGAGAAAAAATATGGTTACTATATTGTCACGGCAACAATAATATGTTCTCTGCAATAAAAGTATGTTCGTCGCAACCATAGTATTGTTTCTTAAATTTAATTTTGACAATAGTATAGTATTGCAGTAATATTAATAGCATTATTGCTAAATCTAAAAATATGGTTGTAGCAACAATATAAATATGGTTTGTAAGACAAAAGTATTGTTTTTTGAGTTTTATGTTAACAATTATATGATTACGGCAATCATACTTTATGATTTTTAATTTTTCTTTATACGAATATAGGTTTTAGGACAACGTTATTGGTACGAGTCCTATGCAACTATAGTTCTTTTTATATGTAAATTAAAAGTTTTCAAACAAACTGCTTTGTATATGGTTAACTGAAATATTATTATAAATGAATCGCTTACATTTTTAAAACGGATTTTTTTCTGATTTTAAATCGATCACTCCTATTATTTTGAATTAAATATATTTTGAAATAATTTACTTAATACAAATCTCTATTATTGACACATTACCCAATGCTAATAAATAGTATTGAGGTTGGTTGTAGGGATCACAATATGGTTGCGTGTAAATAATACTATGGTTGGGAGAACCATACTATGGTTGTGTGTGAAATATACTATGGTTGTATATGAAACATACTAAGGTTGTATGTGAAACATACTACGGTTGTATGTGAAACATACTATGGTTGTGAGGATCATAATATGCTTGTGGGGATCAGTGTATGGTTGTGTATAATTCATACTATAGTTGTGAGGACCCTAGTATGGTTGTGTGTGAATCATACTATTGTTTTGAGGATCGTAATATGGTTGTGGGAATCATATTATGGTTTTATGTGAATCACTATTGTTGGGAGGATCTTAATAGTGTTGTGCCACAACCATATACCCAACAATAGTATTATGCTCATCGAATATTGTGATCTCAACCATACTTTTTTTCTTCGTGCGGCCACTAGCGGTCTAGCTTTCTCTTGTTTTTATCGTAGATGCTTTGCGGTACTAAAGCCCAAGGTAGGTAATTGGCTGTGCTCCTTTGCTCTCATCATTAAATTCAATTTGCTGTCATATCTTACTAACGCTTTAGAAAGGCTAGGTTATATCAGATAATCTCTGAACACACTAACTATTTAGTAAATGGGTTTCTTTAACTGCTACAAGTTGGTGGCACGAGTAGATATCGGAAGATTAAAGTTGTTCTCCATGCCAACATTAGTAGTAAAATTATTTTTAAGCGCTTAAAGAATGTGACAATCTTTAGTCTCTCCATATTTTTTTGCGTCGGCAAGTACCACATTTGGTTGGGAATTGTTAGATGTCTTTTAAAGTGGCAACACTCAGTGCGAGTACAGCTTTAATCCCTTGACAACTACTACAACAAAAATACAATGAATTTAATAAAACAATTTCTAAAGCCTATGCCATATACAAAAAAAATATCTCCTATACAAATATATGTATACGCAAAAACATATACCCATTCATAGATACATACGAGTATATGTACAAGTACTCGTACATATATACGTAGCTTCAACTTGTATGAATTTTTAAAAAGGCTTTCATTTTTCGTTGTACCTTTTATATGGCACAGTGGGAAGAAAACATTGAAATATGCAGTCTGCCCTCGGTACTTTGAAAATCATGGGAGTTCGATGGGAGAGGGAGGGGGGGTGGAGAAATTTATATAAACAAGATTTTTTTATTTTAATTTTTGATACTCATCAGCGAATTTTAGAGAAAAAAACGTTAATGAAAAAACAGTAATTTTCTTTTGAGTGAGTGATTTCAATCTTCCATTGTCCAATGGTTTTTCGATAGTGATTTGACAGCTGAGAAGAAACATACGCCAAATTGCAGAAAGAAGGAAGGTGCCACTTCAAATGTTACAATATTTCGGCTAGTAAAAAACCATTTCTATAACTTCCAATTACAAAAGGGGAGGCAATCCCAATATTTTTTTTTAATTTATCGTGCATTTTTAAAGGAAACAGGAAAATACTTTTAATTATCGAAAGATTTTAATTTACGAGTGTCAAATTACTAAGAGTCGAAAATACATAAGTACAACAACATAAGTTTAAATATTGGAAATTGTGGGAGTAAATTGTACCCTTAAGTCTTGTGGTTATTTTTATACCTGCGCCCAAAATAACAAACGGCTAAAGAGCTCTTGCGACAAAATAACTGTTATTTGCCATGACACCTCTTTATAAGAATTATAGGGTGTTTTTTTAACGTTGATTACTAAGACTGGATGGCGAAAACAAATGTTAACAAAAAAGAAAATTTCTATCAGATAAAACGACCTGTAGTAAAAGGTGTTTTTTAAGTTATAAAACACTAAAAAGAAAAACAAAGAAAAATATTTTGAGTAACAGTTAAATTGGTACTATTGGATAGACATTTTTATGCCATTAATGTTTAAACAATTTGTGTCTCGTGTGTCCATCAAGATTGGGGGTTGAAGCTTAAAAGTTCATAAATTGTAGTATTACAGGGGTCTTTTGAAATGCTTTGCTGTATATTGGCTATAGCTAAGTTTGACGAACAGAACCATTATTTTGAACTGAATTTAGCAGTATGAATTCAAGCAGTATTTCCTCATCAGCTCCTATAAAAAGCATTTTTTAAATGACTATCAGACCAATTATTTTGTTTATAAACGAAATTTGCTTTAATTACACGCAGAAAAAAAATATGGTTGGGGTAACAATATTCGAAGAGCACCATACTAGTGTTGGTTTTATGGTTGTGGCACAACAATATTATGATCATCACAACAATAGTATGGTTCACACACAACCATACTATGATCCACATAACAATATTATGGTCCTCACAACAATAGAATTATTTACACACAACCATACTATGATCACCACAACCGTATTATTATTCACATTCAACCATACTATGATCCCCACAATCATATTACGATCCTCATAACCATAGTATGTTAAACGTACAACCATAGTATGATCCTCACAACCATAGTATGACGTACGCACAACCATACTATGATCCCCAAAATTTTTTTATAAATACTGGATTACTTTGTAATTCAACAATAAAGAATTTTATGAAGTAAGTTATGTAATAATAGGAGTGATTTATTTAACAGTAAAAAAAATCATTTATTACAAATATTTTAGTTATACTTATCCGTAGTTTTTTTAGAAAAAAATTTATTATTATTACTTTTATTGCGTAAGATTCGTAAAAATAACATTGTCAAATTAAAAAAGTTAAGGTTTTGCCGGTATGATTGCCGTAATCATGTTATTGTTAACATAAAACCCACTTTTGTCCCACCAACCATATTTATGTTGTTGCTACAACCATATTTTGATTTTAAAATTTGGCAACAATACTACTGTTACATTTCAACAATATTAATATTGCCGCAGTCATGCTATTGTCAAAATGAAATTCAAATAACAATACCATGGTTGCGACGACCATACTTTTACTGCAGAGAACATACTATTGTTGGCGTGACCATATATTAACCATATCTTATCTCTGCGTGTAGAGTAACCAAATTTTAATATTTCAAATTTGTTGCTAATTTTTAGAGTAACGGCTGTTTTGCACAATGATCCAAAAGACTAATATTTAGCTTCGTAGTTGAATGGGTCCCTAGTAGCATGGTTCAAACCCGATTTTAAGGCATATCTTGAAAAAGGAACCCTGGAGAAAAATACACTTTTTTTAATATTCGCTTATATTTATTCCTTTCGCTCCTATAAGGGGCATAGGGCCGTAGCAATTGATTTCCAATTTTCCCTATTTAATGTACAGTATTTTAATTCATTCCAGCTTAGGTTTAGGGTCGCTGCTTCTAAACCAATTTCCCGCCTCCAGGTGTGTGATGGGCGCGCCCTGCGGCAGCAGCCCTGTGGGTTCCATTCGATGGCCACTTTGGCGATATCATCCGCTGATTTCCTCAGGTTATGGCCTATCCAACCCCATTTACGCCTTCTGATCTCGTTTTGGACTGGTTGCTGTTGCGTTAATGCCCATAGATTGTCGTTGGTAATTGTCCTAGGCCAAAATATACGCAGAATTTTTCGCAAGCATTTGTTCATGAACACTTGCATAGTTTGGATATCTTGAAATATTTGCTTAGAAAACATAATTTATAAGTCCACAAAAAATATTCGCTTAACTAATCATAATTTTTTTGAGGACGTATATATTTGAATCGGCTTTAAACTGATAATTTGGCAAATTTCTGATTTTATTAGAAAGGTTGAACTTTGTCAAATGTTAAATAGCCCATCCTGTACAATGGTTAAAATGGGCACTGAAAGTTGCGACGCACTTAGCACATCAACAAAGTGCAAAGTTGCTGCATTTATGACTTATGTGGCCCACAAGACATGGTCAATAAAAGAGATCAATACGAGTAGTTAATATGGACATACGAGTACATACGGGCACTTTAATTAGAGAAAAATTTGATACAAATAGGGTTTGTAATTTCCCGTAATTTATCTTTTTTCGGGAAACGGCAAATACTTTTTGCTCAAATCCCCGGATCCCTTGACAAAACGATAAATGTTTTTTACGGCAGAGAAATATACATTTTGTAAATAAAAAGAAACTAAACAAGTAAAAAAAGTTAAGTCGGGCGTGACCGACTATGAGATACCCTACACTACTCTGCTGTTCAGAGGTTTAAGCACCTGTGTCTGGAGCTTAAGTAAGGTCGGGATCAAGAAATAAGATTTAATTATTTATCGTTCGAACAAAATATGATCGGGTATAATTTGCGGCTTCTAGAGCTTCATGACTTTAAATCGGGAGGGTCCTTGGTGTGGGGGCTATTCGTAAACATGGACCGATAAAGTCCAATGTTAGAGGACATGGGTTTTCGTCGCTTGTGATGTCCTTTGCGAAATTTGGTAGAAACCGACCTGGATCCATGTAGTTCAGTTTCAATGCAGTTAATTAATACTCGCTTATAACATACCAAACATCGAGAGGGACCTGTGTGTGTGGTCTATTCGAAAACATTGATCGACGTGGTCCAACGTTGGATGACGTGAGTGTTGGACGCCTGTAATTAGGGATGTCAATCGGGAAATCTCGATTTCTGGAATATTTTTTTTAATATAATGTATAATATATTTAATATATGTGACGCGACCTAAGGTTAAAGCCAGTTTTGTTTTTTGTTCAGGCGAGCCATTTTAAAGATAAGGTCCCTTTCTATTTGCGCTTAGAATCGTCGACTTTACTTTCATAAAACGCGCATATCTCTGGGAGGGATCACTTTTGGGGCATGGGATCGGTCTCATTAGATGCTCAGATCAAACAAAGAAAGAAAGAAAAAAATGAAAATTGATTTTTTTACCCTTAGGTCCCTTTCTCTATGCGCTGTCACATATGTATATTTTCAATATTGTATATTTTCAATATTGTATATTTTCAATATTGTATATTGTAAATTGCATATAAGTTATATGGTAAACAAGAGTCTCAGGTGAGGATTCGGAAAAATTAGAAGTCTCAATAGCCATAAAGCGTGGCAGTCAGATGAAGTCACGTAGTTTGTATTAAATTCAATATGGCTTGGATCTGTTTATTTTAAAAGGTGCAAAAGGTTCCTACTTCCAAGCAGCATGCATCTACATACATATTTCTTCTTGTTTTTGTACTCAATTTATTACTACTACTATACCTATGTAAGTCCTTATAAATCACCTAAAACAAGGCGTTATCTTGTAATTTTTGATTAGCTAGTACTCGTACATACGAGGCTAGCGTTGCACCAATACAGAGAGAGCTCGAACCCAACAATGTCGTAGTCGTATGGCTTCACAACTAATTGACATTTTCTTTCAAATATCATTAAAAAAAGTTTTATTTAATTTCATTTTGATCAAATTTATTGAAAAAAATTAAAACAAACAATGTAATTTCACAAAAAAAATCCAATGACGATTATGTTTGTTCGACAAGGATATTTCAATTGTCGTTCGCTATGCGATATGGTTGTGTTCGGGCTATGAAGCTAGCTTTGCTTCGTGTGTTGCTGCGTTGCCACGTGGCAAAAATTTGCTGCAACACGTTGCTCTCGAAGGTTGCCTCGTGTGTACCTAGCATACAAATTTCCGAGGACCTTCCGCGGGTTAAATCTCGGAATGAAAACCATAGCTCCGAATCCAAACATAGATTAATTTTAAAGTTTTGGCTGCGGGGCGAAGGCCTGGGCCGAACGGCCCCAAAAACGTTCCATTACATTCTTCTTCTTTTTCGCTGGGCTTTAGTAGCATAGTAAGGCTATATAAGGGTTGGCCTGACCTAAATTTACAACGTTTTTTTTCTTGTTGCTTTTACATTTGCTTCAAAAATTGGCGTATATTTCATTATAAAACTAAATTGTTCTACTAAAACAGACCACTGTGCTGTTAATCTCGCTTTGGATGCAGCAAGAAAATCCTCAATTGCCATGCAGCAGCGGCAGCAATATAAGAATCATCAACAGCAACAGCAATTTTGGCATTGGCGAGTGGCATCCCTGGCAACAGCATTATAGCAGGAATAGCACACGTTTCAGATCTTGTTTTTAGTAAAGCTGTCGTTGGGAAGTGTCAAAAGTGATATCGATACAATATATTGTTTCCTTATTGCCTGATGCATTACTAGGAAGTTCGGCGTAGTAGTAGTGGTGGTAAGTTGGTGCATATGCATAGATTTTTATATTTATGAGTTGGCATCTTAAGAGGACAACAACTCCACCACCACTCTCGACTCGGGCCATGCACTGTTGGTAGTTGTCCGGGTAAATGAGGCAAACAAATGGATAAGTGATGGTGGTCAGACATCGGCTCCTCGAAGTGAGAATGCCGATACGTTAGGGGATAGCGTTTTGTTCTTTTTTTGTTGGTTTGTGGCATTTAATGATTTTTTAATTAAGCAAAGTCCGGCTTAAAAACCTTTTGACGAACAATTAAGGCAAATAAATTTTTAATTCTAGTCTATCTTGCTCTCTTCATCTCTTTTAAGGTTTAATGCCGTAATGTCAGCTTAAGCTCAACAAACACGACAACACCATTGTCCAAGAAGCAGCAACGAACACCAGATAGCAACAGCGTCATGTCACATCAAACTGCCAGACGTGCTCAGGCGCCTACTAGCCTGGAATGTCCTCTGGCCTCTTTGGGTCGCAATAGTACAGCGGTCATGGACTCATTGAACGGTCTACATCAGCCCACATTTCATCATCCGCTGAGTTCCAGTCCCTTGGATCCTCAAGTTTATCAAATGTCACGTAAGTCACCGGATCTCAGCATAGACACGGATACGGATATAACATATCACACCAACTCTGCCACGCCACCAGAAGATACCGTTGATGGCTTGAGAGACAAGATCAACGGTTTGGAGCCCGCTAACAGTGCCAAAACCCCCTCTACCGTAGGCCAACAGGTACCGCCGCCAAATCCACTGTACAATCTATCGCGATCGTCGTCACAAAGCTCTCTCGATCAACCCCAACCCATTCAACATAAAGCAGCCACATTTGAGTTGCGAAGTCGAGGGCACACCTTGAATGGTTCTGCAGCGTTGTTGCCCTATTCGGCTTCCGTAGGGAGGACATCACAGCAACAACAGCGATCGAATCTATGCCCCCCGAATGTCAATGTCAGCAATCAGCAGCAACGAAACTTTCTGGCCTTGGAACACTTGATGCAGTATGGACGGCACGAACGCGGACCCAGTGCTTACGTTTTGCACAGCAATAGTGGTGACACTGAAGATTCCAGCGACGCTGCTCCCGGGGGTGGTGGCGGCGGTGGAAATAGTACAAACCGCTTGGTGCGACATCAAGCCGGTAGGGCTAGCGTGGCGACGGCCAATACAAATGGATCGGGCCGAAATGCTCAATACTATTTGGATAAGAAAATGGAAACGCTGTATTTGGGAAGTGCCATAAGAGGTTTACCACTGGGTTCAGAGGCTAGCAATTATCAAAGTGAACGTTATTATCTGGAGGATGGACTAAGAAGTATGTGTAATTTCAGTGATGGCAATGAGAGATTACAGGGTGAGTATTTAATCGAAGAGAGAGAAAAACAAGTTTCTGTTGACCGATCAATAAAGGATACTTCTAAACTACTGTAAGGGGGTTTAGCGGTTCTGTAGCTAATGATGATCAAGAACGGTTTGGATTCAGTCTTAAACCTGTCGTTGGAAAGATAGGCCATTCAATAATACACGTTCCACTCTCCCATTGATTCAGTTCGGAGTTAGTCCTCTGGCAAAGTCCTTGCCATCATATATTGCCACATTGGCCCTAGAAAAACAATCTCTTTTATTTTGAGCAAGGTTGGTCCTAATATATACTTTCTAGGGCGGCTAGGACCTTAAATCAAAAAGGGCCTTTGTACAAGGCCAATATGCCTCAGTTGGTTTGATGGAAATCAATCAAATTGGTTTTGCTTTCGATTTGGATTTCAAAAGCATTTCTTGCAGCTCGGCCAGAAAAGCTCATATTGATTTACTGCGAAAGAATTGAAATCAATCGATAAAAACTCAATATATCGGGTGATCAATCTAGAGGTATTTTTTTCAGAATAATAAAAAATTCAAAAACTCAAATCAAGTGTGGAATCTTTATTGTTCATTCGAAAGGACATTATATGCCATTTATTTTTTGAATATAATTTCATTCAAATCTTGGCCGATACAACGCCTCAGGGTGTCCATTCTGAGGGTCCAATTTTGGATGCCTCCTTCGAGCACTTCGACCGGTATGGCGTTAATGACACGCGTAGCGTTTTGTCAACATAGACTTTGGACTTTACGTAGCCCCAAAGAAAAAAGTCTTAGCCCAAATGCGGCAATTTTGTTTATTGACGTTGCCGTTGAGCCAGAAATGGGCCTCATCACTGAACAGCAGATCTTCTCATTCTCATTTCCATAATACAGTTGCACAATTTGAAGGCGCTGTAGCGGTGTCTTTCCATGACTATAATGGCAAACAATGCTGAAAAGAAAAAAGTTTAACGCAACTCACACGTAATCTGTGCAAAACCTCTTTTGAAAAAAACCCTCTAGATTGATCACCCGTTATTACTATTTATTGAAAACTCAACTACCGAATCGAATTCGGTTTAAATAGAGCGGTATCCATCACATACCGTGTGGTTTCAAAAACGACAGGGCTTTTTGTTTTGTGTCTATTTGAATTCTATTTCACCGGGGTTGGTTATAAAGGGTGGTCCAACTAAAAAGCACGATGTTTATTGTAAATAAAACAAAAACTTTTTAGAGAATTATCTTAATATTGTTATTATGACAGAAGCTGAGATATAATGAAGGTTCAATGTCGTTAAGGTGCCGAGTTATCACAACGTTTAGCTTTTAAAGCTCAAGACTTATGGACGTACACTTTTTCTTTTAAATATCTCCAAAGAAAGAAGGTCAACGCTGTCAATACACATGATCGTGGCGGCCAAATAACATCGCCACGACGTGAAATAACACGGCTATTAAATCTATCGTGCAAAACAAACATTGTTTCGTTGGTGTTGCTGTGTTGCAAGTGACACCATCCTAATGGAACCACATATCGTCCAGGTGCATATCTTCAATTGCTGGCCGTAAGAAGTCTGTTTTCATCTCGCGACATTCATTGTAACTGCTTGGCCAAACTAAGTTTCGAAGAAGTACGGCCCGATGAAGCCACCAGTCCATAAACCGCACCAAACAATTAATCTTTGTGGATGCGTCGGCCTTTCAACAATTCTCATTTGGCCAAATGCGGCAATTCTGCTTGTAAACGAAATCACTGTGGACACATTTGGTCGATTAAACTGACCAAAAAAGTGCACGAAATGCATTTTGATCTGAAGACCCATTTTTATTAAAGGTTTCAACAACCGTACGCGCTGGAAAATTGTGTACTTATACATGGTGGAATTTGTCAAACATTGAAACAAAGAAATGTTAAATTAAGTTGGAAAAAAAACTTGACGTTTAGGTGTGACTCACAATAAACATTATGCATTATGGCTGGACCACCATTTAGTTCCTCAATTCGCTGCTATTGTAGCGGCAACTGTGTGCCGAGTTGATAGCCCTTGGCCCAAGCTACATAAAAACGGCTGTGGTCGGCGAACATGAGTATGACGCAGTGGAAGAAAATTTAGGCCTGCCATGAATGCTGCCAAAAATACATTAACGGAGCCTCTGCTCATGTCCTCTATGGACTATCTACATGAGTATACGATGATCCCTAACATTCGCAGGCACAATTTCTTGTTGCAGCATACATCCTTTCCACCATCTTATGGACAGGATAACTCCGCTCAGGCAGATCTGATATGACCTTTATTATCTGGAAAGAGAGAGAGATCCAGTGTTACAAGTCAGAGCTTCTACCAAGCAGGTCTGAAAACATTCACGAAGATAAAGTCTTAGCGGCAATGTCTACCTACAGCCTGAATGTAGAGCTTAGGTAACATCCTCTGGTGCTTTTATCGGAATAGAAGACGTTACCTCAGCAGACGTGCGTGATTCTGGCTCAGCTGATATTTAAATGGTGCAACCCCACTTCGTTTTCGGCGTGATTTGATAGCACTTAAGTCAAGTACCACCGGATGTGCTACATCTCTGTAATTGTCCGGAAAGTCAACTCAACTAACCCCAAGGTCTCTATAAACGCATCACCTGCATATCGAAGGCGAACTCGAAATAGACTATACAGATTTCATCATTCTCAGTGTTATAAATTTCATCAAGATCACAGGGGGCGACTAAACAAAAAATTTGAACATATGCTTTAATTTGTCCTAAATTAGTTTTGTGAGTAAGATCGGGAAGCTTGTATGGAAACTACTCGGATACATAGTTCGAATTTTACCAGGGTTCAGTTTATGTCACTGAAAACGCAATACGCTAATTTAAGCAAGGTCTGATTGAAGTATAGCCTATTTGAAAAGGCTATACTTCTTTATAGCCTTTTTGAAAAGACGAAGCGATGTGGTCGAGCTTTGGTTTTGTTGGTTATAGGTCGCTCATAATATAGAATGCAAAATTTGACGAAGATCGTTTGCATAGCGACAGGACCCCGAAGCAAGAGTTATCTTTGGATATGGGCTATTCGAAAACTGTGACCAATAGGATATACTTGCACCAAATTTGGTGAAATTAGATCCTAACGTTCGGTGCAAGATTTAAGCAGACTCGATTGTGAAATGCTACTTTTAGAACAGCAGGTTTTGAAAGACCTTTATATTATGTTTATTCAAATACTGATCAATATGGAACAATTTCAAGAGATCGTTAAAGGCCCAAGCCTCAATAGAGTGCAAAGTTTCGTTGAAATCGGTAACTTGCGACCTGTAGTATACAGCGATATTTAAAGAGTTGGACGGACGGACAACGCTCAGCGGTGGCGTGGTGTATAAAAATAGAAAGAGAAAAACGCTAGGCCAACATTACAAGAACAAGTTTTTTCGTTATAATGAACAAAATAAGGCCTTTTTTTGGTCTAAAACTTTAAAACTGCTTTATAATAGGTGATCCATTTAAAGGTATTTTTTCAGAACAAAAAAAAATATAAAAATTCAAATCAAATGTGGAATCTTTATTGGTAATTTGAAAGGACATGTTATGGCATTTATTTTTTGAAAATAATTACCTTCAAATGTTGGCCGCAACTACGCCTCAGGGCTTCCATTGTTGGCAATGTTGGCTTTCAAAACCTGAATCGTAGCTGTTTTGTCAGCATAGATTTTGGACTTAACGTAACCCCAATGAAAAATGTCTTAAGGTGCGATATCACTCGATCTAGGCGGCCAACTCACCTGTTCAAAACGTAATATTTAGCTGCTTTTCGAAATGACCTCTCAATAGATCCATTGTTTGAGCTGATGTATGGCAAGTGGCACTGTCCTGTTGAAACCAAGTGTCGTCAAGATTATGGGCTTCAATTTCATTTGCATAAAGATCGATATCATGGCGCGTTAGCGAGCACCATTCACGGTTACGTTCCGGCCATCATCATTTTTGAAAAAATATGCATCGATGATTCCACCAGCTTATAAACCGCACCAAACTGTGGTTTTCTCTGGGTAGCTCTTGAACCTCTTCTGGTTGCTCTTCAGCCCAAATGCGGCATTTTATTTATTGACTTTGCCGTTGAGCCAGAAATGGGCCTCATCACTGAACAAAATTTTGGTCGAAAACAGCGGATCTTCCCGTTTCTCACCAAATGCTTATTTCCATAAAAACAGCTGCCAACATTTGAAGGTAATTATTTTCAAAAAATAAATGCCATAAAATGTGCTTTCAAATTATCAATAAAGCATCCACACTCGATTTTTGAATTTTTATATTTTTTTGTTCTGAAAAAATACCTCTAGATGGATCATCCTCTATATGATTTGAGTATCCATATGCCCACATTTTTTGCCCACACAAGCCAAAACGTCCAGCAACTGTGCTCTCTTTTTAGATGCGTCCCAGCTAACAAGACACATTTTAACTATTTCCGTCCACAAAAAATTATGGTTCGTTGAGCAAATACCCCGAGATACCTTTTTCCCTTAAAGGAAACTTTTCCCCCAGATAAATAAATAAATACTCGTTTGTATAGAATAAATATTTGCAATTCAAACAGCTCCGACCATAAGCCATCTGCACAAATTTCCAGATAATAGGTTGATTCCTTTGAACGCTATCGTGCTTTCAACAGTCTAAGAATTTTACGACGAATAAAAATATATGTGACGTGCAAAATAGAAATGGACCTAAGGGTAAAAACCAGTTTTGTTCAGGAGAGCCATTTTAAAGATTTAAATACGTGTATCTTTGGTGAACCATCACTTTCATAAAACGCGCATATCTCTGGGAGGGAACACTTTTGGGCATGGGATCGGTCTCACTCGATGCTCAGATGTTGTCCACATCAAAAAAAAAGTGAAATTTGATTTTTTACCCTTAGGTCCCTCTCCCTATGCGCTGTCACATATATGTTTTATGGGATCTCCGAATAATCTGTCGTGGTGTTGCCAACAGAAAGACAAATTTAGTATACCACCCTCCCTTCGGTGGATGGTATACTAAACACATTAAAAACCTACAAGTACTAAATTCTCTGTCTACTTCCAGATCCCCATCTAATCCATCACCGTGCCTCCAGTCCTAGCGAAACATCCGGATCCGATCGTTATCTCCTGAATCGTACCAACTCACCCGCCAATGCCTTTAGTTCATCGAATCGTTTGGATAACTTTTCCAGTTCGAACAACAACACCTCATCCTCATCGAATTTGGCTTTGGATCAACGCTATCATCATACCAAAGTGAAAAGTCTATCGGATGGTCTCTGCAACTTGGGGCGATTTTCACCTAGTCTCGATCAAGGCTATGCCACCCTTGTGTCACCCTCGCCGACGGGCCATCATCCGAACACAATTACCACGCATGGTATCGTACATCACCCACCGCCGGCTGCCATGTCGGCAGCGGCTGCTATTGCACGTCGCCATGTGGAGACTGGGCCGCCACCATGGTCGAAGAAGGGTCCATTTCGTGCCGGCCCCTATTTCGATCGTATACCCGATGACGCAATTTTGAAGATATTCCAGTGGTTCGATAGCTGCGAACTGTGTAATTTGGCCCGGGTATGTCGGAGATTTGAACAATTGGCATGGCGCCCGGTTCTGTGGAAGGTGATTTCCCTCAAGGGGGAACATCTCAATGGCGACAAAGCTTTAAAAATGATGTTCCGCCAATTGTGTGGTCAGACGCGAAATGGCTCTTGTCCCGAAGTTGAAAGAGTTATGCTGGCCGAGGGTTGTCGCATTTCGGACAAAGGTTTACAGTTGCTGACCCGAAGATGTCCGGAGTTAACACATCTGCAGCTGCAAATGTGCGTCAGTGTCTCAAATCAGGCTTTGATCGATGTCTTGACGAAATGTACGAATGTCCAACATTTGGATGTTACAGGTAGGTTGGGAAAATCTCTTTTTAAATGGATGAACTAATGAAGACATTTACAATTTCAGGCTGTACTCAAATTAATACCATAACACCGAATCCCAGTCTAGAGCCTCCGCGCCGACTTTTACTTCAATACTTGGATTTAACCGATTGTATGGCTCTGGATGATGTGGGTCTAAAGATTGTCGTCAAAAACTGTCCTCAGTTGGTATTTCTATATCTGAGGCGCTGCATACAAATTACAGGTAAGCATTGAAAACTTTGTTACCACCCATCGGGACGGGGGTTCCCTGTCTAGGGAACTATGAAGTGTTGTAAGCGTAAATAAGGAAAATGATAGATTCTAAAGAAAGCAAATGAACAATCGCCTATTGATATTCGTAAACTAATGCCTTTATTTACTCTCGCATTTCCAGATGCAGGTCTCAAGTTTGTGCCAAGCTTTTGCATAGCTCTCAAAGAGCTCAGTGTCTCCGACTGTGTTAATATCACCGACTTCGGCCTTTATGAATTAGCCAAGCTGGGCGCCGTACTGCGCTACCTGTCCGTAGCAAAATGCGATCGTGTCTCCGATGCGGGTCTGAAAGTTATAGCCCGGCGTTGTTATAAGCTACGCTATTTAAATGCTCGTGGCTGTGAAGCGGTCAGCGATGACTCCATAACTGTACTCGCCCGATCGTGTCCACGCTTGCGCGCCCTCGATATTGGTAAGTGCGATGTGAGCGATGCCGGTTTGCGGGCCTTAGCCGAAAGTTGTCCGAATTTAAAGAAATTGAGTTTAAGAAATTGTGATATGATTACCGATCGTGGCGTACAGTGCATCGCGTACTACTGTCGAGGTCTGCAGCAGCTAAACATACAAGATTGCCAAATATCCATTGAAGGCTATAGGGCGGTGAAGAAATATTGTAAGCGCTGTGTTATCGAACATACAAATCCGGGATTCTGTTAATTGGCAAGGCCGCAAATATACCTTGTCAGGTCAAGAGGCGCTTTTTGTATATATGTATTTGAAAATATTCGGTCAATATTTGTATTGAAAACAATCTGTTCTAATAGACTTTTGGAATCTGTAATAATTTAGCGAAACAAAGAATTTTTATACCATGTAAATTATTTAAATCAATTGTAAAAAAGCAACAAATCTAGAAAGTTATTAAAATTATTTAAATTCTATTTTTTCGACTGTCACGTCGTACTCTAATGAAATGTATTGAAATTTATAATGAACGATATTTATGAGATGAAGTTTTAGTTTAATATATAGAATTGCATGTATGTATGTATTAGTAAACTTTGTATGTGTATTAGGCATATGGCCTTTTGTTTTGTTTTATATAAATTATTATATTTCAATAAAAATGTGTAGAAATTTTTTTAAAATGTACCTTTTTGGAAGTTTGAGTTGTCTAGTATTGAATTCGGATGAGAACATCCAACATTTTTCAGAGACGGTTTTATTTATTTAAGTAAATGCTTGCGACATAGCCATGCAGCGTAACCGTTGTGCGACTAAAGTGGCAATTTGACCCTTTTTGGAAGCCATGCGACTTTTGCTGCCCCTTTTTCATAAAACCCCTTTTTGCCACGTTTCCACAACTCGAAATGTGTGTATTCCTTTTAAAAGATACGCGTATTCTTGTTTCTAGGGTTAAGGGTTGCTCCGGAAAAAAACTACTTTAATTTATTTGGTGATAGCCTGTCGCTTACGCTAGGCAATAAAGGTACTCGTAGCATCTACATATGACAGCGCATAGAGAGACGTAAGGGTAAAAAAAATCAATTTTAATTTTTTTTCTTCTTTTTGATATGGACAACATCTGAGCATCGAATGAGACCGATCCCATGCCCCAAAAGTGTTCCCTCCCAGAGATATGCGCATTTTATGAAAGTGAAGTCGACGATTCTAAGCGCAAATAGAAAGGGACCTAATCTTTAAAATGCCTCTCCTGAACAAAACTTTTCATCAACTTTTCACTTTTTTTTTTGATGTGGACAACATCTGAGCATCGAATGAGACCGATCCCATGCCCCAAAAGTGTTGCCTCCCAGAGATATGCGCGTTTTATGAAAGTGAAGTCGACGATTCTAAGCGCAAATAGAAAGGGACCTAATCTTTAAAATGGCTCTCCTGAACAAAACTTTTCATCAACTTTTCACTTTTTTTTTTGATGTGGACAACATCTGAGCATCGAATGAGACTGATCCCATGCCCCAAAAGTGTTCCCTCCCAGAGATATACGCGTTTTATGAAAGTGAAGTCGACGATTCTAAGCGCAAATAAAAAGGGACCTAATCTTTAAAATGGCTCTCCTGAACAAAACTGATTTTTAAGCTTAGGTCCCTTTCTATTTTGAGCGCCACAGGCTGCGAAGACAACCTCCAAACAGTCCCGCCGCACATCTCTGAAACGCACATATTACATCCAGTCTTGAGGAAATTCGGACATTTCATTAGGATTGATCAGTAACTGAAAATGCCGAAAACTGCTACTACTACTGAAAACATCAAAAAAATATTTAATGAAGTGACTAAAGATAGACGAATAAAGCTCAGAGAACTTGCTGATATTGTTAAAATACACAAAAAATAAGTTTGGAGTATTTAACATGATGAACTCCACATGAAAAAGCTATCCGCAAGAACGCTGCCGCGTTTGTTGACTTTGCCCCAAAAAATCGTCAGTTCCGAGTAGCTTTTAGCGATTTATCAACGTAATCCAATATAATTCTTGAGCCGATTCATAACTGTTGATGAAACATGGATCCATCACTACATCCCAGAATGCAAAGAACAGTCAAAACAATGGATAGAAGCTGGTAAAAGTGGTCCCAAGAAGGCGAAAACTGTTAAGTCAGCAGGAAAAGTAATGGCCACAGTATTTTGGGATGCAAGGGGTATAATATTTATTGATTATCTTGAGAAAGGAAAAACTATAAATAGTGAATATTATTGTGCATTATTGGATCGGTTGAGTGAAGAAATCAAGATAAAACGACCGCATTTAGAAAAAAAAAGTTCTTTTCCATCAAGATAATGCTCCTTCACACACTGCATTTTAACTCAACAAAAACTGGCCGAATTACGATTTGAAATTGCTCCGCATCCACCATATAGTCCAGATTTAGCTCCTTCTGATTATTTCTTGTTCCCAAATTTAAAAAAAATTCTCGGTGGCAAAAAATTTTCGTCGAATAGCGAGGTTATTGCTGAAACTGAGGCATATTTTGAAGGTCTTGAAAAATCTTATTTTTCGGATGAAATTAAAAAACTTGAAAAACGTTTGATGAAGTGTATTGAGTTGGAAGGAGATTATGTTGAAAAATAAATAATAATAATTCCAAAAAAACGGTTCTTTTTATGTTAGGCCAGTTACTTTTGCGGTCGCCCTCGTATGGCTACCAAAGTTTAAAATTTTACAACAAACCCAACGAATACATATGAAATTATTTTTAAAATCTTGATATATTAAGAACCCGGTTCATGACTTCAAGGAGCCCAAAAGCCTAGTTTCAGTTGGCTCATCTGCGCATCCAGTAGAGCAGGGTCTGCCATGCCCGACTTTTGATGTTAGGATTTTTTTATACCATTCACGCAAGAGAACATTGAATTTGTCATTCCGTTTGCAGCACCACGAAATATTGATCGGAGACCCTATAAAGTATATATAATCTTGATAGTCGTAAAATTCTGAGACGATCTAGCCATGTCCGTCCGCGTGTTTTCAGAAAGCACGATAATTTTACATGTGCAGGCTTATGGTCACAAGATGTTTGGGATTGTAAATGGGCGAAATCGGCCCAGGGGTAAAACGTTTTCACCTTTTTAAATACTGGGCTCAGATGGCCTGCATGCTCAAACCCGGCAATTAATGGTCAATATGGACATATGGGTACTAAAATTAGAGCAAATTTTGCAACATATTTTTTCGCTTTATTATCGTATATTGGAGGGTACATGAGGATCAGAAATTGAATTGTTTTTTTAGTTTGAATGTGCATTTTACCTCTGATTTCATGGAACTTAGTTTTTACTGTGAAGTTTATAACTTTTCTTATTAAATTTAAATCTAGTGTTTTAATAAAATTAACTTGCGAAAAGTTTGCGATTTTTTTTTAAAAAATACCTATTTTGTGCCACTTTTTTAAAAATAATCCCCTTTTCGTGCGACATTTTGAAATTTTTCAACGGTAACCCTGTAGCCATGTACAAGATTTTTTGTTGAACGCATATGTGACGCTCAAAATAGAAAGGGACCAAGGGTTAAAAATCAGTTTTGTTCAGGAGAGCCATTTTAAAGATTTAAATACGTGTATCTTTGGTGTACCATCACTTTCATAAAACGCGCATATCTCTGGGAGGGAACACTTTTGGGGCATGGGATCGGTCTCATTCGATCTCAGATGTTGTCCACATCAAAAAAAAAAGTGAAAATTGATTTTTTTTTTTACCCTTAGGTCCCTTTCTCTATGCGATGTCACATATGCTGTTCAAAACCGGATTTAAACTACAGATCCCGGTCAATAATAGCAAAAATATATCGCTCACAACTTATTGATTTGCAACAGGTTTCCTGTTCGAACCTTTATCAGATGTTGAGGGAAATATGTATGTACTGCCGCAAGGTTAGCACTGCATCGAACATTTAATCTTATATATTCAAACTAAGCCTCACTGTGAAGATCAATAAGTAAAAATGTAAAACTTTGCCTGCGACGACTATGTGATTCCCAAAACCAGTCGCTAATTCAAAAGATTCTGCGTCTCAGACTGATGTTTGAGCAGGGACGGACTTAATATGTGACTTCTAGAGCGGGAGAAATATATTTCGTTGGGGCTACAATCAACTCCGCTTAAGTGAAAAAGCGAAAATGTAGCTACTTTGTTTCAGTTATCCGTAGTTTTATTTAAGGGGTAGTTCGGATAAGTGGAACATGTTTCAGTTACCCGACCTAAAGGTCGGTAGAAAAATTTAAACATTTATAATTTATTTCATAAAAAATAAATTTTATTTCTTAAATAATTCAAAAAAGGAACATTAATTTACTTCAGTCATTTGAAAAATGTTATTTGTCTATGTGATTTTATTAAAATAGTCTCTAATTTATGTTTGTGGCCATCTGCTTTAACTGATTGACACGGTAGGTGCTCAAGATCGTGTAATTTTTTCTGACCCTCAGGATTGTCTAAAAAACAATACAGAGCGTTTTTGGCAGTTATTAGAAGGTGTACGAGGGCTGCTATAAATATTTCTGGCCTAATAATAAAAATCCAAATATTTAACATCAAAAATGGTTTTATTGTTTTTCAAAGTATTCTCCAGCATGTTTTATACACTTTTGCATGCGCTCAAAACAATTGTCGAAGAGACAATGAACGCTTCAACAGCATCTTCCGGCGATGAAAATCGTTGACCACGCATTTTTTTCTTGATGTGTGGGAATAAAAAGAAGTCATTGGGTGCCAAGTCAGGGCTGTACGACGGATGACCCATCAATTCCACGTTTTGGCCGGTCAAAAAGGCGCTGGTTTCAGCCGATGTGTGAGAGCTCGCATTGTCATGGTGCACAATGATTCGTTTTCTCTTGTTCGTTTTTCGAATTTCTCCGAATACTTTAGGCAAATTGTGGTGTATCACTCAGAATTGACCGTTCTACGTTGCTCAAGCGAAACAGTCGCCACATGACCAGTTTTGCCGAAGAAACAGGCGAACATTTGCTTTGAAGTGCTTCTTCCACGAACAACTTTCGTTGGATTTGGCTCGTCTTCGAAGACCCAAACGGTCGATTGCTATTTTGTTTCAGGCTCATACGCATAGATCCATGATTCGTCACCTGTGACGATCTTTTAAACGTCTTTTGAAGCACTGCGATCGTATTTTTTCAAAATTTCTTTGCACCAATCAAAACGAGCCTTTTTTTGAGCAATTGTCAAATTGTGCGGGATCCAACGAGAACACACCTTTTTTACGGGCAAGTGTTCATGCAATATCGAATGTATGCTGGTGGAAGAACTGCCCAAGGATGCCTCTATCTCACGGTATGTCACATGAAGATATTACATTATCAGTTCACGCACGGCATCATTGTTCTCTGGCAGTGTCGGCCACGACTGAGCGAGTGTCGGCCACGACTGAATTCATTAAACCAGTTTTTCACAGTGCTATAGGATGCTGCTTCATCGCCATACAAAGATTTAAGTTCATCGATGCACTCTTGTCGTGATAATCCACTTTGAAAGTTGTGAAAAATGAACGCACAAAAATGTTCACGAGTTAATTCCATTTTTTTGCCAAATTGATTTTTTCAAGTCACTGTAAACAACACAAATATGGTCGTACGTTAAAACGTTCTGAGTACGTTTATGCTAAAAAATGTTTATCTTTCCAATGGAAATCTCAGATGGCGCCAGGCAACACTTACTACTTCTGGCTTAGGCAGCACAAGCCTGAAGTATATATAGCAACCCTCGTATTATTGGAACGCAATATTATTCATATGACTACATTTGTCTTACCTTCATCGTAGAGGTCTCTCCGAGACTCGTGATTGTCGATGTGGGGTGGTCCGGAGGACTGGCAGCATGTCCTGTTGGTATGTCCGTTGTACAGCGACATAAGGGACTTGGACGGGATGGGCATTGTCCAGACCGTCGACAGGTCTGACTTCAGTCGTTGCTTGGGGGATGATCGTGCGTTTATGAGGTTGGGGGAGTTTGCTCGTGTAGCCTTCAATAGGAGAAGACTCGCAGGAGCCTAACGGGGGTTTTTCTGGTGTGACCATTCGCGGATAAGGCGTGGCATTGTCGTTGCCTCACACTATCGTCGTTGGATCGTTGTCGCCGTTGGATCGTCTGTCGTCGTTGTTGTTCCTCTGTCGGTCGTCTTATATCCCGTGAGGGTGGCAAAGTCCTTTGTTGTTGTTCGTGATGTCCATGCTGGTGTCAGTCCCTGGCCATCGAATCGCCCGTGAGGGCGACTGTTAATTGTTTGTGTATTGTTTGTGTTTTGGTCGATTAGTTTGGTGCGGATGACCAGTCCCATGTTATATGGAACAGAAACTGGAAGTAGCCTTTTGGTTACGAGGTCTGACCGGAGACTTTAATCTGGTACCACGGGTAGTCAGGAGCCCCCAGAACTTGTTCTGGCCTAACTATATCGTGCGGCCCTTCGGGGAGTATCGTGGTGGCTGTGGTTTATACCCAAATCGCGGGGAGAACTTCGGTTCGGTGTGGAGTTGCATTGCAACCGGGTGCTGTGACCCATAGAACAGCAGAGGTTTAGATAGTCCTCGACCCCTAACCAAGAGGGAAGCCATGACCCATAACTGTTATGCTTCGAATTGGTACCGGCGGAATCAATCCAATGGGGCGTTGGCCGTCGCATCGTTACGGCCAACGATGGCACACCGTGGTTGAGGCCATCGTGGCGAAAATCACGTAAAACTCGGCGACTCTATCACATTTGTCTCGGCAATTTCTCATCCGATCAACATAATTTTTCAGCACATTTTTAATTGTTTCGGGTTGAATCTCTTCAAGGGCATCTTTGATTTCATGTTTCATTGCTTTAATTGTCTCTGGGTGGTTTGCGTAACATTTATCCACACAGAAAATTATCCAAAAGGTTCAAATCAAAGCTCCGAGGCGGCTCAATGGTCATATGTGGGTTACTGACATAGCCACCGAAATGAAAATGAGCTTCATCTGAAAACACGATTTATCGGTCAAATTCTTCATCTCCTGCAAACAATCTTTAACCCATTGGGCGAAGTGAAAACGCAACGGATGGCGTTCACCTATTAAATGACCAAGTTCAACCTTTCCAATAAAACTAGAAATTTTAAAAAAATTATTAGTACTTTTTTTTTGCTTCCCGTTCAAATTTTAAATGGCCAATAAGGCTTTCACACTTCATAAAACCTATTTAAACCAAAAAAAGTACCAAATCTCTCCAAACGAAAAATAAGGCTTGGTTGGAATTCGAAAAGAAACATGCAAATTGGTGGGTAAGAAAAATGTTAATGAAAAAACCTGGATTTAACCTAAACGAAATTTTCGTTCCCATAAGAAATACATGTAGTAAAGAAAACAAAACCTACATTTGTAAAATTACGTTTAGTGGTACTCATCTAAAACGAGAAGGTGAAAAACTTGGCACCTGTTACAGGGATGTTTATCACTAGCGATGTAGATTTTTTTCCACCTGCAACAAAAAATTTCGCTTAGGAGTTAAGTTAGTATTCAACTAAAACGAAATTTTCGCTTAGGAGTTTTGCATTTATCTACTTCAAGGAAAAATTGGAATGTAGAGCAGTGTAGAGAAGCAGAAGTTTTTCATAATTTTAAATTATTTATTTTAATCACATTTATTTAAATACCTTAAAAAAAGACTTCATAACATTTGTTTTTTTCTGCAAGTGTCAAGAATTCCTTGACCAAACAATATCAGTGCATTATTTTCGTTTGCAGATGGTGACAAAAGTCTATATTGCCATAAAAACATTACTGTAACAGATGCAAATTCTGATACCTTTTTGTTTCAGCTAAGTACCATAAAACAAAAATTGCTAAACGGAATTTACCAATGGTAAATATCGTTTTCTTTAGTACCTGTATTTCATATGGAAGCGAAAAATTCGTTTGAGGTTAATACTAGGCTTTAATGTTCTAGCAAGTCATCTACCCGGCAATTTATCTTTACAGGGAAAAAATCTAAATATTAGATATCCTCGAAAATGACTTCACAACATTTATAATTTTTTTTTTTTGCAAATGTCAAAAATATCTTCACCAAATTATCTGAAAATTCATTTTCGTTGCAGCTGGCGCCAATGAATCTACTCTGCTAGGTGGCATACATCTTTTATCTTAGATTTGAAGAAGCTTTACAACATTTTAGAGGTTGGACAAATATAGCTAGGCATACGGATGCTTCATCTTCGCTTCTACGCAGCGTTTTTTTTAACTTCCGGTAGACTAAAAACCCAAGAAAAAAAATTGATACGAATTTTTTTAACATGGCATGAAATTGCTTTCATTAAAAATGAGTCATATTCCCCCATGAAGCAGTGGAAATAATATACAGTGGACGCACACTAAATCATCAACTACTACTTTTTAGTACTTAGCCCCTCAAGATCATATTAAGGGACATGGGTAAACTTCTCCTATTAAGGGACAATGGGTAACTTCTCTGTGCACTCACTGACTGGTACCTATTGTTTATTGTCGGCTCGGAACGGGTTATGAATTTTATTGAGAAGTTACAAGGCCCAAATCATCAACGAGTCTGGGCTAAAAATGAGCATCAGCTAGAAAGCTACAAGGATGCTTACCCATTTTTGTGTTTTAGGGCTATTTTTCTTGGGTTCATGAGTCCCACCGCCAATCTGTAGTGAATCCAATGTTTGGCGTTTTTTTTACAATTAATTGCCTGTTTTAACTATAATCGAGTTTATAAGGTCCCAAGAGTCCTGCAAATACTTTTTGAGCAATAACGAAATTCAATTATCTTTACGACAACCTATTGCAATGTTTGTAAGTAAATTTTTGTTAGGAAATCGGAGACCCTTTTTTGGAGCATTAGAGCCCATAGGCTCAAAAACCATTATCATTTGGGATGTCTTATGTGCTTCGTCACCAACGATTTCAAGTTGAGCTATGGTTCGTCCACATGTAATCTAGATATGTATGATGTACTCGTATCTATTGCGCATTTGCTATGAGTTTTAGGTTCCAAGGCTGCCAAGGAATTACCACTTTAAAATTTAAAAGCCAAAACCTCACCAATAGAATACTCCGCGAATCTGTATTTAATATGAACCTTATTATGTGACTTCTAGAGTGGCGAGTCCTCAAGTTAAAAGGGGTGATGCTATATGAAAACATATCGTCGGTGTTGCTTGCAGAAGGCCCATGTGTTTTTTTTTCGATTTTTTACAGAAGAGCCAAAAAACTGTTGCATTAATTCATTCCGTGGAATTTCCGAAAATAAGTAACTGCAGTCGATTCATATAGTTTTGCCACATAATTACAACAAAAAATTGAGTTTAAGGCGCGATTTTGTATGTCTCAACAATATATACAAAATTGTCACATATGTCCTTAAAAAATAAAATTGATAACTTCCCCCATAGGCCCTTTTATATCCTCCACCTTAGGATCGGGGTGTACCCAAATTGGCATTTTGTTGGGTACACCTCAAAATATTCATCTGAAAGCCCATAAAGTATATATGTTTTTGATCAAAGTCCAATTCTACGAGGGTGGTTCGGAAAGTTCTTAGCCTATCAATGAAAGAGAATAGTTAGTTTTTCAAAAATATTTTTATTTTTCAATATAATCTCCTGAAATTTCAATACACTTAGTCCAACGCTTATCTAGCACTTCTATCCCTTGATTAAAATAGTTTTCCTCAATGTCTTCAAAATAGTGGTTTACAACTGTAATTGCATTTTCATTTGAGGTAAAACGCTTGCCAGCAAGGATTTTTTTTAGATTTGGGTACAGGTAAGTCACTGGGAGCTAAATCAGGAGAATAAGGTGGGTGGTCAAGCAACTCGTACTTTAATTCGTTGATTTTAGCCATTGTTAAAACACTCTTGTGCGCTGGTGCGTTGTCTTGATGAAAAATTATTTTTTTGTGTTGTACGCCAGGACGCTTTTCTCGAATTTGTAGATTTAATTGATCTTAAAGATTGCAATAGTAATCTGAAATTATTGTTTTACCCTTTTGCAGATAGTCAATCAATAAAATACCTTTGAAGTCCCAAAAAACCGTTGGTGGATCCATGTCTCATCAACAGTTATGAAACGACGCTTCAAATCCATTTTATTTCGCTGAAAACGATCCAAACAAGCTTGAAGTGTTCATTCTTATGCGTTTTTGGTCGACTGTTAACAAGTCCGGCACCCATCTTGCAGAAAGCTTTTTCATCTGTAGTTCTTCATGCAAAATTAAATGGACTCGATCATTTGAGATGCCCATGATATTAGCTATTTCACGCACTTTTATTCGTCGATCATTTAATACCATATCATGCACTTTGGCTACAATTTCTGTTGTTGTTGCTGTTTTTGGACGTCCACTACGTGGTTCATCTTCAATGCTTGTACGACCACGTTTAAATTCAGCAACCCAATTTTTTACTGTTGCATATGAAGGAGCACTTTCACCTAACACATTCACCATATCATTATGAATTTCTTGTCCCGATAAACCTTTTTTATGTAAATAGTTAATGACACCACGCATTTCTAATTTTTCCATTGTAAAAAAAATCGCGGATGCGTCTTTTGTGAACACCTGTTTCTATACGAAGGAGTTGCCAGATCGAAACAAAATTTAACATGTGTTCATAGAAGAGATGGAAGTTTCCAAAACTCTTAACTTTTTTCTGTTTATACCGCGCTTTTTGTACTAGGCTAAGAAGTTTCCGAACAGCCCTCGTAAAACGCTCTAGCGGTCTCCGACCGTCCGTCCGTTTGTCGTCTGTCTAGAAAGTCCAAACTTCCCAGAGAAATGTATTATTGTTGCCAGTTGTTTGAAATTTATAATGGACCAAATCTATTCAGAGGAAAAAAGGTTCTCTATGGAAGGACTTAAACAACATTTGAAAAAATCACACTAGGTAAAAAACTGTCTTTTGGAAAAGGTCTATGTAGGATTGAATATGGACCAAATCGGTAAATGCTTTGATATAGCCCCCACACAAAGTATCTTTTCAAGTTCAGGTACCGGTGCTCTAGAACTGCATTTATAGTCTGATCTTGACACGAAGTAGTTTCATGGCATGGAAATAAACTGTGTATAATTAAGACCATATCGGTCCATGATTTTATACAGCCCTCATACAAAGGTCCAACTCGACTTTAGGTCCTGACTCTCCGGAAGCCACATTTATTGTCTGATCTGGGCAAAATGTAGTACAAAGTACTTATAGTTCTATGGAATAGCAATTAACTGCTAAGGACCAGATTGGGCCATGATTTAATTAAGCTAACATACAGAAACGCCTAATTATAATGAATCTAGCTTTGAACATAATCCATGGTAGAGGGCATATAAGATTCGGTCCAAATGAACTTACCGCCTTCTTAACTGAATGTTACTTATGTTTTTGTCGGGAATATTGGCAATGTACTTTTATTAAAGGCTAACAAGAATTACGGATTCGGAAATTGAAAAGGCCTATTTGAAGAAAAACACATTGGCCTTCTACAATAATTTTATACATTCTATAATGAAATGCGCATACGCCTATTTTTCTAAATCCTGAACTAAAAAAGATATCGAAAAAAGGTTTGGTGTATGACCAATAGGACTACTCAAAACGACAATAAGATCATCAATAATTTACTTCTATATTTTAAAGGCCTTCTGCTGGGAACTATGACGATATATGGAACGATAAAATTTAACCAGAATCAGCTATAGGTCGCAATGCGATCTTTGAATAAACTTAAAATGTGTCCTGTAGAGCAAAAGGCCTATATCAAAAGATGCATCAATACGATACAGCTTAGGGTTATTAAGCGAAGGTATAAAAACTGGATACCTTTCCGGTACAAAAAGTACTTTTGTATTACTTTTTTTGTACCAATTCGCCAACCTCACTTATCATCCCTGACTGGTACCTTTTCAGTAAAGATTCTACCGGGATTCACAACCGTATTCACGTTTAATTGGAATATGCATTTACTGGTCAGTGATTTAAGCAAAGATCCTGTTCGTTCCTAAATGATGTTAAGGAATTGAAGTCCAGACTTAGACGTGGAATGGACAGGAAGCTAACCGTATGTGGCACGTATTTAACAAATTGGTATCAACTCCATTTTCTACTTTTTAAAAACAACACAGCAGATATCTCTACTGACTGTTGAAAACAATTTATAAATTTCTAAACTGTTTCGTAAAGAAAACACTATCCCTTTTGTTTTCAATTACTTCAAACATTTAAGCAAGCAGTATTTGACCTCTTCATACTTGCATTTAACGATATTTTAATTCAAAATATATGCAGTTTTAAAAAAAGAAATCATTTTTATTAACTAAAAATAAAATCTAGTGTTGTCTCTCGTTGCACCAATCGTTCTTAGCACAGCTAACTTTTACTACAAAATAAACTAGAATTCTTATTTACAAAAACGCCTTCGTAAAACAAAAGTTAATCGTTTTTTTCCATACAGAAGACAAAGCCCTGAATTCTCTTAAATTCTGTTCTATACAGAACCCTTAGTCGTTTCTGAAATAACTTATGAACTTCATTTTATGCTACTTCCGGGGTTTCTTCTTTAGTTCTGCACGATAAACAATAATTAAACATAATTTCATACAACTTAAGCATATTTAAGCGTCTGTCTAACCTACAACAAATCTTTAACATCCAAGACCATACGAATCTCATCGTTGTCTATCACCAGACCCCGTCGTGTCATCCGCTGGTGGTTTCGCTGATCGCAAAGCATCTCGGAGTTCATGATCAATGCGCTCTTTGGCGCGAAACACTTTGGACTGCAGATAGAAGGAGCCTCCTTTTGCTTTATCATTTGCCGCAAACAAGTGTTCAAAGTTTTTGGTAATTTCTTCCAGGCTCTTTAAATCACTGACATTTAAAATTTGCTTAGCTTCGTCCAAAGTCATGCCTGAAATAAAGAATTTTATAAAGAACTTATCATTTATTAATTTAACAGTTCACTCACCAGATCTGGCATTGGCCTCGGCACTTTTCTCTCCCTGTCTGCCACCGCCAGCCCGACGAGCAGCCTCTTGTGATGCTGCTATTTCTTGTTTCAGCGCTTTTGCAAAGGCCCTTCCGATAGCTTGGCCTCCCAAAACAATGATTTGCGCTAAATATTTTGCCATTACGCTTGAATATTATTTACAGGAACTTTGCCGGTGCAGACTACTTATATAAAATATTTGTTTTGTCTTGGATTTCTCAAACTAAATGGGTAAATTTTCGCAATATTTCTCGAAATTATTATTTAATCGTTTCTAACCTTAAACAATAGAAATTTTGACATTCGGCACATATGTTTCAACAATGCTACCAAGTTTTAGGGTATGGTGAATTTTTTGTCTACAAGTCTATTACACCGTTTAAACCGTATAAAAAAATGATGTCATTCGTTTTAACTTTCTCAAACAGAAGTTTTGTTGCATAATTATGATGGAAGCATTCATATCAAAGCGACACGGCAAAAAACGACATCGGCTGTGCAGAGACAAATAGAAAAACACGGAGCTAGCAGTGTTTCTGACATCTGTCTCTATTTTTACAAATTATGTATGTTAAGGGAAAAAACCAAATTTGGATTGAGGATTGAGAAAATAAAATTGTGGCATTCAGAACTTTTTACTAAAATTCGACAGCAACGAAAAGTCTTTTGTTTTTAAGAACTAAATGCGGTCGCGTGGAAGGCGGTTGCGTTTTGTCGTGCCGTGAATGTCTGAACACCACTTATTGCTTAATATTTATTTTTTTTAAATCTTGTTAAATAATTTTTGCATGCGTATGTTCAGTTGAAGCCAAATTCTTATTGTAGACTGTGTTACTCTGTTGTGCCACTAAAGTGGCAATATTGCCACGTTTTCCTGTCTTGATACTTTTATGGCACTTTTTTTATGTGATACTATTTGCACAACTCTTGGTAATTTTATGCCAATTTTATAATTTGTGTGCCACTTTTTGAAAAGACCTGCCATATTTTCATTATTTTGTGAAATATTTTAATTGAATTGCGACGGAAAAATTAGCACTAGTCGAATTCCAATAACGACAACCATAACAAGCGTGATTGTTTTATACTGGCGTAGGGTTGTATAAGTCGATTTTCTACTAATCGACTTATGGGCATATAAAAGTCAAAGTCGACTTTTGGGTTTTAAAAAAGTCTAAAGTTCGCTATTTTCATTTCAACTTTTCGACTTTTTTATTTTAACTTCAAATATTTGTAATTTTTAATTGTCATAACTATGCGTATTGCATGAATTTATTATGCGCTTATTTATTCTCGTCGATTTAGATATACATGTTTTAATTTATTGTACTCCTAAAACATTTTCTAGATGCATCCAAAGCAATAAATCTACCCGGTAAGTATACTAACACTGATATTATATTCAATCGTATAACAAGTTTATTTTTACTTCTTTTTAAGGCGAACTAATAAACACCAAAATCCAAATTCTCTAATACCTATTGATACCCATTACCCAATGTTGCTGTGACAGAAGAGATTGTGGGTTCCAAGGCCAAGGAAGAGAATAATAAATGGGGGTTTTTTGACAAGCGTTTCAGTACTAGGCGCGAAAAGACCATAACGATGGTAATGGTGTTCTAATACAATTGAGGGGCTATCTGAAGGCACGGCCTATTTGTCGTAAAACTAATATAATCCAATACTTATATGGAGAACTATGATAAGCAAGTACCCATTTATTGCAAAACTACCGAAAAAAAATTTCAATCGTTGCCACTTCTGTCCCGCTTGCGAGATTATTTTTTCATGCAGATTTTATTGCTACCCAAAATCGGAGCCAAATTCCTCCAAAAAATGTAAATATGATTATATTTTTGAGATCAGTAAATGCTCACATGTGGTTCAATGTATATTAATCGACTGCTTTAAATAATCCACTTTGTTTTACCTTTTTTTAAAACTTAAATATTACTAATGTAAAAACTACTTGTAATTCCTGATGACTATTAGTTTATAATTACTCTTACTTACTTAAATAAAAGTTTTTTTACACAAAGAAAATTTGGTTTTTATTCCAAAATAGTGCATTTTTATTTATCTAAAGAAAAAGTCGACTTTAATCGTCTATTTTACACTAAAAAGTCGACTTTTGATATTTTTGTAATAGTCGAAATGTCTTAAGGTCTACTTTTAGTCCTTAGTTTATTTTGACTTAATGACTTTCTACGAAATATGGTGTCTTTATACATTTTCCTCATAGAAAGAAGACCATACGGACATTGGACGGGGTTGGCAAATCTTTGATGTTACATAATAGCCACAATTATTAAAATAAACATAATATCTTTTTATTGAAATAATCAGTTTTTCTGACTGCAAATTGAAAATATTAAAACAAATATATAAACAGTTGTTTAATAACAATTCCTCACATTCCCATTTATGTAAAAACACACAAGTGTCATTAATAGAAGTTTGCTGCTATTAAGCTGTGTTTGTGCTCACTTTTACTACAAAAAACTAGAATTCTTATTTACAAAAACACCTTCGTAAAACAAAAGTTAATCGTTTTTTTCCATACGCTGAATGACAAGGATTTTTCCTCCGCTTTTAATTAAAACACGAACGCTCTAAGCATAGTATTCACCTAATACGAAATTTTATTAACTGAAGCAACTGAAAAAAAATAAATTTTAACAAACAATATTTTCGGGATGATTCAACGAAAATGAATATTCTGATAATTGTTTGGTCAGCGGTCAAGCAATATTTGACGTTTGCAAAAATTAAGTAAATATGGTAAATTAAATTGAGTACAGACTGTTTCAAATACTATATATGACAACAACAACTGCTCTATATGACAATTTTTTCCTGTAAAATATAACTCCTAAGCAAAAGTTTCGTTTGAGGTGAATACTAAGCTATACTGCACTATTTGCCTCGTGGTGAATATATACATACTGCAGAACACAGCACTGCATCTTCATTGGTGCAATCAAACCGATAACCAAAGTTCGATAATAAAAACAGTCAATTATCGGTCTTTGTGATATCTCTAAAAGAAAATTATTCTTGGTGATAAACAAATAAAAAAGTCACAACAGAGTAAGACGATTAAAAGCGTAAAATATATAAAAAAAATCTGTTAATTTAATGTAAAAAGTTAACTGTTTCAAACAATACCCACATTACAAAAGTGAAAGAAATGCAAAATATTAAAGCAATTCTGATAAGAATGAAATAACAAGCCTATCAACCTGTTTTTTTTCGCATCAAACGAGTGTTGCTAGTAAGAGCAGAGAGGGTGAGGAGAAAAATATGTTATTGCGATGTAAACGAAAGAAAAAGTCAGGAAAACAAAAACTTCGGAATGGTCACAAAATGTTGACCATCCATCGTAATAGCTACAGTCTTTGGGCGACGGTCTCCATGATTCATAATCAACTGAACTGCCACGCTTACGCTGTTGTCAACATCCAACATCCTGAATGTATGTTTTGTCCTTTTTAAAGAAATTTCAACACTCATGTAGACACATGTCTTTTATGTACCTACTTCGTCGCACATGCGCACCTCAAGGAGAGTGTCTGGGAATCCTGGAAAACAACCACCTATTCCACTGCTAATGGCCGTGGTGTACCAGTAACGGCCAATGTGGCCGACAAAAAAAAATAAACTCATGTGACTATTACAACATACGGAAGGGAAATTCTCTTACAAAGAGATGCCACAGAACAAAAGTTCCTTTCAACCAACCCGTGCATGGAAGTCGCAAATAATATCCACATATATTAGATGGGATAGATAATGTTGGATGTTTCTCAATCAATCACTCAATCCTATGACAACAAGTTGGGTTCCAATTGCCAGTAACCCATTGATAAAATATTAGTGTTCTAATTAAAGCCCCTGTAACTAAGGCAGACTAGACTATGTTATTTATATTCACGATACAAATTTGCGCTGTACTCGATTCTTGGTGAAAAAGGGAATCAGAATGGTTCAATCATCCGGATCTATTAGTAGCTTTTAGAAAAAGAGAGCTCGCCTTAAGTTCCTATATAAAGAATAGGACTGTTTCAAGTAAGCAAGTATGTCAAATGATGGTTGTTCAGTGGTGCACATAGCCCACACATGTTATGGCCTCGCATTAAATACACTGCATGCGCTCAAACCAATTGTCGTAGCACTTTTTCCACTCCAATTGACACACCTCCAAAACATGGAACGCTTCGACAGCATCTTCTGGCGACGAAAAAAGTTGACTACGCATTTTTTTCTTGATGTGCGGGATTAAAAAGAAGTCATTGGGTGCCAAGTCAGGCTGTTAGGCGGATGACCTATCAATTCGACGTTTTGGCCGGTCAAAAAGGCGCAGCTTTGAGTCGATGTGTGTGAGCTCGCATTGTCATGGTGCACAATGATTTGTCTTCTCTTGTTCGTTTTTCGAATTTCTCCGAAGATTGTAGGGTACCACTCAGAATTGACCGTCCTACCTTGCTTAAGCGGGGCAGTCACCATATGACCAGTTTTGCCGAAGAAACAGGCGAGCATTTGCTTCGAAGTGCGTCTTCCACGAACAACTTTTGTTGGATTTGGCTCGTCTTCGAAGACCCAAACGTTCGATTGCTGTTTTGTTTCGGGCTGATACGCATAGATCCATGATTCGTTACCTGTGACGATCTTATGTCTTTTGAAGCACCGCGATCGTATTTTTTCAAAATTTCTTTGAACCAATCGACACGAGCATTTTTTTTGAGCGATTGCCAAATTGTGCGGGAATCAACGAGAACAAATCGTTTTTATAGCCAGGTGTTAATGCAATATCGAATGTATGCTGGTGCAAGAAATGCCCAAGGATGCCTCTATCTCACGGTATGTCACATGACGATCTTTCATTATCAGTTCACGCACAGCATTAATGTTCTCTGGCACAACTGTCGTTTTTGGACGACTTTCGGTCTTTGAGCGAGCGATTGAATTCATTAAACCAGTTTTTTCTCAGTGCTATAAGATGGTGCTTTATCGCCATACAAAGATTTAAGTTCATCTATGCACTCTCGTCGTGATAATCCACGTCGACAGTTGTAAATAATGATCGTACGAAAATGTTCACGAGTTAATTCCATTTTTTTGCCAAATTGATTTTTTCAAGTCACTGTAAACAAAACAAATGATGGTCGTACGTCAAAGCGTGCTGAGTACGTGTATGCTAAAAAATTGTCAAACTTTCCTATGGAAATGTCAGATGGCGCCAGACAACACTAAGTGTTGCCTAGGCCAGAAATATCTATAGTAACCCTCGTATATACAAGTGTACTTCCTGTTCGAAATGTAAAGACTATCGCCCAATTCTTATTTTACCAGCTCTTTCAAAAAATCTTGAGTTTTTGCTTAAAGATCAGATATGTGAATATATACTTGAGCGCTTTTACTCTGGGTTTCGAAAACACCATAGCACAGTCTCGCTCATGACCAGATTTCAGGATAACATACATCGTTCCATTGATAGAAAACATCCTCGAACTCTTGGCGTACTAGAGCTTTCCAAAGCCTTCGATTCTATTCATCGCTTTTGGGTTTTTTATGATCAATTTTATTTCTCATACAAGTCTTGTAAACTCTTTTCTTCTTTTTTATTTGATGGCTCGCAGGTAGTTGTTCACCGTGTCCCACGGTGTTTAAAATTGGGACCAATTTTATTTATGCTGTATGTAAATAATATTTGCTTCTTTGTTTAGAACTCGTCTGTTAGAACTCGTCTCTTCACATTGAGTAATTTATATCTAGTCGCCAGCTGTGGATGATTGCTATACGCATCTCGGGTTGCGTTACTGGCCGTATTTGTAACTGAGCCCTTTATAATAAGATACAAATTAATGTCGATAAGACAAAATATATTATTTTCCAATATGGGCGCAAAAAAGTGTACAAAACGCTGCTATTGCATCTTCAAGTTTTTGTCTTGGCTTTATGAACGATTCTACTCTTAACTTTATTTGCTCTAAAGTAAACTTTTGCTTTAAAAGATTAACAATCAAAATCTGTTTCTACCAAGTCACGTTAAATATAAATTTGGTCAAGCTTTGCTTATGCCTCACCCTACCTAAGATATCATTAGAATTTATTCAAGACACTCTACACTATCGAAAATCATCTTCTATCAAGTAACGACGCTTGACGTGTCTCTTGTAGTTGCATGGCAATTTAGATCCTTTAGATGATTTAGCATGACATGGTTACTCTAAATTTCTTTTATATTTACGAAATACTACTAAAGAACTTTCTTATAAAAATGGTCTTATTAAAAGCGGTTACTTTTACAAATTTTGTATTTGCGTCAACTAGCCACATTTGTTGAAGAAGAAAAAATATTTGAATTTAATTTAATTTGAAACTAAAATCAAAATAAAACATACACAGTTTGAGAACTAATTGCATTTGAAATATAAGAAATAATTTGTATATGTATACACAAAGCAATTCATGTGTAAATTCAAGAAATTTCAAAGAGTAAAAATGGAGTGAGTTTTCGAATTTCTCATTGGTATGGCTATAAAATTAAATTGAAAGTAGTGTTTTGATTTTGCCAACAGTTTTTTACATCAATGTCCTCTGTTAGCTTTTGTTTTAACTTTTTTATTTATAATTAAAACAAAATTGTTAAATTTTAATTTTTCCCGACGTTTCGCTAATTTTTTATTGTTGGCTTCTTCAGGGGATTTTTTTTAATTATTTAAAAACATGTAGTAATACACATTCGATTTGTACATTAACTCACATTTTAATATCAATTGCCTATAACATAATTTTTTGATAAATTTAACATAAAAACCTTTAAAACATTTAATAACCTAAGAGTCTATCGTTCTACATTCGTTAATTTAAATCGGGAATTTCTTTTTGAAAAAAAAGAATTGATAAGTGTATAATATCTAATCGAATTTGAGTTTTTCTACTTGAAATGAAGAATTTCCACTTTTATATTAATAATTTCTATTTGAAATAAGGAATTTTTTCATTGGAAATTAAGAAAATTTGACTTAAAATTTAGAATTTCTATTCTATTTTATAATGCTAATATGTTGCAAGTTAATACAATATTAATTGAAACTATGAATTTTCTCGGTGTATCGATCTTTTTGATTTCATATTGAGTTAGTTCATGTTGCTTTTGAGAATTTCCATTTCAAATTGACAATTTTTCAATTGAAATGAAGTTAACTTTTTAAATTGAGAATTTCCATTACAAATTAAAAAAATCCAACTGCTATTGAGAATTTCGATTTTCGAAATTAAGAATTTCTAGCAGATTTTGATTGTACCATTTAAAGTTAATTGAAGTTGGGGATTTTATTGAAATTGGCAATTTTCATTTTAAATTGAATTAAGTTGTGTTTAAGTTGTAAAAATTCGCTGCGACCAATAAGTCTCCAGTATATGGTTTTCTTTTATGAACGCGACTATACATAGGTATACACTTCTAAGTTTTGCCAATAGCTAGGCAAGCAAGTCAGTAAGGAAATACATACATATTTTCCTCAAGAAAAAAATGGAGAGCTTGCCCAAAATACGTGAATTGTGCACAGAATTGTTCCTGTAATCACTGGTCTAGATCCGAACGGCTAATGCATTATACAGAGCTGCATTTACACGGCTTAGAGATTATTTTCTTTTTCGCAGAGTTGCCAGAAATAACCTAGTAGAAAACCGCCGCTTAAAAATTCAAAATTTTCCTAACCCAATAAATACAAACCTGCGTTTACATCTATGTTAGTCACTAACCATTATACTACGGCGGTCTGCTGTAAGAAAATGGAAGATATCGGTTTCAACTGGCAATAGGTTTGTTCGTTTGCAATTAATTAATCTTGCAACATTCAATAAAATTCCAAATAGGGTGGCAACACTGTTTCTTATTGTATAAATCCATGAAATTCAAACATCAATCTACTTTATAGAAGTACTTCATCAAATAGATTATTATAAATCCTTAAATTTTTAAATCAATTCATTTTAAAAATGTCTATGAACTCTCAATTTGACGTTAGTTAAATATTCATGTTTCACATGTTGTTCAATTTCGACGATAGGATCTGTTGTTGTTATTCTTTTTCTCATGTTTTTACATGTTGGAAAAATAGGTCTGGTAACACTTAATCATTTCTTTAGCGACTTAAACTCAACACGCAAGTTAATCGATAAACTTCTAAACAAACGCTAGTTTAGTAACCTTAAATAGGCACAGCTTATATCTCAATTTTAAATCAAATTTGCAATTTCGATTGGAAATTTAAAAATTTCGAATAGAAATTCCCGATTTGTGGAATTTTCCCAATTTAAAGTAGAAATTTCAATTGGAATTTTGTTTGAAATGGAATTTTACAAAAGCAAATTTTTTATTTCAATAGGAATTTTCTCAATTTGAAATGGGAAAACTCAATATACGAGGGCATATCAATAAATTCGTGACTTTTCGAATAAAACAAAAAAATATAATCAACATAATATTCTTTTAGCTCAATACACTTTGTCCAATGTTTTTCCAATTTTTGTATCCTTTCCGAAAACAGGATTTTTCGAGGTCCATAAAATAAGCATTTGTTCAATCAATAATTTCATCGTTGGAGCTCAATCTCTTTCCATCGAGCCATTTCTTAAGGTTTGGAAATAATAAATAGTCACTGGGTACTAAATTCGAAGAATGTGGCAAATGAGGTTCCAACCCAATTTATGCAATTGTGCCACTAAGACTGTACAAATGTGCACCCATGCATTTTCTTGATAGAAAATAACTTTTTTCTTGGCCATATCGGGTCTTTGTTAAATCGCTCCAATAAGTTGTCATAATATTCGCCGTTTATTGTTTTCCCTTTTGAATCGATCTGGATCCCAAAAAACTGTTTGATCACCTTATTGGCCAACGAAGTCACCTTGGCCTTCTTCGAAGCCGGTTCACCCGAAGAAACCCATTGTTTAGACTGCTGCTTGATATCAGGAGTGTTGTAATGTTTACATTTATCATCCACAGTTACAAAACGCCACAAAAACTCTTTTGTACTGCGATTTAACAACTCCATACAGTCCTTTGAAGTTGTGACACGATTACGTTTATGATCAATTGAGAGAAAACGCGGCAGACATCTTGCAGACAGCTTTCTTGTACCCAACTGAACGTGTAAAATCGAAACCACACTGCCATATAAAATGCGTATGGCATCAATATTCTTACGCACTCTTACTCTTCGATCGGCCAACACCATATCGTGGATTATTTCGACATTTTTGGGTGTATTGACCTCAATTGGCCGCCCAGAACGTTTAGCAACGAAACTCAGTGAATCGATAATTGATATTGAAATCGATAATGCAGAGTCCCCATAGTTTTTATCAAGCTTTTCCTTGGTTTGAATTTTCCGCAAAAAAATAATGTTTAATGAGCACTCAAAATCATTTTTTTTCAATTTTAACAAAATTCACGAGGTTCTATGTTCTGAACAGCTGATAAACACAAACTTAATGACGGAAATCTCTCAAAATTCGACAGTAGTCTATTAACATATGGTACTTGATGGCAGCAGTGTTGCAATTCATATAACTGCGGGGGAAGTTGGAAAAGTCTCGAAATTATTTATATGCCCTAGTAAGAAAAATTCTTTAGTTGTTACGGAAGATTTGAATTTAAATTAGAATTTACTCAAATTGAAACGAAAATTCTTAATTTTATTTAAAATGGAGTATCTCTAATTGAAGTTGATATTCGGATGAGTAAATAACATTTTCAAACGACACTGTTTATTGAAATTAAAATTTCTACTCTCCATACTCTCAAATTGTGGAAAAGATTTTGTGCATCCATTCTTCTTTGTATATTTTATATCTTATTTTTAAATAATTAGTACTCACTTTCGACTTCAAGCTTGAGTGTTAATTATTTAAAGGGTATCTCACAAAAGTCGAATACTAATAAAAAATTTACCAATTTTATAGCTTGCCTTAGCCCAATACATCAACCTTTGTATGGCCAACAAATGGGCGAAAAAATTTCCGTGTTGCCCACCTCAGGTTTCTTAGTAATCGATAGACGATGACATTCCAGTTAAGGGAGATTTTTTCCTCTCTCTGAGACGGGTAGTTCGGCTGGTGGGTGGCAATGGGGGAATGGCTGGTAATAGGGCTGTCGTTTATGTCGCCATAGTCGTCGAAGTGATAGTATAGTAAAAGTATTCGTTTCGGGCGTTCGTGTTGAGAACCTCGTGTGTCACATTAGTAAAGCTATTTGAAAATAAATTCACCAACTACCACAAACAGTTCTCCGAGGACATTCACAGCAAGTAGACATACAAAAAAGAACAAATTCTAACTTTAAACCAAAAAAAAAAAAAACACTCACAAAAACCCTTAAAAAAGGAAAAAAAAATTAAAAAAAACACAATTGAAAAAGTGAAACTTCTACTGTATTGAAGAAGTTAAATTCATAAGTAAAAGAATATACAATTGAAATAGTACTGAATTGGGATTTGAAAATATTGTATTACTTTTTTAAAGTGACAATTATTGATTTTTTTTCTTTTCTCAAACAGACCTTAAGCTTTCCAGTTAAATTTTTTGATTTTTTTTTAAATGTGTATAACGTTACGGGGTTTTGGTTGGCCTATATTTTTATTTTTTAAATAATTGCGATGTGCTTTCCGATATATTTCTTCATTTTTTTGTGCGAATTTTCAAAAAAAAATGTTGAAAAAGGAAAAGATTTAAAAAGCATTGAGGGGGGAAAAAGAAACTAACAACGTAACAACCCCTTTTGCGTGAGCCAGCAAAAAAGTGGTATCCATACAAATCGTGAGATTTCGTCTTTTTATCACTAACATCGTCGTTAAGCGTTAAGTTTATCATTTACTCTTCGTTTTTTTTCTCTCTTCTGTGTGTTTCGTACACGAACGAACTCTCAGTTTCGATTAAACGAAATCCCTCTTTCGTTTGGTGTCATTTTTTGATGCTCTCACATACGCATATTTGCTTCCAATATTCATTATACTTCTCCCTCTCTTTCTTGCTATCGCTCTCGTTTGTTCCATAATTTATTTGCATACATTAAACATAACCTTATAGAAACAGTAAGAGAAGAAAATTTAAAATAACAACAACTGAAAAGAAAGAAAGTTAGAAAGAAAAAAATCAAGCAACCGTTATAAGTGTGTTAATGTGCTAAACGTGTGCGAAGATATTTAGTTACAACACAACAACAACTACAGCAACTAGAACAGAGAAAAAGGAAAACCCGTGAAAGAAACACCTGCAAAAATGTTTTCCAATATCACAAATCAATTCACATCATTGGTGGGCGCTGTCAAGGGTGGCAACGAGGAAGATGTTCCCGCTTCACAAGACGGAGCCCCAGCGGCCGCTCCAGCCGCAGCCGTCGAACACCACGACCCCGCAGCAGCAGCAACAGCTGAAGGTGCCGAAGGCGAAGAGGGTGCCAAAAGGTAAGTTTCTTCTACTTCTTCTATGATAATAGACCTTACAAAAAAACACAGTTTTTCGGTCTTCCTTTCAGGGTGGGAAAGGCCCCCTTTCTCCCCTTCTTATTTTTCCTTAGTGTTTGCTTTGGCACACGTGATAGATAGTATTTGTATTTCCATGTCGTTATACATTTTTGCCCCAACTGCTGGTGGTTGTCAATAAAATTCCAGTGTTATAGTAAAACGACTCTATCTCTCTCTGCCTCTCTTGTTTCTGTGTGTCATGACAACTCTCTTGTTATGAGGGCCGACGAAGCTTTTTGTGTCTCTTTTTTGCTTTCGCTCGCCGTCTCGTTATCATTGTTCTCTTCAAGGATACTACTCGTATATGTGTGTACATCTAACCTAGAATTTCGTACATGTTTTTTTTTTCTTTCGTTCATAATCTACACGTGATTTATCATGAACGTTTTACTTTTTTCCAATGTTTTTTTCTTTTATATAAAAAATCAAGAAACAAGAAAAAATAATATGTTTTTTGTTAACGATTGCTTTGATAAAAGAAATCAGCTGCTAATTTTTGTATTATTTGATTAAAACCGAATCTAAATTAAAAAAAGAAGAGTTGGTATGGGAGGTACAAATTTGTCTATTCATTCATTAGGGTTGGTCATCAACGAAGTCCCAATTCCTTTTAGAACACTGAAGGTACAAGATTTGAGTTTAAATTAAGAGACTCTGCCTACGAGTTTCTTCGTAATATTTAAAAAAAAAAGTATTTATTTTTTCGTTTGTATAAAATGCTCATTTCGCTATAACGTATTTTCGAATTATGTATATTTCTTTGCAGTTTATTTCCCTTAGGTATTCGAGGTTATGTTCTGTATCCACAATAGAAAGGGTCGTCAAAAGTGGTCATCACCCTTAACATATTTTTCTTTTTTTTTGGTTTTGTGCTACTTCAAAGAATCTTAAATCGCATTTCCATGAACACACGGCGTTGACCGATTTTTGTTTCGCAATTTACGTGGCGACACCATAACATATGCCACACATTTTATCATTGCGGCAAGGTCTAAGGAAATTCATTCACTACAAATTCTCGTAATAACTTGGGCAACATTACGTTGAAATTTTAACAAAGCGTGTTTCGGAAAAAGTTAAAGCATATTGTTTCTTCCAATCTGGAATTACTATTCACCTTTCGGAATGCCTAGATTTCTTTCTTGTTTAACATAAATTAATGTTTTATACGCTGTTTTTTACTATCAAAAATATTTGAGCTAGACCCACCTTAAAACATACCGATCAACATAGAAGCACGTTCTGATTTGATTTAAAGCGATTTATCCTGCCCAAGGTCGCAGTTGTGATCAGATCCTAAAGAAACTTTGCCAATGTAAGTTTTTTTTCGAGCAAGTACGAAAGCTGTTTAATTTAAAGTACATTCGTTCAGATTTAGACATAGCTCTGTATATAAGTATATGTGACAGCGCATACAGAAAGGGACCTAAGGGTAAAATCATCAATTTTAACTTTTTTTGTTGATGTGGACAACATCTGAGCAGCGAATGAGACCGATCCCATGCCCCAAAAGTGTTCCCTCCCAGAGATATGCGCGTTTTATCAAAGTGATGGTATACCAAAGATACACGTATTTAAATCTTTAAAATGGCTCTCCTGAACAAAACTGGTTTTTACCCTTAGGTCCCTTTCTATTCTGCGCGTCACATATACATATATTCGACCGATTTTATGCCTCTAGCTCTAGAAGTCACATATTACATGGACTCTTGATGAAATTTGACAGAACTTAGTTTTTTTGGAGCAAGGACAAATGCTTTTGAAATCAAAGAAAATCGGTTCTGATTTACATATAGCTCTTACGCATATATTCAGCCGATTTTACGAGTATGTCTTTATTTTGACTAGCCACATTTTAAATATAATCGTGAAGAAATTTTGTTGAAGTAAGTTTTTTTTGGAAATTAACGAAAATTGGTTCGGATTTAGATATGCTTACATATATCACTCAGCCATATGCTCAGTCGATTTTACGTCTTTGGCTATAGCAGGGTGTTTCTTTAGACGTGTGGTTTTTAGTTTGGCCACACTTTTTTCGAAGTTGGTTTTTTAACTGCTGTAATTTGATTTACGCTTAGTTTGGTTTGCCATTTCATAATGAATAGACTTACTCCAGACTAACTCGTAGTGAATGGGCCCAAAACGAGATGGCCACCGATCCTGATTTTTACAAGAAGATTTTGTTTAGCGATGAAGCTCACTTTTGGTTGAATTGGTACCTGAAAATCGACTGCTTGGTGTGCTCTATGGGCAGAGGGAATCATTGGTCAATATTTCTTTAAAAAATGAAGCGGGCCATAATGTCACAGTCAATGGGGATCGCTACAGAGCCATGATTAATGACTTTTTCGGGAATGAATTGGAGGATATTGATGTGGAAGACCATTGGTTCCAACAAGACAGCGCTAAATGGCATACAGCCAACGAAACAATCAATTTATTGAAGGAAATTGCTCGCGTCGTGGGCCTGAGGCGTGGCCTCCAAGATCGTGCGATTTATACCGCTAGACTTTTTTTTGTGGGGTTTTGTGAAGTCGCTTGTCTACGCAGAAAGCCCGACAAATACTGCAAAAAGAAGTCGAAAGTTGTGCCTCTTGGCTGGAATTTGAAAATTATTTTTAAAGCATAATGGCAAACCCTTTTCTTTTTAAAAAAGCTAAATTCTTGGCCACAAAATAAAATTATAAGCGTTGTATTTCTTCTTGAAAACCACACGTCTGAAAAAAACACCCTTTATAACATCCTTTAAAATGGTTCACATCGGTCGACGGTTTCAAACAGAACCAGTCCAAATTTCTATTCTGATTTTAAAAACTACTGCTATAATTCCGATTTCTATCAGATTTAGTATAGTAGAGGATGGTCCCACTAAAACGCACGATGTTTATTGTTAATAAAACAAAAAGATGCCAGAGAATTTTCTTAATATCCGATGGCCATATTTTCAATGACTCTGAAACGTAATGGAAGTTCGATAACGCTCAATGTCCTTAAGCTCTTGAATTGTTCTTCGCTTAATGATGTACACTTTTTTTAAATATCTCCGAAGAAAGAAGTCCAATGGTGTCAAATCACATGATCGTGGCGGCCAACTAACATCGCCACAACGTGAGATAAGCTGGCCATTGAATTTCTCGCGCCAAAGAGCCATTGTTTCGTGGGCTGTGTGGCAAGTGTCACCATTCTGTTGGAACCACATATCGTCCAGGTCTATATACTCAATTACTGGCGATAGGGAACACACCTTACGGTAACTGCTTGGCCGACTTTATTTTTGAATAAGTGCGGCTCAGGTGTTTTCACATTTCCTACAGTTCCAGTTTGCTGAAATTTGCTCACAATTCTCCCGATTGTGGACACAATTGGTAGATTATGCTGACCAAATGCATTAAGATTGGAACGCCCAATTTCGTAAAAGGATGTAACTATCTTAACGCGCTGCATAATTGTGTGCCTCTCCATTGTTGAATTTATACAAACACTGAAATGAAGAAATGCCATATTAATTTGGGCGAAAATTTGACTCACAATGAACATCGGACCATCCATTATATTGCAGGCTAAGGTGATTGAAATATGACCTTTTCAAACGGTTCAAATTACAAAATGTACGGAATCACAATCATAATTTAGGGATACATTAAATTAAGCTTGATGTAGCTACCTTTTGCCTAGACTAAGGCCTTCAAACGGTTCACAAATGAGTTTCCTGCTGCGGTATTTTGGGAAAGGGAGTACACTAGATTTCTTCAGCACATCCATACAGGCATATTTATACCCTCTATCTACTGATTAAGTGGGTATATATCAGTTGGTACGGACAAAAAGTGTAACATATCGAAAAAAACGTTTTAGACTGTACATTAGGGTTAGTCACTTTTTTTTGCGGAGATTGCTCTCGCAGTATGTGGTAGGGCTTGGAAAACTATGAAGAACTGCATGTTTAGTTTTTTGGAATGGTGAAAAAACTTCCCCCCCAAAATGCATTTACTTTTGCTCGAAACCGATTTTTTATTTTCAATTTTTTGTGATATTAAAAATTTGAGACATTTTTTTTTCGAAGTTAGACCTTCAAATATCGTTCCTTACATAATTCTGGCACGCTGAACACGAATCTGCTATTTTATTCCAGATAGCTCATGTAGTTTTTGAGATATGGCGATTGAAAAATTTGCAAAGATGTTACTTGTTTTGCTATATGTGCATAATCGCCATATCTCGAAAACTACAGGAGCTATCTTCAATTAAATTGTAGATTCGTGTTCAGCGTACCATAATTATGTAAGAAACGACTTTTGAAGGTCCAATTACGATTTTTTTTTTTTTTTAAATTTTTAATATCACAAAAAATGGAAATTATAAAAACCGATTTCCAGCAAAAGTAAATGCATTTTGGGGGGGAAGATTTTTTACCATATCAAAAAAATAAACATGCAGTTCTTCATGGTTTTTCATGCCCTACACCATATTGCGAGAGCAATTCGATATTCGACAAAAGTCAAAAAAGTGACTAACCCTACTGTACATATGCTTTGACAAAATCCAGTTCATGGCTTTAAGTTATTGAGCCACGCTGTCTGTACAACTGGTTCGGAAACCAAAACTCTCCAAAGGAGCTACTAATCGGTTTTCTATTTTGCATGTCATAATATATTTTTTCAAAACTGCTTATGGGATTGAATATGGGCCGTATCATCCACACCCCCTTTTGGCACCGCCTACACAATTGTACCATATCGCCTACTTTTGGTATTTTCGTTATATTATTGCTGACATAATAATATTGGCACGATCTCACTAAAAATAAATACTTAGGAATGAAGTTGTAAGCAAAACTGGGTGACACGCCCCTTCTGGTACCTCAAATGACCCTGTTTAAGTGCAGATAAGAACCCACACAACTTAACACTCGGAACGTTAAACTGGATGCAATTGTGAACATCGTAATATTTTCGAGTCAGCTCTGTACTCGCATATAAAAAAGTGGTTGACACGCCCATTCTGGTATCTCCCAGAAAATGCACCATTCCGCCCACTTTTGGTATTCCTGTAAGATCTTCAATGTTATTGATACGATCTAGCTTAAAATACAAAGTAAACAACAGAGTTAAAAGGTTAATATGGTGGCGAATAATTTGGTTCCTAGCCACACCCCTTCTAATGTCTCCCATACAAATGAGCCTGTTTCAGTGCAGATATTAATCGATTAAACTTGTCTCCTAGTGCCTGAAACTCATTTAAATTTCGAACTCAATAATATTTTTATGATGGCGTACAAAAATAGTGGCTGAGACGCCCCAATTCGGTACCTCCAGTGGAAATGCACCATTCCGCCCACTTTTGATATTAGCATAGGGCATGCCCGCCCCATACTTGTACCTTCCACACATACGAAATTTTACGGATTTCAATAAATCGGTAAGCTTTAGGCAATGGAGGACAGAAACACGAAAATTTTAAAATTCCTATATATGTTAGGGTTTATATAACTCAGATCAACCGACTGAAACTTGACCGTTACTTGCTTTTAGTGTTCACCTAGCACTCTAAAATAGACCAGATAAAATTGACCATCGGATTTGCATCTGACGAATTCTAAAGCCATTGTGTGGACCAAATGAGCTTTAAGAGCTTTATGAGACGATGCCAAGTCTTGCTGGAACCTCTATGGTCTACGACCGAAATGTTTGTGTGTCCACAGCTCTAAACCATTGACTTTGACACCAGGCTCGATGAAAACGATTGAGGAGCGTCTATCGGTGGTCACACTTACTTTCGCCGTTCGTAGGCTGAAATTTTCGTTAGCGCTTTTAGTTGAGTAAACACCATCATATAAAGAGTTTATGAAATTTTTTACATCGAGAACACAAGGGCCGTATTCTACTGGCAACTCACTAAGTGGGTCACTAACGCGATAATTTCACACCATAATTTCACAAAAATGATGTTGTTTACAGGAATTGTTGACAATTTGTGTTAAAAACCGTCTGTTTTAAATAATTAACAAATTTTGGATAAGAAAGTTATTCAGAAATAATCTTTAAGCGCTGCTATTTCATATCTGAAATTATTAAATGTTGTCTTTAGTTTTAGTACCCTTCCATATTTGGTTTTACAGTGAAATTTACTTTAATTTGAGTACCCATTTGTCCATAGTAACCAGTGAACTTTTGAACATAAGTTACATTTTATAGGCCCCTAGAGTCCATAAATCCTTGCACAATGTCTGCCAAATATTCAAAATAAATGGGTACATTGTGAAATATTTATTTTAATGAATAAGCATTTTTTTTATCAAATTTTCAATGATCGTTTCTTGTTTGTTAAACAGCGTTTCAAAATCACCAACTTCAAATGCGTGTAAAAAAATCTAGCACTGAACTCTAAAAAAAACCATAGAAGGTTTCGTTATGGATAATGACAACTTTCATTCGTAATTGGTTTCATCCCATTCGCATTTTGGTTGTTGCACTGTGTAATTGCTCGTTTTGACTGTACCGGTCCTTTTTCAATCGATACTTGACATTTCTTCTACGAAACTCTTTCGCAGTTGACTCTGTAAAAAAACGCAGTCAGAGAAATATATCGAAATACGCAAAGAAAATTTTCTCCCAAAAGGTAGGTGCCAGAAATATTGTGTAGCCCGGATCTAATTTGATTTAATCATAGCAAATAATAAATAAACATTGTTCGAAAACCGCGGATCTTCCCGTTTCTCACCGAACGCTCATTTCCATAATACAGTTGCCAACATTTGAAGGTAATTATTTTCAAAAATAAATGCCATAAAATATCCTTTCAAATTACCAATAAAGATTTTACACTTGTTTTAAATTTTTATATTTTTTTTCGTTCTGAAAAAAATCCTCTTGAGGGATCACCCTATATTACCATTATTACAATGTGAAATGCTTAATTTTTTCAAAAGTTTTTTCTTCTATGGAAATTCATTTTTAATATGTTTTTCCTTTCCAATAAAGCAACAAAACCTTTTTGTATTTATCCTTAAGAAGCCGATAACTGTTTATTGATGGCCAATCAAACTCAAATTCCAATGAATTGCAATTTTATGTTCTTCCACTATCGCAGGAAATCGGCATTGTAGGCTTTAAAATAATTGCCGTGATTTCAGCGGAAAATTCCCGGGAAATATAAACAACACAAATTCTCGGGAATTCCGTTCCTACGACGAACAGACAATCTCTTTTCTAGAGAAGACTGAATCGCTGAAACTTTAAAAATAAAAAATTTAATGTTTTTCCCCATTTTTTTAACTAAAGAAAAGTTTGTACATTATAATTTATGCTCTTTGATTTCGTTTGTATGTTTAAGTTTATTAAGTAATTGAGCTCAAGTCCCAAATTGTTTTGAATTACTACTAGCTTATTAATTCAATTTTCATTTTTTTTCTTTTTTTTGATGTGGACAACATCTGAGCATCGAATGAGACCGATCCCATGCCCCAAAAGTGTTCCCTCCCAGAGATATGTGGACAACATCTGAGCATCGAATGAGACCGATCCCATGCCCCAAAAGTGTTCCCTCCCAGAGATATGTGGACAACATCTGAGCATCGAATGAGACCGATCCCATGCCCCAAAAGTGTTCCCTCCCAGGGATATGCGCGTTTTATTAAAGTGAAGTCGACGATTCTAAGCGCAAATAGAAAGGGACCTAATCTTAAAATGGCTCTCCTGAACAAAACTGGGTTTTAACCTAAGGTCCCTTTCTATTTTGCGCGTCACATATATCGACTTTCTTTTTTTTATTAACAAATTTTTTTATGAACATATGTGACGCGCAAAATAGAAAGGGACCTAAGGGTAAAAACCAGTTTTGTTCAGGAGAGTCATTTTAAAGATTTAAATACGTGTAAATTCTCTGGGAGGGAAGACTTTTTTGATTTTTTTACCTTTAGGTCCCTTTCTCTATGCGCTGTCACATATGATGTTTTTTTTGCATTTTCTTTCAACGTCGATCAATCATTAATGAAACTCGTCGCTAACACCTCTTATCTGGATATATATAGAGAGTTTATTCTTTGTACTCGTACTCAAAGTCTAATTTTGATTAAACAATTTTCGTTCCAAAAAACCTTAAAATAGTTGGGTAACACTTGTACTGAAAATATTTATGGAATTAATTTGTTGATATATTTAAAAAAACATTAATAAAGCAAGTGGACAATTCGTAAAATCAGACGGGCCGAAGTTTTATACTCCATTGAGCATTTGGAAGATATGGTTGTTAACGATGGGCCAATGTGTGACTCTTTTGGGTCCATATATTCGTGCCTCAAATTTAAGTGGGTACATATTAGTTTATCCATATGTCTTGAAACAGTACGGGACATTTTAAGTGTCCTGGGCACATAGATCGCGCTTTTAGGTCAAGGCCAATTGGGAAATTAATGTCATATTCATATTCTGTAGAAAATTCCACTGCTTTTGAGTGCTTTTTGTTCGAAAGGGCATATTTATTAGCACCCTTGGGACCTTATTAGAAGGAGGCTGCGTTTTGGGCCCCTAGAATCTACACGCAGAGAAAAGATATAGTTACACTATGGTCACCGCAAAAATAATATGTTCTCTACATTAAAAGCATGTTCGTCGCAACCATAGCATTGTTTTTTGAATTTCATTTTGACAATAGTATGATTGCGGCAATATTGCTATTGTTGAAATGTAACAATAGTATTATTGCCAAATTTAGAAATGAAAATATGGCTGTAGCAACCATATAAACATGGTTGGTGCAACGAACGTATTGTTGGTTAACAACGTTAACGTTAACAATAATTTGATTACGGCAATCATACAGTATGGTTGCGACTATGAACATAACAAAACAGGTTTTATAAAGCATACATGTATGCGTGTGTTTATTGAGGTATAGAACTTCGAATTGAAATAAAACACAAGAAAATCGTTTTAATGTCCATCAATTTGGCTTTATTGGAAGGATAATTTTATGCCATTAATGTTTAAATATGATTTCGGGCATGTGGCCGCCGCGGCTGGCTCGAATAAAGCCAATTCTACAGGTCCAATTTTCAACCACTTTTTCGAGCATATGGGGCCGTATGTTGGCAATAACGCCACGAATGTTAGCTTCAAAGTCCCCTAACGTTTCTGGTTTGTTGGCGTAGACGAGCGACTTCACATATCCCCAAAGAAAATAATCCAATGGTGTCAAATCACACGATCTTGGTGGCCAATTGACAGGTCCATTCCGCGAAATTATGCGCTCATCGAATGTTTCCTTCAATAATTCGATTGTGACGTGCGCTGTGTGGCATGTAGCGCCGTCTTGTTGGAACCACAACTCATCCACTTTCATGCGGGAACAAAATAGTCGGTTATCATGGCTCTATACCGGTCTCCATTAACGGTAACTGACTCTCCAGCATTATTTCGGAAGAAGTATGGCCCAATGACTCCGCCAGCCCATAGAGCACACCAAACAGTCAGTTTTTGTGGATGTAATGGCGTCTCAAGGGTCTCATGTGGATTCTCTTCACTCCAAATGCGGCAATTTTGATTGTTGACGTAGCCATTCAACCAAAAATGAGCCTCATCACTGAACAAAATTTTGTGATGAAAATCAGCATCGAGATGAATCTCATTTTCGGCCCATTTTGCAAGCGTTGTTCTTTTGTCAACCTGTTCATGATGAAATGGCAAACCAAACTAAATATTAATCACTTGACAGCTGACAAAATGGCCGCCAGTTAAAAAAGTGATGCCAACTTAAAGTTCTATACCCCAATAAAAAACACCCTTTACAAAAAAAAAACACGTACACACGATACAGTGAATGGTTGCTGTCCATTATAAAAAACAACAACAATCGGAAGGTAGTTCGAGGGATTTTTATTGTGTTTACTTTGTTCGGCGAAATACTGTTCATACAACTGGTTCTCGTTTATTTAAAATCTGCCTGAACTTAAGTACTCGTATATAGGCATTGATCATGGTTTAATCACATTCGTTACTTGGTGTCTACGGATGGTGAAGTAGCATTCACCCCTGCTGGCAACTAAAAGTATTTTTGACCGTTGGAATATATGTTTTTGTTTCTTGAATGAAATGTTTAGTAAAAACATGGCCTCAAATCTGGCTATGATCTAATAGTAATGCAATTAAAAATAACTTACTTGATAAAAATCTCTATATTTGATAACAACATTACTCAATCCTAATAAATAATTTTGGGGATCATAGTATGGTTGAGTGTGAATCATACTATGGTTGTGGGGATCATAGTATGGTTGCGTGTGAATCATACTATGGTTGTATGAGAAACATACTATGGTTGTGAGGTTATGGTTATGTGTGAATCAACTATTGTTGTGGGGATCATAATATTATTGTATCACAACCATATACCCAACAATAGTATGATTCTTTTTGAATATTGTCACCCCAACCATACTTTTTTTCTGCTTGTATATGGGCCGGTCCGAGTATCAAATTGGTATAAATGTTAAATAAAGGTACATATTTGCTTCTTGATACCCAATAATATATGTCCCAGAAGATTAGGGAACTGGTTTTGGGCCCCAAAGCCCATAGACCACGCCCTTAGTTCAAAGGCTCTAATTCATCCAAATCAAAAAGTATATGGCACTTTCAGATTCGTCAGCAATGGCCACTGTTTTTAAGTACCTACATGTTTAAAAGGACATTTTTATCAACGCTCTTAAGACCTTACCTCCCACGGGCTAAGGCTATAAATTTCTTTAAATCGTAAAATAAATTTTAATATCCTCATTCGTAGAGAAATGTTGTTGTTTTTAATACCTATATGTCCTTAGTTCAACGTGGCCGATGTTTGGGCCCTTGGGGCCCAAAGACGATTTCACAGTTTCAGGATACTCATATGCTCCGAACATTAGGGGACGTTGTTGGGCCCCAGGGCTAAATGACCACTCTCATTTTTGGGAAGTAAGTTTATTGAATAACAATGCAGAAAAGTCAAAACTGTCATCTGGACTTTTATTTAGTCCTTCAAAGGGAAACTTTTCCTTTTGCCCGATTTGGTCCAGTTTCAATACCAATGGATTGCCGCATATAACACATATATCTGCTTTGAAGAGTCTCTCTCTTTTCGTTAAAACTGAATCGTTCTTTCAACAGGCGAACATGGCTACACGCAGAAAAAAAGTATGGTTGGGGTGACAATATTCGAAGAGGATCATACTATTGTTGGGTATATGGTTGTGACACAACAATATTATTATCCTCACAAGAATAGTATGATTCACACATAACCATAATATGATCCCCACAAACATAGTATGATTCACACTCAACCATACTATGATCTTCACAACCATACTATGATCCTCACAACAATAGTATGTTTCTCATACAACCATAGTATGATCCTCACAACCATAGTATGGTTCACACGCAACCATACTATGATCCCTACAACCATAGAATGATTCACACTCAACCATGCTATAATCCCCAAAATTATATGTTAGGACTGGTTTTGGTTGTTATTCAAAAATAGAGATTTTTATTAAGTTTGTTATTTTAAATTGCATTACTATTAGTTCATAGCCAAATTTGAGGCCATGTTTTTATTAAACATTTCATTCAAGAAACAAAAATATATATTCCAACGGTCAAAAATACTTTTAGTTGCCAGCAGGGATGAATGCTACTTCACCATCCGTAGACACCAAGTAAAGAATGTGATTAAACCCCATGATCAAAGGCTATATACTTAAGTGCAGGCAGATTTTAAATAAACGAGAACCAATCGGTAGTAGACTATTTCACCAAACAAAGTAAACACAATACAAATCTCTTGAACTACCCTCCGATCGTTATTGTTTTTTTAAATGGGCAACAACCACGCACTGTATCGTGTGTATGTGTTTTTTTTGGTATATCAAAAAAAAAAAACAAACGCACACACATGCATGTATGCTCAATAAAACTTGTTTTGTTATGTTCATAGCCGCAACCATACTGTATGATTGCCGTAATCAAATTATTGTTAACGTAAATTTTGAACAACAATACTGTTGTTGTACCAACCATGTTTATATGGTTGCTACAACCATATTTTCATTTCTAAATTTGGCAATAATACTATTGTTACATTTCAACAATAGCAATATTGTCGCAATCATACTATTGTCAAAATGAAATTCAAAAAACAATACTATGGTTACGACGAACATGCTTTTATTGTAGAGAACATAGTATTGTTGCGGTGACCATAGTGTAACCATATCTTTTTTCTGCGTGTAGATCGTCTTAGAATTTAATGAAGATCAATAATTAACTTTATAAGTTCGCAGATAAGTATTTCAAATTGTTACAAACGGAATGACCAACTTATAAATATGTACTCCCATCCTATGGTGGAGAGTGTAAAAATATTTAAGTTAGTACCGTATGTCAATATGTATTTTATGAAAAATTTATTTTAAAATCCTCCACTGTTTTAGTTTTATGTGATTGGGACTTTTTCAATAGCAAAAGTACTTCAGTAACTTAGAAAATTTCTACAGAAAAAGCGTCAATAGAATTTGGGAATATTTATTTATATACGTTATCATACCCTCTAAGAAGAGTTTTGGCTTTAAATAGAAAAGTTATGATGAAAACAATGATGTGTTCCAAATCAACCCCCTTATTTTATCAACTAAAATTCTTGGAAAATATTGCCGTAACTTATAAAAAAAGTCTTATCCTGAAGGATGAACTGCAGCAATTATTGGAAGGTAACACTGCCAAAACGAAACTTTTAGATTTCCCGAAACAAAAAGTTTTGCTGTTTAGAAAACTTTTGATTATTTCAAGGCGTACAGGAAGGGGGCGTCGCTGTGTCAGACACAGTGTCTGTTTTTAAGCACAGCTCGTTTTAGCGTTTATATCCTAGCACAGCGCATATTGAAATAACCCAATAAATATTTTTAGCCCAATTTTTTTCATTTTCATATGCTCATTTTCGATTCTTGTGTTCTACTTGTATTTTACTGTTTGTTGCCTTGCCTGCCTTCAAATCCATAGAGGTCAAATATTACACACATAGACAAAGTCACACACACTCACCCAGAAACGATTGTACAATAACGCACAAGGATTCGTTTCGTTTTTCGTTGAATTTTCTCATTAATGAGAGTAGATACTTGCCATATTTCCCTTCGTCGTCAGCTGTCTGGGTGGTTTTTGGAGAGGGTCGAGAGGTAGACTGAGTTAGCGTTTGCGTAGTACTTCACAGTGTCTTCTTGCGCTACAAACAGTCAAGGGAAGTAAAGGCGGATGGAAGGAAAAAATAAGGAAAAGACACAAAAAAAGAAATGAAAAAGAAATTGAATCATTGTTTACAGATGGCCACAATTGGCCCGATGGCTTGGTGCCGTAAATTCCGATATTATTGTACGCCTCGTAGATCTAGAACAAAAACGCTCGAAACATATGGTATAGTATGCCAGAGTGCTGCTTTTTATGTACATTTGTATGTAATACATACATAAGTAGTTTGTCGTTTGCCAAACGAACTAAAAAAGATGAAGAAATTGTGATTCATGCTGAAGAAATTGCCTGGATACAATTGTGTGAGAAGGACAGGGAAGTAATAATTGAACATAGTTGACCTATTTTAAATGAAGTACTCTATAATGATTTCTATAAATATTAAGTTTATATATTTTTGGCTATCATCAACAACAGATGCTGCTTTCTGTAAATCATTTAATTACATTAACAAAACGATTGTAAGGACTAGAAGTATTTATCAAATTCAACATTCAAAAAAATTGATAAAAGAATTATTTTGTAGCCTAGACAACTATCAAGTATTGGTCTTAATTCAGGCTTAGTATTTAAACGGCTACAACAAATTATTATTTAATTTTTTTTTGCTTCACCTATTCTGTAGGCAAACTCAAAAAAGGCACTTTTTGTTAACAATTGACTTCGACTACGGTTTGGCTACTCAATCTAAGTTATCGAGGCTTCACCCTAAACAACACTAATTAAACTAAATTGTAATGCAAAGTAGTATGATTTTAGTTAAAAAGATAAGTATATGTGACAGCGCATAGTGAAAGGGACCTAAGGGTAAAAAAGTCAATTTTCACTTTTTTTTGATGTGGACAACATCTGAGCATCGAATGAGACCGATCACATACCCCAAACGTGTTCCCTCCCAGAGATATGAGCGTTTTATAAAAGTGAAGTCGACGATGTTACACCAAAGATACACGTATTTAAATCTTTAAAATGGCTCTCCTGAACAAAACTGGTTTTTACCCTTAGGTCCCTTTCTATTTTGCGCGTCACATATGGTGTTTCTTAAACAGCTTAAGAAAAATATTGCTGGAATGCATTTTTAGACACTCTCGCTACTTGATAAAAGGGTATATATCATTTGGTACGAATGGATAAGTTCCCGCGGGTGTCTCATTCTCGCGGAGCTGAGCACAACGCCATGTTGGAATCAGCTGTGATCATCCCCAAACAAGCAGCAGTAGTAGGCTCTACAGGAACTGAAATTAAATCCGAGTCGATGACGCCCTCTCAACTTAGCATCTACCCTACATTCCACTACTCCACTAAGCTCTCCTTTTTTTCCTAACAATTATTAAATAAGTGCTGGCATTTGGTACGAATGGGTCAGTTCCCGCGGGTGTCTCATTCTCGCGGAGCTTAGCTGCAAGCTTCTAGACAGGTCACAGGTTATGTATAATGCACAACGCCAAGTTAGGATCAGCTGTGAACAGCCCCAAACAAGCAGCGGGTGATAGATATGGATATAAAAAATCATGTAGTAGGCTCTACAGAAACTGCCATTAAATCCGAGGCAATGCCGCCCTCTCAACTAAGCATATACCCTACATTCCACTACTCCAATAATCTCTCCTTTGTCTTAACAAGTATTGAATAAGTGCTGGCATTTGGTACGAATGGGTCTGTTACCGCGGGTGTCTCATTCTCGCGGAGCTGCAAGCTTCTGGACAGGTCACAGGTTACGTAGTATAATGCACAACGCCAGGTTGGGATCAGTTGTGAACAGCCCCAAACAAGCAGCGGGTGATGGATATGGATATAAAAGGTTATGTAGTATGCTCTACAGGAACTGCAAATACATCTGAGTCAATGCCGCCCTCTCAACTAAGCATATACCCTACATTACACCACTCCACTAAGCTCTCCTTTGTCTTAACAAGTATTAATAAGTGCTGGCAACCCGTTAAAACTAACATGAACATAACAGAATACACATCTTCCAGAAGGTCACGGACATTCGTCAAATCCTCCCGTTCCGGCAAGCTCCATGTGTCTGGGAAATTCATTTTCAGGCAGTTTTTTCTACAGTGGTCTTATGCTCCACAGAGAGATACGCGGAAATAAAGAAGAAAAGACGAACAAAGAGTGTGATGCATCGCAAAAAATAATTTTAGACCCTACATATGCTTTGACAAATCCGTTTTATGCATTATTTGAACCAGGTCCGTCTGTGCGGCTGGTGTGCACGATAAATTTTGAAGGAACTACAAATCGATTTTTAATTTTGCTTGTAGTAATATTTTTTCAAAACTGCCTATCGAATTGAAAATGGACAACCTTGCCACAACCATCCTGGTACCTCCCACACAACTGTAATGTTACGCCCACTTGTGGTATTCTTGTAATATCTTTAATTTGCACGATCTTATTAAAAATCAATACTTAAGAATGGAATTATTTGCCAAACTTGGTAACAGAGAATTGGACTCCTCGCCACGCCCGTTTTGGTACCTCCCACACAAATGACCATGTTGCACTAATGATTAGAATGCACATAACTTGTCATCAGTGCATGAAGTTCGCTTTAATTCGAACTCAATAATAGTTTTATTATGGCGTACGAAGAGAGTGGATGGATGACACGCCCCATTATGCTACCTCCAGTGCAAATGACCAATCCGCCCACGTAAGGATTTTCTGTAATATCTTCAATGCTATTCATACAAACTAACTCAAAGTAATGCTTAAGAACAGCGTAAAAAGGTTAACTTGGTGACAAATAATTGTGTTTCTAGACAATCCCCTTTTTTTCCCCCCAACCAAATGACCCTGTTTCATGTATAATGAACCCACTCAACTTGTTTGCTAGTGGATGAAATGCGATCATATGGCAAGTTTCATAATATGTTTACAACGTTTTATAAACGCATACGAAGAGTGGATGACACGCCTCCAGTGCAAATGACCATTCCGCCCACTTTTGGCATTTGCCTAATAATTTAAATACTGTTCATGCAATTCTGTTGGAAACTTGTAATTAGATGAAGATGAATGTAGTAATAAGACGGGTTGATGGAGCCTATGCCACGCCCCTTGTGGGACTTTCCACACAATCTACCACCATATAATCTTTTCCCTAACGCTGAAATTTCGCTTAAATTTTGTATTCTGCATTATGTTGATTTTATCTTTGTATGCGCATAAGAAAAATGTAGATGCCCCGCCCCGTTCTAGTACCTCCCATACAAACGTCCGTTTACGTAATAAAGGCAATGTAGGAAAATATTTAATCCATATATGGGTGAGGGTATATATCTAAAGCTTTTTACTTGTTTCAATATGACTTCCGGCATATGAACGCCGCGGCCACGAATTTCAGGGTCCACTAGATCAGTCCAGTTTTGCCTACTTTTTCCAAAAAATGCCAATAAATCGATTGTGAAGCTCGCTGTATGGCAAGTTGCGCCTTCTTGTTGGAATCAAATGTCTTTGATGTTTAGCTGATTGATTTCTGCCATGCTGGCACACTTTTTGTTTCCCATTCATCGTAACGGCAGTTCCTTTCTTATTTCGAAACAAATAAGTACTGATTATGCCGCTGACCTGTACGTATGGATGAAACTTTAATAGATCAAATGGTGATTCGTTAACGGCTTGAGGATTTTGTTCGCTCCAAAAGCGGCAATTTTGCTTATTGCCATAGCCATTTATCCAGAAATCACTGAATTACTAAACACAAATCGCTTTGCTCTATGATCTTCGTGAACAGATTTGTTTTCTTCAAAGTCAATTTTTACAATTTGGACTTGTTAAACGATTTATGATTACTTGCCAAACCTTACTGAACAGAAACGTCAACGCAGTATGACATTATCAGCTGTCAAACTGTAGTTATCGATATTGATAGTTTTCATGAAGCTTAAAACAAACCTGTACCTTTATAATATACCACGTAACATGAACATAGATTCGTAATCTTTCGATGCATCGACATTTTTAGTTTGGTACCCCGACCACTTTTTTATTTTGGGGTGGTAACCAGATCGGTCTAGAGGTAAAAGTTTTTCCCCTACAAAGACTGTGTCAACCTCTGGAAAAATCAACTACCCTTAACTTAAAACCCAATATCTCATGAACTGTTAGAGATATAAGGCTGTTATTTGGAACATATAATATCGGCATGGATGGGCACATCACATGCTGGATTATCAAATTTCCCGTTCGATGAGTTGTTTTATGAGGTCGAACACCCCGGTGGATTATCGAAATTTCCCCATTTGTAAATTGTAATGCAATTATGCGTGGAACTGGGCTTTTATGCACATAATGCTTAGTCTAGTTATCTTCTTATATTATTTCACCAGAGTAATCACTTAGAATTCATTTTCTCAGTGCAAAGTCAACGAGTAATTTTAAAAATTATTATTGGCTGATCCAAGTAGAGACACTTTTTTCAATAGCCTTTTTTTGACAGATGACGTGTGAATCGTGCCATGCAGTCATGTTTTTTTTTGTTTAGTATTGTTTGGCATTTCATCATGGAAAGACTTACGCCTGAACAACGTTTACAAATCGTTCAACTTTATTACGAAAATTCGCATTCTGTGAGGAATGCGTTTCGTGCACTTCGTTCAACTTATGGTCAACATAATCGGCCTACTGATCGTACTATTCGCTATACCATCACCCATCTTGGAGACCCAGCATTCATTATTGGATAATATTCGACGTCCAGCACGCAGTGAAGAAAATGTGGCGGCCATAGGTGAAAGTGTACACCAAGACCGTGGAGAGTCGATTCGGCGCCGTTCGCAGCAACTCGGACTGATGTATGGAACGACTTGGCGCATTTTACGTCGAGATCTTAAATTGAATGCGTACAAAATACAGTTTGTGCAAGAACTGAAGCCGCCCAACGTTCCTAAGCGACATCGCTTCGCTCTATGGGCTCTTGAAAAGTTCCAAGAAGATCCGATGTTTTCAAGCCAAATTATGTTCAGCGATGTGGCCCATTTCTGGTTCAAGATCTGACGCTTCATCCAGAAAAAATAACTGTTTGGTGTGGTTTGTGGGCCGGTGGAATCGTCGGTCCATATTTCTTCAAAAATGATGCTTGTGAGAACGTGACCGTCAATGGCGACCGTTATCATGCCATGATAACCGACTATTTGATGCCTGAAATAGTGATCTCGGCGACATTAGGTTTCAACAAGACGGCGCCACTTCCCACACATTCCATAAATTAATGGATTTATTGAGAGAACACTTCGGTGAGCAGATAAGTTAACGTGTTGGGCCGATCACTTGGCCACCAAGATCGTGTGATATCGCACCGTTAGACTCTTTCCTGTTGGGATATGTAAAGTCTAAAGTTTATGCGGACAAACCCGCTTCGATTCAGGTCTTGGAGCAAAACATCACGCGTGTCATTCGCCAGTTACCATTTGAAATGCACGAACGAGTCATCGAAAATTGGACTCAACGGATGGACCATCTGAGACGTAGCCGCGGCCAACATTTGATAGACATAATCTTCAAAAAATAAATGCCAAAGAATGTTCTTTCAAATGATAATGATAATGTTGTAAGTGAATAGTTGACCTTTAGTGTTGTTATTTTATAAAATTATTTTTCGGCTTGAGGTCATTTAAACTCGTTGTTCTATGTGTTGTTTAACTTTTATTTATCCCAATATTTCGATTGACTTCGTCAATCATCTTCAGATTATCGCTGTAATTTAATGTTTTCCCATTCAATTTGAATTTTCTGTGTTTTTTTCATTAAAAAGGTAGGGAACCTCGAAAGTAGGGAACCTCGAAATGGATTACGCCTTATGTCAATCAAATATCTATTTGAAAAAATAGGTCCGTTGCATTTGTTTTGTTCGGACCGATATTTAATTAGTTGATGAAAAGAGACAAAAGGATAGCATCATAAAAAATCCATTTTTTATGTAGATATCATTCCTATACACAGAGAACAGATGCTTTGCTATAACCGAATTTTTTGCCAGCTGAATTATTGAGGTTGTATGCACCTCGAGTATTCCGGCAGTACTACCGATTGGTGTTCTGTAATGTTCAGTAATTTGAAATGAAGTACCAGAACAACATAAGGAGTATCCGAAAATCTTTCGGCACGACTGAACTTAATTGTTCCACTCGTTTTCTTTTAATTATGATGTTGTTGCAGTATTCTTATAATTTTAAAATGCAAAGGAACAATTTCAAGATAAACGTATTTTTTTGCATAATATTGTGTGGTTGCTAGCAACTGATTTAAACTTTGAAGCTGTGTAAATCTTATCGAAAGGTTTTAAATGTTTAAAAAAAACTTTTAATAAAATTACATCGGTTTTGTTTTCTTCTAAAGGCCAAAAACTTTTGCACACATTTTTTTCGAACGACATGCTTTGGTGGAAAGTTTTTATTTTTTTTTGCTCTCAAAATATCCTTGTACAGAAAAATTTTCTTCGGAAAAACGGAAACCTTGCATGTCAGCGTTGATTTTTTTGTTTACATTCTCTCTTACCCAGACTACAATAGCAGTTCTGCATTGCTACTCTTGCTGGGGCACACGACGTCGGGGTCTGTTCTAAAGGCAGCTCTTTTACTAAATTTAACTGCAAAATGCATTTGTTGTCGTTGCTATTTGCATTTGCGACAGTGCCGTGTATGTGTGTTTCGTATTTTCGCATTCTTTACCATATCCTTTAATTTGACGTGTTTTATTGACCTTGGCTTTAATAACCATTTGGCCTTTTTGCACACCTGTGCATTGCCAGCGAGGCAAAGAAATCAGCTCAAATCTAGTGTAATGCAAATGCAAAATAGTATAAACAATCCGCTTAGATTTTATTCTAATTAAAGCTAATACGTTTTGTCATTAGTCGCTATGTTTTCTTTTTTTGTCAATTTAAAGAGAAAAAAATGAAAAAAGGATAATCTTGATATTGTATTTCATGCCCTCGAAAGTTTTTTCTCCTATAGTTGCTTCACTTTCAGTTTTGATTTCGTTTTGGCTTTCACCTCTTATTTATTTGAAGGCATTTACCACTCTTTAGTGGTCTTTTAACGTTTCGGTTTGGCGGAAAAAGGACTCCTGTGTTGACGCCAAAACGGCAACGGCTTCGAATACCTAGTCACAACCAAATGTCTCCCCAAGGACATATTATTTAGGCCATTGCAAAAAAACCCGTAACTCGTAAACGAAAGTAAATTGCCAAACAAAAGTAAATAAACCACCACAAACGGGATATTGTCCCCAGCACATCAAGTCGATAGCCAATAAAACTGAAATACAATGCCAAAAAGAGATACAGCAAAAGGCTGCCCATACTAAAAGTATGCTTCGAGCACAACGAAAAACGACCCCTAAAAGTATGCAACTTTTTTTTAAATAGTGAATACTCATTTGAGCAAATAAATTCAACATTTTGTAAGGGTCACAGTGATTTTGCATAAGGTCCTATTGGCTAAACTAGAAAGAGAACTTTATACGAGGTGGGCCTGATGAGTCCGGCAAGCTTGTAATTGTTTGGTAATAAATAAGTAGAAAAACACAAAAAAATATGGCAACCACCCAAGCAATTGTGTAGGGTAAAAAAGGGCATTGAGGCTACTAAAATGTATGATTTTTGTTTGCGATATCCCATTTAAATGTGTTGGAAAAGAAATTTTCATGATAGAATGTAGTGAACATTTAAATTGGCAATCCGTTTGCATTATCTTGAAATATAGCCTAGTTCGTCTGTCAGCCATGTTTGGAAAGCAACATATAGGTCGCGATATTGTACCAAATACCATCGTCGCATTACCGATAGCTCATTGGATATAACCCATGTTTTATCCAAATCCTTTTAAAAGATCGTTAAGGCGTTAAAATCAAATAGTTATCTGAAAACAAAGATCTTCGTTATTAACTAAAAGTAGGTCGTATGTACTCGTCGAAAATCGTTTATTTCAAAAAACTTCATGATTTATAAAATGGATTAATTGAAGAAAAAACGTTAAGCAGGCTTCAAGGGAATTAATAGGACTTCAGTGAATCTGCTTAGAGTTTTTATTGACGTTTTGTTTTCTTACAAATTTAATTATTTCAAAACAAAAAAGAAACTTTAAATAATAGCATCGTTTCACTGGTTTTAAATAACATGCCACTTTTTTGCTGGGGGAACACCGAACCTTCAGGCCCTTAAGACGAATTTCGCACAAGCCGTTAGTAAGAAAGAGCCACCTTGGAAAATAGGGTTGATAAGACGCGCGTCTGCAGAGACTGCCGACTAAATGAAATTGTGTTCCTTACATAAAGCAAATCTTTGCTTTTTGGAAAAGACAGTAGATGCCGGTTCCGAGCCACGAATGCATTCTTATTTTCATGTAAAGAAGACGGCATTTCAAAAATTTTAAATGTTCTTACCCAAATTTAAACCTGAATTTACCTGTGCAATAGACGTACACGCAAATCCTTGCACCACGTCACCAAAAATCAAGCAACCGGTAGTTTTCTTTCTTAACAAGAAAAATTTTTTACAAATGAATTTGGATAAAATTTTCCAACCTACAATACTTTTATTCATTGTACAATTCCCAGAGAAACAGTGTACATCAATTTGAAGAACATATACATCAACTTGATGAACGTTTTACATAAACTTTAAGAAATTTTACAACTATTTGATGAAAATTAACCTTTATTCGATACACATTTTACTTCAATTTATTGTAAATTGTACATGAACTTGATCAAAATGTTTATTTATTTGAAGAAAATTGTACATCACTTTAAAGAAATTGAGTTTCTTGCTTAAGTCATGGATAGATTAGAGACCATGTTTCTATTTAACATCTTAATCAACAGAAACCTAAATTTATTTAAAAACAGTCGAAAAGACTGTTAGTTGCAAGCTGAAGAGAAGTTTCTGTGAAAGCTTCTTCACCATCAGCAGGCCCCAATCAACGACTGTGCTAGAACAGGCAGATAAACACTTAACGAGAACTATTGGCAGTATATTTTTGCCCTAATAAAATAAACACAATGCAAAAACCACGTGTTTGTCGATGTTTTGTTCTGTGCCATTAGTATATACATTTTACTCTGGCTACCTTATATAAAATAATACTTTAATTTAATGAACGCAGAAAGATGCCAAAAAACGTAATACTTTTGATTGAAGAATTTATTTATCAAATCAGTGAATTTTTCATCAATTTGAGGTAGAACATTGGAAGAATCATTTTCATTGATTTGATGAACATCGTTGTTTTCAATGCAGTTGTAGATTGTCTGATATGTTTACGACGATCTAGAATTCATACATACATATTCTTTCCCCGATCAATATTTCAAGTTGCTTCAAACGAAATCACTAAGTGATGTTATGCACCTCTAATGTTAAACTCAGAACATTCTGGTTAGCTAAGGTTGAACTTGGGGAAGAACTGACGGAATTACATTGTGGCCTTTAGAGCGACGGGACCTCAAATCAGAAACATAAACCGATATGGGGTTGGTCAGTTGTAACGCGTTGTGCAAACTTAGTTTGGAATCGGGAGTACATATGAGCTGTAGGTTTTGAAATTGGAAAATTAATATAAAAACATGGACTGATGTGAATCAATTTCAATGAGTTCGCCGGTTCAAACTTGCTATCTGTACTTTGATTACAACGATAGACGAACAGACGGATGGACGCACTATCTGATTAAAATTAGATAGTGATTCTGAATCGATCGGTATACAGAACGTGGGGTCTAACTTCATTATTTTAAGGTGTTACAAAAATCAGCCCTCAAGTTTTGATACTCTGTTACACAGTGTGGTGTAGGAAACAGTCAAACGCGAGAGAACTCAACATTTTGAGAAAGCAAATCACGGATACTCCTTGTTATTTTCATCATTATAAAGTCATTACGTTTTGCATAGAATTCATGCTGAGGGTAATGAGATGCCATTACCTGGTAATGAACAGTGTAATGAGTTGTTTTTTTTCCAATTTTTGTTGGAAACTAAACTTAGAGATTGTTTAACATAAAATGCTTCAAAATTGTATGTTGTTTCTTTCTCATATCATAACATAATATTAATTTTCTTGATGAACAAGAAGCGGCGGCTCAACGCCTCTTGCCCAGTCAATTAACTAATGAATTATTATTAAATGATACAACAGGGTTATGAACCACAACATTGGTTTTTAAATCCGTCATTTACGTCCTTTTTGCCAGTAATTATTTTACATCGCCTAACTAATATCGCGAACAGTTCCTATGAACATTTCTATCCAAATAGATTGTACATTACCGAAATTCGATGGCATCCGATTCAGTGCGGGAAAATTATGTTAACTACATAGCTTGATTGGTCAGAGAATCAATGAATTTGACAGCACCATTTTTCTTATACCACTCTCGTGTCGAATACATTTATCACAACTCATTCGCCTTCTGTGTTAGGCAAGCAACCAACTCTTAAAGTGTGTGTGGTGGTAGGTTTTATTCTTGTGTCAATAAAATCTCCAAAAAGACAAGGGGGATAAGGTCAGAAACATGAAGTAAAATGGAAATATTTTACAATAAATATGGCAAAATGCCTAAAAGTATGTTAATATAACAGAAAATATCTGCATTGGAGATGATATACATATATTAAACAAAGACAAATAAATAACAGAATGTATTTCCAAAGAAACTACAAACACATACAAATCCCGTAAATTCATAAGAAATTCTAAAGCTTTGAGAAAACAAAATCTTAATAACATTTTCCAAGTAACCATAAAAAATAAATCGCTTTAAAATTCAGTCTGTTCTAAGAAAATAACAGTTATAAACACACAAAAGAAACATAAATAAACGCACACAACTATGATAAATTAGAGCCAAGGGAAAATATATGAAAAACAGAAATTCTGCCTTAAAGTATGCCACAAAATCTAGATTTGTATCTGAAATATTAAAATCGGAAAATTCTATGAATTCATAACTGAAGGTTAAGATTACAAGAGCGATCTCAGCGGTACCCGATTTCGGAAAGAAAAACCTACAAATGTGCCGAATAAAATCTGTACAGGCAATACAGGTTGGTCCAAAAAAACTTAAAAAAACAAACGGTGTTTATTTTCGGCATATCTTTGGTCTATTTGAAGGAAAAAAGATTAAAAATATGTAAGGAACACAATTTATTTCATGTGGCTGCCTAGGCAGCCAATTTTACAAAATGATTTCTCATACAGGGTCAAATCGTTGAAGCCTAGGTGGCCGAATAACATCGTGGAGGCGGTCGATATCGTGATAACCGAACATGGCGCACAAACTATCGGTTGTATGGCATGGCATGCTATAATGCTGAAACCAAATGTCTTGCCCCTTTCAATAAACGTACTTTTTTAAAATAATTTTGCATTATTTCCCATCATTGTTCATGATACTGACTTTCTGTGGCATAGCCTGTCACTGTCAAAATATCATATTATTTAAGAGAAAACCACTAGATAGGAAACCCACTCGTAAATACGGGTGAGAATACACATCTGTAAAGCAACTAAAAGTATGTCATAAAAAAACTAAAATATGAGAAACCACATGAAGCGAAATATCAAAACCTTGTACATACATAAATTCCATCACATTTTTTTGGTAACAAATACAAACTATCACATGAATCGATAAAGAATGAACAAAAATTTCAAACAATACAAAGTTTGTATATACACTAGAGCTCCTGATATTTTGAAAAATTGTTCTATTTCATAATGTATGCTATATTTATGAGCAAATATTACTCGTCAATATGCACAGCAAATAAACTCGCAAAATAAATGGAATCTAAAAATAAAAGTAAATAACAAAATAAAACAAAAATGATACCAGGGTTAGTATCAACCCCCTAAAAGTGTGCAATATTAATTGCAAAACAAATATGCGAAGCTCCTCAAAGTATGCTGTGTCATATAGATAAACATCAACGAGTGCTAATTAAAGACGAAGAGAAAAAATATAAATAAATTAAATATAATACTAACCAATTAAAAGCGAATTTAAATTTGGACTTGGTGGCATTTTTCTCTATATCAGCCCATATTTTGATTTGGCCTATTGCGTTTACAGAACCACGATTTGTAGAAGCCACATACAACATCCGCTTCTGACCGAATGTATCGCAGAACCTTACGTGCGACCAACCACCATCTTTGAAGAAATAAGACTAGCTTAAGATCCTACTGCTCTAGTGCCACAAATAAAATCTAAATCTCAAATTCGCTTAGTACCCTTTATGGAACCAATTATAAACTCTGCTGGGATCGCTTCATTGCGACGAATATTGTTTTACCTACAGCAAAGATCCCTGGAGTCCTGCCGCTATATAAACTACAATCTGCTTTCAATTTTGCTCAAATTTAGTGTAGTTTATAATGGCCATTTGGCTATATCCCTCATACAAAGGTCCCTCTAGATATGAGATTCTTTTGCTCTTCAAGCCCCATTTTATTTCTGATATTGCTAAGTTTTAGTTTAGTATACGTATATACGTACCTTAAAATTTGTGTTTGCTCGAAGAGTTTATTTAACTCTTCTTTATAATCGTGTATGTGGCTTCATACATATATATATTTTTTATTTATTTTTTTGTTTTTATTTTTGGGTTGAATAATTTAAAATGGCCTTACTAAAATTTTTTGCTGTTTTGGAACAAATTACCCTATTGTTTCGAAATTTATGTCATATTAAATAAAACAAACACTAAGATCTATATTATGCAGTCAAAACAAGAAAAAAAAACTGTGATTGGTTTTTTACTGTCCTAGACAATTAAAAAAATATATTAAAAATAATAAAATTTATTAGAAAAAATATGAATTTTTTTTTTACAAAAAATACAAAAATTCTTAAAAAACACTAAATTGTTAAAAAAAATATAAATATAAATAAAATGTCGATCTACTCTTGTATTTTGCCCATAATTTCAATAAATATGGCGCACCCAATAATCGCATTTGAGTTTTGGTTTTGTTAGACTTATACGCACATTTCGTTAAATTCAAAAAACAACTCATAAATTTATAAATTGAAATAGAAATGCGTTGCAGAACAACTAGATTTTTATAAAAGAACAAAAATGCATTATTTGGTTATTCGAAATATTATAAACATCACTTAAAAAAAAATTATAGCAGTCATTTAAAGGAAAGTGGACTTTTCGAGCAAAAACTAATTTTACGGGACGTATTAAATATTCTGACTCACTTTCGATCCTGCTCAAACTTAGTACAGGGTTTCCGTCGGGAAGGTATACTACTTTGTTTGTTTGTAATTTTTGATTAAATGAAAGAGAATCGATCTTATATTGATAAATGTTTTATTAAATGTCGGCAATTATGTATGGGATACAATATCAGATAAATGTCCGCCTCTGTAAGCCTCACAAATGCGCGGCCATTTGAGCAAATTTTTCAGTTTATTTTCACACATTTCACGCGGTATTTCATTAATTTAATCACGAGTTTGAGTTGTTTAAGAGTTTCTGGTTTGTTTGCAAAAACCTTGATTTTCAGATATCCCCACAAATAGAAGTCCGAAGCAGTCAAGAAGGCGACCCTGAAGGATAATCAACATCACCATTTCTTGAAATAACTTGTTGTGGATAGATGTCGTGCAGTAATTCCATCGTAATTCTGGCTGTATGCGAAGTGGTACCATCTTATATGCGAAGTGGTACCGTCTTAATCAAGTCCAAAGCATGCAGTTCTGGCGAAAAAAAGTTTTCAATGATATCACGATATCGCTTCCCATTGACAGTTACCGTTACGCCGTTTTCATTTTCATAGAAGTAAGGTCCAATGGTTCCTCCTGACCAAATTGCACGCCAGACTGTCACTTTTAATGGATGCAAAGGCGACTGATTAATAATTTGAGGGTTTTCCATTGCCCAGACTATTCTGTTTATTTACATATCCATTCAAATAGAAATGTGCCTCGTGGTTGGCATGGGCGAGCTGTAACATACTATTGGTTCATGCCGGTGTGGCCCATGCTTGGGCCTATCAGCTACAGACCATTCACTATACGATAAATAGTGCGTTTTGTTGGCACGTTGTTACTCCCAAAAATTTCACGTAACTTTCTCATCGTCACAGTAATCGAAAGTTTTGATTAAATAGTTAACGATTAAAAACGTTGGTTTATCGAATATTTTTCCATAATAATTTTGCCACATCTCTAATTCACGACTGCAAAATATGAGTGATAGATCAGTTAACGTGTTGCATTATAAGCTTCTGTGATATTAAATTTAAATTGTCGGTATTTTCGTAATGTTTCTGAAATTGTGTCTATGAAAAACATTTAATCTAATAAAAGTCCTATATTACGTATTCCTGAAGAAGTCAACATACATTGACGAAACGTCGGGAAGAATGGAATAAAAAAGGAATTTTTATTTACAAGTGTTGGGTAAATTAGCTTAAAAAACCAAATAATGAATGACTAATGTTTACCAAAATGGCGGCAAAACAAAGTAGTCTACCTTCCCGGCGGACTGTACATTGCACTATGTGATATATAATTAACCCTGCTAAAATAGGTAATTTTTTTCATATAACCGTCATAAAAACATCCCTCCAGATTCGAGCTACAACCGCTCTACAAACCAAATGTTTCTTACGATTTTGCTCTTATTTAATATAGTACATTATGGAAGATCATTAAAAAACACTACTGAACTTGGACACGATCGATCAATGGTTTAATTTAGCCACTCTACAAATATCTTTCACAATCTTGTTGTTATTGTTGTATCGGCAAACCGTACTGGGGTGACAGCTCTTGGCCGAAAAGTTGCTGCTTCGGGTCGATCCGGTGCGTAGAACCGGCTGTCGTGAGATCGTCTTCCACAATCTTCCACAGTCCTGTCGCTTCACAAGCCACAGTTTTCCTTCGATCTGTCTCGAAATCTAGTAATCGAGCCTGGTGAAATAGGACAGTACGGGCCAGATTTCCATATTGCTCCTTTGGAAAAGTCTCTTCCGATTTAATGTTCTGCCGCTCTACATGCCACATTTAAAATATATTTTTGCCAACAATTAGTATACTGCGTTACAAATGGCCCACAACCATATCGGTCAATGTCTTCCCTATAACCGCAATACATACGTGGCAGAAGGTTTTTCTAGGCCCTGTCACCTTACAAGCTACATATATTTAAAATACCTTCCAGCACAAATGAGGCATAGCGCGTGACATGTGACCTATAACTACCCCTTGTGAAGCAGGCCTAAACCGGTTCTTTTTTTTAAGGCCTAATAAAAGGTTCCTCCAGGCCGCTCTACACTAAAACAAATTTCTGCGTAATATCTATGAAATGTTGCATTGATTTTCCCCAATAAAGAATTTTGTCATTAGATATGTGCAACAGTTCATACATTTTATGATAGTTTCATAATATGCATGGAACGTTTCATATATTTTATGTAAGTTTTTCATATATTTATTGAAACTAGTTCTTAGGGAAAATAATAATAATTACTTTTTCCTGTGTAGAAGTCACATTTTAATTCAGAAGCAAATTGTCTTCTGTATACTACCGTGGTGTGGGCTATACATTAGTATATTTTTATTGCTTTTTTAATTTCGCATCCCTTACACATAAACCCTCTTGTCAAACGTATTTACATATATACGAAATTGTGTGTACTTGCTCTGAAATAATCCGCTTTGGATGGAATAAAATAGAAACCAAAAAATGTATCGCCTTATTTGTCCACTACGAGTATTGATTGTTAATTGATTGTTTGCTTTATGAGCAGCATCGCCCGGTGAACTAAGAAAAAAACTCACCCCCCTACCACAATGACAGTTGATGGCCCAATTTCTGGACATTTACTATTTACTAAGGGGCCACGAGTATAGAGCTGTAAAGTAATCCTCCGCTAACGCATCTTATTTTTCTGCTCCATTAATATCCCAGTACAGACCTAACGTAAACAAAACATAAAGAGCTATTTATTTCATCGTTGTTGACCGCGACTTAAGCGAAGATACACTCACACACAATTATTGTCTAGGACGGCATAATCACGGTCGTGTGAAGGAGAAATGTACGCATCCAATATTTGTAGGTTATTTCGTATCTTATAAATATGTAAAACATGTAAAAACAAAAAGAAATTGTCCGTTTTTGGGGCCTTTCCTCCCAAGCGCCCGCCTCTAATCTTAGCTAACATCTTAAAATTAATCTACAGTTGGATTGGTATCAAAATTTGGGTCCACATAAGCCCATTTTAACCGTTGGCCGCCTACAAACAATTATGATTTGTTTAGTTCAAATTCAAAATTGGGAAAATCATTTCGAAATGTCTTTAGTTCTTTATGGGAAACCTTTTTCTCCCTTGTCCGATTTCGCACATTTACAATCCCAAATTTCCAATGACCATAAGCCATCATTATGCAAAATTTTAGGATCCTAAGTTAATTCGTTTGACTTTAACAGACACACGGACGGAAAGCCGGGTAGAGCTAGATTGTCTTAGAATGTTACAACGATCATGAATCTATACAAGTTAAATAGTCTCCGATCAATATCTTGTCGTGTTGCAAATGGAATGACAAATTTAATATACCATCCCCTCTTCGTGGGAGATATTAAAAAGAGTTTGTGTTTGTAGTTTTTTGTTCCGAAAACGGTTGGTTTAATTTTTTTGAAAATTATCACAGAATTTAGCTGTGTGCCCGGTATGTGGTGAAAATAGAGAACTTGAAATTTTAATACGTCAAGTGGGCGTGGCACCTACCACCCACGTTTAATAACGAAGACAAAATAACGTTATATAAGGTCAAATGTTCATACAGAATAGTTAAGTGAACATTATATAAGGTTGGTTTTTTCATGAGAGAGGCAGAGACTTGTGCGACATAAATTTTAAGATCATTCTGCTCTGTTGTATCGAAGTTTTTAAACTGCTTTGTGTTATAGGAAGTTCAAAATTAAGTTACACGAATTTGCAACGATTGCGACTGTCTTATCTCCCCGCTTTATTTTCCTTTCTTCCTCTGCTCTGAACGTTTGTAATTGTGAGAAAGATCATAAGACTCTTTTAAAAACCACCAACAAATGCAAATGCTAGCTGTACAATCTCATTGCGCTATGAAGATTGCGTTTCGCACAGTTCAAAGACTATACGCAGAAGTAATTCTCATTAATCATCATGGGACTCCCGTATAAGTCATTTGATTTGTAGCCGAAGCAATCGTTGCAAAAGACTGCTGAAAAAAACCTTGGTTGTACAGTCTGCCTGGCAACCGTTGCCAGTACATTTCACTAATTATTTGGTTGATTCTAAAAAAGAAACAACAAAAAGGTCTCGAACCAGTCTAAAAACTGTTCAAGTCATAATAATGAAAAAAAGGCCGATTAAATGTAAACAAAACAAAAACATAATTAGCAGGATAATTTAATATTAAAAATTGTAACAGTAACTTTATTTCTGGTTAAAAGATGTAACTAATAATAAGTGAACTTAACAATAAAAATTATTTCTATAACAATCTTTATAGTTAATAATATAACCAATTCCATTGTTAAATTGTATATGTATTGATTGTTACAATAAATCAACTATGAAATTTTAATATTAACAATTTTAATGGTTAAAATCAATGCATTGTTAAAACAACAATAATTATTTTTTTTTAATAATTTTAATAATAACAATTTCAATGGTCAAAAAACTCAATTATGCATTGTTAAAACAACAATAATTATTTTAAAATTAACAATTTTCATGGTTAAAAAATTCAACCTAAGACTAGTTAAATTAACTATTATTATTGTTAAATACCAGTCAACAACAAAATGTTCAAATTAACCTTTTATAACGTAGGCTCCAAATCGTGTTTATTTACGGTTAAGTTAACCTTATATAAGGTTATTTTTCTTCTCAGTGTAGACATCTGAAGAGGCTATTTGGAACCAAGTTTGGGAAAAGGGTCACGGCCATATCTCGTAGACTAGACAGGTGAGGTTTGGTACGTACAAAGCTGATATGTTAGTCCAATCGTCCTGAAAATGTCACTGTATGTTACAATTGGCCTAGAAAAAGGAATACGCTATATTGGCACCAAGCTTGCAAAAAGGGACATGTGGGCAGCGTCAATATTTGAATATTGCATATGGGAATGTAAGATTCGGCTAATATGCTAATGATGTGATACTATTTTTGGAAAAGAACAAAGGTTTGACTGTGAAGCTTAAAAAGTAACCACAGGTATGAAGGAATATGAATGCGTTTGAGGCCAGCTGCGGTTTCTATAATCGTAGAAAATTACAAAGGAAACGATGTCATTATGCCATGTTACCTTCGATTACAAGAGACAGAGAGACAGTTTTCGATTCGGTTGGCATTTGTGAGGACCAAAGCGCAATGACAGTCGTTTTAGGTCTGTGGCTTTACTTTGGCAAATACTCAGTCCTTTACATATTTGCTTCAGATGACAAATCTAGAAATATTGTATATCCTTGGCCACTTGAACACCTAAGAAAAATAGCAATATTTTGTTTCATTAAAATACATTTAAGCGATAGCGCAGCACACCGAAGCACAGCTAGAATAAATCTATAAAGGTCTTTTCCGATTTCAGAATATGCAATTCTAGAAGTCTATAAATAAACATTTAATTCTAATCAAATTCCTATAGAGTGAATAGTACCTAATTCTAGTGAAATTAGACCATTTCGGTCCATGTTTTCGAATATACACAGGACCTCAAATCGACAGGGACCTTAGTGTGGACTCCTCCAATTATATGTATCTTCCGGTTGTGTTTCAATTTCAAGGGAACGTTATAGGCGGTCACAACGGTCCCAGTTACTGAATTGACCCCACAAAAAGTTGCTCGTGATTTGATTTCCTTTTATTGTAGAAACCACATATTGCATCCGACCGTGATAAAACTTTGCATGGCACGTTATGGGCGGCCAATTAAAAGCTCAGGTAAAGCTGGGACATACCGGTTTATATTTTCGTATAGCCCCCATGCAGAGGAGGTCCTACCTGATTTGCGGCCAATTCAACAAATTGGTTATAGTTTGCATAGTGCGTTGTAAGCAGCCGCTCTAAAAGTCAAAACTACGTACTAAATACGTCGAACGAAACTTTGCTAAAAGCGGACCAAGTCGGTGTATATATTTTAAACTGAAGGTTTTAAGGTCATGCTGCTCTGCAAGTCTCGTTTGACATCCGATCTTGCTCAAATTAAGTGACGAATGTCTATGTGTTGATATATCTCTCACATTGATCATTTTGGTTTGAGGTACTGCCGCTCTGCAAGCCACATATTACTTCCGACCTGGCTCAAATATATTGCGCTATAAGTGTTCGCTGACTTTAATTAGCCCCAATTTCAAGGCTCTTAAATCGCTTTTTTAAATCAAATCTAGCTTATATGAAGCATATTGCAGTATGTAGGACCTATATTTATCTCTGGAAAAACTGTACCGCTCAGCGTTTCATTTAGGCTCCATTTTTCTACTGTAGAAGCTTCAAATTATGTCCGACATTGCTTAAACTTCAGACAAAGGCGGGGAATCTTCTAAATCGTGTAAGGTATCTTAAACTCGGTCACTCAGGACTGTAGCCTTTCTTCTTGTTTTACTTATCATATCAGTGTGTGGAGTGATTTGTAATATGACTGATTCTCATTAATTTTATTTTAAATCATCATTTGAATTTTATATTGTAATAATGTTTCTGTAAAAAGTATTTCTAATTAAATTTTTCTTTTATTCTGTCATTTTAGGTAAGTTAAATACAATTTTTCTTCGATTATAACGCATAACGTAAGTTTCAAATTGTACAAATTTACCTTAACCGATTTCTTTTGTTAAATTGACATATGTGACGCGCAAAATAGAAAGGGACCTAAGTGTAAAATCCAAGTTTGGGGCATGGGATCGGTCTCATTTGATGCTCAGATGTTGTCCACATCAAAAAATAGTGAAAATAGATTTTTTTACCCTAACCCTATGCACTGTCACATATACAGGGGTTTCCATTAAGGACATAACAGTTTTATATATTAAAACAAACACAGAATATTTAAGATATAGAGTTCAAATTAATTCCAGGGCAAATGTTATATTTAAAGAATGGAATTTTGATTTTGTTCATATGACCACCACGAGCCTGTGTACAGCGATCTATCCTTTGGGCCCAATTTTTTCACCACTCTTGCACACATTTCGACCGGAACGTTGGCAATTTCGCGTTGATTGTCGTCTCTGAGCCCGTCTAAAGTTGTTGCCTTGTTGGCATAGACCAATGACTTGAGGTGGCCCCATAAAACTTAATTCAATGGCGTTAAATCGCGTGAACGATGTGGCCATTCCGAATTTGCCTTTCAGTAAATCGATTGTAACGCGTGCTGTGTGGCTTGTGAATCCGTATTGTTGAAACCACATATCGGCAATGTCAAACTTATCCAATTCTGGCCACAAAGAATTTTCTAACATGGCACGATAACACTCTCCATCGAAGGTAACATGACGATTGTTTTCATCGACGAAAAAATACGGCCCAATCACACATCCGACATGAAAACCAAACCACACGGTATTTTTTAGCGGATGCAATTGTGTCTCTTGAATCACATTAGGGTTTGTTGCTGTTCAATAACACATATTTTGTTTATTGACAAAACCACTCAGCCAGAAATGAGCTTCATCGCTTAAGATGATTTGAATGATAAAGATGATCGATAAAACTCTGGATTTTCGTGAAACTTCGCCAGAGCCGAATCGAAGAAGTTTCGGCGTTTCAAATGATTCTTGAGTCAGTTTGATCTTATAAGGATGATGGCCAAGATCTTATCGCAAATACTCCACAGTGTGGTTTGAAAGATGCCTAGTTCCTGAAAACGACGTGGAATCGACAGATTTGGCTCATTTTGAACGAATGCACTTACGGCTGCGATATTTTCATCGCTACGAGTGGTAAGGCGTCGCTTTGGCGCCGGAACATCCAAAAGTGAAAACATGGATCCAAATTTCTGTGGGGTGGGACGAGTATTACGGAAGAAAATTAGAGTAAGCGCTCTAAAAGTTGCGACCACCGACTCAGAATTTCGGTAGTGATTTCCAAACGTTGTTAACTTACGATAACTTAACCATGATGAAAATGTTGACGTCGACTGAAAGATCATTAAAACTGTTTGAGGGTGCGTTGACACAAAGGTACGAAATTGTTATGTCCCTATTGGAAACCCCGTTATAACATATTGCACTTGTTCTGCTATAGGGTATTAACTTGAACAGTTTTTTATTCTGGTTCGATGCCCTTTTGTTGCTTCTTTTTCAGAATCAACTAAAAATTGTTGAAATGTATTGGCTACGGCTGTCAGGCTGACTGTACAGCTGTTTCTAAACCCGCCAAGGTTTTTCTTCAGCAGTCTTTGGCAACGATTACTTCGGCTTCAAATCAAATGGCTTATACAGGAGTCTCACTATGATTAATGAGAATTACCCTTTGCCTGTAGTCTTCGAACTCTAAAGCATTATTTGTATCCGTTTTTTGGCGAAAGGAGTTTGAAAAAGATAACCGTGAATCGAGTTCTTACAAAAAGTGAAATTCTGAAAATTGCGGGTTTACCCGAGTCTGGTAGCCAGGTCGAAAAATATTTAAATTATAATGTCGTACTTAATTCATTTGACAACTTTGTGCTAAATTATTGAACAAAACCACTGTGCGGCATTCAATAAATGCTGTTTACTGCTGAATTTTCAATTTGAATTTCTGTTTTTGGTTTGTCTTGCCATATTTCCTTTCGATCATTGGGCATATCTTCTTAGCTCGTGCAAGTTTTTTTCTTTCAGACAGCGGAGAAGGATATCTTCCAAATACAACGACACACACTTATATATTTATGTATATACACTCGTCTGTCTGTCCGTATGTATGTGCTGCTGTTGCTTTAATGTCTCTTAAACGTATACGTATACATTAACGACTTTGAGTTTTTCATTTTCGCGCAGACTTGGAGGGTTACCACCCACCCAATCCATCTACGCATGTACGCTACACACGCATAGCGGGAAAAGGAAGGGCCCGGCAAGGGCTTTTAGTAGCCCTTCTTAGGATGCTTGCCTTATTCTACTCTCGTTTCAATAAACACAGGGTTAGATTGCACACACGCAGAAAAAAAGTATGGTTGGGTTGGCAATATTCGAAGAGGATCATACTATTGTTGGGTATATGGTTGAGACACAACAATATAACGATCCTCACACAATAGTATGATTCACACATAGCCATACTATGATTCCCACAACCATAGTATGATTCACACTCAACCATACTATAATCTCCACAATGATACTATGATCCTCACAACAATAGTATGATTCACACTCAACCATCCTATTATCTCCACAACCATATTATGGTCCTCGCAACCATAGTATGTTTCTCATACAACCATAGTACGATCCTCATAACCATAGTATGATTCACACTCAACCATACTATGATCCCCAAAATTATTTATAAGTATTGGGTAATGTTGTTATTCAAATATAGAGATGTTTATCAAGTAAGTTATTTTAAATTGCATTACTATTAGATCATAGCCAGATTTGAGGCCATGTTTTTATTGAACATTTCATTCAAGAAACAAAAATATACGTATATTTCAACGGCAGTCGAAAATACTTTTAGTTGCCAGCAGAGGTGAAGGCTACTTCACCATCCGTAGACCCCAAATAACGAATGTGATTAAACCATGATCAATGGCTTAAGTGCAGGCAGATTTTAAATAAACGAGAACCAGTCGGTAGAAGAGTAATTCAATTTACATTATTGTTAATGTAAATTTTAAACAACAATACTTTTGTTGCACCAACCATGTTTATATGGTTGCCACAACCATATTTTCATTTCTTAATTTGGCAATAATACTATTGTTACATTTCAACAATATTAATATTGCCGCAATCATATTGTTGTTAAAATAAAATTTAAAAAAAACAATACTATGGTTGCGACAAACATGCTTTTATTGTAGAGAACATATTATTGTTGCGGTGACCACATAGTAACCATATCTTTTCTCTGCGTGCAGCAAGGCCTTCCACGCGCCCTTCTTTTGGAAGGCCTACAGAAAATGGCCTTAAATAAAATATCAAAAAAAAAGTTCTAACTGAGAAATTAATTTTTAATTACTCAATTTTCAATTTTATTTACTTTTTGTTTACCTGCACTGAAATTCGAACCTACGACCTCCTGGTTGCTACTACGAAATGCTACATACTGGCCCATCGAACCATATTATGTGTCAAACGGCTTATTAAATTCGCTGTCCATCGCTGTGGCGAACACCTTCCGCTTTGCCTTTACTTCTCAGGCATGGTAGCATGCCTTTCACAAAAAGGGAGCAAGGAATGTTTATTGGATTTCTTCATTGGAAATATGAAGGTTTGCACCAACGATTAAGTTAGGCCTTCTTATTGAAGCGACATGAGAATATGTAAGGGATCATTTTTAGTTTGCAAAGGAGGCCTACTAAAATGTAAAATTTTGGAAAACAAATTTTGGAGGCCTCCTAGAAGGACTTCTAATGAAAAGGCCTTGCCAATTTTGCCGCTGGGCAGTTATACAACCAGTGTTTACACCCACATATATATATGTACATAAGTATACATACATATATATGTATATACGCTTTATACCCGCCTTTTTGTAGAGGCAGAGATGTTTGCATGAGACGTCGTTATCCTCTTCTCATGTTTTCATTATTTTGTGTTCGCAACAAGAGCCTAAAAGCCTGCTTTATGTTTTGTGTATTATTTTGTAGCTGTTGCTACATGTGGGTGTGTGTGTGTGTGTGCGTAATCGCCTGTACGTCTTTAAGTGTGATAGAGTATGACACGAGGGTAGCTTCATAAGGTTGCAGATTTAATGGGAGGTGATTCTATTTCAAAATTTTAAAGCTGTGTACAGTCGATTGCCAGCAAACAGGGCGGACCTATTTGTAATAGATCTACAGGCTAAGGCGATTAAAGTGTTACAAACATCACGTTGGCAATACAGGCAAACCTATAATGCCAGCTATGGCCGCTGTTTATATTGTTTACAAGCTATCACAAGCATTTGTATCTGAGTCTTAAAGAACAAAAGTTGATATGAAATTCAATTGTACTAGTGTGATTGCTTTATATTTTACCGGAAAAACACAATTAGTTATTTTCGTGCGCTGAGCCATCCAGAAGCGTTTTGCGCCGTAAATCTTTGCGCCGCAAATCATTGCCATACGCTATGGTGTTTGGCGAAAAAACAGCAACATTACATAAATGTTTCTAAAAGTGAAGGCTCGATTTCAACTAAATATATCATCATAATCAAATTCCCAAAAAAACTGAAAATATCCCAGATCCAAAGACACACTATCTTTAACCAAAGCAAAAATTTCGGACTCGACACCATGTCATAAAGTGTGTGTGATTCAAGAGAGGTAAAAAACTATGTTCCATACTTCATTTTTCAAAACCTCAAGATGCAAATCCAACGGACCATTCCATCCTGGTCAATTTGGCGAAAATAGTAAGCAAAAAAACATATGCCTGTTAAGATGCGCTGAAAAAGCCTGTTATACCATAATTGGTCAAAATCAGGGTTTAAAATGCTAACGCAATTTTAGTCAAAAGTACAGAATTTGTCAATTAGTTTTAGCATAAAAAAGTCAAAACTAATATGCGAACAAATGCTAAAACTAAATTAGTCGTAATATTCAGTTAGCGTTAGCAAAATAAACTAACGCTAACCAAAATATGCATATATTATTAGCAATGGAAGAAGAAGCAACTGCTGATTTTGCTAACGTCTTTGCTAAATTGTGCTAGTTTGGTGACTAATTTCGACTTGTGTGTTTGGTTCGGTTTTTGTGTGTAACCGAAAATTGTGTTCGGCTCGAGTACGGTGTTGCCTACCTTTGATAGACAATAAGTTGTGTTTTTAAAAAATCGCATGAAACAATATTGCTGTGCGTTTCTGTAGCTGTTAAAGGTATATATATATAAACAAGTGAAATTAATAGCACAGAAATAATTCGAGGTAGGTACTCGTATATATTTACATATTGTTTATACATATGTTATGTACAATGACTAATAAATCACTGCATAATGGAGTCCACATGGTTAGATCCGTTTAACTTCCAACGGGAATGTTATATGTTCCACATTTAACATTGGATTGAGGAGATGCATAACGAACTCTGAAAATGCTGAAATAATAAATATTCGTAGAATAAATAGTATGACTGTTTAACCTAATATTCTCAATATTTTTCAAACATACATATTGAGCGTTTTAATAGAAAAATAGTCCATCATTTCGCGTTTATTTATTTTTTGAAGGCTATTTATTTAAAAAATCTTGTATCAGAAATCCCCACTACGGTACCACTATTGGATACTTTGCGTCATGTTCCGTTGACAACACTGAAACCAGCTCAAATTTTTTGCTAACGAAAAATGGTTAGTCAAAATTAGCAAATTTTTAGCAGCACATTAGTCAATTGTGGTTAGCAGAGGTGTGTCATTTTTTTGACTAACGCTAACGCGAGCTAACGTTAGTCGGACATTAGTTTTAGCTCTGGCTTGTGGAAAAGATTGTTAGCATTAGTTTAGCAAAATGATGCTAATGGTTAGCGGACTGGTGCTTTTAAACCCTGGTCAAAATACTTAGTAGGAACATAAATACTGTTACACACGTTTTATGCTGTAAAATAAAAAGTACTGAATGTTTTTGGACCAAATATTTTTTAATATATTTACGAGGGCGGTTCGGAAAGTTCTTAGCCTATCAATGAAAAAGAATAGTTAGTTTTTTAAAAATATTTTTATTTTTCAATATAATCTCCTGAAACTTCAATACACTTAGTCCAACGCTTATCTAGCAATTCTATCCCTTGATTAAAATAGTTTTCCTCAAGGTCTTCAAACTAGATTTGTCACTGGGAGCTAAATCAGGAGAATAAGGTGGGTGGTCAAGCAACTCGTACTTTAATTTGTTGATTTTAGCCATTGTTAAAACACTCTTGTGCGCTGGTGTGTTGTCTTGATGAAAAATTATTTTTTTGTGTTGTAAGCCAGGACGTTTTTCTCGAATTTGTACATTTAATTGATCTAAAAGGTTGCAATAGTACTCTGAATTTATTGTTTTACCCTTTTGCAGATAGTCAATCAATAAAATACCTTTGAAGTCCCAAAAAACCATTGCCATAACCTTACCAGCCGATTGAACTGTTTTTGCCTTCTTTGGGGCAATTCCTCCAGCTTCAGTCCATTGTTTGGATTGTTCTTTTGTCTCTGTAGTATAGTGGTGGATCCGTGTCTCATCAACAGTTATGAAACGACGCTTAAAATCCATTTTATTTTGCTGAAAACGATCCAAACAAGCTTGAGAAATGTTCATTCTTATGCGTTTTTGGTCGACTGTTAACAAGTCCGGCACCCATCTTGCAGAAAGCTTTTTCATCTGTAGTTCTTCATGCAAAATTAAATGGACTCGATCATTTCAGATGCCCATGATATAAGCTATTTCACGCACTTTTATTCGTCGATCATTTAATACCATATCCTGCACTTTGGCTACAATTTCTGTTGTTGTTGCTGTTTTTGGACGTCCACTACGTGGTTCACCTTCAATGCTTGTACGACCACGTTTAAATTCAGCAACCCAATTTTTTACTGTTGCATATGAAGGAGCACTTTCACCTAACACATTCACCATATCATTATGAATTTCTTGTCCCGATAAACCTTTTTTATGTAAATATTTAATGACACCACGCATTTCTAATTTTTCCATTGTAAAAAAATCGCGGATGCGTCTTTTGTGAACACCTGTTTCTATATGAAGGAGTTGCCAGATCAAAATTTAACATGTGTTCATAGCAGAGATGGGAGTCCAAAACACTTAACTTTTTTCTGTTTATACCGCGCTTTTTGTGCTGGGCTAAGAAGTTTCCGAACCGCCCTTGTATTGATGTATATTGTATTCAAAAAGAATCTACTTATTCCAAATGTCCACCTTTTGCCTTTACACACGCCTTAAGTCGCACTGGCCAATCGTCAATAGCTGCACGAACCTCGTCGATTAGAAAATTGCCCACAGCTCGACCCAAAGCAGTCTTAAGAGATCCAATGTTAGGGTATCTTTTGTGACAAACCTTGTCTTCTAAAACCGTACAAAATTTGTAATCCAATGGGTTCAAATCTGGAATGCCTGAGGTCCATTATTCAGAGGAAATGAACGCTGACAAATTGTTTCGAAGCCAGGCCTGGGACGTTTTAGCCTAATGGGCCGGCGCAGAATCCTGCTGGAAAGTCCATGGCTGGTTTTGGAACAGGAAATTGTTAAGAGGCTTCACAACAGCTTCCAAAACGGTTTCATGGTAAACTTTGGCCGATGTTTTGACTCGTTGTTCGCAGAAATGCAAGTCAGTGACCCCATTGTAGGAGACACCCCACCAAACCATTACTGAAGCTGGGTGATCCCAAGGGATCAGCATCTGAACAGAGGTTAACACTATGCCCGAGTTAACCTCTGGCAAAATCTCTGCACTTGTAGTATTTTATATCACCACAATCAACCCCGATCGTTCGGCCAGAAAATACATTACGTGCATTACTTAGTACAAAAAACATATGCCGGGGAGCGGTACAGCCTTAACAACCCAGAATTAAGAAAGACATGCTAAAGATATAACGATGATATTTGGAAAATATGATAATGACATAAAACAACAATACACCCTAGTGGAATACAGGACGGTGCCATGCCTACTTTTAAAAATACCCTTAATGGTCAAAGTACGGGATTGGTCGTTTTACAATTTTACCAGCATGATATCAATGACTTGTAAATAATTAAAGAATGTGCGATGTTATGAATGGACTAAAGGCTCTATTTCGTGACTTTTTGCTTTGTATACTTATATGATGTTGGTATGAAACACACCCTGTTAGAAAATTTAAAAATTTTCATATTGGATCGGTACTCATGCTTCAGCCCGGGCGAACTTAATTTGTCCACATGTTTTTAGCTTGGTTTATTATCGTATGTTCTTTCTAATGCCACTCTCTACATTTCATTAAAATCTTATGAAATTTGCCGCACTAAGGTACACTTTGCAACATAAACAGATCCTTCTTATTTTATAGATAGCTTAGCCTTCTTGAAGATAAAGTTTCGTTTCCAAAATTTCATGAAATCTGATTAAATTTGACCCAAATTACCCAAAATTAGGAGGTTTTTGTCAAATCCTTAACTGATCGGGTTTCCTCATGTCGGCTAAACCCTAAAAACGGGAGATACATGTGTATATTAAAACCTGGACCGAACCAGTAGATTTTCGTTGATGTTTATCCAGGAATTTGCCAGGTCGTGATAGACCCCAAATCGAGAGGTACATTTTAAAAGGAGTTACAACCCTCGGCCAAACATCAGATAAAATTGTTCGAGCATCGGCTGCCACATTTTGGGTGCTGTCTGGAACTTACCCCGGAAGATTCTCAGTTATCCACTGGCACAGTATGTTTCAGTTGTAACTTGATACGCCCGACTACGTTGATACAGCTAGAAGGCTTATTAGCAGTCAGCATTCTGCGTTACCGAAAAAAAGGTCCACATATACAGCGAGGAATCGATCTTGTACTCTTCTAGCATAGGCTAACTGCTTGCGCATAAACCTATACCTAAAAGTACTGATAATTTTATCTGGATTTATGGGAAATATTAAACTTTGTCATTTAATAATGGAACACAATATCATGTACTCGTATATGACTGCCAAAAACTGGTTCGGCAGAACCTCATCCGATCAACCCATTTTTTCAGTAAATTTTGGGTCGAATCTCTTCAACGGCAAATTTAATTTCATGTTTTTACGCTTCAATTGTCTCTGAATGCATTGCGTAACATTTATCCTTAATGGCTCCCCACAGAAAATAATCCAAAGGAATCAAACCACAGCTCCGAGGCGCTCAATTTATATCACAATTTCGGCTGATTTTCCATATGTGACAGCGCATAGAGAAAGGGATCTAAGGGTAAAAAAAAATCAATTTTCACTTTTTTTTTTGATGTTGACAACATCTGAGCATCGAATGAGACCGATCCCCTTCCAGAGATATGCGCGTTTTATGAAAGTGATGGTGATGATAAGTGATGATGACAAGTGATGATGACCAAAGATATACGTACGAGTATTTAAATCTTTAAAATGGCTCTCCTGAACAAAACTGGTTTTTACCCTTAGGTCCCTTTCTATTTTGCGCGTCACATATATTGATAGTAGCATTGGCTGTGTGGCATGTGGCCCGTCTTGTTGAAACCAAATGTCGTCCATGTCATTCTCTTGAATTTTTGGAATTCGTTGACGATAACAGCGGATTCTTGCTGATTTTCGAAGAGAAACGGCACATTGATACCCTCAGCCCAAAATCCACACCAAACAGTGACTCGTTCTCTGAACCCCACCGAGATGAAAATGAGTTTCATCTGAAAACACGATTTTCCGGTAAAATTCTTCATCTCCTGCCAAACAATCTTCAAGCCAGCGAAGCGAAAACACATCGGGTGGTGTTTCATTATTAGGTGACAAAGTTTAACCTTTCCAACAAACCATAAATTTAAATAAAATATCAGTCCTTTTTTACAGTCGATTCAAACTTAAAATTTTAAATGGCCCACTTTATATAATCGTATTGTTTTTATCCGCCTGAAAGGGTGTTTTTGTTCAGTTGTTTGTAGAACCCAAAGTATCGCCTATTGGTAACATCTTAAAGTAGTTATCTAAATCGTCAACTATCTCGAAATTGCAACTTAAGGTTGTTGCTCCAACATCGTTTTAGTACGAGGGCGACTGCAAAAGTAACTGGCCTAACATAAAAAGAACCATTTTTTTGGAATTATTATTATTTATTTTTCAACATAATCTCCTTCCAACTCAATACACTTCATCAAACGTTTTTCAAGTTTTTTACTTCCATCCGAAAAATAAGATTTTTCAAGACCTTCAAAATATGCCTCAGTTTCAGCAATAACCTCGCTATTGGACGACAATTTTTTGCCACCGAGAATTTTGTTTAAATTTGGAAACAAGAAATAATCAGAAGGAGCTAAATCTGGACTATATGGTGGATGCGGAGCAATTTCAAATCGTAATTCGGCCAGTTTTTGTTGAGTTAAAAATGCAGTGTGTGAAGGAGCATTATCTTTATGAAAAATATTTTTTTTTTCTAAATGCGGTCGTTTTATCTTGATTTCTTCACTTAACCGATCCAATAATGCACAATAATATTCACTATTTATAGTTTTTCCTTTCTCAAGATAATCAATCAATATTATACCCCTTGCATCCCAAAATACTGTGGTCATTACTTTTCCTGCTGACTTAACAGTTTTCGCCTTCTTGGGACCACTTTTACCAGCTTCTATCCATTGGTTTAACTGTTCTTTGCATTCTGGGATTTAGTGATGGATCCATGTTTCATCAACAGTTATGAATCGGCGCAAGAACTCTATTGGATTACGCTGATGAATCGCTAAAAGCTTCTCGGAATTGGTCCAACGAACGATTTTTTGGGCAAAGTCAACAAACGCGGCACCCATCTTGCGGATAGCTTTTTCATGTGGAGTTCATCATGTAAAATACTCCAAACATGTTTTTCGTGTATTTTAACAATATCAGCAAGTTCTCTGAGCTTTATTCGTCCATCTTTAGTCACTTCATTAAATATTTTTCTAATATTTTCAATAGTAGTAGCAGTTTTCGGTCTTCCAGAGCGTTGTTCATCTTCCGTACTTGAACGACCCATTTTTAATTGTTGAACCTAGGATTTCACGGTGGAGTATGATGGTGCATTATCATCATGAACATAATCCAATTCATCCTTGATTAATTGTGGCGTATAACCTTTCATATAAAAGTGTTTAATTACCTCACGAAACTCTTTTTTTTTCCATTTTTCAAAAATTATAAAACTTGTTTACTTCAATTACCTGTAACAAAGAAAATAATCATTAAATATTTCGGAAATTATAAAAGATTGCTTTTAAAAAACAAAAAAAAGTTGCTAGTAAAACAGAAAATGTGCCAGACCAGTTAGTTTTGCGGTCGCCCTCGTAGATAACACCGGTAGCTCACTCTTGTTCATCTTAACCACCAACCAACCTCAAATCGGCCGAGTACTTTTCTTCATTAGAAGAAACTGTAACATGGTATACGTGTCTTCTGCGTAGGCGGGTATATTTGAACCTGTAACGAAATTGAATCACTAGTGCGTCCATTGGCAATAATAAGTACTACCTATTAAGTACCACCCATTACCACTTGCATTATCAGGTAATGACCTCTGATTACCCTCCGCATTATTTTATACTAAAAATAAGTACTTGCTGATAATTGGTTAAATAAGTACTTATCTGTATGATGTGTGGCTGTAGTTATACTCGTATTCGATGGCCAATCACTGAACACAATTTCCATCTTCAGTTATCTTTCATTTGATTCTCACTTACTTTCCACATGATAAATTTAAAATTATTGTTATGTGGACTGTAAAGAAAAACAGCAAATAAATATCATCTGGTGTAATCTGCTGTGGCGCAGATGCTAGTATCTGCGTCACAATATTAGCCAAAGCTTTAAAATTAATTTATATTTAGATAGACAGTAGTAATATTTAAGTATTCATATGTTCATATATGTGACAGCGTATAGAGAAAGGGACCTAAGGGTAAAAAAAATCAATTTTCACTTTTTTTTTGATGTAGACAACATCTGAGCATCGAATGAGACCGATCTCATGTCCCAAAAGTGTTCCCTCCCAGAGATATGCGCGTTTTATGAAAATGATTGTACACCAAAGATACACGTATTTAAATCTTTAAAATGGCTCTCCTGAACAAAACTGGTTTTTACCCTTAGGTCCCTTTCTATTTTGCGCGTCACATATACTATTGATCGTTAGTTTCAATCATACAATCGTTAGTTTCATAAGCCGATTATTTTCATTTTAATTAAAAAGGTAACTCTCATTTTGATATATTCTGCTACATGGTAGTATTAATTTGGGAAATGTAAGAACTTTTTTCTAATAAAAAGCAAAGTAAGGATTGTCCACAGTAAAGCACACTCACTAATTGCATAACTTCCTGTCAGATGGAAAAAATGGGGTTTTTTTTTGATAATGAATATATAACAATGAAATTTTATAGTTACTTAGGACCCGACATTAGTGGGGCCCAAACTCAAAACTTAAGCTAAAAAACACCTCTTCTATAGGTGTGTGAATTTTCATCAAAATCCGACTGTAAGTTTAGAAACGGCTGAATTATTTATATTTTTTTGTAATCTCATCTAAGTGTGAGTCGGTTCAACCGACTATAATTATGTTTTTCCCGTTTAGTAGGTACAACCTAATACACGGATACATACAGACATATCATGATGCCACCAAAGTATGTTGAGTCATATTGTTTCTTTTATTATTGTAATAGTTATGACACTTTTTTTGTTTCTACCCCAACGACTGTGTCGTCGCGGTTTCTTGTCTTCCCTTTACGTACATATTCTTCTCGCTATACAACTTGGTTATTTGTGTGTGTGGGTGCGTGTGCTATGTGAAACTTTTCAAAGTTGCCACACGAGAGACAACTGGCAACGAGGCCCTGAAGAAGTTGTTTCATTGGGTGTTGGGTGGCGCTGGTTCCTTGATTTCTTATCTCCTATCGCTGCCACTAGTTTGGCTTGGTTGTCGTCGTTATCGTCTTCCTTTTTGTCTGCCACGGTTGCTTGGCTTTCTTAGGGGTTTCCTCGACACTTTGTTGCTTTTTAGGATAATATAATGTAAGCGCTTCTTGGCTGGTTGGCTGACGGGTTATTGGTATATTGGTAGGTTTAGATAGACACGATGCTCTTTTTGTATCTGGGTTTCTCTCTCTCTCTCTCTCTGAAGTTAAGCCTCAAGAGTCTTGGTGGCTTGCTTGCCTCTCGCCTTAGGGTTGCTGCTGGGTGGTTATTTGTTGTTCGTTGCTCTCACTTACTGCCGTTTTGTTTTTGCTATCTTCAAATCTTTCATATGCCTTGTCACTTCTCCCTCGCTTTTCCTTTGCCGTTTAGTTTTGCTGGGGTCTTGCCAGGCTGTGTGAGTGTGTTTTGCAGCACCGTTTTTGTTCGTGGGACAAAGTCCTTCACGAGCAACATGAGTCTTCGTGCCGCTGGATATTTTTCCATGGCTTGTTACGACATAATGCGTGGGCGGCTGGAATGGGTACGAGTACCTGCTCGTCTGTTTGTTTATTTGACTTTCGGGCGTATCTTTATCATGACGTGCCATGGTGTGTTTTGTTTGTAGGCTTTCATGCAACGTCTGCAGCACAGCTGTAATAAATTATAAAGTAAATTCTTCTTGCTGTTGGCTTTTGTTTTTCGAGGCATAAGCCCCTTGAACTATGCTCTATAAATCATTGTTTTCGGTTTATATCCTAAAAGTAGGCTTGGACAAAAGTTTTAAGACATTGTTGGAATACCTTTGTCAGGATATGGCTATGTTTTACGAACACGCAGAGATAGATGCTTTGTTCAAAACAGATTTTTCGCCAACCGAATGATTGAATGAATTTTTCCTGTTGTATTTCTTTAAGAATAACCGAATGTTAGTGGGTGCTTTTTCAGGCTCAGTACTTGGAATTGGAAATATAGGTAAAAATGACTGCCAGACATATACAGATTAGTACAATCAAGAGTTCTTCCATTACATGGCTCATATGTTGCTCCGGGTTCTTCCATTTGAAACTTAATAATTGACAGATCATGAATATTTATTAAACTGACATCGCCTTATTAAGCAGCAGACATAAAGAACGATTTTACAAATGCGTAAACACACAGAGAAAAAATTGTTGCCACAACCGAATTTCTTTGCCAACCGAATACTTCAGGTTGCATAAACTCAAAGTTTCGATCGGTGCGACAGAACGTTGGTTGGTGCACTGCAATTGTCAGTAAATATAACTTCTGCATCGGTAGAAGTGGCGGAGCCTTCACAGTTGTTTTTTTTTCTGGATGTAAATATCCATATCCACACACAGAGAGAACACCAGTTGGAAATCGTGACGAACTACAAAAAGTCCGTTGGATAAACTGACTTTCTGTTGCAATTACCAATATTGCATAGTATTGATGGTAACTTGGTTCGATATCATCATATGATGGTTGCTACAAACATATCACCGTATTCGCAGCCAAAACAACGGTTGTAACAGCCAAATACAGTTGAACTATTAGTTGCGACAACTGACGGCTATAGCAACCAACCACTTCTCATGTACATCTTACTTTGCTGCCAATAATTGGTTGCGACAACAGATAAGTTCATTGTAGTGACCAAACCCTGTTTAGTTAGCTGTTTTAACATACAATTAGTTCTTTGAATTTCATAATATAAATTCTGTAATATATTATCAATTCTAGTCACTATACTCTTTGCTTACTACTTAAACATATTTCGAAATTCCCAAAAAAATTATAAAAAAACGTTTTGACTTCGAAGGCTAATGCTTCCAAAACGACGCATCCATATAAAAAAACGAAATATAAATAAATAACTGTTTTCCAGAATACGAGACCTAACTGTAATTTAGCGACATTACTCAGACTTGATTAATTTTTTCGACGCAGGTAACCCCCCTTATTAATCAAAACAACGACCTTTTTTGGCGGCGACCCATTTTCCCCAGGTTACTTCCTCCCACCTTAATTAATTCTTATCAGATTGGGGCAGTATGGGTATCTTTGCAAAGCTTATCAGAAGAGTTGATCGGTTGACCCATTGCAAGGCGGTAACATATTAAATTGTTTCCAATTATTTCGTAAAAATGCCCCCCTCGCAATTTAAATCTTTTGCATCACACAAACCCTTAAGTATCCGGAAATAAATAGATTTAAAATTGCAAGTTTGGTATTTTCTAAACATATTATTATCAGCTTAAGCTTCAATTTGCTTTTGACACTTCAAAAGCAAAGCTAAGATTTATGATCCGCTTTACCAATTTTATGGTATGGGTCCGTCCGGCCTTTCGTCCGTCCGTCTGTCCTTCTATTGTTGTTGGGTCGCAATTATGTACATTTCTCATGTTTGGGCCAAGGACGAACCCTATTGGATATTGGAACCCATCTCTGATGTAATTATACCATTACGGATCATGCTTTTGAATAGCCCCTACACTGAGCAGAGTGTAGGATATCTCATAGTTGGCCAAGCACAATTATAGCTTTTTTAAGTGGGTATTTTTATGTTTGTTTAAGCAATGCTAAGATGAGAATTCTACTAAGAAGAATGATTCTGAGATTATTCCGACAAGCAGTTCTCGTGGCCGCCATTGTTTGATAAGTCCAACCGAATTTCTGTCATTATTATTAATATTTGGTGATAGCCTTCTTGTCCAACAAAATTTCTTTAGTTTGGACTGATTTCCAACTGATTTTTTCTTTTCGTGTAGATATTTTAAAAAAAGAATTTGTGTGTTGAAAAAAATTGGTGTCTCCAATAATTATTGGTAGCCTTGAACAAAAATAGTCTACAACCTCTATGGATTGTCGCAACCACCAGTTGCAACAACATATAATTTAACTTTATTCCTTTGGTATAACCGATTAAATCGTTATGTATACCATAACTTTGAGATGGCTATCAACCGAATATTCAACACTTTTAATAAAATTTAGTGTTTGCAGCGGATTTTCTTATTGACCAACGGAAAGTTTGTAGTTTGTACCAAATTTCGAACCATTTTTTTCTCGGTACGTGTGGTTTGTGTCCTCCTAACTCCTAAATTGTTTAAAAATTGTTTTTCTGTAGCTGTCCTAGTAAATATCCCCCTATTGTAAAACTCTATGAATGGAGAAAAGTTTGTGCGTACATAAGAGCTATGTTGTGGAAAAAAGTATAATTGCCGGTTTTTTTACTCGAAAAGTTTGTGGGCCTCCTAACAGTGTTAATGTTGAGTTTGCTGTAAAATACAGTCTATTTTATGAAAATGAGTCTATGAAAAGGATTCATTTTATTGAAAACCTTAAGGATACGAATAAAACATTATTCTACTTATATATAGTGTAAACTAAATCACAATCACTAAAATTTATCTGAATTCTTTCTAATAAACTTTTGCTCGCATTTTTGGAAGTATATCTTCAAAATTTATTTTTCAGATTTGAAATTGGAACTCGATAATAAAGCTCATTCTTTAACAATGTATAGGTTTGCATATAGTTCTGAAGTGCCCTGCGGCAAGCAAAATAAAAACATTTTAAACAAATTTCAGCAATAGTAAATAATAAATTTATCATCAAAAATGGGTTTATTGTTATACAAAGTTTCTCCAGCATGATTTATACACTTTTGTATGCGCTCAAACCAATTTTCGAAGCACTTTTTCCACTCCGACTAAAACATGCACGCAGAAAAAAAGTATGGTTGTGGTGACAATATTCGAAGAGGATAATAATATTGTTGGGTATATGGTTGTGCTACAAAAATATTATGATCCTCAAAACAATAGTATGATTCAAATACAACCGTACTATGCTCCTTACAACAATAATATGATTCACACATAGCCATACTATGATCCCCACAACCATAGTATGATTCACACTCAACCATACTATGATCTCCACAACCATAGTATGATCCTCACAACCATTGTATGTGTCATATACAACCATAGTATGATCCTCACAACCATGGTATGATTCACACGCAACCATGTTATGATCCCTACAACCATAGTATGATCACACACAATTATACTATGATCCGCAATATAATTTATTAGAATTTGTTTAAGTTGTCGACAATAGATTTGATCCCAAATATTATTTATTAAAATTGGTTTAGTTGTCAACAATAGATTTGAATTATGAAATTATTCAAAAATACATTAAATTCAAAATATTAGGAGTGATTTATTTCACAGTAGAAAAAATAAGTTTAAATAAACGTAAGCGTTTTTATTAAAAAATATTTCAGTTAAACAAAGCCGATAATAAAAAAGTACTATTATTGCATTAGAACCGTACCAATAAAATTTGTTCTTAAAATCATATTTAAATGAAGAAAAATTACAATCATACAGTATGATTGCCTAAATCAAATTATTGTTAACATAAAACGCAAAACACAATACTTTTGTCGCACCAACCATATTTATATTGTTGCTATAACCATATTTTCATTTTTAAATTTGGCAAAATTACTATTGTTACATTTCAACAATATTAATATTGCAGCAATTATACTATTTTCAAAAAAAAAATCAGTTAACAATGCTATGGTTGCGACGAACATACTTTTATTGCGGAGAACATATTATTATTGCCGTGGCCATGCAGGTACCATGTTTTTTCTCTGCGTGTGGTTGTAAACGCTTCAACAGCATCTTCTGGCGACGAAAATCGTTGACCACGCATTTTTTTCTTGCTGTGCGGGAATAAAAAGAAGTCATTGGGTGTCAAGTCAGGGCTGTACGGCGGATGACCCATCAATTCTACGTTTGGTCGGTCAAAAAGGCGCTGGTTTGAGCCGATGTGTGAGAGCTCGGTGCACAATGATTCGTCTTCTCTTGTTTCTTTGTCGAATTTCTCCGAAGACTTCATGCAAACAAATTGTTGTATACCACTCAGAATTGACTGTCCTACGTTGCTCAAGCGGAACAGTCACCACATGACCAGTTATGCCAAAGAAACAGGCGACCATTTGCTTCGAAGTGCTTCTTCCACGAACAACTTTCGTTGGATTTGGCTCGTCTTCGAAGACCCGCACGGTCGATTGCAGTTTTGTTTCGGGATCATACGTATATATTCATGATTCGTCACCTGTGACGATCTTATAAACGTCTTTTGAAGCACCGCGATGGTATTTTTTCAACATTTCTTTGCACAAATCGACACGATCATTTTTTCAAATTGTGCGGGATCCAACGAGAAGAAACCTTTTATAAGGCCGGGTTTTCATGCAATATCGAATGTATGCTGGTAAAAGAACTGCCCAAGGATGCCTCTATCTCACGGTATGTCACATGACGATCTTAGATTATCAGTTCACGCACGGCATCAATGTGAAAAATGATCGCACGAAAATGTTCACGAGTTAATACCTTTTTTTTGCCAAATTGATTTTTTTGTGTCACTGTAAACAACAAAAATGATGGTCGTAGGTCAAAACGTTCTGAGTACGTTTATGCTAAAAAATGTCAAACTTTCCAATGGAAATGTCAGATGGCGCCAGGCAACACTAAGTGTTGTCTGGGCCAGAAATGTATATATAGCAACCCTCGTACTATTTGGTTTTTTTCCTTGCATCTACATTTGTTTTAAAAACAAACTAAACAAGTGAGAATGTCGCTATGTTCGGCCCGCCGAGGCATATATAGGGTGATCCATCTAGAGATATTTTTTCAGAGGAAATAAAAATATAAAAATTCAAATCAAGTTTGGAATCTTTATTGGCAATTTGAAAGGACATTTTATAGCATTAATCTTTTGAAAATAATTTCCTTCAACTGTTGGCAACTGTATTATGGAAATGAGCGTTCGGCGAGAAACGGGAAGATCCGCTGTTTTCGACCAAAAGTTTGTTCAGTGATTAGGCCCATTTCTGGCTTAACGGCAAAGTCAATAAACAAAATTGCCACATTTGGGCTGAAGAGCAACAAGAAGAGGTTCAAGAGGAAACCACAGTTTGGTGCGGTTTATAAGCTGGTGGAATCATCGGCGCATATTTTTTCTAAAATGATGATGGCCGGAACGTAACTGTGAATGGAGCTCGCTATTGCGCCATGATATCGATCTTTATGCTAACTGAAATTGAAGCCCGTAACATTGACGACACTTGGTTTCAACAGGACGGTGCCACTTGCCATACAGGTGCTCAAACAATTAATCTATTGAGAGGTCATTTCAAAAAGCAGCTAATTTCACGTTTTGGACAGGTGAGTTAGCCGCCTAGATCGAGTGATATCACACCTTTAGACATTTTTTTTGGGGTTAGGTAAAGTCCAAAGTCTATTCTGACAAACCAGGTACGATTTAGTTTGTGGTAGCAAACATTACGCGTGTCATTAAAGCCATACCGGTCGAAATGCTCAAACGAGTCTTCTAAAATTGGACCCTCAGAATGTAAACCCAGAGGCATAGTTACGGCTAATATTTAAAGGAAATTATATTCAAAAAATAAATGCCATAAAATGTCTTCAAATTGTCAATAAAGATTCCACACTTGATTTGAATTTTTATATTTTATTTTTGTTCTGAAAAAATACCTCTAGATGGATCACCCTATATATCCTCCTATATATTTTAAAGTGCACAAGAAAATATGGTCCGTTTTTTTGGCCTTGCGGCCCAAGCGTCCGCCTCTCATCTCGGCCAAAACATCAAAATATTTCTATATTTGGATTGGTCCCAAAATTTGCATTAATTTAAGTACCCATGACTTTTTGGGCCACATAAGGCAAATATTCCAGCAACCATGCCCTTTTTTGTATGATATGGTAGTTAGTGTGTCCTAACTAAAAGTACCCACTTTATATAGTGTCCGTCCACAATAAACATATGTGAAGCAAATACTCAACAAAGTGAACTTTGACCGAGGTACCATTAGTCCCTTAAAAGGAAAGTTTTTTCCTCGTGGGCCGATTTCGCCCATTTACAATCCCACACAGTCTATAACCGGAAGCCATCATTAAGCTAAATTTTAGGACCCTTGGCTGATTCTTTGATTACGGGCGGACGGACGGACATGGCTATATTGGTTATATTTCGTGATATTGCAAACGGAATGGAAAATTTAGTATGTTCTAGGTACGGTATAAAAATGATTGCCAGATGGCCCTAGCAACATAAAATTATTTCAAGCATTATAATTCCCTTCATGACCTGAACAAAAACAACGCTTTTGCAATGACATTTTTATATGCAAAAGCGATTTCTAACTTATCTTTTCCCTCTCTGGGCAAATGTGCGCTGAAATGGCTGTCGCTCTAGTGTGTTTGTCCATGTCCTTGGATATGTGTCTGCAACCGCCGACGCCTTTGTCTCATTCACTAATTTTTCAAGCTAACATACATACATAAGTCACCGAGTCGCTATACACTTAACGCTATCGACTTAAGGATCTGCCTTACTGTTTTTGTTAATCCTTATCATGATTTTAAAGAAAAACTCGTTTTGATTCTTTAGCATACTTTTAGGGGCCTAATCACGTTTTGTACACCAGAAATAATTACCAAGTTTTTACTGTGTTCTGTTGTTTGCCTAACGACGTTTTTGTTCTGTTTTTTTGTTTTTTTTTTGTTTTGAATGAAGTATTTATTTGTTTAACCAATTTAGGTCAGTTTTTGGCATGAATACAAATTGTCATTGTGCCAAATTTAATGTAAACATGTACGTATAACATGCATATTTTTAAACGTATCGTAAATATATTTATTTGTACGACAATGTGAACAGTTGAGCAGGAACATACAAAAACGTGCAATACAATAACCGTTTAAAGGGTTTTCCAATGGGGACGATTAGATTTGACTAATGGGCCAATGGCTATCGCCTATGTAGTATACTTATATATATTTAATATCCGCTCAATATTTAGATGAGTCCACAAATTTAGTTTATACTACGGTGGTTGATATAAAAATTTAAAATTGTCAAAACCAATTATGCTATGTGATATGCTAAGTGAAAACAGTTTCGTTAAACAAAAATATTTCCAGGACTTTCGATTAAATGATTTAAAGTTGTTGCTTTAATTTTTTGTTATTTACTCGCTTAAAAAGTAGTGAGCATTAATCTAAGTCTCATACTTCACTCGTTTTGTTCTCTCGTACCTATTGTAAAGCCCTTTTGATTTTGACATCTGTCGTGTGACACATGACGTATACGATAATCGATAATAAAAGAATATTTATTGTAGTCGTTAAAAGTAATATTGGGGGAAAAAAACCAAATCTCCTAGTAAAACTGACAGCAAAACAAAACCAAAACACAATGGTTTTATGGTCAAGTGTTATTGCAGGCAGTTTGCGAAAAAATCGATGTTGACTTTTGTGAAAACAAACGTTTTTTTTATTGTTTCCACCGATTGCGCGAAGGACAACTTTTGAAGTTTTTATATCTACAAATATTCATTGGCGCTCACTAAACTCTAAGAAAAGCAAGTGGTTTTTCTGGTTAAGCTGTATAGGACGAGAAGTATCTGGGATCTCCAAATGGCAGATGTGTGTGTTGGCGCCCTCGAAGTAGGGAATATATCATAGAATTTACTATTACAACAATTAAAGTATGTTTTTTTAAATACGAAAGGATATCGATATTTTTGTGAATTCAAATAAAAAACAATTTTTTTTTTTTGCAAAAAAAAATATTTTTCAACATAATCTCCTTTTAGCTCAATACACTTGGTCCAACGTTTCTGCAATTTTTGTATCCCTTCCAAAAAATAAGATTTTTCGAGGTCCATAAATTAGGCATTTGTTTGATCAATAATTTCATCGTTGGAGCTGAATCTCTTTCTACCGAGCCATTTATTTAGGTTTGGAAATAGGAAATAGTCAGTACAGAGAATATGGCGGACGAGGTACCAATTCCTGACCCCATTTATGCCCTACAGGGTCGTGTTTTTTCCTTAATCCTTTAAATCGGCCCAATAAATTGGCGTAATATTCGACTATTATTTTTTTTCCCCTTTAAAGGTAATCGGTGTTGATTATGCCGCGTGCATCCCAAAAAACTGTTGCCATCACCTTTTTGGACGACAAAGTCACCGAGCCCGTTCACCCGGAGTAAACTATTGTTTAGACTTCTCTTTAGTCTCCGGGATATTGTAATGGATCCATGTTTCATTCAAAGTTACAAAACTCCGCAAAAACTCATTCGAATGGCGGTGAAAGAACTCCAAAGAATTCTTTGAAGTTGTCACACGATTACGTTTATGGTCAATTGAGAGCAAACGCGGCAACAATCTTGCAGACAACTTTTTTTAATCCCAACTGATCAGTAAAATCGAAACCACACTGCTATATGAAATGTGTATGGCATCAACAATCTCCCTCCCTATTTACTCTTCGACCGGCCAATACCATATCGTGGATTTTATCGACATTTTCGGGGGAATTGACCTCAATTGGCCGTCCAGAACGTTCAGCGTCATTTGTGCATTTGTACACACACCACAACGAAAGTCAGTAAACCATTTTTTTACGATTGAAATCGATGGTGCAGAGTCCCCATAGTATTTATCAAGCTTTTCCTTGGTTTTGTTGGCGGGTTTTCCCACAATAAATAAAGTTTACTGAGCACTCTAAATTCACTTTTTTTTTCTTTCCATTTTTAACAAAATCCACTAGGTTGTATGTTTAGAACAGTTGTTAAACACAAACTAAGCGACGAAACTCTCTCAAAATTAGACATTAGTCTATTAAGAGATGATACTTATACATATCACTATTTACATACGCCTAAAATTATGCTTTTGAAAACAACTGTATGCCAGCCAATTAATCGATAGTTTTAAAGGGAACATTTTATTTTTTTTGAAATTATTGATTAATTAAAAAGAAGTAGTAAGCCATGGACCCTAATTTTTTGCAAACGTTCAGCTGGCATATTAGGCTTTACTTATTTATATAAATTAAAGTGTATTTTTCACATGAAAGAACTTAGTACCAGACTAATGTTGTAATAAATGGTGGAGAAAAATATATAATATATAGGTACATATATCTCGCCGCCGCCACCGACAATTGTGAGTTGGCTTAGTTGTCTGGGTTGGTTTGGGTTAGCCTCTTTGGTATTAGTGCTCACTATCCATGGCAGCGCTCGAGACAAACAGTTGACATTAAATTTCTACTCTAAGCAACAATTATCTTAAATATTCAATGAACGTTATAAACACATATCTTATATATCAGGCTATTTTTTTAATATTCTGAGTAGTCTAAAATCGTAGTATTTCGTTACTCTTTCAAAAATTATAACACTTTGAAAGAATCAACCATGTCGTTGGTAATTTCTCATAATTCTAAATGATTTGCATACTTTTAGGGTTTTAGCTAAAAAGAAACTATTTGCATATTTTTGAGCTACGAAAACTTTTCATGTCGAAAAACCTACACTGTAACGTGTTTGATAACGAACCATCTCTGTGACTCCCTTATCAGAAGGGTAAGGGTGCTTTTAATTTGCATACAAATTAGAATAACAAAATCATAGGATATTAAAGATCAAAGCATAGAATGTTTTTTTGTAATACGACATACGAGTGTAAAAAGTTGTACACAAACAAAATATAGCTCAATTATTTTCGAAAACTGCCATTTAATAAAGTGGAGAAAGTTTATAACAAAGTTGCCTTTATTTGCTAGAGTATTGGTCTAGTGGCCACATTGTTGTTCTTTAAAGTTTTTGTTCTGTCATAAGTAGTCGGCATTTGTAGCAAGGGGAGAAACAGAAATCAGCATAGCTTCTGATTAGTTTTTTCTTTGTTCATTAAGCTATTTGCATGCCTAAATTATATCCAAGGTGGGACAAAAGTAATCACCCAATGTTCTTTTGCTGTATTTTCTAAAATGAAAGACTTTGATTCTGGTTGTGAAATAATAATTTTTAAATTAGAAGAAAATAAAAGAATTAGAAGAATGTGATATCGGCCAAGTAGCTGCCGCTACAGTTGATGACTATACAGTCCCACGTCTGCCGGTTCGTCATCATCATCCAACTATGACACTCCACCGCAGTCTCCCTCGCAACAGCATCAATATATGTGACGCGCAAAATAGAAAGGGACCTAAGGTTAAAAACCAGTTCTGTTCAGGAGAGCTATTTTAAAGATTAGGCCCCTTTCTATTTGCGCTTAGAATCGTCGACTTCACTTTCATAAAACGCTCATATCTCTGGGAGGGAACACTTTTGGGCATGGGATCGGTCTCATTTGATGCTCAGATGTTGTCCACATCAAAAAATGAAAAAAAAAAAAATGAAAATTTTTTTGCCCTTAGGTCCCTTTCTCAATGCGCTGTCACATATACAAAATATGGTTCTCCTGAGCTAGACTCTAGAGACCTATACGTGGAATGTATGGGAGTATCAGTCAAGTCTGGGACTGCCGAGGTAGAACTGTATGACGTAACGTATACAAACCGCCGGTTGGTAACAGTGACAATAACTGTCAGGCAATAACCGCCTGTTCCTAGGAGATAGACAACGACCAGAGGGGCATAGCTTTGTCTGGAAAAATAATACCTATACGTTCTGCACAGTGATTGAGGACGCTTCCACGCGGATTATGGGCAATTATCATAGCTCGCCAGGCATCGTCTGTCCTGACCAAAGACGACACCTGACAACCCGTCATTTCGTTATGATTGGATTACCATTCTAAAATCTTCCCTATCAACAGACCATTTGACTTCATAATCTCTGTTCTCCGTACATATCGTATTCAATAGAATGATGATGGGGATGCCTTCAGAAAAGCCACCACCCGCAGCCTTAGTAATCTACCCGTTTCTTCGGATGTTCGGGTAGCCGAGAAGATGTTCCGGGCCATCATCAAGGCAGCAGCCGCTCGCCATATTCCTGCTAGTCGAATACCTGAGATACGACCAAATTTCCTAGCAGATGCGGCGGGACTCGCAGATGAGCGTGAAGACATTCGTCGCTCGAGCCCTACCGACCTAGAATTAGGGATCGCAACTCTGAGATCAGTAGGTTGGTCAACGAATATCAGGTGAACAAATGGCTAGATCACTTAAAGCAGTACAACTTAAGTTTCGGAATTGGTATATCGAGAATAACGGTCAAATCGCTCTCTTACCCTGGAAGAAAGGATTATCGGGCAGCCGTCACGTTAGGTGACAGAATAGAGACAGATCCAAAGCGGTGCGCAAGTTATTTCAACCAACTTTTTATTGAGCACCCAGAGAGCGATAAGGAGAAAAGGAGATTATTCGCGCTCTTCAAGTCAAAGAGGCACCAACAGCATTTACCGTTGGCGAAGTTGTCAATGTCATCCATAGCGCAATGTCATTGAGCCCAGACGGAATCTTAATGCTGATTTTGAAACACTTGGATACCCCAGGACTAAAGCGACAGTTTGCTCTCTTTGGCCGTGTCAAAGAGCGCAAACTGTCGCTAGCCATTCACTTAATTCCCGATGCCTAGAAAATGGACAGAGTGGTTCCGCTACTGAATCCGGGCAAAGACGCAAGCAAAGGAGAATCGTCCGGGGCGATCGACTTGCTTTCGCCAGTAGCAAAGACGTCTGAAGCTCTACTTCTCCCAAGCCTGATCGAACACCCTACATGTGCTGATCATCAGCACGGGTCTCGCCAGCAATACATCACAACAAGTGCGTTACACGCCATCACCAAACGTACGAGTATCAGTCACGGCCTTAACCAGAAGAAGCATAAGACAGGGCGGTCCTTGTGGCTCCTGACCTTACCAACCCTTTGACACGGTCTTTCACGCCATTCTATTTCAGGACATTGTAAAAACGTCTCTTCAGCCTAGCCTCAAACTTTTGGTCGCAGACCATTTGTATGGGCGCCGTCATATGTAGAATTTTGCGACAAAAAGTCGAAGCCCCGTAGAGTTAAACAGGGAACTTTTAATGCTTGAAATTTGTCACACGCTGATGATTGGACAAAATGAAGACAGGATGCGAGGAAATCAACTGTTAACTCACTGACTTAACACGCTTCTTCACTGCGAGGAATATCAAAATATACATCCCGACTTCCAACTACCCCAAAACCCTTGGGGACACATTCAACCTCCAGTTTCGATCTTCTGCATATGCTACAGCTATCAGATATAAACGATAAACAAACACTGTTGTCCTCTTACAAAGCGATGGATCGGTCTGTAGTAAACTACGCCGGTGTGGTCGGCGAATGTGAGTACGACGCAGTGGATGAAAGAACATCAACAGAGTGTCCCCTTAGGTCTTCCATCTGCATGTGGAGACGAAGGTCCTGACCGTGCGCATACAAAAATTCAGTAGTAGCCAACTCAACCACTATCTCATGAACAGGATGCTTTTCCCAGGCAGATCAGGAACGATTTTTATGATCTAGAAAGAGAAGTCCAGCGGTACAAGAGAGAGAGAGAGAGCCTTCATATTTTCGAAACTATCGCGCAGGTCTTAACGACATTCACGCTGATGAAGTCGCAGCAGCCGTATACAGATATAGCGTAAATGTAGTGCTAGGGGAAAATCCCCGGAAGATTTCACCAGAGGAGAAGCCGCTAGCTACTTCGGTAGACGCTCGTGTTTCTGGCTCAGCTGCGCTCTGGATGGTGCAGCCGCCCCAATTCGTATTGTGCGCGAAATGATGCTAACGTACCGGAGGTTTATCCCGCCTGCCGTCAGACAGGCCACTCAGCTAACCCCAGGTCTCTTTGGAAGCATCCATCTCAATTGACGCGTTTACTTCAGCTGGATATCGAAGCAAATCCCCTGTAGACGTATAGGTCTTCAAAACAAAATATATTGTTGTGACAACAACAACTAGTTACCTTTAAAAATTGTTTTGTAGGCATATGGGCATGGTAATTGAGCCCAAAAATCGCCGCGTAATGTTCGATGACAACTTGATATAGTGAAGTTTTCTCAAAAATCCAAATATGTCAATAAATTTAAGAATTGGCTAAAGTTAAAACCCTGCACGGCACATATGCTACCTACAGAATCGGCTACATTTAACTCTGCCCGATTTTGCCCGAGGGGTAATAAAAACGATAAAATTTCGTCACGTATCCGAATATAACCTTAATTCTACAATTTGACGATTTAAATAAGGTAAGGGGAATTAAATTCACTGGGAATTGTATTATTATGTAGGGGTTGGGGTACCTATCAAAATTGGCATAGTTCGTCTATACTTTATTCAAGTCTTCTGCTTCCGAGCTATGGTGGCAACAACTTAGTCGGTCCACGCACGTCTTTCGATTTGCTTCAAATAGCTGCTTGTCAGAAAGTTTTGTGGTCATAATTAAATATTTTCACGTTCAACTTGTCTTACCGCCTCCCCCTCCATTCATAGTCACCACATAAAATACGAAATATACGATGATTGCATAAATACAATGAAATACCACCCTCATCCACCGCCTAAACCTCCCGGGGAACGTGTCAAACAAAAAAAAGAAGAAAAACAATAATGGCCTCCCACCCACATAAGCCTTGTTTTTGCTCTTTGACAGTATTAAAAAAAATGTCGGTCATGTTCGACAGCAACAACTTTAAGGTGGTGGCTCTCCGAAAAGTATACTTCACTTCATATTGTTTTTATAACCCATAAGTATGCAAATTTTTAAAGGAAATATAATTTGGGGTCTCGTGTTTTTGTTTTCGGTTTGTAACCCAGTTCAATTTTTGTTTTGTTTTTGAAATTCTGAATGTAGCCCAGTAAGTTACTTTTATTTGTTACTGAAAATATATTTCGCTAAGGTTCACACAAAAAAAAGAAATATTTTCTCTTTGGATGGAGGACATTAAAAAACGATTATTAAAACTGACCCAAAAATGTATTGCCCACCTTACCTGTGTCACTGCGGTAATTTTTGGTAAATTGGCAATTTTCTTTTTGAAAGGTGCCGGGGGCGGTGGCTGCCGTTGTCGAAATGAGCACTAAACATGCAAAGATAAATAGGAAAGGCGATTAATATAAATATTTAATCAGAAATACTAAAAATAGCTCATTAATGCTTAAAGGTTTAGCACCTTTAAATCCCAAACAGAGAATGATAGTGTGGGTAAGGGGCCCGCTTCTTCAAAATTAGTGTGAAAGTTCTTTTGAAGGTTTTCTTTGTACAGTGTTTTCAAACGACAAGAGTTTCATGCTAGTTTCTGATAAATCTTTGCTGCTAAATTAAATAAAAAAGGCTTTCGGCTATGTACATGGAAAGGTTGTTTATTCGAGCAAAATAACTTCGTAATTTTTCATGGAAATATTTCATGATAAAGTACGAGTATAAACATTTTTTAGCAATTTTTTTTTTTGTCATACACTTGTATGTGGCTATTATAAATACTAAGAATTACCTAAACAAATGTGTGCAATGCGTAGACAGCTCAAATCTCTCGTTTGGTACAGGATGACAAGTTATGATCGATAGTAAAAACTAGTAAAAAAGCTTATGTCGGCCACGCCCTGCTGCTTAATTCTGAAATCCCAGAATTAAGCAGCAGATTTAAAACTAATGTCAAATTTGAATTTATGAGAAATGACATTGTCGGATGAACAAATGTGTGTAAGCTATATCTAAATCTGAACCGATTTTCGGTTTAAACTTTAATAACGTGAATACACGCAAAGAAAAAATATGGTTACGACAACAATAATATGTTCTTTGTAATAATAGTATGTTCATCGCAACCATAGTATTGTTTTTGGAATTTCATGTTGACAATAGTATGAATGCGACAATATTAATATTGTTGAAATGTAACAATAGTATTATTGCTAAATTTAAAAATGAAACTATGGTTGCAGTAACAATATAAATATGGTTGGTGCGACAAAAGTATTGTTTTTTTTTGGATTTTATGTTAACAATAATATGACTACAGCAATCATACTGTATGATTGTAATTTTTCTTAACAATGTTATTGTTACGAATCTTATGAAATAATAATGATAATTAAAATTTTCCAAAAAACTGCTTTGGATTTGTTTAAATGAAATATTTTTAATAAAAAGGCTTACGTTTTTTTAAATTGATTTGTCTACTGTTTAATAAACACTCCTATTATTTACGAGTAAAATTTAATGTATTTTTAATTTATTTACTTAATAAAAATCTCTATTGCTGACAAGATAATCCAATCGTAATAAATAATTTTGAGGACCATAGTATGGTTGAAAGGGATCATACTATGGTATCGTGTGAACCACACTATGGTTGTTGGGATCATACTATGGTTGTATGTCAAACATACTATTGTTGTGGAATCATAATATGGTTGTGGGGAATATAGTATGGTTGAGTGGGATTATACTATCGTCGCGTGTGAACCATACTATGGTTGTGGGGATCATACTATGGTTGTATTTCAAACATACTATTGTTGTGAGGATCACAATATGGTTGTAGGGATCATAGTGTGGTTAAGTGTGAATCATACTTTGGTTGTGGTGATCGTAGTATGGTTGAGTGTGAATCACACTATGATTGTGAGGATCACAGTATGGTTGGGGGAATCATACTTTGGTTGTGAGGATCATAGTATGGTTGTGTGTGAATCATACTATTGTTGTGAGGATCATAATATTGTTGTGCCACAACCATATATCCAACAATAGTATGATGCCCTTCGAATATTGTCATCCCAACCATACTTTTTTATGCGTGTATCGAACAGCAATTGCGACCTGTAGTTTGATTATAAGATGGTTGGTCCATTCGATTGGTATACTTATTTTTGGGCCTAACTCAAATATTATAGTTAGTTACAAACATTTGCCATGGAAATAACATAACCGCTTTGTGGGACAGGGTATAACATATTAAATTAGCTACAACAACGTGAGATATTATATTAATTCAGGCTTTATTCTGAGCTGCCATTATATATGTGTGAAATGTCACATCATTTCCATGGCTGCTGGCAGATCTTTATACAGGGGAAGGGAGTTGACCAATTTAAAATTTCCAAAAGATGCATTAGGCGCTTTAGTAAATATCTTGCTGCTCTAAACGAATTAACCGTTTTGCAAAAAAAGGTCATACGAAAGTTAGCCGGTTCTGAAGTTAACCAACTCGGGTGTAAAGAAACTTTGAATGCTCGCGAACCACAGTTTTTTCACGTCAAAAACTATTTTTGTAGTAGCTCTTAGCGCTTTCCAAGAAAAAACAAATCATTTGGAAAAAAAAACTTTTGTAGCCAGCATTATACATTTTTCCCCATCCGATCCTTTTTGGCTAAAGGTCTAATAATGTTTCTTATGTATAATAATTCAAATTAGAGTTATATCCAAAATATTTTTTTCCCAGCCACTGTGTTCTGTCTCATCTTTGCTCCTAATTTATGGATTATTTAAGGCTTCTTAATTTAGTTTGTCATCAGATTTTCTATTTATATTTTGGGGTTTCTTGCTATTGGCTGATTTATTGACTTTTCTTATCGCTCCGCCCAACACCACCACCACCACCTCCAGTTACTTCGATTGTTCTTTTGCAGATTAGCAGCGAAAGAAAAAAAAATAATGCTTCCCTTATCACTGGATGACGTGATTTATTGTTGATTTGCCAAATATTTATACAACATTTTAGAGTATACATTTAGGCGGACGCTGATTGACAGTTTCACAGCATAAGCTGAAGCGTTCAGTTTGACTTTGTGTCTACCTTTTTTTTGTTGGTACAATTATTTAAAATTCTCAAAATTTGTTTTTCCCATTACCCGGCCGACCCGACCCGCACCGCATTCAACAAATTCTAAACATCCCTGGCTGACTACCACAAAACTGCTGGGTTTCCATAAATTTTCATGAATGTGAAAATGAATGAATGTGCGTTGCGCTGTGCTGCCGTTCTGTTCGTACGTTCGGTGTTTTGTTGGCGGTTGTAATCGAATAATTTCAATTTATGCTAATGGTATTATTTTCACCAACAATGTTGGGTATGTGCAAAAATCGATTCAGCCTAATGGTATGCCATATAATATATATAAATTTTATTCTCTTTCTATCTCTTTTGCGCTCTTTGTAATTATTTTCTCTCTTTAGTGCATCTGCATTACTGAGCAATTCGTTGTAATTGCATATGCTGCATAACTGAATAGTATAAAAACTAAAGTATAATTTTGGGGGGTATTGAAACGAATTTTATTTTGATAGGCTAACCTTAATGTGTGAAGCGCTAAAGGGTATTTTGCATGGAACTCAAATGAATTGCAACTAATGTGTCTCAAGGGGAAAAGTTTTTTTTTTGTTTTTTTTGGTAACAATCCAAGATTTCACTAAAATTGTTTTATTTTTTGTGCCAAGACGTGGCCAGTCTCTCTAGTCATAAGTTCGCATTAAGTACAGGGTACAGTGATACCTCCTCCTACTGCCTCTAAATTTATGAACTTTCTTAAGTTAGTCACTCTATTATTTTCACCAACAATGTTATGTATGTGGACAAATCGATTCAGCCTTATGGTATGCCATAAAAAACATTTAAATTTATTCTCTCTCTCAATCGATTATATGTAACCGTGTGTGTGTTAGATTTCCAACATTCGTTTTTTTTTCTTCCGAAAACATAAACTACAAATTCTATTTATTTATTGGAATATTTTAAATTTAATAATATAATTTTTAAATTAAAAAAAAAATGAATTTACTAATTTGTATTTTATAATTTTTGTATCTTTACAGGTATGTACTGTGGGAAAAGCTTTTAATATAAAGAGTAAGCGCGTAAAGGTGAGTAGTTACATGCATTTACGGTTTTTAACGGGTAGCCTTGGAAAAGCCAACTGTGTAGTTTTCTATGGAGGACCTAGACAATTTAGAAGGCAGGCGTCCCAAAATAATAAAAATAAATTTTAAATTAAACATTTACCAAAGTTTGGTCAGGCTGAATCGCATATGCCTCGGATTTAAATTCGGTAATAAATTTCGAAAATACACTTATTTTGGATTGGTAGCAAAATTTACCATAGGTACATATTGACTATTAATTGCCCTTTTTGACCATTCAGGACGTTTTTTGGGCCACTTGAGAACCTGTCCAAAACGTGAAATTGTGCAGCTGTTTGGCAAGTGGCACTGTCCTGTTGAAATCAAGTGTCGTCAACATTATGGGCTTCGATTTCAGGTAGCATACATATCGATATCATGGCTCGATAGCGAGCACCATTCACGGTTACGTTCCGGCCATTATCATTTTTGAAAAAATATGCACCGATGTTTCCACCAGATTATAAACCGCACCAAACCGTGTTTTTCTCTGGGTATAATGACACCTATTGAACCTCTTCTTGTTTCTCTTACCCAAATGCGGCAATTTTGTTTATTGACTTTGCCGTTCAGAAAGAAATGGGCCCCATCACTGAACAAAATTTTGGTCGAAAACAGCGGATCTTCCCGTTTCTCACCGAACGCTCATTTCCATAATACAGTTACCAACATTTATAGGTAATTATTCTCAAAAAATAAATGCCATAAAATGTCGTTTCAAAATACCAATAAAGATTCCACACTTGATTTGAATTTTTATATTTTATTTTTGTTCTGAAAAAATACCTCTAGATGGGTCACCCTATATAAGGTTGGTTTTTTCAACAGAGAGAGGCAGAAAATTGTGCGACATATACAAAAATTTAAAGATCATTCGGCTCTGTTGTATCAAAGTTTTTGATCTGCTTTGTGTTATACAAAGTTCAGAATTAAGTTACACGAAGTTGCAATGATTGCGACTGTCTTATCCCCCACTTTTTTCCCTTTCTTCCTCTGCTCTGAACGTGTGTGTAATTGTGAGAAAGATCATGACGCTCTTTAAAAAAACCACCACCAAATGCAAATGCTAGCTGGACAATCTTCAATATCATTGCGCTATCACGACTATCATTGCGCTATAAAGATTGTTTTTCGCACATTTCGCAGACTATACGCAAAGGATAATTCTTATTAATCATTAAGAGACTCCCTAATAAATCATTTCATTTGTAGCCGAAGTAATCGTTGCCAAAGACTGCTGAAGAAATACCTTGGCGGGTTTAGAAACAGCTGTACAGTCTGCCTGGCAACCGTAGAGAATAAATTTTACCAAGTTTTAAGTTGATTCTGAAAAAGAAACAACAAAAAGATTTCGAACCAGAATAAAAACTGTTCAAGTCATAATAATGAAAAATGACCGAATATATGTAAACACAACAAATACATAATTAGTAGGTTAATTTAATATTAAAAATTGTAACAGTAACTATATTTCTGGCTAAAAGAGGTAACCAATAATTAGTTAACTTAACAATATAAAAGATTTCTATAACAATCTCCATAGCTATAATATAACCAATTTCATTGTTAAATTGAACATGTATGGTTTCAATAAATTAACTATGAAATTTTAATAATAACAATTTTCATGGTTAAAAACAATGCATTGTTAAAAAACCCAATAATTATTTTAATAATAAAAATTTTAATGGTTTAAAAACACAACAATGCAATGTTAAAATAACAATAATTAATTTAAAATTAACAATTTTCATGGTCAAAAAATCAACCATAGAATTGTTAAATTGACTATTATTATTATTAAATACCAGTCAACAGCAAAATGTTCAAATTAACTTTATATAACGTAGACTCCAAATCATGTTTATTTATGGTTAAGTTAAACTTATAGTTATTTTTCTTGTCAGTGTAGCTTGATTCGTTGGATTGCTATCATGTTTCAACAGACACAACGACGGACAGATGGACGTATTTGGCTAGATCGTCTTATAATTTTACGACGATCAATAATATATATTCTTTTATAGGGTTTCTGATCAATATTTCTTAGTGTTGCAAACGGAATAACAAGTTTAGTATACCAGGATATAACAATTCGATTTAGCTGGACAACTTTTTACCATAATTTGTAACTGGACTTGACTTTTAATATTGGAATAATCCAGCCCGTCAACTCCTCGTCTGACAAAAGTAATGTCTTCCCACTGCATTTAAAAAATTAACTTCTTTTCTATGGGATATAATGTTCATTAGAGAAAGATAGTCTCAAACCTCAAATAATCAAATCACATTTCCCAGAAAATCTGGTATACTTTTAGAGATATAATATGGTTGTAGGAATCATACTGTGATCGTTAATATTATGATGATAATAATCAGATGTTATTGTATGTTGACACAACAATAGTATAATGCTTTTCGAATATTGCCACCACATCCATATTTGTTATCCCCGTGCTGCTAAGTCGTCTTGTGACGTTGTAATGTGTTCCCAAAAATTGTTTTAAAATTTGTATACCCTCCACCATACAATGGAGGGTATATTAGTTTTCTCATTCTGTCTGTAATACCTTGAAATAATCATCGGAGACCCAACAAAGTATATATATTCTTGATCCTCGTAAGACGATCTAGCCATGTTTTCCGGCTGTCCGTCTGTCCGTCTGTTGAAAACAAGATAGAGCCTGCATGAAAACAGCTAGGGAGCTGAAATTTGGCACAAACATTTGTAGTTAACCTAGCATGGTAGGTATTGAAAATGGGCTATACAGCTCTGAGGGAAGTTGGTGTTGGAGTTCCTCAACCGACACTACCTCATAAAAATTAGTTTTTTATTTGGAAATATCCGTCAGTTTCTTGAGCAAAATCACTGAAATTTTACAAATAATAATCTCTACATAGGCGCAATCATCTATGAAAAATGGTTTAGATTGGGCCACCATTTCTGGTACCTCCCATACAAACGGCCTTATGGGCCTTGTGAAATAATAAAAAGTCCTATTGGTACCTACACTAACTGTCTCATGGGCCTTGAAAAATAATATGACAATAACTCACCACACACTTGACCTATAATTATATATAATATATAGAACAGACTTTTGCGCTTAATTTGGCTAAGATCGGAAAGGCCCTACTGGTACCTCCCACACAAACGGTCTCATGGGACTTGAAAAAAAATATGACAATAACTCACTACAAACTTGACCTATCGAGATGAAATTTTCTACATAAAGATTTTTATATAGAACACTCCTCTGCGCCAAATTCTGTTGAGATCCTACTGGTACCTCCCACACAAACGGTCTCATGGCCTTTGAGAAATAACATGACGATAACTTACCACAAGCTTGACCTATCGAAATGAAATTTTGCACATAAAGATTTCTATATAGAACACACTTCCGCACCAAATTTGGTTTTATTTGGGAATCTGGTGGAGGGTATCCAAAGTTCGGCACAGCCAAACTTAACATTTTTTTCTTGTTTTACTTACGTTTACCACTGTACAGCGTCACAGGTGGATTGCGTGACTGCGACACCATTTAACTGGAAAATGTCAATCTTTTACAGACAATTACAGTGTAATATTGTTAATTGAGTTTTATTCGCTCTAATCCATCCCTTTTCGAACAGGTGTCGCTTGCCACTTTTGTTGTCATTGTCATATTAAATAATCTACAATCTTTTGTAATATTTCAACTTAATTGAGCTGCTCAAATTGCCTCTGTAGTCTTCACAGGACACTATTCAACTACCGTAAATAGTGAAGAATACCTTTTAGGGTTCATGAATAGCACGTTTGGCATGCATACCTTTTTTAGACTGTCGACAATATAAACACTCACATTGTGAGCAGTTTTATGTGCCAAAAATTGATGGGCTGTTGTTTTTGTTAAAACTTTTTTATTTAATGTCATTTTTCATATGTCAATCCACCCACGCCCGCAGCAAAAATACTGCCAATTTCCATTTTATTTAGCGCCGATACTTGCACCATAGACTATTTGTGGCAATAGCATTCGACGTGCACACTTAACAATTTTCTCCGTGCATTGCTGCAGAACGGTTGTTGCGTCAATTGTACACATTCTTTCGACTTGCGAAAGTTCGCTTTATGAAAAAGTTCACATTTTTACTTCATTTCACTTCCCAAAAAGTATGTTAAAATGTAATGTTACAAAGTTTCTGTTGAAAGTTTTTCTTTCGCATTGGATTTTTTGTGCACATTCACAATGATGCTTATCTGTTTTGACATTTTATATGTATACAGGGTGGGCCAAAAGTTACCCTGCGGTTAAGAACTTTAATAACTTTTTTGTTTATTAATTTTTATTTTTATTTTTTTTCTCTCAGATTATATAAGATTATATGACAAAATGAATTTTTTTTTACACTAAGTATGAAAAATAATGTCACTTAAATGGCCCCCATTTGCAGCTTCGCAATGACGGGCTCGTTTAAGAAAATTTTTTATAACATCTTTCAAAATTCGTGGCTGTAGCGTTCGAATTTCTGCAACAATGTTGGCCTTGAGTTAAAGGATTGTCTCGGGCTTGTTCACATATACTCGCTCCTTCAAATAACCCCAAAGGAAATAGTTATGTGCTGACAAATTTAGCGACCGCGCTGGCCAAATAATTTATGAGTTTCTGGAAATTATTCGCTCTCCAAAAATTTGCCTTAAAAGTGTCATTGTGTCTCGGGCAATGTGGGCAGTGGCTCCGTCCTGCTGAAACCCCAATTCTGGTCTTTTTTCAAGAGCAGGACGTAAAAAAGTTGTCTATCATAAACCGATACCGCTCTCCATTTACGAGGGTTGCTATCCGGCAATAAAAACACAATACTTTTTTATTGGAAATGGTTTTATTGTTTTTCAAAATATTCTCCTTTAAGATTAATACACTTATGCATGCGCACACAAACCAATTTTTAAGCACTTTTCCACTCCGATTGAGACACCTTCAAAACATGATTTTTAACCGCTTCAACAGCTGCTTCGGGCGATGAAATTCCTTAACGCTAGGGAATAAGAAGATGTCATTGGGTGCCAAATTAGGGCTGTACGGTGGATGGCCCATCAATTCGACATCTTGAATGGTCAAATAGCTCATCGTTTTAGCTGATGTGTGAGAGCTCGCATTGTCGTGATGCAAAATGATCCGTCCTTTCTTATTATCTTTCCTCATTTCTTCGAACACTGTTGGCAAACAGATGGTTGTACACCACTCAGAACGGACCGTCCTATTTTCCACTAAAGACACTGTGGCAACATGGCCGGTTATACCGAAAAAACGCAATCATTTGCTTCGATGTACATCTTCCACGAACAACTTTTGTTGGATTTGGCTCGTCAATTGCTGTTTTGTTTCGGGTTCATATGCATAGATCCATGATTCTTCACCTGTGACAATGTTATACACTGCCTTTGAGCTACCGCAGTTATACTTTTTCAACATCTCTGCACCAATCCATACAAGCCTTTTTTGAGCATTCGTCAAATTATGTGGGATCCAACGAGAACAATTTTTTTCACGTCCAAATGAACATGCAATATCATATTGATGCTTGTCATACTAATGGCAAAGGATGCCTCAATCTCACGGTATGTCACATGTCGGTCTTGCTTAATCAGTTCACGCACAGCATCGATGGTTTTTGGCAAAGTGATCGAAGTTGGACGTCCTTCACGAAATTCATCCTGGAGCGAACGGCGTCCGAGACTTAACTCTTGGTACCACCGATAAACAGTGTTTTTTGATGATGCTTCATCGCCAAAAGTCGAAATAAGTTGATTTAAACACTCTTGTCTCGATAACCCACGCCGAAAATCGTAAGAAATCATCGCACGAAAATGTTCACGGGATAATTCCATTTTTTGACTGAGATGCATTTTTCAACACAGGGTAAACAAAACAATTCACCCTCAAATGACAAAACGTTCTGAGTAAAGTTATGCTAAAAATGTCAGAGTTTCCAATGGAAGTTCCAATTTGCATCTGGGAACACTGGTATTGTCAATAGCAACACTCGTAGGGTTACAGCACTTCCATCTTTATTCTCAAAGAAGTAAGGCCCAATGATACGAGTATTTGCAGATGTGATACCACACTTTACTGTACACCTAATGGGCGCAGTTCGCCCCGGAACCTACAGGTCTGCTTATTAACTAAACCATTCAAGTGAAAATGAGCTTCATCACTTTGCGTTAAAATAATTGATCGCCGATTTAAATAGTAAAATTCTATTATTCTGATTCTTTGTTCAGTTGGGAATCTCTCCATTATATATTCTCCAAGTGTTATTTATATCACCTGAACAAAAAAAATATATATAAACGAAAAAGTTATTACATTTTTAACCCCATGGTAACTTTTGGCCCACCCTGTACTAATATATACTTATATAAGTATAATAGGTGAGCGCATTAGGGGAAAACAATTCAGAATTTTGTCACGGGGAAGCCCACAAGATGCAGATTTTACGATTGCCAAAGTTTGAGCCGCTTAAACTAAGTCAGCCCATACCGCAGGGAGCTCAAAATTATTTTAAAAAAATTCAATTTTGGGTGTCAAGTAAAGCCTTTGTGTATCTCTAAAACTCCTAATTATTTTCTAATGATGTGTGAGTACAATCTGAGAAAAAAATATATAAACGAAAAAGTTATTAAATTTTTAAACCCCATGGTAACTTGTGGCCCACCCTGTACTAATGTATACATATATATTAGGCGAACGCAGTGATAAGGGGAGAATATTGTCAATAGGAACCCCACAATATGCAGATTTTACGATAGCCAAAGTTTGAGCCGCTTAAACTATGTCAGCCAAACCGCTGGGAGCTCAGCATTTTTTGTAAATAAAACTTAAATTTTGGGTGCCTAGTAAAGCCTTTGTGTATCTCTAAAACTCCTCATTATTTTCTAATGATGTGTGAGTTAAATCATGGCAATATCCCAGCAACCAAACCTTCAGAATTCGGTCAGAATTCTGTACGACAATCGGCAGAGTGTTCCGATTTCGGATCAGAATTCTTAGCGAGTTCGTAACGAAAAACATATGAGAGGGTTGACCCGAATTCTGAACTACTTCTCAGAGGGAATTCTGATGTTTTTGCCGAAACTTTGAATCGATTTCTGACCGAATTCCGAACTGTAGTCTTGGGAAATTCGAAAGGAAATTTCGATTTGTTGTATCAAATTCTGAACGACTTCGGTCAGAATCCTGCCATTAAGTCTTATTAAATTCTGATGTTTTTAACGACATTTCGAACCGAATTCTGAACGAATTCTGAGCTTATGTCATAGTAATTTCTGAATGTAAACATTTAAAAAGAAGAAAATATTTTTGTTTTACAAAAAAAGTTGTAAAACATTTTCAAAAAGCGTTCGGAAAGACTTTTAGCAGGGGTGTCTGCAGTTTCGGAGAGCGCCACCTTACTATAATAATATCGCAAGCAATAATTGGGCTGTAACTATGTTTAGTGGCTATACACTTAAGGGCAACCAGTTTTGCATTTAACGAGAACTGCCGGCAGTAGAGTTTTCCTCCGAACACAATAAAAATCCCTCGCACCAAACGTTCAGAATTCAGTCAGAGTTCTGTACGATAATCGGGAAAAATTTCCGAAAAATATGGAGCAAATAACACAAATTTTAAACAAACAGACAACCTTAGGTAAATCGTTTAGAATTCGTTGCGAGTTCTTTAAGAGATGTCTGATCAACAAATTAATAAAAATCCCACAGAAAAGTCTAACAGAATTCGGGCCGAATTCGTTCAGATATTTCGGAACATAGTAAAAATCCTCAGACAAATCGAACAGAATTCGTAACGATTTCGGTAAGAATTCTCGATAGAGTTCAGATATTGTTCAGAATTGTCTGATATCAGACATTTTCGACAAATTTGGTTTTTGGTTTACTGGGATTGTTCTAAAAAATATACAATCTATATATTTGTTGCTACTTCGACTAGAACATAAAAAAGTTACGACGAAGTTTTAATTAAGAAATTATAATATACTTAAATATAATATTTTTTAATTTTTTTTTCAGGATTTGAAATTAAATGTGAAGGAATAATAAGAAAGTGCTTTTTAATCCATATTTAAAAGTAGTTAAAAATTTCATAAAAATAAAGAGTGACATTGTTTCTTTTGCCATCTTTAGGGGGGATATAATAATAAATACTTTATACTTTTCTAAACTGTTGATCAAAGTGTTTTTAAAACATCAGAATAAAGCTTTCGCCATTTGTGTACTAATTTTAAAACACATTGTTTCTACTTCTTATCTTTGGTGATAAAGTTATTGAAATCAAAAAGTATTTTCACTCCTTGTTTTTTCACATCACTAACGACTTTTAATTACTTTTCAATCCTTCCTGAAAATGTATATTTTCAGGCAGTTACTGAGGGATAAATTTATGATACCTTTGGCATTCAAATGAGATTACCCTGCATTAAGCAGTTTTTCCAACTGGGATCTTCGAAATTTTGTGGTTTTTAATTCTTGATTTTTTGTCTTGGTCTCGCACAGAGTTAGGACTTTGTTCGCCATTTCCTATTTTTCTAGGTCTTAAATTTACGTATCAAAGAACACGAAAGCTACCAATTTTTTTTATTGAAATAGTACTAATGGTTTGAAATTTTCTTCAGAACTCATTTAAAATATCCATGCCAATCTGCCGATAATCCAGCAGACTTGGCAAGAGGTCAAAGTTTTGCTTGAGAGCCGAGTGTTATTTGTGCACACAAAGAAAAACTTCAGTTGGATAAACCGACTTTCTGCTGCAATCGCCAACGTTCCATAGTATCAATGGTAACAAGGTTCGATGTATCGTATAATAGTTGCTTCAATCATATCACGGTATTAACAGTCAATAACACAGCTATTCCAACCGAAATCACGTTTACGATTGGTTGCAACAACTGGCGGTTATTACCAGCAAACAATTGTGAGGTACATGTTACTTCAGTACCAATAATTGGTGATGCCAACAGATGAGTTCTTTTATAATGACCAAATCCTGTCCAGTACGCTGTTTGGTTTCCAAACCAAACAGCCATATAAATACACAAACTTTTAATAAATAAATATTTTCCAGAATAAAGCAGACTTAACTGAAAAAAGGCTCTGTAGAAAGAGATTCAGCTCCAACGAGGTAATTATAGATTAAACAAATGCCTTATTTATGGACCTCGAAAAATCCTATTTTTTGGAAGGAATACAAAAAGAAACGACTAAGTGCATTCAGCTAAGAGGAGATAATGATGAAAAATAACATTTTTTTCCAAAAAAAAATATATCTTATTCGAAAATTTAAGGAAGTATTGATATGCTCTCGTATCATAGCATTTTAATGAAACTTGCTTTGTGCCGTTTAAAATTTGGGACAGTATTGCACTAAACGAATGCTCAAAATCGAGATATAACATTGAAACTATAGGTGGTTTACTAACCCTATTCATATAGCTTACAATATAATTAAAGAACAATTTTATAAATTAAATTTAAAACTTTCCTAACAATATTTTGAGTATGTCCCTAAATCTATTTAGTCTGAAGAGTGTGATGAGGGTGGCATAAAATTGGGACCACCCAACTTTTGACTTTCCTTGTGCGTTTGGGTTTATTTTTTATTGCTTTTTGTCCCTTTAGTCTCTATAAGTAACTCTTTTTATATCTGGGAAGATTTGCCCTATTTACGTGCCTAAGCATTGCTTAACTATGTTATCAGGCAGGTCCTACCTCATTTCATTTGCCCGATATCATCGGCGTTTTAACTTGTAATGTCAACCTCGCTTGTGAGAAAACTTTTAATGCTTGCCGAAATCAAAGACACGGCTTAGCGGCCCAAATCGGATGTAGTTGTTATTTCCAAAAGATTAAAACCCTCTGTATAATGTACGACACCTGCTGCCTTGACAAGGATTCATCCATCGAAGGGGACGTGAGCTGTTCCCCGACATGAGTGTAGTTCAGCGTTTGCATAACCTCTACATGTCCTTGCATAAGTAAGTCACTCTCTTAGAAGCACACCGTAAAAAAATGTTGCTCAGCCTTAGAATAGCATCCACTGAAATTCGTATACTACAAACTTATACATAACATATTCCATGCGAATATATGTAAATTTTTCCTGTAACTCTAAAACTTTTCCCTGGCGCTTTCATGAATGTTAAAGACGGAGGGAAACTGACAATAAAAATGAATCTCATCCCTTTCTGTCATTTACATGGAATGTGTATTATTTCGCTGACACCACAGCCTGAAAGTATGCAGAGCAAATAGTGTTACCCCCAAAAGTATGCAAAAGTTAATTTAATATATGCAAATTATAGAAAATTTCAAAAACGTTTTTTCGTTGTACAGTATAACTATATGTGACGCGCAAAATAGAAAGGGACCTAAGGGTAAAAACTAGTTTTATTCAGGAGAGCCATTTTAAAGATTTAAACACGTGTATCTTTGGTGTACCATCACTTTCATAAAACGCTCATATCTCTGGGAGGGAACACTTTTGGGGCATGGGATCGGTCTCATTCGTCCACATCAAAAAAAGGGAAAATTGATTTTTTTTACCCTTAGGCCCCTTTCTCTATGCGCTGTCACATATATGTATGTACACCAAAGATACACGTATTTAAATCTTTAAAATGGCTCTCCTGAACAAAACTGATTTTTACCCTTAGGTCCCTTTCTATTTTGCGCGTCACATATATACAATAGTCTACTAAACGATAAGCATATTGAGATAGTCAACCGGCTGCAAAATGTGTTTTTTTCAGCGTCCTAAAAGTAGGCAATATGTGTGTGATTCTTAAAGCTCCATTAGGCTGGCAATAATGGTTAAGGCATGCTTATCCACTATTTTTATAGTCTCAATATCATTCTTGTCATAGCAGATATGAATTTAGAACTTATGTTGATTTTGTAGTTCGGATAGATTTTCCAACTGCTTTGTGCTCTGTGTGTACAAAAGTATCGTCTTGCCTACCTAGGTTGCAAGTTATTCGATGACCTTAACGGCCTAGTAGTTGCTCCTTTTACCCCCTATCGTGAAATACATATAGAAATTTTTCGTGATTGTATAAAGGCTATAAGCACATTTAGGAGCGATATGCAACCGACCTAACTTTCTCTTCATCCATTATGTACTAATTTCGAATGAAGTCGGCCCCGAGGGACCTCGTTAATTCAATTTATCCTTGCTCTAGATCTTAATTGCAAACTTGTTCCGATATGGTCCGTTTTCATCTGATCTGGTAACCGTGCCAATTTCCATCAATATTCATTGTAATATGTGGTTTCTTGAACGGTAAAACCTTAAATCGGGGGAACAATTGTGTTGGAGCTTTATTTAGTTGTAAACTGATTTTTTCAATTTAAATAGCTTCCATCCTTGGTTCAAAAAAGTACTAGATGTACGGTTAGCGACCATTTATAACCTATAGTGAAACTGGGCAACAAAGCTTCATATTTTCGTATTCCTCCACACAAAGGTCTTACCCGATTTCGGACCTACAGCTCATACGAGGGCTGCTATATATATTTCTGGCATAATATTGAAAATGCGAATATTTATCATCAATAATGGTTTTATTGTTTTTGAAAGTATTCTCCAGCATGATTTATACACTTTTGCATGCGCTAAAACCAATTGTCGAAGCACTTTTTCCACTCCGATTGAGAAACCTCCATAACATGGTTTTTGAACGCTTCAACAGCATCTCATGGCGACGAAAATCGTGGACCACGCATTTTTTTCTTCATGTGCGGGAATAAAAAGAAGTCATTGGGTGCCAAGTCAGGACTGTACGGCGGGTGACCCATCAATTCGACGTTTTGGCCGGTCAAAAATGCGCCAATTCAAAGTGCTTCTTCCACGAACAACTTTCGTTGGATTTGGCTCATCTTCGAAGACCGACACGGTCGATTGCTGTTTTGTTTCGGGCTCATACGCATAGATTAATGATTCGTCACCTGTGACGATCTTATAAACGTCTTTTAAACCACCGCGATCGTATTTTGTTAAAATTTCTTTGCACCAATTGACACGAGCCTTTTTTTGAGCGATTGCCAAATTGTGCGGGATCCAACGAGAACAAAACTTTTTTACGGAAAGATGTTCTTGCAATATCGAATGTATGCTGGTGGAAGAAATGCCCACGGATGCCTCTATCTCACGGTATGTCACATGGCAGTCATGCATTATCAGTTCACGCACGATATCAATGTTCTCTGGCACAACGGCCGTTTTTGGACGACCTTCGTCTTTGAGCGAGCGTCGGCCACGATTGAATTCATTAAACCAGTTTTTCACAGTGCTATAGGATGGTGCTTCATCGCCATACAAAGATATAAGTTCATCGATGCACTCTTGTCGTGATAAACCACGTTGAAAGTTGTGAAAAATGATCGCATGAAAATGTTCATGAGTTAATTCCATGTATTTTGCCAAATTGATTTTTTCAATTCACTGTAAACAACACCAATGATGGTCGTACGTCAAAACGTTCGGAATACGTTTATGCTAAAAAAAGTCAAACTTTCCAATGGAAATATCAGATGGCGCCAGGTAACACTTAGTGATGCCTAGGCTAGAAATATTAAAGCAACCCTCGTATAAAACCTGATTACGCCCGCAGCTCTAAAGCCACAAATTAACCCGTTTACTCCCAAACTGAGCATGGTACGTTTTGAGCTGCCAATTGCCATGCCCTGTAGCATTAAACATATTGGTCCATATTTTCTTATAGCCCCCACACAAAAGTCCTTCCCGATTTCAGAATCTTTAGCTTTAAAAACCGCAATTTATATCCGATTCCTACTAAATCTCAACTAACGAGCGATCAACGCCCATGTCCTGTGACATCGCACCATATTTTTTCATGTTTTTGAATAGCCCTCATACAAACGACCCTCCCGATTTGAGGTCCTGCAGCTCTAGAAGTCAAAAAATAATACCGGATTACGCTCACATTTTGTATGGTTCGTTACGTGCGACAAATAATTAACTTCCCTGCAAAAGCTCCAGACAGGGGTGCTTAATCCTCTGAATAACAGAGTGGTATAGGGTATCTTAAAGTCGGACATGCCCGACTTTAACTTTTTTACTTGTTTTACTTTAGTTAAGGTTATTTTTAAAATAAGGGCAAAATTGTTCATTGAGTAAGCTTTATAAATGTGCAGTCCTCTATTAGGGAGTACCATTACAATCTCACCGGCATCTCTGATTACAAACATTAATTAGGTTCACTGTATGAACATATTACGGGGAACGAATAAACACAAAAAGTTTAGTATACTTTAGGGATTTTCAACGAACTTCGGCTGAATGCATACTTCTGGGGGTTGTTCGCAGCAAATAGAGTGTTGAGTTGTTTCTACTGTTGTTGTCGTTTGACAAATATATCGGGTTATTGAAACGTTTAATGCTGGGAACAGGGTTTCAAGCGTATTACTTCGAGCCTTAAATGTGTGTTTTATCTTAGCTAAATATCAATCTACGAGTATACTTTAAGGAAAAAATTGAAAGGAGAGTGAGTGAGAGAGAGCATAAGTAGAAAACAAAAAAATTAATTCTTTTTGTTTAATTGTGCATAAAAGACCTGGGGATTTTTTAAATACAACGAGGACAACGAAGAGCAAGCAACCAGCCTCCTTTGTTGATAGTATTTTTTGGACCATTTATCCCAAAACGTTTCCTTACCGCGCTGGCTGGTTGGTAGTGGTTGGGGAAATTTTACAAAGCAGCCAATAATAATACGTAACTGCAACATAGCAACATGTTCACCAGTACAGGCGCAACTGTACAACAATACCTGTGGGATGTGCAAGACCCTGTAGGAGGCCTTCCAAGGGAGCTCGAAAACATGCTTGCTGCATTCTATAATCATTTAATATCAACACAGGATTAGATTGCAGCACAAGACCTGCCGTGCTCGCTTTTTTGGTAGGCCATCTAGAAGGTCGCCTAGAAGGCCAATTTTGAAAGCACTATTTTTGGTGCTTAACTTAGTTTGTTCGGACATCTGTGCTGCCTTCACTTACCAGACATGGTAGTATGCCTTCATTTAGAAGAGATCCTGGATCGTTAATAACTTTTTTGTTGAAGAACTTATAAAAGATTGCACTAAGGAGTGAGACAAAAATGAACAACAAGGCCTTTTTGCAGACCTTTTACAGAAGCGGGACCATCATTTGTATTGAAGGCCTTTGGAAGGCATTAGCGAATGTGAGTATTGGATTCGGAAAAGGGCCTTCCAAATTGTCCCTTATAAGAAGACCTTGCATATTCTGCCGCTTGATAGCGACGACACAGACACGCATACACATATACATGTATAAGTATGTACGCAGCTTAAAAATACCCAGCAAACCAAACCTTCGGAATGCGGTCAGAGTTCTGTACGACAATCGGCAAAATCTTCCGATTTCTTACCGAGTTCTTAACGAAAAACATATGAGAGGGTTGACAAAAATGCTAAACTAATTCTAACGATTGTGGTAAGAATTCTCAATAGAGTTTCGATATTGTCATAATTGTCTGATATCAGACATTGTCGGCAATTTTGGTTTACTGGGTATTTTAAGAAATAGTGCAAACAGAAGAAACAGAAGAAGAAAAATATATAAAAGAAAAACCCGAAATCCAGAAGAATTTTACTTTTCCCCGTCTGCCATTATTTTACGGAGTAGTCAAAGTGGAACGTGTGGCTATGTCAAATACAAAACGCGAAATAGAATTGGAGAATACAGAAACGAAGATGGAAGGAACGACAAAATGAAAAATGGAAAATTGTCATTCAGGCAAAATAAATAGAGGGAAAGAACCGAAGTTTAGCGTCACGTATTCGTTTTTACTTAAACATTCCATCAACAAAATAGACGAATAACTTTTCAAAGAACAGAGCTTTGGTAAAATTTTTTAAAGTATTTATCGGGACCTACTTCATTTTTTTAAATATTAAAATATGCAAAAATACAAATCAAGCGTGGAATCATTATTTATTTCATTCGAAAATACATTTTATGCTATTTATTTTGTGAACATAATTTCCTTAGGGTGTCCATTCTGAGGGTCCAATTTTAGATGACTTGTTCCAGAATTTCGACCGGTATGGCGTTAATGACACGCGTAATGCTGGCTTCCAAAACCAGAATCGTAGCTGGTTTGTCAGAATAGCATTTAGGATTTTGCTTAGCCCCAAAGAAAAAAGTCTAAATGTGTGATGTCACACAATCTAGACGGCCAGCGCTTCGATCCAAGACCTGAATTAGCTGCTCTTCGAAATGACCTCTTAATAGATCCTTTGCCTGAGCAGCTGTATGCCAAGTGGCAATGTCCTGTTGAAACCAAATGTCGTCAAGATTACGGGCTTCAATTTCAGGTAGCAAAAAGTCCGATATCATGGCGCGATAGCGAGCACCATTCTCGGTTACATTCCGGCCATCATCATTTTTAAAAAAATATGGACCGATGATTCCACCAGTCCATAAACCACACCAAACCGTGGGTTTCTCTGGGTATAATAGCACCTCTTGAAACTCTTCTTGTTGCTCTTCCGCCCAAATGCGGCAACTTTGTTTATTGACGTTGTTCTAGAAATGGGCCTCATCACTGAACAAAATTTTGGTCGAAAACAGCGGATCTTCTTATTCTTATTTCCATAATACAGTTGCAATTTGGAGACGTTATTGCGATGTAAGTCTTTCCATGATAAAATAGCAAACAATACTGAAAAGAGAAAAAATTAAGTTCAACACAACTCACGCGTAATCTGTGAAAACCCCATAATAAAAAATATCCTCTAAATTGATCACCCGTTACAAATTTGATAAATATTTTCCAAGGATTCCACCAGCCCATAAACCGCACCAAACCGTGGTTTTCGCGGTGGAATTCTTTCCATGATAAAAAAGCAAACAATACTAAAAAGAAAAAAAATAAAGTTTAACACAACTCACGCGTAATCTGTGAAAAAAACCCTATTGAAAAAAATACCTCTAGAGTGATCACCTTTTATATCAATTATTGCTTTGGTTTGGCATAGAAGTGAAGACAAGACAAATCACTGAAAAAATTCCTTTCATATTGACAGTATTCCTAAAATTGTTTCTGTTTGCTTGCTCAACACACAGAGACAAATCGGCTGGAACAACAGAAATTCTGTTGCAAAAGAAGACTATCCGTCGCCATTACCGAATGATTACAATCGTAATGGATATTCGTTTTAACATAGCACAAGCGAAAAAAATTGCCACAACTGTTTGTCGTGCCAACAAATTCGTTGGCATTTAATTGTTGTAAACAATTATTGCTGAAGACAACATATAACAACGGCATAACGGGCTGTTTGTTGGTAAAACTGTTTTTGTTTTAAACGTAGGCTTATTTAAAAAAATAATCTAAATCTAAAATCCGATCAAAATGCAAAAGCATATACGAGAAGAGGGAAATTTATTAAAATAACCTTCTTATTGGAACTGAATCTATATGTGACAGCGCATAGAGAAAGGGACCTAAGGGGAAAACAATCAATTTTCATTTTTTTTCTTCTTTTTTTTTGATGTGGACAACATCTGAGCATCGAATGAGACCGATCCCATGCCCCAAAAGTGTTCCCTCCCAGAGATATGCGCGATTTATGAAAGTGAAGTCGACGATTCTAAGCGCAAATAGAAAGGGACCTAATCTTTAAAATGGCTCTCCTGAACAAAACTGGTTTTTAACCTTAGGTCCCTTTCTATTTTGCGCATCACATATGTATTGGATGCCTCGGAAATGATTCTCTTGATATGTCGAAGTGGAACTTTTTTTCGTCATGCCAAAAGCTATCGAAAAATCGATGGCACAATATCGACAAATTTTTGTCCTAACAAATTGGCCTACCCTAATATACATACGGTATAGCGTTGCAAAATAATAATTTCCTTGGTCCATAAAAAATAACTCAAACCCATGAGAGTCATCCTTTTTGAAATTTACTATAGTCATCTAAGTCCTTTATTTTAAGAAGAAATCATTCACCTCCCGAGAATGTCCGAACTTTTGTTGCATAGTGTAATATGTTACAACAGCGAACTAAACGAGGCTTGGTTACTACAAAGAATTTATTTGTTGTCATTACCAAATACACTAGTTTACAAATTATGATTTTTTTCCTGGTCCAGAATTTTAAAAACCTTTAAATTTTGGCCTCCTAAACATGAAAATAATTTTTAAAAAATATTCCTTTGATTAGTTTTCAATAATATAAAAGTATATAAAATATTTAAAAACATTTAAATAAATTAAGCATAAAGTTTGGACTTTCTAGAGCAAAACAAGCTATCGTTTATAAAAATTGGACAACAACTGGTAGAGATACATGTCCTGGTAAATTTTTCCGATTTTTAAAATTTTAGTTTTTAGGGGTGCCTACGGCCGATTGTTGTAAATCACCCAGCATAGAGTCATGTATAATCACGTCCCACTAAACAACGTATAGCTCTATCATAATGTTATGGTCCAAAAAGCTGAGGCATCTTAAAAAAAAATCGTAAAAATATTCCCAAAATTCTATCTCGAAAACTAATCAGAGGAAATTTTTTTAAAATTCATTTTTGTGTTTAGGAGGCCAAAATCTATAGGACAAAAAAATATTTAGAACTCTTGACCAGAATGACTGTATTAGTGCCAAAGTAACATTTACTTCACAATTGTTTGGTTGTAATAACCACCAGTTGTGACAACCTTTAGTTTTACTGAATTCGGTTGATATAACCGAAAATTTGCCTGTTATGTGTTATGATGAATATTATTGTAGCAACCTATGGTAAGTCGAACCATGTTACCATCGATACCATGAAATGTTGGTGATTTCAACAGAAAGTATGTCTATTGAACCGAGTATTTGTACTTAGTTGGGACATAAATACTGTTACAACATTGAACACACCCATTTCTATAGTAGAACTGAACATACCCTGTTAATGTCATATGGGTTTTGAAAGCTAACCTCAATAGCGTTAGTCTGTAACGGGATTTTAAAATTGTTCCAACTTTCATCATGGAGTGGTCAGATAATGAGAACCGTATCGCTGTAATAGCGCTTTTTAAGTGTGAAATGAAATAAAGCGATATTTTCAAAACGCTCCGGCAACTAGGAATTAGCCACATGTTCCTCTACCGATGCATAAAACTGTTTGAGGAGACTGGTGATGTAAAAGAACGTCGGGCCGCCCACGCTCTGTTCGAACACCGCATGTTATCAAAATCAAGAATTCACAAAAATCCGCTCCGAAAACAGGAAATCGTGGCCCGTGAGAGGAATATCACGCAAAAGTCCATGAGTCGAATCAATAAAAAATACTTGGGAATTGGGGCTTTCAAACGACATTTATTGACTGCAGCTTTAAAAAAAACATAGGATTGAAAAATGCAAACGTCTTTTGGTGAAGTACTTGATAATTTGCATAGAAACATTTTGCTCACCGATGAAAAAATTTTCACCGTTCAGGAAAAAATTAACAAGCAAAATGATAGAGTGTATGAGCGGTCATATAAGGAAGCATCTGAACTGATCCCAAGGGTGGAAAAGGGTCATCACCCAGCTTCAGTCATGGTTTGGTGGGGTGTCTCTTTCGATGGGGACACTGACCTGCAATTCTGCCAACAAGGAGTTAAAACATCAGAAAAAGTTTACCAAGAAGCCGTTTTGGAAGCTGTTGTGAGGCCTCTTAACAATTCCCTGTTCCAAAAACCAGCCATGGACTTTCCAGCAGGATTCTGCGCCGGCCCATAAGGCTAAAACGACCCAGGCCTGGCTTCGAAACAATTTGCCAGCGTCCATTTCCTCTGAAGAATGGCCCTCAGGCAGTCCAGATTTGAACCCATTGGATTACAAATTGTGGACGGTTTTAGATGACAAGGTTTGTCACAAAAGATACCCCAACATTGGATCTCTTAAGACTGCTTTGGTTCGAGCTGTGGCCAATTTTCCAATGGACGAGGTTCGTGCAGCTATTGACGATTGGCCAGTGCGACTTAAGGCGTGTGTAAAGGCAAAAGGCGGACATTTCGAATAAGTAGATTCTTTTTTGATACAACATACACTAGTAAATATATTAAAAAATATTTGGTACAAAAACATTCAGTACTTTTTATTTTACAGCATAAAACGTGTGTAACAGCATTTATGACCCTACTAAGTAGTTTGGACCGATTTCCAACAAATTTCTACTCTGTGTGCGTCTTTACAGATCTGTTCTCAGTCTTTGTTACATTTTGCCGCCTTATCTAAGTTTAGGGTGCATTTTCGGCATCGTGTGTTTGCACTGTCAATTAAATTACAAATGGAAACAAAGGCACCTTCAGCCGTTTGTTCTACTTAACACTCGAGCAATCGTTAACGCCATTAAAGCGCAAATTGTTTTGTTGCACACTTGCCGTGGAGAGGCAACAAATGAAATGGTTTTTGTGTAGCGAAACGTGACTACAACTTCCGGTTCTATCTCAATTTTCGTTTTCAATTAAATTAGCCGTAATGCCCTGGCGCTGTACTACCGTCGGTTGGCTGGGTTGGTTGGCTTGATGGCAACAATGTCTGGCACTTGTTTCCTTGCAGCCACCACCAGCATGGCTAAAGTGTTGCTTTACGCCAATGTTATATAACAGTTAATTGTGTCAACTTGTTTCGGTTTCGTTTCCGCCCCACAAAGAAGCCTAAAAGAAAAGTATAGGGGAATATTTGCCCTCCCCAACATTGCAACCATGGTGGCTCGTAGAGTGTCAGGATATCGATGTCGCACGCGATACTCACTACCACAGGCACCAACATCTTTGGGGATTACATTTCCATGCTAATTCGTTTTTTCCTCCGTTTTTGTACTCTTTTGGAAAAGTGTTATAACAAATTAGTGTCAAAAACGTCATATATGTATGTATTAGTATAGTATACACATACCTACCTACACTTTTTTTTAGCACAGCCTAATATACACATTGATGTAATTTATAAAACAAGCTGTAGGAATTTAAATTGACGTGGTTGTGATTTCAGTTTTGCTCCGGTTTGTTTTATATTGTGATTAAAATATAAATTTGTTTTTAGCGTTTGAATATTTAATTTATTGTAATTTGCTTCCGGCTTTCGTTTTCCGTTTCTTTTTCACCTCACGTTGGGCGCCAGTTTTTCATTACGGCTGGCACAAGGAACAATTCTATATCCTACGAAGACCAAATGAAAAATGACAGGTTTTTCTATCGCACTGAGTAGAGCATTTAGACAATGAATGTTTTTGAAATTCCTGTAGGTTGTATTTTTGTCGATAAAAACTGTTATTCTTAGTTCATAGTCAGATTTTAGAACATAATTGATTGAACTTTTAATTCTATAGAACCCAACAAATTATTAAAAATGCAGTTGAAAAAAAGACTTCTTGTTGCAAGAAGGTTTGTTGTGGGTTATTCGAAAAATTACCTCATAAGGTGTGTTTAAGATGTCATACCATAGGATGCAGTGTGATTTACACACAACCATATTATGATCCCCTCAGAAACAATACTATAATTTACACTCAACCTTACTATGATCAACACAACCATACAATGATCCTTACAACCACAGAATGTTTCACACGCAACTATTTTATAAGCCGTACAACCGTAATTTGATCCCACCGAATCATACTATGATCCCCAAAATTATTATGGTTAGGTTTTGTTGTCATTCAACAATAAAGATTTTTATTATGAAAAATAATTAAAAATACACTAAAATCAAAATAAGAGAAATGATTCATTTTACAATAGAAAAAAAAAACAGTTTAATAAACGTAGGTGTTCTATTTATTAAAAATAGTTTTTTTCTTTTTGTTAATACAGGGTGTCCGTCGGGAAGGTATACTACTTTGTTTATTTGTAATTTTTGATTAAATGAAAGAGAATGGATCTTACATTGATAAATGTATTATTTAATGTCGGCAATTATATATGGGATACAATATCAGATAAATGTCCGCCTCTGTTAGCCTCACAAATGCGAGCCCTTATGAGCACAGTTTTCATTTCATTCTCACACATTTCACGCGGTATTGCATTAATTTCATCACGAATATTTTGTTTGAGTTGCTCAAGCGTTTCTGGTTTGTTGGCATAAACCTTGCTTTTCAGATATCCTCCCAAAAAGAAGTCCGGCGCAGTCAAATCAGGCAACCGTGGAGGCCAATCAACATCACAATTTCTTGAAATAACTTGTTGTGGAAAGAGGTCTCGCAGTAATTCCATTGTAATCCTTGCATTATGCGATGCGGTACCGTCTTGTTGATGCCACATGTTAATCAAGCCCAAATCAAGCAGTTCTGGCGTTAAAAAGTTTTCAATCATATCACGATATCGCTCCCCATTGACAGTAACCGTTACCCCATTTTCATAGAAGTAAGGTCCAATGATTCCTCCTGACTAAATTGCACGCCAGACCGTCACTTTTAACGGATGCAAAGGTGACTGATGTATAATTTGAGGGTTTTCTATTGCCCAGAACCTATTCTGTTTATTCGCATATCCATTCAAATGAAAATGTGACTCGTTACTCATTAAGATTTTTTTCCATGAAAATCGAGGTTGTCATGGGCGAGCTGTAACATCCTATTGGCATATGTACAGCGGCGTAAATGGTCTTTTGGAAGAAGCTCTTGTGTCAACTGAATCTTAAATGGAAACAAAGGCAAATCCTTGAGCAAAGTTGTTATTAAAAATGCTGGGCGCTGTTCTGGCATTAAAATGATGACAATAATTTCGACGATTTGAGATAATACACTTGCCGAAAGAATAATAAAATTCAACAATTTTGACGCGTTTCTGTACATCATATGTAGCCATCGTTTAATCTATAAAAAAAACTAAAGTTTATAAACTGCAAAAGAGAAAAAAAGTTACGAATATTTTGTTAACCTTCAGTTTTATTTGTGTCACCTTGTACATGGCTTCTTCGTGGTATAGCCTGGTATTTCCCCCTCTATCTGGCCAATTAACTTTTCAATTTTCCCATACGCAATATTTTCTAATTCACAATTTTATTTTTCGAAATGCGACCTTAAATATTTGCACCCCCATAGTTGAGCTACAGAGCAGCGCGTGTGCTGAACTATGAATATTGGAATTCCTTCTAACGAAAACTTCTCAAACCAAACAATGGCGTTGCATTTTGTTTATGTTTTGCTTTTAACATTTTAAATTTTTTACTTTAAACTTTTTTCCACTTTCCGCAGCGTTGCAAAATGAATAGCACAAACACGAACACCGGGTGGTGTGGCTGCCATAAGTGAAAACTTTTTCCTCACCCACCCCCCCATAAAAAAACAATTACTGTGGAGGAGCTAAAACAAGTTTTCATTAAACACTTGCAGGGTTTAGGTTTACCTTTCATCAGGCATTAAAAGGAAGTGGAAACTTCAAAATGAAATATAGTATTAAACTGTTTTTTTTTTGGTTATATCTGAGGAAAAAATTCTATATTTTTTTGGGGGAAAATAGTGTCAGAAATGTTGATTTTAACAAAACATTTTACGTTAATTCACTAAAAAAATATTTGTACTATTGTCGCATACCGCTTTGGAAACTTGTTGTTTAGTAAATACGATAGCGTAGTCTAAGGAGCCCGTTGCACAAAATTATTTTGCCAAAACTTCTTTTCAATAAATGCACTGTTGCATCATTTTTTAAGTGTAAAGTGATCCAATTGTCCAACCCAAATAGAAGTCTCAGTTTTTGTCAATATTTCGAGCGGTAAAGAGCTGCCATTGTCAACGATTGATTTAAACAGAAATCGCTAGATGGACGACCCGTTAATAACCATACACCACGGACAGTTTCAGGAAAATGATAAACTTTTTAAACCCCCCCTCCCCCGCACACACACAACCCATTCAGTGTTTCCAACTGTTATCGCTTGACCAGATGCCATTTCCGTGAATGTTCCTTACGTTGCGGAACCTTCAAACGAAATGAAATGTTTTGCTCGTGCAAAAATGTATTTGCATTCTTCATTTAGCTTGAAGAGCTTCCAGTAGTTTTATTTGTTTGCGCTTTTCATCTTCTAAGGATTCTATGGGATGAAAGAAGTCGGACAGCACTTGTGTATATTTGCACAACTTTAGCTAGCAAAGTGTTGTATTTCAGCATGGACACTTCCAATAGGAGGTGTTTATTTAGCTGGCAGCAGCCAGCTGTGGCATAAATGGTGGAATACTTATCAAACAAATAGATTTAAACGTAATTATTGTTTTATATAGAAAAGTGCTTTGATGGTGTCTTGTGGAAATTCGGAAGTAGCACAAACAATTTGCATACTTTTAGAGCACATGACAATTTGCCTTTGTCTGCGTTTAGAACCATACTAATATTTCGCAATTTCCCTGCAGATGCATTTCAAGGCAATTGCCTTTATTATTTATTTTTTATTGACGCTGTCGTTGAGCCAAAAATGAACAAAATTTTGGTTGAAAAACGTTTCTCACCGAACGCTCATATCCATTACTTAGTAGGGACATAAATACTGTTACACACGTTTTATGCTGTAAAATAAAAAAGTACTGAATGTTTTGGACCAAATGTTTTTTAATATATTTATTGATGTATATTGTATCCAAAAAGAATCTACTTATTCGAAATGTCCGCCTTTTGCCTTTACACACGCCTTAAGTCGCGTTGTACATTGGAAAATTGGCCACAGCTCGAACCAAAGCAGCCTTAAAAGATCCAATGTTGGGGTATCTTTTGTGACAAACCTTGTCCTCTAAAACCGTCCACAATTTGTAATTCAATGGGTTCAAATCTGGACTGCCTGAGCACCATACTTCAGAGGAAATAAGTATACATGTGGGCCAAAAGTTACCATGAAGTTAAAAACTTTGATAACTTTTTCGTTTATTGTTTTTTTTTTTTTAGATTATATAGTACGAGGGTTTCTATATACGAGAGCGACCGCAAAACTAACTGGCCTGGCACATTTTCTGTTTTACTAGCAACTTTTTTTCTTTTGTTTTTTAAAAGCAATCTTTTATATGTCATCTGTCAAAATTTCTGAAATATTTAATGATTATTTTCTTTGTTTCAGGTGATTGAAGTAAAAAAGTTTAATATTTTTGAAAAATGGAAAATAAAGAGTTTCGTGCGGTAATTAAACACTTTTATATGAAAGGTTATACGCCACAATTAATCAAAGATGAATTGGATTCTGTTCATAGTGATAATGCACCATCATACTCCACCGTGAAATCCTGGGTTCAACAATTTAAAATGGGTCGTTCAAGTATGTAAGATGAACAGCGCTCTGGAGGACCGAAAACTGCTACTACTATTGAAAACATTAGAAAAATATTTAATGAAGTAACTAAAGATAGACAAATAAAGCTCAGAAAACTTGCTGATATTGTTAAAATACACGAAAAACAAGTTTGGAGTATTTTACATGATGAACTCCACATGAAAAAGCTATCCGCAAGATATGTGCCGCGTTTGTTGACTTTGCCCCAAAAAATCTTCCGTTGGACCAATTCCGAGGAGCTTTTAGCGATTTATCGGCGTAATCCAATAGAGTTCTTGCGCCGATTCATAACTGTTGATGAAGCATGGATCCATCACTACATCCCAGAATACAAAGAACAGTCAAAACAATGGATAGAAGCTGCTAAAAGTGGTCCCAAGAAGGCGAAAACTGTTAAGTCAGCAGGAAAAGTAATGGCCACAGTATTTTTGGATGCAAGGGGTATAATATTTGTTGATTATCTTGAGAAAGGAAAAAAAATAGTGAATATTATTGTGCATTATTGGATCGGTTGAGTGAAGAAATCAAGATAAAACGACCGCATTTAGGAAAAAAGTTCTTTTTCATCAAGATAATGCTCCTTCACACACTGCATTTTTAACTCAACAAAAACTGGCCGAATTACGATTTGAAATTGCTCCGCATCCACCATATAGTCCAGATTTAGCTCCTTCTGATTATTTTTTGTTTCCAAATTTAAAAAAAATTCTCGGTGGCAAAAAATTTTCGTCCAATAGCGAGGTTATTGCTGAAACTAAGGCATATTTTGAAGGTCTTGAAAAATCTTATTTTTCGGATGGAATTAAAAAACTTGAAAAACGTTTGATGAAGTGTATTGAGTTGGAAGGAGATTATGGTGAAAAATAAATAATAATAATTCCAAAGAAAAACGGTTCTTTTTATGTTAGGCCAGTTACTTTTGCGGTCGCCCTCGTATATTTCATGACTAGGCAACACTAAGTGTTGCCTGGCGCCATCTGACATTTATATTGGCAAGTTTGACATGCTTTAGCATAAACGTAGTCAGAACGTTTTGACGTACGACCATCAATTGTGTTGTTTACAGTGACTTGAAAAAATCAATTTGACAAAAAAATGGTATTAACTCTTGAACATTTTCGTGCGATCATTTTTCACAACTTTCGACGTGGACTATCACGACAAGAGTGGCAGTCCAATCCCACGACCACCATCCTATAGCACCGTGTAAAACTGGTTTGATGAATTCAATCGTGGCCGACGCTCGCTCAAAGACGAAGGTCGTGAAGGTCGTCCAAAAACGGCCGTCCTGCCAGAGAACGTTGATGCCGCGCGTGTACTGATAATGCAGGATTGTCATGTGACATACATTGAGATAGAGGCATCTTTGGGCATTTCTTCCACCAGCATACATTCGATATTGCATGAACACCTGTTCGTAAAAAACGTTTGTTCTCGTTGGATCCCGCACAATTTGACAATAGCTGAAAAAAAGGCTCGTGTCGATTGGTGCAAAGAAATTTTGAAAAAATACGATCGCGGTGCTTCGAAAGACTTTTATAAAATCGTCACAGGTGACGAAACATGGATCTAGGCGTATGAGCCCAAAACAAAACAGCAATCGACCGTGTGGGTCTTCGAAGACGAGCCAAATCCAACGAAAGTTGTTCGTGGAAGAAGCACTTCGAAGCAAATGGTCGCCTTTTTATTCGGAAAAACTGGTCATGTGGGCAACGTAGGACGGTCAATTCTGAGTGGTACACCTTAATTTTTTTGCCTGAAGTCTTCGGAGAAATTCGAAAAACGAACAGGAGAAGGCGAATCCTTGTGCACCAAGACAATGCGAGCTCATACACATTGGCTCAAACCAGTGCCTTTTTGACCGGCCAAAACGTAGAATTGATGGGTCATCCGCCGTACAGCCCTGACTTGGCACCCAATGACTTCTTTTTATTCCCGCACATCAAGAATAAAATGCGTGGTCAACGATTTTCGTCGCCAGAAGAGGCTGTTGGAGCGGTCAAAGATAATGTTTTGGAGGTGTCTCAATCGGAGTGGAAAAAGTGCTTCGACAATTGGTTTGAGTGCATGCAAAAGTGTAAAACTCATGCTAAAGAATACTTTAAAAAACAATAAAACCAGTTTTGATTATATATATATTCCCATTTTCATGATTAGGCCAGAAATATATTTAGCAGCCCTCTTATTATAACTTATAATCTGAGAAAAAAAATAAAAAAAAACGCATAAACGAAAAAGTTTTTAACCCCATGGTAACTTTTGGCCCATATTGTACAACACACTTGTGCAACCCAAAAAAGTGTGTTGCTCTGTGTCATTATTTGTTTTTATTTAAAATTATTTATTAATTTGTTTTTGGTTGTTACTAAAAAATATTTTTTCGTTATTTACTTAGCATTTTTATTAAATTTTTTTATTTGTCATATAATTTGTTTTTCAGATGTTTTTTTTTAAGAATATAAAAAGGTTTTATTCGTTATATATTTTAAATTCGCTCTCCCCTGTAGTTCGGCTCTCCTGCCAACTTCCCGCGATGGCATGCAAAGTCCTTCTATTTGCTGCTACCAAAATACAAATTTAACATCCGAAGTAAAAAAAAAGTTTATTTTTGTATTTCTCTGCTGTTTCTAAACACAATTTCCGTTTTCTATCGAAGGCAGACGTCCTACAAATACAGCAAACTTTTTCTTTTCATCCGCGTTTTCCTTTCCTCCTGCTAGTGCGTCGCCTGGAAATGAAAGAAGGATATTTCTTGTTTGATTGTGCCTCTGTACGTGATTTCCTGGAAACACAATATTTTATGCCTCGTATTATGTCAAATATCAAGTTTTGAAATGTAATTTCAGACGCCTTTAACAGAACGTGAGTCCGAAAAATTTTGTTGCATTGTGTTATTATTTTTTTTGTTCAGAATTATTTATTATTTTGTATTTGTATTTAATTTTTTCCGTTGTTTGCTTAGCATTTTTATTTTATTTATTTTTTTAATGTTTTTATTTTTTTATATTTAATTTAATTTTTTTGTATGTTTTTTTTTTATAAAAAATCGTTATATTCGATATAAATTTAAAACTCACTTTCGCCTGTAGTTCGGTACGGTTCTCCTTGCAACTGTCCGCGGAGACATGCAAAGTCCCTCTATTTGCTGCTGCGACTCAAATGTACTCGCCCACGTACACCCACTAATATACAAGTTTAACATCCGAAATAAAAAAAAGTTTATTTTTGTATTTCTCTGCTGACTCTAACACAATTTCCGTTCCTATCGGAGGCAGAAGTCCTACAAATACCGCAAACTTTTTCTATTCCGCGGAGGTTTTTCCTTTATTTTGCTGTGCGTGTTTTCCTGGAAACATAATATTTTATGTTTCTCCACTGCCGCCTCAGCTCCAACGTCGGTTCCTGTGTAAACCTTAAAAAAAAATTTTTTTCTTTCATTTTCTTTAAATTTTTTTGTTGTTGCTTCATCTTTTACTGGGCAATTTATTGTTGTCATAAGTTGGGATGTTGGGCTTTTCGCCAGGATGACAACAATTGAAAATAACTTCACTTGTCCGGCGGCCAATCTCTTCGCATGTCTTGTATCTGCTGAGTTGTGAGTAGATTTATTTGCTTCTTCACGTCTATTTTTCATTTGCTCCATTTGATGTTATGGTTGTTGTTGCTGCTGATAACCGAGTGATTGGCAGAATTTGCTGTTGTTTGCTTTGTTAACCATTTAGCCGGACAAGCGTTAAAGGATAACTTGGAAATCTGTGTTAATTTGCATAAATATTTGATTTCGTAATGAAACGGAAATTTTTCTTTTGAATTTTGTTTTTGATGTCGAGCGTTATGACATTAATAACCTTTTCACACTTGCCGCCAGCGGTTAGCCCAAAGGCATCCTTCTGGATTACTAATAACTTTTAATAATTTAAACTTAGCCCTTTTTGAAACTTTTTGAATGTGTCAAATGTTTGTTAGTCTATACCATTTTGTTAGAAAACTGATATCTCTAAAGTGGCCTCGCCACATTTGGGCTATGTTGGCTGCTAATTCTTTAAACAAAGAATATTTCGTTTAAGTCAAGACGTAAGTCTTGGTTCAACCAGAAATGTCGACCGGCAGTCGGAGGCAAACAGGAAATCTTTTGACCGTTTATCAACAACCGTGTTTTAATAATGAATTCATTTGTAAACCTTCATCACTGAATGGGGTGTATACTTACTTTGTCATTTCGTTTGCAACACCTTGAAATGTTGATCGAAGACCCAATAAAGCGTATAAATTCTGGATCTTCGGAACATTTTAAGACGATCTAGCCCTGCCCGCTTGGTCAGTTTGCAATCTTGATGCTGGTTGGAATTGTGCGGTGGCATGTGTTGATGTTCCCAAACGGTTAGTATTCAAAATGGGCCAGATCCGTCAAGAGGTAAAAACGGATAAAAAAATGTCTATATTTGTGGCATTTTTGAGGGTTCTTTGCTAATGTATCACAACTTTTAACAGCGAGTGTTACGAAATTTTGGCTATGCTCGGCCAAAAAATGTTTAAGGAGTTCGTTAAGTCATACTTGGATAGTTTAAGTTTTGCAGAAATACTGTTAGTCCCTTCGTCCATTAACGATCCCGAACAATTTATGAGCAAAGGCCATTATCGTGAGTATCCAAGCTTATTTATCATCGTCAGTATCCAATTTTTTTTTATATTTGATCGCTATCGTACAACTTCCGAACTAGGACGGACGGTCGTTTTTTTTTTTCTAAGCAAAGTATTTTTTTAACAAAGTGAGACTGTGGTTGGTCTCATGGATTCGTAGAGGCGAAGTAGCGGGCGTTATGGTCAAAGGTGCCTTAAATTTGTTAACTGTTATTTTTTCCCATTTCTAGGGGGAATCCGTGGTGAAGAGGATTAATAATTCGGCCTGGCCGAACCTATTGTTGGTCTAAGTGGTTTGTTTTACTCCGTTGAGTTGAAATGTTTTTGTTTTGCTCGAAAAGTTAATAAAACTTCTTCCAATATGGCTACTATCATTTCTTTTTTTATAATATTTTTTTGAATCTTTTTGCAAAATTTTAAAAACGGCCAGAAAAATTTGACTAAAATGCTTGGCCAGTCTTTTAGTGTGTCAGAATATTTACACGTATCTAAATTTTGCTCGAACAGTTAATAAAGCGTTTCTTTAAAATCGTATCTATGGCTACTATATTTTTTTTTTATTATTTTTTGTTTTTGTTTTAAGGATTTTTAAGGGGTTCAAATGGGCAAAAAATACATTTCCGGTCATTTCTGAAAAACTTGCTGTGCTGGAAGGCATTGATCGATTTGTAAGGTCATATAAAAGATAAATAAACGATCTATGTTATGTAGTAAAATTTTAATTTAATAATTATTTTTTTGTTTTGAAAATGTCTTTTCAAGGGATACGAACGCTTTATTTGTTCACCTTTGATTCGAAAAAACACAATGTAAACGTAATTTTTATTTTAACATTTTATTATTTTTTATTTATTTTAAATCTTACTCGGAACTTATAAAACGCCGTTCGCCCTTTTTGGGGCTATATGAAAAATAGAAGTGGATTCTACCAGTAGTTATAAAAGTGGAAAAGTCTGCGCAAAGCTTTAATATTTTTTGATGCAATATACTCGTATATACATATAAATATGAAATGTAGTTCTGATCTCAATATCTGCGGCCACGAAGTGCACATTTTTTTTTTAATTTTTTATAGGCTATAACATAAAACGTCAAGTGACATGACGTAAGAAATACTTTAACTTGCTACGAGGGTTGCTATATATATTTCTGGCCTAGACAATACTAAGTGTTGCTTGGCGCCATCTGACATTTCCATTGGAAAGTTTGAAATTTTTTAGCATAAACGTACTTAGAACGTTTTGACGTACGACCATCATTTGTGTTGTTTACAGTGACTTGTTCGGCAAACAAATGGAATTAACTCTTGAACATTTTCGTGCGATCATTTTTCACAAATTTCGACGTGGATTATCACTACAAGAGTGCATCGATGAACTTAAATCTTTGTATGGCGATGAAGCACCATCCTATAGCACTGTGAACAACTGGTTTAATGAATTCAATCGTGGCCGACGCTCGCTCAAAGACGAAGGTCGTCCAAAATCGGCCGTTATGCCAGAGAACATTGATGCCGTGCGTGAACTGAAAATGCAAGATCGTCATGTGACATACCGTGAGATAGAAGCATCCTTGGGCATTTCTTCCACCAGCATACATTCAATATTGCATGGACACGTGGACGTAAAAAAGGTTTGTTGTCGTTGGAACACGCACAATTTGACAATTGCTCAAAAAAAGGCTCGTGTCGATTAGTGCAAAGAAATTTTGAAAAAATACGATCACGGTTCTTCAAAATACGTTTTTAACATCGTCACAGGTGACGAATCATGGGTCTATGCGTATGAGCCAAAAACGTCAAATTAATGGGTCATCCGCCGTACAGCCCTGACTTGGCACCTAATGACTTCTTTTTGTTCCCGCACATCAAGAAAAAAATGCATGGTAAATTTCGTCGCCAGAAGATGCTGTTGAAGCGTTAAAAAACCATGTTTTGGAGGTGTCTCAATCAGAGTGGAAAAAGTGCTTCGACAATTGGTTTAAGCGCATGCAAAAGCGTATAATTCATTCGTCGCCAGAAGATGCTGTTGAAGCGTTAAAAAACCATGTTTTGGAGGTGTCTCAATCAGAGTGGAAAAAGTGCTTCGACAATTGGTTTGAGCGCATGCAAAAGCGTATAATACATGCTGGAGGATACTTTGAAAAACAATAAAACCATTTTTGATGATAAATATTCGCATTTTCTTTATTAGGCCAGAAAATTGTATAGCAGCCCTTACATCATAGTTCAAAATTTCACTACTACTTTACTAGATCGTAGTGTTGTAAATTTTGTACAAATCGGTCAATCCGTTTGAGAACAGCAATTTTTTTGATGCGAGTATTACAAATAGCTAAACCCCTAAAAAAAAGTAATGACAGTCCTTTTTACGATTATCAAGAAGAGCTTCAACTTTTCGAGCAAAAAAAATGTTGGGTAGTTATTTAATGTTCTGAGCTTAATAAACCTACTGTTGGTCTGGTTCTGTTAAAGAAATGTTTGCGAAGATCTTCATATTGTAAGCGCAGTTTGTACTACGTACTTGGTATTTTAATCATAGTTTCCTGCCGGCTCATTTTTGGGGTAGTTGGCATCTCAAGTAGCCACCGCACAAAGGTCCCTCCAGATTTAAGAAGCGGTCGATCTAAACTCCATTCTTCAAATCCTAGCTAGCTGAAATGTAGCTTTAACTCTTTGAGCAAAAAATAATGTATAGCTACGTATAAAATATTCTGTCCCTAATACAACCTACTATTGGTCTGGTCCTGTAAATAAAATAATAGCCAAGAGGTTGATACTGAAAACGCAGTTTTTACTTCATACTCGGTATTTTAAACAAAGTTTCATGCCGGCTCATTTTTGGGGTAGTTGAAATCTCAAGTAGCCACCGCACAAAGGTCCCTCCAGATTTAAGAAGCGGTCGATATAAACTACATTCTTCAAATCCTAGCTAGCTGAAATGTTGCTTTAACTCTTTGAGAAAAAAATAATGTATAGCTTTGTATAAAATATTCTGTCCCTAATACAACCTACTGTTGGTCTGGTTCTGTAAATAAAATAATTGCCAAGAGCTTGAGCAGCTTCTACTTCGTACTCGGTCTTTTAATCAGAATTTCCAGCCGGCTCATTTTTATGGTAGTTGACATCTCAAACAGCCCCCACAAAAAGATCCCAACTGATTCAAGATTCGACCGCTCTAAACAGCACATTGCATATACAATCCAACTGAAATGACTCTTAGTGCGACCTATAATTATGCCTGGTGAAATTTGACCAGTCTTTGTTTCATACAGCCCAACGAAATATGTTCTATCCCTTCTAAAAGTCACATAGTAAGTCGGACCTTGCTCAAGCTCCATACAGAGGGCGGAAACTTCTAAACACCAGAGTGCTGTAGGTTATCTTATAGTCGGTCACCGATTGATCGACCGACTAGAGCCTTGTTAATTGGTTTTAAACTTATTTTCACTAGGAATGTAATAACTTAAGCCCTCGCTGGTTTAAATGCTCACCATTAATTAAGTTTCCATTCTAAGTTTTTTAGTTTGTCGTTCATCTGAATCTAAACTAGTTTCATTGTCAATGCGAAAAACTATCCAAACATATAAAAAGACTCATTCAGTTTTCAGCAAGTAGAAGAGCTGATTGTTTCAACCACGACGGAAATGGCTGCGATATTATTATACGAGTATGCGTCACAAATATCGTCTCTCCTTCTCTGCCAACGGAAGATTAATCGTGGCGATAAAAGCGTATTAGAAGGATACTGTTATGATATCAAAATCCTTGGTAGTGTAATTTTAATGGATGCCAGCATATGGTGTTAATGAATCGTATAATATGATCAACACAGTGACATCATCATTACGATAATCATCATCACCACCGTCATCATCTCCGCTGGCATATAGAATTGTTGCAGGATATTATAAACAGGAAACAGTAGCAACGCTAACGCCATTGCCGACAATTCGAGTTAATATTATGAGCGAAAAGTAGAACGTAAAGGGAAATGTAATAAAACCGACGACGACTGCTTTTAAGGCAAACGTGAAAAATTAAAGCAATAACAGGGCACAGTGGCGGTAAACAGCAAAAAATAAAACAACAAATAAAGTGTTTTGAAGTCACTGTAGGACTGTTTATTACCATTGGCAGCCAATCGAACTTTGAGTGGAAGAGTTTTGCTATTGGACCTTTTGGATATAATCACTGCGGTCAAGTTTGGGTTAAACCGTCAGTCTATGCAAGCATATTAGATGGGGAATTCGAGCTAGTTCTAAAAATGACTTTGATTAGTTTATAATGATGATTTATTTGTGGGACATCCTTCGTCGAGTAACGGTTTTATGAAGACAATTTGAATTCTAAAATCTTAGCCAAATTAAGAGACTTAAAAATAAATTAGGGAAACATTTTAGGGATAAATTCGGTTAACATTTTAGGGATCATACGGATACGGTGTGTTTAGTTGTGGGTAACATTGTTGTGGACACCATAATAGGGCTGTGAGGATCATAATATAGTCGGAACGAGCTTCGGAGAAATTCGAAAAACGAACAAGAGAAGACGAATCATTGTGCACCATGACAATGCGAGCTCTCACACATCGGCTCACACCAGCGCCTTTTTTACCGGACAAAACGTCATATTGATGGGTCATCCGCCGTACAGCCCTGACTTCTTTTTATACCCGCACTTCAAGAAAACAATGCGTGGTCAACGATTTTCGTCGCCAGAAAATGCTGTTGAAGCGTTCAAAAACCATGTTTGGGTGGTGTCTCAATCGGAGTGGAAAAAGTGCTTCGACAATTGGTTTGAGCGTATGCAAAAGTGTATAAATAATGCCGGAGAATACTTTGAAAAACAATAAAACTATTTTTAATGATAAATATTCGAATTTCATTATAAGGCCAGAATTTTTTTTATCGTATTGATAAAAATAGGATATTTTTAAATGGTTGCCAACAAAAGTATAATACTCTTCGAATATTGTTAATCCAAACGTGCTTTCAAATAGGCCTCACATAAATATCCCTTCTGGCCGCGCTAGAATCCTTAAAATTAGAATCCTTAAAATTAATTACCATTCAATTTTAAGGCATCTAGTCACCCAGTACGTGAACTTGTACATAACATGTCACCCAGTATGTGAAATTCGCTTAAATTGTGAATTCGGTAATATTACTATAACAGCTTTGTACTTACATGTCAAAAAGAGGTTAAAGCGGCCCTTTGTGGTACCTCCGATACAAATGCACAACACCGCCCACTTTTGTTATTCTTGAAATATCTTTAATGGTAGTCATAAAAAACCAATACCTTAGACCAGAACTGTGAGGTTAACTTGGTGACAAATAATTGGATTTCTAGCCACGTCCCTTCTGGTACCTAGCACTCAAACTGCGCTGTTTAGATGCTGAGAAGAACCTACATAAAGTGTCACTCAGTGCGTAAAATTCGCTTAAATGTTGAATTACATTATATTTTTTTAACGGCTTTATACACGTGTAAGAAAAGAGTGGATGGCACGTCCCATTTTGGTACCTCCAGTGCAAATGCAAGATTCCGCCTACTATTGGTATTCGCACAACTGATGTAATACTATTCGTACGATTGTGCTGAAAAATGGTGATTAGAAAATCGATTATAATTAATTAGACAAAATGACTAAAAATTAGAGCCTGAGCCACGCCTCTTTTTGTACCTCTTACACAAATTATGCCATCCAAGTCTAGATTGAGCGCACATAACTATGTTTTCTTATATAGGGTAATCCATCTAGAGGATTTTTTTTTTCAAAATAAAAATAAATACTAAAATTCAAATCAAGTGTGGAATCTTTTTTATTCATTCGAAGGAAATTTTATGCCATTTATTTTTTGAATATAATTTCCTCCAAATGTTGACCGCAAATGTTGGCCGTAACTACTAAGTACAAAGCTGTGTCCATTCCGAAGATGCAATTTTGGATGACTCATTCGAGCATTTCGACCACTCATTCGTGAATGACACGCGTAATATTGGCATTCTAGACTGAATCATAGCTGGTTTGTCAGCATAGACTTTGGACTTTCCGTAGCTCCAAAGAAAAAAGTCTTAAGGTGTGATATCACACGATCTAGGCGTCCAATTCATCGGTCTAAAATGTGAAATTAGCTGCTCTTCGAAATAACCTCTCACAAGATCCATTGTTTGACCAGCTGCATGGTAAGTGGCACCGTCCTGTTGAAACAAAATGTCGTCAACAATACGGGCTTAAATTTCAGGTAGTAAAAAGTCCGATATGATCGAGCAATAGCGAGCACCATTGAAAGTTACGTTTCGACTATCATCATTTTTGAAAAAAATATGGACCGATAATTTCAACAGCCCATAAACCGCACCAAACCGTGGTTTTCTCTGGGTATAATGGCAACTCTTGAACCTCTTCTTGTTGCTCTTCTGCCCAAATGCGGCAATTTTGTTTATTGACTTTGCCGTTGAGCCAGAAATAGGCCTCATCACTGAACAAAATTTTGGTCGAAAACCGCAGATCTTCCTGTTTCTCAACGAATGCTCATTTCCATTATGCAGTTGCCAATATTTAAAGATAATTATTTTCAAAAAATAAATGCCATAGAACGTCCTTTCAAATTACCAAAAGAGATTCCACACCTGATTTGAACTTTTATTTTTTTTTTCTTTTGAAAAAATGCCTCTAGATGGATCACCCTATACATGAATTTCGGTGGAATTTTGTTTTCTGCAACGGTTAAATCATCTTTGTATAACGATAAAGTGGATGCCACGCCCCATTCTAGAACCTTACACTCAAACGACACTACGAGATTTTAATAAATTTAAATTTGCCTTCCAATGGAGGACGGACTTTGCCTTTTAATGGAGGACGGATGGAAGGCAAATTTTAATTCCATCTTTGGGTGAGGGTAGCTGTAATTTGGAATAACTGACTGAAACTTCTTTACCTGTTTTTGCTTCCCCAGTTATTGAAATTTGGAAAAAAAAACACCACTATTGTGTTTTGTTTCGCAATTTGTCCATCATTTGTATTTTTTTAAACATTTGAATTTATAATTCACATTGCTCTCCAAGGCTTCTTATAAATTATAGTATTAAGTAAACCCTGCCTTGCTACAAGTTCGAAGGACTCCGCCATGTGCAAGGATGAACTACTCTTTTTGTTTAATCCTGGCCAGCTCCATATACAAGTTATGTTCAAGAGCATACCATTTCCTGTTAACATGCAAAAATTCTATTGAAACTCTATACACGCAGAAAAAAAGTATGGTTGTTATGACAATATTCGAAGAGGATAATACTATTGTTGGGTATATGGTTGTGCTACAACAATATTATGGTCCTCACAACAATAGTATGATTCAAATACAACCATACTATGATCCCCGCAACCATAGTATGATTCACGCATAACCATAATATGATCCCCGCAACCATAGTATGATTCACACTCAACCATACTATTATCTCTACAACCATAGTATGATCCTCACAACCATAGTATGTTTCATATACAACCATAGTATGGTCCTCGCAACCATAGTATGATTCAAATGCAACCATGTTATGAACCCAACAACCATAGTATGATCACACACAATTAAACTATGATCCCCAATATTATTTAATAGAATTTGTTTGAGTTGCCGACAATAGATTTGATCCCCAATATTATTTATTAAAATTGGTTTAAGTTGTCAACAATAGATTTGAATTATGAAAATTATTCAAAAACACATTAAATTCAAAATATTAGGAGTGATTTATTTCACAGTAGAAAAAAAGTTTAAATAAACGTAAGCGTTTTTATTGAAAATATTTCAGATAACCAAAGCCAAAACAGCTTATTTAAAAAAATTTAATTTCGATAAAAAAAAGTACTATTATTGCATTAGATCCGTACCAATAACAAACAATCATACAGTATGATTGCCGTAATCATATCATTGTTAACATCAAACGCAAAACACAATACTTTTGTCGCACTAACCACATTTTTATTGTTGCTATAACCATATTTTCATTTTAAAGTTTGGCAATAATACTATTGTTACATTTCAACAATATTAATATTGCAGCAATTATACTATTGTCAAAAATAAATTCAGTTAACAATGTTATGGTTGCGACGAACATACTTTTGTTGTGGAGAACATATTATTACTGCCGTGACCATGTAGTAACCATGTTTTTTCTCTGCGTGTATCTAGACAGGTACTACTGCATACATTTTAGTTGTTAGCCTTACTCATTTTGTTTTTGCTTCATTGAAAAGTTACTTCTCTTCTTTAATGTCGACATCCTCATTTGGCCGCAACAAGGTTCTTAGCGCCAAGGGAAAGCGAACAGCGGAAGAAAGACAATTCATTTAAGAAGTTTTTTTTATTAATAACCTGGCTTATACTATGCCGCTGCCCTTTCCGTTTTTCAGTCTAGTGCTAACGAAGGGCCACTTGAGTTCTTGAGTCCTGTTGCTGGCCTTTTGCTATTTCGCTTTTGAAACCTCCCATACGATAGTTGTTGGTAGAGTCTCCTTTAACGCGATGCCGAGTGTTGCCTTCCCTTTTTCTCTCTCTCTTGTTCTCATTTATTTATGGCTCTATTACAACTTTATAGACATAGCTACTGCACGTAAATAGCTACAGCTATACCCATTCCTTACATTCACATCGAACAGGATGTGTTTGCCACCTGCCCGCCAGTGTATCAATTTGTGGGGCTTAGAGGGCTGACCAAGACCTTAATCAGTCCAACGCCATGCTAACCGCATTTATTCGCTGCCATTCCTTCCATTTCGTTTTCATTTTATGCCGCATACTTAACGCTGCTTTAAACTTGCCTTTTATTTTATGGCCATAATAAAGGAATACGACTTTTATGAGAATAAATAACGTCAAGTTGGCCCAGCATGTGCCACCATGACATATGCGTGCTAAGCAGGGTTAAATGAATGGCTTTGCTGATATATTTGTCCTTGTAGTTGTCCCATTGAAGACCATATCATCTTTATAAGTTTATCATTTTTTTATGTCGTTTTGTACCGTCATCAAATTCGATATGTTTTGTTTAATCCAATTTTTATTTTACTCTCATTGCAGGTATGTACAACACGTTGTGAAAATTTGTGATGTTAATCACGCAAACAAATAGTCCTGTAAGTATTTAATTTGCTGATAATGTCCTGCATCTGATGTGAAAACGGCAAGGTCATTGGCCGTGTTCGATTGGCAACTCGCTCAGGAGGTCGCTGACGCGACGACTTCACACAATAATATAAAAATGATTTTGGTTAAAATAATTAAAATTTTTGGGAACTTTTTACGGGGGTTGCTATTTATATTTTGGGTCCGGCAATAAAAACGCAATAATTTATCATTGGAAATGGTTTTATTGTTTCTTAAAATATTCTCCTTTAAGATCAATACACTTTTGCATGCGCACAAACCAATTTTCGAAGCATATTTTCCACTCCGATTGTGCCACCTCCAAAACATGATTTTTGAACGCTTCAACAGCTGCTTCGGGCTATACAAACGTTGACCACGCATTTTTTTCTTGATGCTAGGGAATAAGAAGAAGTCATTGGGTGCCAAATCAGGGCTGTACGGTGGATGGCCCATCAGTTCGACATCTTGAGTGGTCAATAGCTCATCGTTTCAGCTGATGTGTGAGAGCTCTCATTGTCGTGATGCAAAATGATCCGCCTTCTCTTATTATCTTTCCTCATTTCTTCGAACACTGTTGGCAAACATATGGTTGAATACCACTCAGAATTGACCGTCCAACGTTCCACTTAAGGCACTGTGGCAACACGGCCGGTTATACCGAAAAAAACGCATGTACTTCTTCTACGATCAACTTTTGTTGGATTTGGCTCGTCTCGAAAGGCCCATACGGTCGATTGCTTTTTGTTTCGGGTTCATATGCATAGATCCACGCATTCGTCACCTGTGACATTGTTATACACTGCCTTTGAGCTACCGCAGTTATACTTTTTCAACTTTTTTGCACCAATCCATACGATCCTTTTTTGAGCATTCGTCAAATTATGTGGGATCCAACGAGAACACATTTTTTCACGGCCAAATGAACATGCTATATCTTATTGATGCATGTCATACTTATGCCCAAGGATGCCTCAATCTCACAGTATGTCACATGTCCGTCTTGCTTAATCAGTTCACGCACAGCATGGGTGGATTCTGGCAAAGTGACCGAAGTTGGACGTCCTTCACGAAATTCATCCTTGAGCTAACGGAGTCCGAGACTGAGCTCTTGGCACCAGCGAAAAAAAAACAATTTAAAAAAAGTCCATTTAACTGAAAGTCTAAAGGGTCTTTGTTATTTAGTTGATAAAAGTAAAAAATTATTAATAGGATTTTGTTCTTCTTGCTGTTAAACGAAAGCCCTTTTCACATTAAAAGACATAATCGCGATTAACAGTGGTTTTTGATGGTGCTTCATCACCAAAAGTCGAAACAAGTTTATTTAAACACTCCTGTCTCGATAACCCACGCCGAAATCGTAAAGACTCATCGCACGAAAATGTTCACGGGATAATTAAATTCTTTTTCTGAGATGAACACTGTAAACAAATCAATTCGCCCTGATGAATGACAAAACGTTCTGAGTGAAGTTATGTTAAAAAATGTCAAAGTTTGCGTCTGGGAACACTAGTATTGTCAGGACCCGAAATATAAATAGCAACCCTCGTACCACAGTGTGGTGAAGATGATTGAAAATAATTTGCCGTAGCCGTTTTGGTAAAAAAACTCGATAACTATTAAGGTTAAAGACATAAAAAAGGGCGTGCAACTGGTTGAAATGTCAATAGCTTTGTGTCGGTGTGCCCCTTTCGAGGTGGGGCCTTCAAATAATTAAATTTAATGCAACGATACCTTATAGTCCCATGCTTGAGAATATCCCCCTTACAAAGATCCCTTAGGATTTCAGGTTGAACTCGGGTGAAACTGAACCATATCGGAGTATATTTTCGTATAGCCTCCATACAAAGGTACATCCCGATTTTAGGCCCTGCCCCTCTAGAAATAAAAAAATGCATTTAGTCTTGCTCAAATGTTGCATTGTAAGAGGCCTTGTTTTCAAAAAGCCTTCATTTATATGTTCTCATAAAGTCCCGCACAGAGTTCTCTTTTGAATTGAGGTTTTCCGATCTAAAAGTCAGAACTTAGTCACAGTAGGATATTTTATTAGTCCATAGTTTGTCTATGGCCCCAAAACAAATTTCCTTTTCTGCTATATATGAAAAACACTTTAATTTCGATTTAGCTGAAATGTAGATTAAATTGTTAAGTTTGACCAATACTGGTAAGTATTCCTAGTATGGTCTATCCGTCTTTGTATCTATAGACCCAACTTCTCGCCCACTCTAGATAACTCATTTTAAGTCCAAACTTGCTCAAGCTCTGAACAGAGGCGCAGATCCTTATAAATAAAAAAATGGTGAAGGGTTTCTCATAGTCAGCACGCCATACGTTTGTTTCTTTTTTTTTGGTTTTTCTTCTACATTCTTTAATTAATTAATGTATTTAAAGTAGGGATGGTAATTCCATACACTTAAATAAATATATTTCATTTTATATAAATTTATTGAAGGGGTCTTCATCATCTAAAAAATGTATTTTGGATCCTATATATCTCTAACAAATTATCCGATAGTTTCGATAGTTCTGACTAAACTACTACTATTGAATAGTGCGACTATCGATAGTGTGACATATACTTTATATATGTATATATAGCCATATATATATATACTATGACATATATATACTATATAGCCGCTCCCCTTGAAATTATTCCTCTAGAATTGGATACATCCACACAACAATGTCGCAGAGAAGCTTTCCAAAACTAAAGAAATGAGAACTAAAAAAAGTTTGGACGAAGACAATGGAAACACATTTGACAAAGCCTATCCTATCATGGTTATCACTTGCTTGGTTTTGTTCTAGGCTTTTCCGTCGTTGCCTTTTTGTAGTTTCCACATGCCACACCAAACATTAGTTGTGTTTTTGGTTACCCCTCGATAAATAAGAAATCAGAAATACTTATGTCATTTAATAACAAAAAGTGCCAATTCTGTTCGCGTCTAAAAGAAATGTCTAAAAGTACTAGTCTTCAGAAACAAATTAGAAAAGTAGTTAAATTAACTTTTTTTTAGCCATTTGAGTTCTAAGGCTCTATTCGGGCTAAGTCCTAAAAGGCTCCAATATATTACGAGGGCGACCGCAAAAGTAACTGGCCTAACATAAAAAGAACCGTTTTTTTTGGAATTATTATTATTTATTTTTCAACATAATCTCCTTCCAACTCAATACACTTCATCAAACGTTTTTCAAGTTTTTTAATTCCATCCGAAAAATAAGATTTTTCAAGACCTTCAAAATATGCCTCAGTTTCAGCAATAACCTCGCTATTGTACGAAAATTTTTTGCCACCGAGAAGTTTTTTTTAAATTTGGAAACAAGAAATAATCAGAAGGAGCTAAATCTGGACTATCTGGTGGATGCGGAGCAATTTCAAATCGTAATTCGGCCAGTTTTTGTTGAGTTAAAAATGCAGTGTGTGAAGGAGCATTATCTTGATGAAAAAGAACTTTTTTTTCTAAATGCGGTCGTTTTATCTTGACAATAATATTCACTATTTATAGTTTTTCCTTTTTTCAAGATAATCAATAAATATTATACTTCTTGCATCCCAAAATATTGTGGCCATTACTTTTCCTGCTGACTTAACAGTTTTCGCCTTTGACTGTTCTTTGCATTCTGGGATGTAGTGATGGATCCATGTTTCATCAACAGTTATGAATCGGCGTAAGAACTCTATTGGATTACGCTGATAAATCGCTAAAAGCTCCTCGGAATTGGTCCAACGGACGATTTTTTGGGGCAAAGTCAACAACGCGGCACCCATCTTGAGGATAGCTTTTTCATGTGGAGTTCATCATGTAAAATACTCCAAACTTGTTTTTCGTGTATTTTAACAATATCAGCAAGTTCTCTGAACTTTATTCGTCTATCTTTAGTCACTTCATTAAATATTTTTCTAATGTTTTCAATAGTAGTAGCAGTTTTCGGTCTTCCAGAGCGTTGTTCATCTTCCGTACTTGAACGACCCATTTTAAATTGTTGAACCCAGGATTTCACGGTGGAGTATGATGGTGCATTATCACTATGAACAGAATCCAATTCATCTTTGATTAATTGTGGCGTATAACCTTTCGTATAAAAGTGTGTAATTACCGCACGAAACTCTTTATTTTCCATTTTTCAAAAATTATAAAACTTGTTTACTTCAATCACCTGTAACAAAGAAAATAATCATTAAATATTTCGGAAATTTTGACAGATGGCTTATAAAAGACTGCTTTTAAAAAACATAAAAAGTTGCTAGTAAAACAGAAAATGTGCCAGGCCAGTTAGTTTTGCGGTCGCCCTCGCATTTTTCCAAAATGTTTTTTTGCAAATTTGGGTCCAACAGTGGTTTTTTTATAGACATGCATGTAGAGAAAAGATATGGCCACGGCAACAATTATATGTTCTCTGCAATAAAAAATGTATTGTATAGTATTGTTTCTTTGATTTTATTATTAATATTGTTAAAATGTAACAAAAGTATTATTGTTTAATTTTTAAAAGAAAATATGCCTGAAGCAACAATATAAATATGGTTGGTGCCACAAAAGTATAGTTTTTTGGTTTTTATGATAACAACAAGAAGATTACGGCAATCATACCGTTTCATTGTAATTTTTAAAAATTTGAATATACAATGTAATTCTTACGAATCTTACGCTAACAAAATACAAAACAAACTGCTTTCGATTTGCATAACTTAAATATTTTGAATACTCGTAAATGAAATAATTACGTTTTTAATTTACTTATTAAAAATCTCTGTTGTTGAAAAACAACATACTCCAATCCGTATAAATAATTTTGGGGATCATAGTTTGAGTGAGATCATACTATCGTTGTGTTTGAGACATACTATGTTTGTGAAGGTAATGCTTTGGTTGTATGTAATACATACAATAACTGTATGTGAAACATACTATGGTTGTGAGGATCATATTATGGTTGTACGTCAAAACTTACTATGGTTTTGAGTGACACATACATTGGTTGTATGTGACACATACTAGGGTTGTGAGGATCATACTATGGCTGTATGTGAAAGATTGTCTAATTGTAAGGATCTTACCAGCGTTGTGCGGATCATACTATGGTTGTATGTGAAACACTATGGTTGTAAGGATCATAATATGGTTGTGGGGATCGTAGAATGGTTGATTAAGAATCATAATATGGTTGTTGGGATTTCAGTATAGTTGAGTGTTAATCATAATACGGTTTTAGAGATCATGTTATAGTTGTGTGTGAATTATACTATTGTTATGAGGATTATAATGCTGTTGGGCCACAACCAAAGTATGATGCTGTTAAAATACCCCAAATACTTTTTTCTTGGTGTGCTTAAGATTTTTACAGAGAAATGACTTAACTTTTGCTTTATGCTATCCAGTCTTATTTATCGAGGCTTAAACAAAAACCCCACTATTGTATCTACAAGTATGTATTAATCTATCTAAACATGCAATCGTATGTATGTATATAACGCTATTTACACACATACACACATGTATGCGTAGTTTTTTTTGACTTTCCCAGTATGGGTCAAGGTTGTTCGATTTTATGTCTTTTGCGTTTAAACACACACATGTGTGCGGCACACAGTGAACCAGAAACAATTTCTATCGGCCAAAAGTCACTTACTGTCGATCAAGTTATCATTTTTGAATTCTGTAAAAGGACGATTGTAGCTAAGGACTCAACGATTATGGTTAAATATTGTCGGGTATATTTTAGAAATTAGCCTAAAGTTGACTACTATTTTTATTTTGCGATTTTTAAGAGAAATAAAATTAAATTTTTTCGTTTGTAGATTTTTTTTAAATGCATGCTATTCCTAAAAATCACACAAAATAAAATTATTTTTCGTTTTGCAGATATGGACTTTTTTTAGGTTATAAAAAATTGAAAAAGTGTAATTTAATTTTTCGACTTTGTAAAACTCAATGTTTTTATTGGAAAGTGTGGTTTCAAATCTATATTCTGACGTCCACATTTTGTTTCTACCAAATATATTTTAATTATAGCAACTATTAAAACAAACGATTTTTTAAAAAATAATATGTCTTTTCCTTCAAAACTGCCCGTTTTCGATAATCCTTCAGTTCTTGGCTACTACCGTCATTTTTTCAGAACTCAAATATGTTGACTACATCAAACGGTAAGGACTTTTGCCGATGGAAATTGATTCTGTACCTCGGTGCGGCTTAAAGAGCTTTTCAGCGACGCACAGTGGTCCATGATCGATTTCCATCGGTCAAAATTCTATGACTTTTGATCTAGTGAATATTTTTAAGTTCTATGAAAAGGACAATTGTAGCCATGGACTCATGGATTATCGTGAGCTATTAACATTTAAAATCGGACAGTTGGAAAGAAATTTTGTTTTTCCTTATTGGTAAATTTTTACCTTTTTCGGCATTTAAAAACTTAAAAATATATCTAACACTAGCCAACAGTCGTTTTGTTATATGGTTCTAGCATACTTTTTCCCATTGATTTTGACCTACTAAACACGAAAATGAGTTTTAAAAATTTTTCTGTCGATTGGTTTTCGAGATACAAATTTTTGAACTTTTTTTTTAAATTTTTGGAGGTACACTTACAATTTTGAGCATATCTTTCGACTTCTTTGACCTATTTGATCCTATTTGATTAAGTAAGGGCTTATTTTCTTTAAAAATGCCAGCTATACGTAAAAAAAACCAAAATTGCTGTTAGCATCGTGTTTTATATTTTATATGAATTTTTATATGGTTTTTTCTGCCACATTTTTACTAAAAAAACGCCGTTTTTTAACCTTTTTAAGCCGCCAACATCAAAACTACTTACCCGATTTGAAAATTTTCTGAGAATGAGTTGTAGAAGGCTCAATTTTCTTTAATTTGAGTAGTAGTAGGATCAAATAGGTCAAAGAAGACGAAAGATATGCTCAAAATTGCAAGTGTACCTCCAAAAATTTAAAAAAAAAGTTCAAAAATTTGTATCTCGAAAACCAATCGACAGAAAAATTTTTAAAACTCATTTTCGTGTTTAGTAGGTCAAAATCAATGGGAAAAAGTATGCTAGAAACAAATAACAGAGAAAATTTTGTTTTTCCTTATTGGTAAATTTTTACCTTTTTCGGCATTTAAAAACTTAAAAATATATCTAACACTAGCCAACAGTCGTTTTGTTATATGGTTCTAGCATACTTTTTCCCATTGATTTTGACCTACTAAACACGAAAATGAGTTTTAAAAATTTTTCTGTCGATTGGTTTTCGAGATACAAATTTTTGAACTTTTTTTTTAAATTTTTGGAGGTACACTTACAATTTTGAGCATATCTTTCGACTTCTTTGACCTATTTGATCCTATTTGATTAAGTAAGGGCTTATTTTCTTTAAAAATGCCAGCTATACGTAAAAAAAACCAAAATTGCTGTTAGCATCGTGTTTTATATTTTATATGAATTTTTATATGGTTTTTTCTGCCACATTTTTACTAAAAAAACGCCGTTTTTTAACCTTTTTAAGCCGCCAACATCAAAACTACTTACCCGATTTGAAAATTTTCTGAGAATGAGTTGTAGAAGGCTCAATTTTCTTTAATTTGAGTAGTAGTAGGATCAAATAGGTCAAAGAAGACGAAAGATATGCTCAAAATTGCAAGTGTACCTCCAAAAATTTAAAAAAAAAGTTCAAAAATTTGTATCTCGAAAACCAATCGACAGAAAAATTTTTAAAACTCATTTTCGTGTTTAGTAGGTCAAAATCAATGGGAAAAAGTATGCTAGAAACAAATAACAGAGAAAATTTTGTTATTTGTGACCTAGTGTAATAGGCCGATTTTATATGTTAATACAGGGTGGGCCAAAAGTTACCATGGTTAAAAACTTTAATAACTTTTTCTTTTATACATTTTTTTTTATTTTTTTTTCTCAAATTATATAATATACAAAATAGAATTTTTTTACACCAAGCATGAAATATAATGTCACTTAAATGACCCCCGTTTTCCTCTTCGCAATAATAGGCTCGTTTTAGAGCATTTGCCATAACATCTTTCAAAATTTGTGGCTGAAGTTGGGGAATTGTCTAGGGCTTGTTCACATATACTCGCTCCTTCAAATAACTCCAAAGAAAATAGTCGGGTGCTGTCTAATCTGGCGATCGCACTGGCCCAATAAATTATTCGTTCTCCAAAAATTTGACGTAAAAGTGTAATTGTGTCTCGGGCAGTGTGGGCAGTGGCTCCGTACTGCTGAAACCCCATCTCAGGTCTGTTTTCAAGAGCAGGACGTAAAAAATGTTCTATCATAAGGCGATACCGCTCTCCATTTACGGTTACAGCTCTGCCATCTTCATTCTCGAAGAAGTAAGGCCCAATGATATATGCAGATGTGATCCCACATCATACTGTACACCTAAGGGGGTGCAATTGGCGTTGATGAATGGCTCTTGGATTTTAAGAACCCCAGAACCTATAGCCATTTAAATGAAAATGAGCTTCATCACTCATGCGTTTGCGATAAAATATTTGATCGCTGATTTAAATAATAAAAATCTATTATTCTGGTTCTTTGTTCAGTTGTGAATCTCTCCATTATTTATTCTCCATGTGTTATGTACTCGTATATAACATGAAAAAAAACACAAACAAAAATATAAAAACGAAAAAGTTATTAAATTTGTAAACCCCATGGTAACTTTTGGCCCACCATGTAGCTCAAAATAATCATAGGGTCCTACGCTACAATTGTCCTTCTCACAGAACTCAAAAAAAATTTACTAGAACAAAAGTTATAGAATTAAGGCCGACGGAAATCGATGCTGCACAACTGTGCGATATCAAAATGAATGTAAGACTGTTGTTAGTAGTCAGAAACAAAATCCGTGGGAAGGCAGGACCTTTCGAATATAGACAAGGACACAATTTGTAAGCTCAGCCGGACCGAAGCTTAAATATTCTCCATAAGTGATTGATGTACAGTGATGCATTCACAGTATTGGATTGTTGCTGCTAGTGTTTCCATGTTAGACAAGACCTTTTTTCATTACCCTATGGTTCATAGTCCCATGGGTCAAATTGCAAACTTAGTGTCATGTTGTTGAAGCTGCAGATTTTTTGGAACCTAGAGCCAATGTGAATGCGGAACCCAAATTATAATCAATCTTAAAATTTAAGGTTGTTTTTTGTGAGTAGCCATATGTCCATGTTCAACAAAAAAACCGTCGCCCTAGTTGGAAAGTATTTAGTGTTTTTTTGGATACCGATATGTTTCCGAAGAAAGGGGACGGTTTTTGGGTCCATCTCTGGGTCGTATAATGCGTACATTCCTAAGACTTCCTAGCAAAGCAAAAAGTTACCTATGTAATATAAAGTAAATGGGGAAAAAATGATTTTTCCATCTGATCAAATCTGGATTCAGTGCTTTTTAACAATGCCTTCCTACTCTGCTTTGCATCCCTTGCCAATTCCGCTGCTGGGGGTCTGTTTGTCCCCTGTAGGAAGTCTGGGGACATGTGTCTCTATGTCACCACTTTTGTCAACTATTATGGTGACATTGTCGATAATTTGTCTACAGCTTGTCTACAAATATTTCTCTGGCTTTAATGTGTAGAGAAATGTATGCCAAATGAGCGTTAATGCTTCTTCTTCATTTTCATTGTTTCGCTTTGTTATGGTGACATTGTCAACAATTTGTCTACAGGCTTTGATGTGTAGAGAAATTTATGACAAATGACAGTCAATGCTTCTTCTTCCTTTTCATTGTTTCGCTTTTTATGGTTGTGAAAACACGTGGTATCGCAATAATTGGACAATAGTTTAAAAAGAAAAGCGAGTTTTATAAGTGAATTTTTCTTTAATTTAATTAAATATACATAATAAATATGATTTTAATTTCTAATTTTACGCCTTTTTATTTGGTAAAAAAGTGTTGACAAAATGGTGACAATGGACTACTGATTCAGTGGTTCCAATGTCTCCATATGGTTCCAAAAGTACCACCTAGTCAGTAGTTCTTGTGTCAGTAGTTCATTCTCAATGACAAGTACTTGTTAAATGTCAATAGAATTTTACATTGTCTGGGGTATATTTGGTCAGTAGTACTGGCGACACAGTCAATAGTAAGTCAGTACTGTTTCACTATTGACATTTCCTACAGGGTCATAACATATGTATGTATGTGTACATGAGATTGATTATAATTGTGTGGGAGAGTGTTTATGTAGGCGATGTCAAAATATTTATTCTACATATGTGACAGCGCAAAGAGAACGGGACCTAAGGGTAAAAAAAATCAATTATTACTTTTTTGATGTGAACAACATCTGAGCATCGAATGAGACCGATCCCATGCCCCAAAAGTGTTCCCTCCCAGAGATATGCGCATTTAATGAAAGTGATGGTACATCAAAGATAAACGTATTTAAATCTTTAAAATGGCTCTCCTGAACAAAACCGGTTTTTACCCTTAGGTCCCTTTCTATTTTGCGCGTCACATATGTACACATGTAAAGGGTGTTTTTTTTAGATGTGACAATCTGGCCACACTTTTTTCGGAGTTGGTCTTTTTGAAGCTGTCACTTGATTTATGCCCAGTTTAGTTAGCCATTTCATAACGAAAAGACTTACCCCGCAACAACGTTTGCAAATCGTGGTGAATGGGCCCAATTGATTTATGCTCAGTTTGCTTTATCATTTCATAATGAATAGACTACAACGGAACAACGTTTGTAAATCGTGGTGAATGGGCCCAAAACGAGATGGCCACCGATCCTGATTTTTACAAGAAAATTTTGTTTAGCGATGAAGCTCACTGTTGGTTGAATGGGTACGTTAATAAGCAAAATTGTCGCATTTGGAGTAATGAAAATCCACAAGCGATTGTTGAGACAACCTCAAAAAGTCACTGTTTGGTGTGGTCTATGGGCAAAGGGAATCATTGGTCCATATTTCTTCAAAAATGAAGCCGGCCATAATGTTACAGTCCATGGGGAACGCTATAGAGCCATGATTAATGACTTTTTCGTGCCTGAGTTAGTGGATGTTGGTGTGGACAACCTTTGGTTCCAGCAAGACGGCGCTACATGCCACACAGCCAACGAAACAATCAATTTATTGAAGAAAACTTTTGGTGAGCGCATTATCTCGCGCCGTAGGCCTCCAAGAGCGTGCGATTTAACACCGCTGGACTATTTTTTGTGGGGTTTTGTGAAGTCGCTGGTGTACGCAGGAAAGACAGACACGACTGACGTCGTGGAAGAGAATATTCGGCGAGTTATTGCTGACGAAAAGCGGTCGAAAAGTGGGCTTCTCTGCTGGAATTTATTCGAGCCAGCCGCCAGTTTTACAACATAATGGCAAATCCTTATATTTATAATGAAGCTAAATTCTTGGCCATAACATTAAATTATATGCGTTTTATTTCTTTTTGAAAACCATACGTCTGAAAAAAACACCCTTTATATATATGCATCTGCACCATCTGCGTTCGTTTTTATGCAAAGCACTTCTCTTGCCCATATTTTAGCCCTTCTTATCCTTGTTTTCGACTAAACAACCGCCATTGTGTTCATATTGTTTTGCATGGCACAACATTTTCTCACATACGAGAAAGGTTCTGGGTGTTAAAACCAACAGGCTACAGGGCATGCAAATTAGATTGGATAGAACAAAATGAAAAACATGCAGTCTTCTTAAAATAAACCTTGTTTTTTCTGTTTTTTTATGCAACAAGCTTCGATTTTTGTTATATACTACACTACATTTTTGTTATATACTACACTACAATGTAGTATAGGATGTTATGCTGCTGTGATGCTGTTTGCAAAACCGGAAAGGAAAGGCGTAGCTGCCATATTTAATGCACCGATCGATTAACGATACTATCTAACTCCGCCCGTTTGATCGCCTGCACATCTGTCGTTGTGATCAGGGCGAAAATATGAACGGGTTTTAAAGAAACTGCATCGTTTAGGCTTAGGTCAGGGCCCTATGAATAGCTCGCCACACAACAGCGTTTTAAAGCCCCGCCTTTCTAAAAGCCACAAATTGAATTCTATTGTGCTCAAGTTTGATATTATCAGTCCTGGTTTTAAAATAGGCTCTACACAAAGGTTACTCCAGGTTTGAGATTGTGACGCTTTTTAAGCCACAAACTATATTCGATTGTGCATTGAGTTAGTTCTGGTAAAACAGAAGCATATCAGTCCATACTTTTATTATACTTAGTAGGGACATAAATACTGTTACACACGTTTAATGCTCTAAAATAAAAAGCACTGAATGTTTTTGGACCAAATAATTTTTAATATATTTATTGCTGTATATTGTATCCAAAAAGAATCTACTTATTCGAAATGCCCGCCTTTTTCCTTTAGACACGCTGGCCAATCGCCAATAGCTGTACTAACCTCTTCCATTGGAAAATTGGCCACAGCTCGAACCAAAGCAGTCTTAAGAGATCCAATGTTGGGGTATCTTTTGTGACAAACCTTGTCCTCTAAAACCGTCTACAATTTGTAATCCAATGGGTTCAAATCTGGACTGCCTGAGGGCCTTTCTTTAGAGGAAATGAACGCTGGCAAATTGTTTCGAAGCCAGGCCAGGGACGTTTTAGCCTTATGGGCCGGTGCAGAATCCTGCTGGAAAGTCCATGGCTGGTTTTGGAACAGGGAATTGTTAAGAGGCTTTACAACAGCTTACAAAACGGTTTCTTGGTAAACTTTGGCCGATGTTTTGACTCCTTGTTCGCAGAAATGCAGGTCACTGACCTCATCGTAAGATACACCCCACCAAACCATGACTGAAGCTGGGTGATGACCCTTTTCCACCCTTGGGATCAGTTCAGATGCTTCCTTAGATGACCGCGCATACACCCTATCATTTTTCTTGTTAAATTTTTCCTGAACGGTAAACCTTTTTTCATCGGTGAACAACATTTTTTTTGCAAGTTAGCGTGCTTCACCAAAAGACGTTTGCATTTTTCAATCCTATTTTTTTTTTAAAGCTGCAGTCAATAAATGTCGGGTACGTCGTTTGAAAGCCCCAAGTCCCAAGTCTTTTTTACTGATTCGACTCATGGACTTTTGCGTGATATTCATCTCACATGCCATGATTTTCTGTTTTCGGAGCGGATTTCTGTGAATTCTTGATTAAACGGCTTTGATGACATGTGGTGTTCGAACAGAGCGTGGGCGGCCCGACCGGTTGCGGTCTTTTACATCTCCAGTCTCCTCAAACAGTTCTATGCATCGGTAGACGAACATGCATCTAATTCCTAGTGGCCGGAGCGTTTTGAAAATATCGTTTTTTTTCATTTCACACTTGAAAAGCGTTATTACAGCGATACGGTTCTCATTATCTGACCACTCCATGATAAAAGTTGAAACAATTTTAAAAGCCCGTTACAGACTAACGCTATTGAGGTTAGCTTTCAAAACCCATATGACATTAACGGGGTATGTTCAGTTCTACTATTGAAATGGGTGTGTTCAATGTTGTAACAGTATTATGTCCCTACTAAGTAGTTCCCATACAAAGCTTCCTACCGATGTGCGGACTTTCCACTCTCGAAGCAACGTATCAACCTCATGTGAGTTAAGGACAATTTGTCCCAAACCATAGCTCGACCGTATTTTTCATCTTTCGATTAGGTCCCGTATAAAGGTCCTTTCCAATTTGTTATCCTGCCGTTTTTCTGTTCCCATTTTAAATTCAATGTAGCTCAACCTAGCGTTGTGTACAACCCGTAACTATCCATGGTTAAATGGAATCATATCGGTTTATGCTTATACTTATATATAGCTACTACGACATATACCCCGCCCGCTCTTAAAGTCACCTATTAAAGACGACCTTGCTCAAACACCAGAGACGCGAAATCAGCTGAATAACAGCCTGTTAAAGGTATCTCTTAGTCGCTCCTAGGTAGACGCCCAACTTTTTGTTTTATATTCCGTGTGATTTTGTGGTTTTAAGGCCTTTTATGCAAATTCCATATTTCGGCAATATTCTGGGGAAATAGTTCCGGATGCAGTAATTCTTTCGGCACAAATGTCATATGTTTCAAGTATCATCGCTGTATCTGAAATATTTCATGAAAGATGGTCATTCTAAGTTCAAAGTTATATCGCCGGTGCCACGCCCCTGGTACAATCATAACATTATGTATCCTGCAAATATTTCCTGACTGAATTAAAAATAATGTAAAGATGTTTTTACGCTCGGAGTTAAATGTGGTGATACAAGAAATTTTTTTTTAAATATACTGTGAAAAAGTCCAAGAAAATGCTCATGACTATTTCACATTTTACCCGATTTGGTCCATTACTAATACCACCCGGTCGCTGACTATAAGACATATATCTGGTCAGTTAGAAAACTGTAGCCGTTTTATTTTGCACTGCTTTTAAAAGACATGGCAAACTTGGTAAGTACAACTTTTTACCACTTGCATTACCAGGTAATGATATCACATTACAAACGACATAAGTTTTACACTTCAAAATTGTTTAAACCCCACACCAAATTGTTATACAGGTTTTTTTTAGCTTAGTGCCGAACTTTGGTTCTGGACAATCTAAAACTATATTTACATGAAATGTGAAATTATGACATATGAGAAGATCCTTTATGAGAAGGCTTGGCATATTCGTATACACCGCTGGTCGATTGAAATGCTTAGACATATGTAAGTTCTATGCTGCCAACTTTATTTTCTCCATTCTGCACCTCCTTTTATTGATTTCTCGACGCCATTTGTTCGTGATTGTTCATTTTATATGCAATGGAAATGTTCTTATCAAATTATTCTTTCTTTTCTTTCAGGTAAATTCACTTTTCTCTCTTTGTAATGATTTTGCCGTAAGTAAGTTGTAATCATATAAAAGGATCTCATAAATAAATGTAAAGGCAAGTTTAAAACTACATGAATTTAACATGAATGTTGTTAGTGGAAGAGTTCAAACTGAACGTTTCTTGTCATCAAATACTAGAAAGTATTAGGTAAGGTTCTTCTGTGGGTCTTTAAAAAGAACCGATTGTATTTTTTGTATCACAATGTAGGGCTAATATCAACCGAAATTAGGAGAAACAAGTAAGAACGTCGTTAAGTTCTGCCAGACCGAATGGTATATATCCTCCACCAAGAATTCGCCGTTAAACTGACCCTTTTTGTCGCTTCTATTCACGAGTCCGACCCTTATCGCGGCCATAAAAAAATCCAACTCCAACTATTCGTGTATTTTCTGCCACATGAGCCGAAACGTCCAGCAACTATGACCTTCTTTCTTAAGTGCACTTAATCCAGTACCCATTTTCACCATTATTCATTCAGAAAAATTAGGATTGGTTAGCAAATACTCTAAAATGTGTACTTTTTTCCGAGGAACCTTAAGTCCCTTTGAGCGAAACTTTTCCCTTATGGCCCGATTCCTCACCATTATGAATTACAATAATAAAAACAATCATATTTTGATTATGCTTCGCTTTAATGGTAATTTTGAGTATCCAAGGCTCAATGAGAACGAACACAGTCTCAGTCGCTGTAAGGAAACGTGTTTCCCTCTGGGCCGATTTCGCCTATTTAAAATTCCAATTAGTTCAAGACTATTAGCTATCATTATGCAAAATTACTGGGTCCTAGCTTTATTCGTTAGACCGCCATCGAGCTTTTAACAGGGTCGTGTGTAGAAGGCGCTCTATGACGATTTTAGTTTTTGTACCCTTCATCATAGGATGAGAGGTATATTGATTTTGTCATTCCGTTTGCAACACATTGAAATACTGGTTGGAGACCCCATAAAGAATACATATGTGACGCGCAAAATAGAAAGGGACCTAAGGGTAAAAACCAATTTTGTTCAGGAGAGCCATTTTATAGATTTAAATATGTGTATCTTTGGTGTACTATCAGTTTCATAAAACGCGCATATCTCTGGGAGGGAACACTTTTGGGGCATGGGATCGGTCTCATTCGATGCTCAGATGTTGCCCACATCAAAAAAAAAAGTGAAAATTGATCTTTTACCCTTAGGTCCCTTTCTCTATGCGCTGTCACATATTCTAAATCTTCGTAAAACTATAAAATTATTTGGCCGTGTCCGTCTGTCTATTTGTGAAATGCTAAAACTTTAGGTTGCATATCGAAGCTAGGTTACTGAAATATACCAGAAACATGTGATGATAGTTTGAAATGGTTGGTTTAGCAAATAAGCGAGATCGGTTAAGTGGTAAATATTTTTACCTCAAAAGGACTACGAGTAAGTCAACGTCTGAAAAAATCAAAAAAACCTGAACATAATAACACAAAATCTTTTGGCTGTTAGAGATATGACGATGATATTTGGAACATATTATAATGGATCGAAACACATTCTGGTGTAAAGGTGGGCGGTGCCACGCCTCCTTAACAAATCGCAATTATGGCAAAGCTAATAACCAGATCGTTTTTAAATTTTGACAGAATGAAATCAACTACTGAAAGCTTATTATTAACTATGTTATGTTAAATTTCATCAAGTGGGCGCGGCACCACCCACACAACCTCGAACTTTGAAAGACAATATCCTTTGAACTATCAGAGATATTTCTATGATATGTAAAACATATAATGTAGGCATAGATTAAATCACATCCTGGAAAATCGCATTTATGGCCAAAGTAATGGACTGATCTGTATAAAATTTAAAAAGAATGAAATCCATGATTACACTCTGCGACAAATGGTAAGGGTCAGTGATCGGTTTGGAATGAAACCACCGGGGAAAGTTATATTGGTAAAAAAAAGTCATACGTGTTCCAGCGTTTCGCTGGGTCTCATCTAGGAATCGAGATATATCGATTTGAAGTTAGTAAGTATCGTATAGGGGAATTTGTCACGTTTTAGGCTCTTTTGTTTGACATAACTCGAGAACCACTCGTCCGATTTAGCTGAAACAAATTTAGAAAAATTAAGAATTACAATTCCTCTAATCTGTTCTTAAACCGTTTTCCTACTTAAGCAACAGTTTCGCAATTATAAATAAATGTATGAAAAAAAAAATTATTTTTGCCTAAAAATTAAAATTTTTTTTTTTTAATTCATAAAAAATCCAAAACGGTAAAAAGTGTCAAGTCCTATTACTTTCACGTAAAGTCACATAACCTATGACCAAAATGAGACATAAATCATGAAAATCGATGCACGCGTTTCTCATGTATTCAAATTCCCCTATACGATACTTACTAACTTCAAATCGATATATCTCGATTCCTAGATGAGACCCAACGAAACGCTGGGACACGTATGACCTTTTTTTGACCGATATAACTTTCCCTGGTGGTTTCATCCCAAACCGATTGTGGCTGTCGCACAGTGTTATCATTATATTATAGATAACATTGTGTTTTGTCCGCGCCAATACAAACAACACTGAACTTTGAAAGCCCGTATTTCGTGAACTAATGCCGCTACGACGATAGAAGTGGGATGTTAATATGGAAAAAACCACACCCTGATTCATTTCGGAGCGCAATACATGAGGGTATATGTGACAGCGCATAGAGAAAGGGACCTAAGGGTAAAAAAATCAATTTTCATTTTTTTCCTTTTTTGATGTGGACAACATCTGAGCATCGAATGAGACCGATCCCATGCCCCAAAAGTGTTCCTTCCCAGAGATATGCGCGTTTTATGAAAGTGATGTTACACCAATGATACACGTATTTAAATCTTTAAAATGGCTCTTCTGAACAAAACTGGTTTTTACCCTTAGGTCCCTTTCTATTTTGCGCGTCACATATAAGCTTCGGACCGGCCGAACTTAATTTGTTTACTTTCTTATTTTTTATTCCGTTGTATTTTTGTTTTAATAATTTCTGTTTATTTTTATTATAATTTAATATATTTTTTTGATTTATTTTTGATTTTTATTTTCATTTTATTTAGATCCCCCTCCTTGGTAGATTCTTTATTTAAAGAAACATCGTAAGTAGTTTTTAATTATCATTTGATATTTTTTTTATTTATTAATATTAATTTATAACAATTAATCGATTCATTCCAATCGATTTTATAATTTGTATTGAGTTCAGGCATGGTACTATTATGAAGGTAGTGTTATGCAGTCAGCTTATTTACAAGTTTTTCTTGCAGAAATTTAAACTTTTAAATTCGACAAAAACAATTTTTGAAGTTTGGAAAGCCAAATTTCTACAACAAACATTTACAAAAATTTGTTTTTGGCATTTTCTTTTAAGTGTTTTTTGTTGTTGTCGGACTAGTGGCTATACCTTGTTTATTGTACCATGAGTTTACATTAACATTTTAAAAAACTAATTTTTTTAAAGTTTTCTACAAGATTTATTTAACAAATTGTATTCCCTGTTAACCCTAAATGTTATTTGGTGGAGCCGACATAACAACTGTAAAGTATGACATTTTCATCATTAGCTTTACTAAAACACATAAAAACAAGTGACAATGGTTTATTCATTCTTTATATTTATGGTTGACATGTTAGGGTAAGCAATATGCAATATGATTATTAAATCTAATTAATTTGTTGTCATTACCAATTTTTACTACCAAATTGTTGCTTGCCTTCAACCAAAAGGGAGCCAGGAATTAATATTGGATATTTTTCATTGACAATCTGAAAGCCTTTTGCAGCCCTTTCTATAGAAGGCACATTATGCGACTAATTACTTATACGTGGCCTTACTTAGAGAACAAATATGAGAAAATGTGCAAATTTCTTGAGCAATTAAGGCCTTCTGGAATTCCCCTGCATTTGAATTCGAAAAGAAGGACTTTCAGAAGATCATTCAGATATGTTTCTCCTTACGTAAAGAAATTAAAAAAAAACACGTAGACCCAGACAAATGGCCGTCTATGGGTAATGACAATTGGTTTAACCGACTGAAACTCGCTTGCATTTTATACCCACAACCGAGAGATGAAGACTTAGTAGGGACATAAATACTGTTACACACGTTTTATGCTGCAAAATAAAAAGTACTGAATGTTTTTGGACCAAATATTTTTAAATATATTTATTGATGTATATTGTATCCAAAAAGAATCTACTTATTCGAAATCGCACTCGCCAATCGTCAATAGCTGCACGAACCTCGTCCATTGTAAAATTGGCCACAACTCGAACCAAAGCTGTCTTAAGAGATCCAATGTGCGGGTATCTTTTGCAACAAACCTTGTCCTCTAAAACCGTCCACAATTTGTAATCCAATGGGTTCAAATCTGGACTGCCTGAGGGCCATTCTTCAGAGGAAATGAATGCTGGCAAATTGTTTCGAAGCCAGGCCTGGGACGTTTTAGCCTAATGGACCGGCGCAGAATCCTGCTGGAAAGTCCATGGCTGGTTTTGGAACAGGGAATTGTTAAGAGGCTTCACAATAGCTTCCAAAACGGTTTCTTGGTAAACTTTGGCCGTTGTCTTGACTCCTTGTTCGCAGAAATGCAGGTCCGTGACCCCATCGTAAGAGACACCCCACCAAACTATGACTGAAGCTGGCTGATGACCCTTTTCCACCCTTGGGATCAGTTCAGATGCTTCCATAGATGACCGAGTATACACTCTATTATTTTGCTTGTTACATTTTTCCTGAACGGTAAAAATTTTTCATCAGTGAAAAAATTTTTTCTGTGCAAGTTATCAGCGTGATTCACCAAAAGACGTTTGCATTTTTCAATCCTATTTTTTTTTAAAGCTGCAGTTAATAAATGTCCGGTACGTCGTTTGAAAGCCCCAAGTCCCAAGTCGTTTTTAATGATTCGACTCGTGAACTTTTGCGTGATATTCATCTCACGGCCCATGATTTTCTGTTTTCGGAGCGGATTTCTGTGAATTCCTGATTTAACGGCTTTGATGGCATGCGGTGTTCTAACAGAGCGTGGGCGGCCCGACCGGTGGCGGACTTTTACTTCTCCAGTCTCCATAAACATTTTTATGCATCGGTAGACAAACATTCGGCTAATCCCTAGTGGCCGTAGTGTTTTGAAACTATCGCTTTTTTTCATTTCACACTTGAAAAGCGCTATTACAGCGATACGGTTCTCATTATCTGACCATTCCATGATGAAAGTTGAAACAATTTTTAGATCCCGTTACAGACTAACGCTATTGAGGTTAGCTTTCAAAACCCACATGACATTAACGGGGTATGTTCAGTTCTACTATTGAAATGGGTTTTTCAATGTCGTAACAGTATTTATGTACCTACTAAGTACATATATGACTGCGCATAGAGAAAGGGACCTAAGGGTAAAAAAAACCAATTTTCACATTTTTTTTGATGTGGACAACATCTGAGCATCGAATGAGGCCGATCCCATGCCCCAAAAGTGTTCCCTCCCAGAGATATGCGCGTTTTATGAAAGTGATGGTACACCAAAGATACACGTATTTAAATCTTTAAAATGGCTCTTCTGAACAAAACTGGTTTTTACACTTAGGTCCCTTTCTATTTTGCGCGTCACATATACTAAATTTGTTATTCCGTTTGGGACTCGTCGAGGCCCTATAAAGTATATAGGGCCTAATTTGTTTTCTGTTTGAGTGAGTTCTTTTGAAAGTTATCGTTCGAGCCAGCCATCAGATTTGCAGACAGACGCATAGACTGACGGGCAGATTACAGGAAACGGATTTTCTAAAAACATCTGTATAGTCTATAATGATTTTTTCGATGCGTAGCACTTTCTTTCTGTACAAAATGATATGTACCTTCTTACATAGTAAGGTGAGGGTATAGCTAGCTTTGCTTCGAAGTCGTAGCCACGTTCGGGGACATTGAGTCGTGGGGTCCATAATCGTTCCCCTAATATTCGGGGATATACACGGAGGGAATGAAACGGCCTCTCTAACATACGTACAGCAATGCCCACAAACATTTATATGATAATGTGCAAGACTATTATTTTTAGGCTATATATTAGAAAGAAAAGTGTTCACTTTTAATAGACGGTAAAGAAATTTCAGAAGTATCGAGTGTCAAGTATTTAGGCATACATTTGCAACAAAACTTATGCTGGAAACTTCATATTGAAAAGCTGCGAAAAAAGATTGCCCCTGCTATTGGCATTTTATACAAAATGAAGTACCAACTTAATGAGAAATGTAAATATTTGATTTTTCAATCGTTGATACAAAGCCACCTTAACTACATGGCCATGATATATGGATATAAAAAGAACTCAGATTTGAAATCCTTACAAATTTTGCAAAATCGGGCCCTAAAAACAATACATAATTTACCTAGAAGATACTCTACTTTGTCTTTGTATAAAAATATAGCAACGAATGTTTTACCTATTTATGGATTACATAAGATGCAACTGTTAATGTATGTTTTTAAAATAATACATTACATCGGTCACCACAGTATAAAATTCAGCAGAATACAACAGTATAAAATTCAGCAGAATACAACATCATTTTAACACCAGAAATCATTAAAATTTAGTTGTGTCAAGATGTCGTTTAGAGACAACAAAACAGAGAATAGAGCACATGGGTAGTGTCGAATATAACAACTTGCCACAGATTTTAAAGGAAATAAATGCAATATCGATTTTTAAAAGTAAACTTAAGGAATATTTATTGCAAAATATTGAAATGCTTCTTATATGACATTAATTTCGTATAACTAATATAAAATAACGTTTTTATAATATTTTTTTTTTTAATATAACCATTATAACTTTGAATTTATTTATTTTTTGGATATCATTTTATTATTGCCTTACTGTTGTCGACTAGCCCCTATAATGCCTTAAGGGCGCGGAGGCCACTTACCATTTCCTGAAATAATAAAAATAAATTTACAAAAAAAAAAAAAAAAAATTATATTATATTATCTAAACGATCTATCCATTTCCTATAGTTCGAGTGTTGAAACGCATTACCCTAAATCCTGAAGTTTTGTATGGTGATGGCTTTTTGTGCTGTTTGGAATTGTATATGGACGAAATCGGTCCGGGGGGAAAATTGTTGCCTATGAGGGACTTAAAGTACCTCGGAAGATTTTCGAGTATTTGCTCATGGACTTAAATCTCAACAAATTTTCTGCGACTCGAAATATAGATCAATTTTGAAGTTTTGCCAGAGATTAGAGCTCAGATGTGTTGGTAGTTCGGGCCATAATAGTCAAACAAAGTATTTGTGTACTCAAATAAATGCCTGTATTGCTACGAATCCAAATATGGATTTATTTGTAAGATCTGGCTAAGATTTGGGTCGGAACCAAGTGGCGCAAAGAAAACGCGAACTCACGGTAGAGGGACATGTATGATTAAGTCTGGTCTAGTATAGGGTAATCCATTTAGAGGTATTTTTTTCCAATATAAAAAATAATACAAAAATTTAAATCAAGTGTGGAATCTTTATTGGTTATTCGCAAGGAAATTTTGTGCCATTTTTTTTAATAAAATTTTTCCTTTTCCTTTAAATGTTTCCCATTCCGCAACTACGCCTCAGGGTGTCCATTCTGGGGGTCCAATTTTAGATGACTCGTTCGAGCATTTCGACCGGTATGGCGTTAATGACACGCATAATATTGGCTTCCAAATCCTGAATCGTAGCTGGTTTGTCAGCATAGAATTTGGACTTTACTTAGCCCCAAAAAAAAAACATTCTTTGCGTGTGATATCACACGATCTAATGGTCTAACTCACCTGTCCAAAACGTAAAATTAGCTGTTCTTGAAAATTACCTCTCAACAGATCTGTAAAAAACCCCTATTGAAAAAAATACCTCTTAATTAATCACCCGTTATAACTACCTTTGAGTTGCTTTTATAAGCAAACCAGTTTTAAATGTTTGCGACCTCTTCGTTTAAAAGCAGTCTTTAAAGTTCTTCGCGTTAATTTGCCAATCTTTCAATTCATTACTTGCGGAATAGGTTTGTTGCGGTAACCTTCTGTCGAAATAAATAATGCATATGAGTTGATTTAACAAGACGAGAAGTCCTTAGCGGGGGAGGGTAAAAATTAATTATGGTCTTCTCCGTAATCGGAGGACATTCAAGTTCTCCCCCGCAAACCTGCTGCCTCCCCGTGTGTGGTGGGCCATATTAAAAAATTTAAATGTTTATTTTGTGTAATTTTGGTTTTCACGCTGCTGGTATTTCTGTACTTCATCACACGGCCAGCAGCACTTGACGCTCCCACTTCATTTGCCCAACCTAGCCACCATCATTATGCTTTATGAGGGGTGTAGGGTATACTCGTATATGTATTGGTCTATAATAACCGGTCCGCACCACATCCTGCGTCTTGTAAATAGTTTAATTACTTTTTCACTCAGCCTCTTGCCTGCCGCACGGGCAACTACAGTTTGCAGTGCACCGCAGCAATTATTACCGAAGTGGCAAGAACCGATGCGAACCGCAGATAAAGTAAATTTTATATTTTAATATTAAAACCACATCGACACACATGCTACACTCAGTGGTTTGGTGAGGGCGTTACGGCTCTATTTTAATGAATACTCAGTCAAAGCAACAAGGCAAAATAATCTCAACAACAAAGGGGTTTTCATTAGGCATGTGTGAGATTTTACAATAAACTGACATTCTCCTTGGCTTCTCAGCTAATCGCTGTGGATACTGAAGTTTTTTTTCTCTATTTGCAGTTTAATCATAAAACTGGCCCCTTTTTACATTCCTGGGTAACTTTGCTTTAATTTGAGTACTAACAAGTTTATGTTCGAATTTTAAGCAGTTCTTGAGAATAAAACAATTGCTTATGATTGATTGCGAATCTTTGAGTTACCAACTTTTCATGCCCACACCATTGAAGGGAGAAGATAAACATCTCGATATACAGTCAAGAAAAAAAGTCTACATACAACCCTTGATTAAGGGATTTCATAGAGTATGTAAAGAAAATAAAAAATGTTTATGTCAATATTTAAGGCATTAAAAAATAAGTTTATTTATAAAATAAAAAAGCAATTCACTTTCATAATTACAACAATAAAAACAAAAACAGTAAAAATTCATACATACAGCCACAAAAAATAAATATTATTTAATAATTTTATAAAAAAAACAAAAAATATTTAAACTTTTAGTATTTTGTCTGTCCACCTTGGGCATCAATAACTGCTTGAAGACGACGGGGCATTGATGTCACCAAATTCTCCGTAATATCGGGTGTTATATCGGCCCATGCACGAATAAGGCCGGTTTTTAATGTTTCACGGCTACTAATGTCATATTTTCGTACTAATTTTTCCAAAACGTCCCATATGTGCTCTATTGGGTTTAAGTCTGGTGACTGGGGTGGTGAATTCAGCTGTCTTGGTGCATAGTAGAGAAGCCAGTCTCGAACAACGTGCGCAGTATGCTTGGGGTCGTTATCTTGTTGGAAAACCCATTGATTTCCTAGACTCAAGCTATCGACAGATGCCTTCAGATTTTGTTCCAATATGTTTTTATATTGATAGCGGCCCATATTACCCTCGACAAAAACCAAACGACCCACTCCAGATGACACAATGGCGCCCCAAACCATAACGTTGCCACCGCCATGTTTGACTGTTGGTATAATGTTCTTTGGGTCAAGTGCAGTATTTGGTTTTCTCCAAACTTTGGATCGGCCATCACTTCCGAAAATGTTATATTTACTTTCGTCGGTAAATAAAACATGCTTCCAAAAATCCATACTCTTCTCTAGATATGCTTTACCAAACTCTAGGCGAAGTAATCGATTCTTAGCTGAAATTAGGGGTTTTTTGCGTGCTACTCTGCTACTAAAACCAGTGCCATGTAAAACGTTTATTATGGTTCGTGGAGTAACAATAATGTTGGAACATTTTTCGATGTGTTCCGCCAATTTCGGGGCACTTATTTTCGGATCTTGGTTGACCATGTTAATAATACTGCTAACATCTCGTCTCGAAAGCTTCTTGGGTCTGCCAGATCGAGGCTTATTTTCGGTACTATTGGTATTATTATAATTGCTAATGATCGTCTATGCAGTAGAACGACTTAATTTAACTGTCTTAGCAATTTCTCCATACGACTTATTTTCCTTTCGGAGATTTACTACAATATTTCGAAGTGATTTCACTTTGTATTTCTTTTCGATTTTCTATTTTCAAGGATACAAATGTAAATAATACCTTCTTTTATTATCACTTTGTCCACTTAAACAATGGTAAAACGTGTAAATTTGTTCAAAACAACAAAGTTAACTGTAATTTCCCTTTCTTTTTTCTTCATTTTCTATTTAATATATGGAGTTGCCACGCTGTATGTAGACTTTTTTCCCGCTTGTTATACTTTTTTCATAAATATGTTTTCTTCAAAAAATCTTTATTCTAAATGCCTTAAGATTTGCTATGACCATCCTTTTGATTATCACGTTCAATGATATACAAACATTGTAGGGTCTCCTCCGATCAATATTTCGAGATGTTGCCAACGGAAGCTTAGTACATACTCGTAGTAAAATACACTAATCAGTTTTATAGAAACAACCTCTTCCTGTTTGTACTCGTATCGACTTCTGTAGTAATTCTGTTTCTAATTACGTATTGTACATTGGACGCTTTCGTAATTACATCTTCATTTGAGGTAAAACGCTTGCCAGCAAGGATTTTTTTTTGATTTGGGAACAGGTAAAAGTCACTGGGAGCTAAATCAGGAGAATAAGGTGGGTGGTCAAGCAACTCGTACTTTAATTCGTTGATTTTAGCCATTGTTAAAACACTCTTGTGCGCTAGTGCGTTGTCTTGATGAAAAAATAATTTTTTTGTGTTGTAAGCCAGGACGTTTTTCGCTAATTTGTACATTTAATTGATCTAAAAGGTTGCAATAGTACTCTGAATTTATTGTTTTACCCTTTTGCAGATAGTCAATCAATAAAATACCTTTGAAGTCCCAAAAAACCGTTGCCATAACCTTACCAGCCGATTGAATTGTTTTTGCCTTCTTTGGGGCACCTCCTCCAGCTTCAGTCCATTGTTTGGATTGTTCTTTTGTCTCTGGAGTATAGTGGTGGATCCATGTCTCATCAACAGTTATGAAACGACGCTTAAAATCCATTTTATTTCGCTGAAAACGATCCAAACAAGCTTGAGAAATGTTCAATCTTATGCGTTTTTGGTCGACTGTTAACAAGTCCGGCACCCATCTTGCAGAAAGGTTTTTCATCTGTAGTTCTTCATGCAAAATTAAATGGACTCGATCATTTGAGATGCCCATGATATTAGCTATTTCAAGCACTTTTATTCGTCGATCATTTAATACCATATCATGCACTTTGGCTACAATTTCTGTTGTTGTTGCTGTTTTTGGACGTCCACTACGTGATTCATCTTCACTGCTTGTACGACCACGTTTAAATTCAGCAACCCAATTTTTTACTGTTGCATATGAAGGAGCACTTTCACCTAATTTACCATAATTTACCATATCATTATGAATTTCTTGTCCCGATAAACCCTTTTTATGTAAATATTTTATGACACCACGCATTTCTAATTTTTCCATTGTAAAAAAATCGCGGATGCGTCTTTTGTGAACACTTGTTTCTATATGAAGGAGTTGCCAGATCGAAACAAAATTTAACATGTCGAGCCATAATCGCTAACCTATCGTAAGTCAAATTTTTGGAAAAAAAATTTTATTGCTGAAAAATAATCGTTAGGACAAGCCTCATCGTTTTGTATTTTTAAAATGACAAAATTGTTAGTAAAACATCAAAAAAAAAGCTTTTGCATTTTATCGTAAATGATTGTTTAAATTTTATTGTGTAGCAATTTTATCGTCACACATCAAATTGCTGCAGCAATCGCAAATGTGTTCAGATTTTTTTTTTGTTTTTTGATACAGTTATATGAGTAGGTAGAAATCTTAAATTTTTGCATTAAAACATTTGCATTTTTAATAAAGTTGTTTGAAATAAATAATAAAAACCGTCTCCTGTAAAATTTGCATTTTTTCACTTACGATAGGTAGCGCTCGATGTGTTCATAGCAAAGATGGAAGTTTCCAAAACACTTAACTTTTTTCTGTTTATACCGCGCTTTTTGTGCTAGGCTAAGAAGTTTCCGAACCGCCCTCGTATGTCCCATGTATGTGAAGCTGAATGACGCAATGGAAACAACTGCCGCCGTCACTAATTATGACATGGCCTAGAACTTCTCTTCGGCCATTTATGCCGTTTATTTATAAAGTGTGTTATGAGTTCTTAACTATATTAAAGTGGTTTTGAGTGGATGCAATATGATTGTATCCTTGTGTGTGTGTCTCTGATTTTCTGACCTCCAGAGTATATGTAACTAAATCAAAAGTTAATTGGCAAAATATCTAGTTTTATTATACCCTCAACCTACTGGGTAAAAGGGTATATACGAGTATCATTTGGTATTGACAAAAAGTGTAACGCATCGAAAAAAGCATTTACGACTCTACAGAAATGTTTTACCAAATACGTTTTATGATTTTTAAAGTCATTTAAGATAGCAATTGATTCCCAAAACTGTCTAAGGATCTGTTACATCCCACATAAATGTACCATTTCTTGAAATATCTTTAATGATTTTCATACGATCTAACCCAAAATCAATACTTAAGAACAGGGTTATTAACTTAACGTATAAACTTAACGTTTGTTATAAACAAGACCTAATGATTCCCTCTACCCATAGAACACACCAAACAGTGGCTCTTTGAGGATGTAACGGCATCTCATCAATGGATTGTGAATTTTCATTACTTCAAATGCGACAATTTTGGTTATCAACGTACCCATGTGAGCTTTATCGCTGAACAAAACTTTATTCTAAAAATCAAGATCGATCGTCATCTCGTTTTGGGCTCATTCACTACGATTTGCAAACGTTGCTCCGGTGTAAGTCCAGACATCATGAAATGGCAAACCAAACTGAGCATAAATCAAGTGGCTGCTATCAAGAATACCAACTCCGAAAAATTATGGCCAGATTGAAAACCACACGTTTAAAAAACACAATTTACCTGCATTTAAAAAAAAAGGGTTGCCATTAACCATTCTGGTACCTGTCAAACAAATGCACCATTCTGCCTACTTTTATATTTTTTAAATATAATTATTATGATCCCAATTATAAGTTTAACTTGGTAACAAACGACTGCAGTCCTAGCCCCTTCTGGTACCTCCCACACAAATGCTATTATTTCAGTGCAGATTAGAACCCACATAACTTGTCACCCAGTACGTGAAATTCGCTTCAATTATAAACTCCATTAGATTTTAAAAGCGGCTCTGTACACGTGTACGAAAATAGTGGATGCACTTCCCGTTCTGCAACATACCACCCACTTTTGGTATTAGCATAATAATTCATAAATTCAAAATATTCATACGATTCCGCTAAGAATTAGTATTTTGCAAATAGAATATAAATTAGACTAGCTGATGAAATATGGAACCAAAGCCACGCCCTGCAGTTTTCGCGAACACGGTAGTATCCGAAAACCACATAACTATTTTCCTATTGCTTCTCTTGAATTTTGTTTCCTGCAATATGCTTATTTCATCTTTGTATGCGCATAAGAAAAAAAAATAGATGCCACGCCCACTTTAGCACCTGCCACTCAATCGACCCTTTAGGAGATTTCGATAAAAATCGATACTTTTCAGACATTGGAGGATGGAGGTAAAGAAAATTTAAATTCCATATGTTTAGGATGATTAGTTTAGAGGTTCCCTACTATTTAAAAGAAAAATCACAGAAAATTCAAATTGAATGGGCAATGTTTATTATCATTTGAAAGAACATTTTGTGGCACTTATTTTTTGAAGATTATGTCTATCAAATGTTGGCCGCGGTCTCAGATGGTCCATCCGTTGAGTCAAATTTTCGATGACTCGCTCGAGTATTTCGGGAGGTATGGCGTTAATAACATGCGTAACGTTGGCTTCCAAAACCTGAATAGACTTTGGGCATTACGTAGCCCTAAAGAAAAAAGTCTAACGGTGTGATATCACACGACCTTGGTGGCCAATCGACCGGCCCAAAACGTGAAATTATCTGCTCACCGAAGTGTTCTCTCAATAAATCCATCGATTACTGCGATGTGTGGGAAGTTGAAACCAAATGTCGCCGAGATCACGAGCTTCAATTTCAGGTTATCATGGCACTATAACGGTCGCCATTGACGGTTACTTTCTCACCGGCATCATTTTTGAAGGAATATGGACCGATGATTTCACCGGTCCACAAATCACACGAAACCGATTTTTTCTGGATGAAGTACCACCTCTTAAACCTCTTCTGGTTGCTCTTCGTCCCGAATGCGGCAATTTTGCTTGTACCCATTGAGCCAGAAATGTTGGCTGATTATGTTGACCATAAGTTGAATAAGGTGCACGAACACATTCCTCACAGAACGTGGATTTTCGTAATAAAGTTGAACGATTTGTAAACGTTGGTCAGGCTTAAGTCTTTCCATGATAAAATGCCAAACAACACTTAACAAAAATAACATTACAGCATGACACGACTCAGGCGTTATCTGTCAAAAAAGGCTATTGAAAAACGTATCCCTACTTGGATCACCCTGTAGATGTGAGGATATATGTAACTTGGATCAACTGACTTTTTTAAGTGTTTTTTAATAATGTCCTTACAGTCGGCAGTGTTGAACCGATACATGATGAAATGGCAAACCTTACTAAATATCGTGACAGTGGAATGTCGTTGATAACGTTTGCAGCTTCTGCACTTTATCATTTAGAAAAACCATCAGTACTATCTGGTCATCTATTAATTTCTTTAATTTTATGTTTATAAATCTTTTATGTTCACTGCCGCGCACTCCTTAAAAAAAGCGCAGGGTAGTAATGATAGATTTTGTGGTTTGCAACTGTCAGATCGGCTTTGTGATTCCCCCATCGGCCTACTTTCCAAGTAAAAATTACAAAGTAGTCAAGCTAAGTGTTTAAAAAAACCTTGAAGAACTGACCATTTATATAGGCCAGATTTATTTAGATTTTCAAAATTCCCTATATTGTATGGTGTCATATTTCCGGGACTATCTTTATTTCATTAACCATCACCGTTTGAAGTCGTAGGTTTCAAGCCCAATTTGTTTGTTCGCTATCGGATGGACGAACATATCTCGATCGTCTTAGAATTCTATGACACATTGAACAGGGATTAAACCGGCTCAAGACCTCTTGCTTCTATATTTAAATAGAAGGCAAGTTTTTAACAAAATGGCAAAGTGACATTGATTTTCGTGGCTGCACACTACTTTTATCATGATGACCTTTGACCTTTCATTTTATGTATACTTTGAATGGTCTTCGATCAATATTTTTAAGTGTTGCAAACGGCATGAAACATTTAATATGAGCTCTATTACCCTATAAGTTAGGGCATATGTAGGTCTGCTAAACCGACTGACACTTGCATACTTGTGTTTGGTAGGGTCTTAAATCTTTATTTTTTTAAATAGTTGCCATGGCAAGTTAATTACACCCTCCCATTCTATGGTGAAGCTCATCAAAAGGATACCAATGAAACCTCATTTACTTTTGATTGTTAACAACTCAGGCCTTTGCCGTATATAAATAGATCTGCCGGTATATCACTCAGTGATAGCATATGTCTGAATACATCCTGCATGTGTACATTTACTCTGGACCAAATTGCGTTAGCATCTGTCGGTACGCTGAAAGTTAATTAAAAAATATCCCTCATACATTTCGATGCTGGCAACTGAAAAGCATACAAAGGCAACACAACATCCAGAAGAAGAAGAAAAAAACTCAAAAAATCACAATATTTATTCATATCAATATTTCGATTTGTTTCCCTTATCCACATACTTTACATACATACGCACGAGTATACGAGTATATATGAATGTATGTGTATAAAAAACAACATGGTATCTGTCAATTCAATTGAAAGCTTTAAAGAAAAAATCAAAAAACTTACGTTGTTTCCCCCACCGCCTTACCTGCTGACCCGTCCCGCATGACACTCGGTTATAATCGAAAATCCGATACAACACTTTAAACGACAAAGAACCAAAAGGGAAACGTCAACCAAATGAAACCACCATCGTCATTTGATAGTTTGTGTTTTCATTTTGTTTTTTGTTCGGTTTTTATGGAGGAGCGATAGCCAATAGAGCTCAGCAGGATTGGAATCCTGCTGTTCCTTTGACATTGTTTGGTATCGCCGCACAGTGTCTCTAAACATAAAAGTCACTTGATGCAATTTAGCTAGATTTCTCACTATTAACAAGAGAACACTCCCCACCAGGATGGCATTCCACGTTTGACTAGCCTTACTATTCGGGGCCCTATGGACCATTGGCCCATGGTTTAAGGCTTATTCAGATCTGTAAAGAAATGTCCTGGCTTTTAAGCACCCATATGGCCATTATAGAAGATGCGAATTTTCGGGTCCCGCAATGCAGCACTTTTTTAAAAGAAAGCGCATATTGTGATTAGATAGTAAATTTGACTGTTTGTGAGTACTCATATTGGTATGCCCTTGGGACATACAAATAGATCGTAGAAATAATGTAATATTCAAGTTTGTGACGATATTCCTAGTAAAATAGGGTCGATTTTTGGTCATATCCGCCGGGGCTACGTAATAGGACCGTAAATACTGTTACAACATTGAACACACCCATTTCAATTGTAGAACTGAACATACCCCGTTAATGTCATATAGGTTTTGAAAGCTAACCTCAATAGCTTTAGTCTGTAACGGGATTTTAAAATTGTTTCAACTTTCATCATGGAGTGGTCAGATAACGAGAACCGTATCGCTGTAATAGCGCTTTTCAAGTTTGAAATGAAAAAAAGCGATATTTTCTAAACGCTCCGGCCACTAGGGATTAGCCGCATGTTCGTCTACCGATGCAAAAAAACTGTTTAAGGCGACTGGAGATGTAAAAGACCGCCACCGGTCGGGCCGCCCACGCTCTGTTCGAACACCGCATGTCATCAAAGCCGTTGAATCAAGAATTCACAGAAAACCGCTCCGAAAACAGAAAATCATGGCCTCACGCAAAAGTCCATGAGTCGAATCATTATAAAAGACTTGGGACTTGGGGCTTTCAAACAACGTACCGGACATTTATTGACTGCAGCTTTAACAAAAAATAGGATTGAAAAATGCAAACGTCTTTTGTTGAAGCCGCTGATAACTTTGAAAAATTTTATTCACCGGAAAATTGGCCGCAGCTCGAACCAAAGCAGTCTTAAGAGATCCAATGTTAAGGAATCTTTTGTGACAAACCTTGTCCTCTAAAACCGTCCACAATTTGCAATCTACTGGGTTCAAATCTGGACTGCCTGAGGGTCATTCTTCAGAGGAAATGAACGCTGGCAAATTGTTTCGAAGCCAGGCCTGGGACGTTTTAGCCTTATGGGCCGGCGCAGAATCCTGCTGGAAAGTCCATGGCTGGTTTTGGAACAGGGAATTGTTAAGAGGCTTCACAACAGCTTCCAAAACGGTTTCTTGGTAAACTTTGGCCGATGTTTTGACTCCTTGTCCGCAGAAATGCAGGTTAGTGACCCCATCGTAAGAGACACCCTCCAAACCTTAACTAATGCTGGGTGATGACCCTTTTCCACCCTTGGGATCAGTTTAGATGCTTCCTTAGATGACTGCGCATACACTCTATAATTTTGCTTGTTACAATTTTCCTCAACGGTAAAATTTTTATCGGTGAACAAAATTTTTCTGTGCAAATTATTAGCGTGCTTCACCAAAATACGTTTCCATTTTTCAATCTTATTTTTTTTTAAAGCTGCAGTCAATAAATGTGCGGTACGTCGTTGAAAGCCCCAATTCCCAAGTCTTTTTCAATGATTCGACTCATGGACTTTTGCGTGATATTCATCTCACGGGCCATGATTCTCTGTTTTCGGAGCGGATTTCTGTGAAATGTTCGAACAGAGCGTGGGCGGCCCGACCGGTGGTGGTCTTTTACATCTCCAGTCTCCTCAAACAGTTTTTTGCATCGGTAGACGAACATGCATCTAATCCCTAGTGGCCGGAGCGTTTTGAAACTATCGTTTTTTTCTTTTCACACTTGAAAAGCGCTATTACAGCGATACGGTTCTCATTATCTGACCACTCCATGATGAAAGTTGAAACAGTTTTAAAATCCCGTTACAGACTAACGCTATTGAGGTTAGCTTTCAAAACCCATATGACATTAACGGGGTTTGTTCAGTTCTATTATTGAAATGGGTGTGTTCAATGTTGTAATAGTATTTATGTCCCTACTAAGTATATACACGCAGAAAAAAAGTATGGTTGTGGTGACGATATTCGAAGAGGACAATGCTATTGTTGGGTATATGGTTGTGGTACAACAATATTATGATCCTCACAACAATAGTATGATTCACACTCAACCATACTATGATCTCCACAACCATAGTATGACCCTCACAACCATAGTATGTTTCATATACAACCATAGTATGATCCTCACAACCATAGTATGATTCACACGCAACCATGTTATGATCCCTACAACCATAGTATGATCACACACAATTATACTGTGATCCCCAATATAATTTATTAGAATTTGTTTAAGTTGTCGACAATAGATTTGATCCCCAATATTATTTATTAGAGTTGGTTTAAGTTGTCAACAATAGATTTGAATTATGAAAATTATTCAAAAATACATTAAATTCAAAGTAATACGAGTTATTTAGTATACAGTAGGAAAAATAAGTTAAAATTAACGTAAGCGTTTTTATTAAAAATATTTCAGTAAAATAAAGCCAAAGCAGCTTGTTTAAAAAAATTTATTTCGATAAAAAAGTACTATTATTGCATTAGATCCGTACCAGTAACATTTGTTTTTAAAAAAAAATTAAATAAAGAAAAATTACAATCATACAGTCTGATTGCCGTAATCATACTATTGTTAACATAAAACGCAAAACACAATACTTTTGTCGCACCAACCATATGTATATTGTTGCTATAAACATATTTTCATTTTTAAATTTGGCAATAATACTATTGTTACATTTCAACAATATTAATATTGCTGCAATTATACTATTGTCAAAAAAAAATCAGTTAACAATGCTATGGTTGTGCCGAACATACTTTTATTGCGGAGAACATATTATTATTGCCGTGACCATGTAGTAACCATGTTTTTTCTCTGCGTGTAGCAGCCCTCGTAAAACTTAAACCTTCTAAGACCCAAAGTGGGACGCTACTATATAAGGTGTTTAATGCTTTATATACTTTATGCCCTCAACATTCCTTTAAAGGACGAACTCTGGAAATAGTGAACACTGAACGATATAATCTTTATATAAGTACAAACTTGTGAGCAGGTGTTGTGCGGTGGTAGTGTGCACGGCTATCATGCCAGAAAATCCAGGTTCAACTCCGGGTGAGAACACCTAACAATTTTTCAGCAGCGGTTTTCCATCTCATAGATGCCGGCGTCTTTACGGTTAGAGACATATCCCTAAGCCATATAAAAATGTCTCTATAAACTGCAGTTACCTCTCGAAGCCGGAGTTAAACGGTAGGCACCGGTCAGTGAGTATAAGAATTTTATCGTGCTCAGCTTACTTAATTTAGAAAGGTATCCCCTGGTCTCTTAATGAAATATTGTGGGAATTTAGTTAAGTTTTTTCCCAGTTACCCTGGCCTACTGTTTGAAGTCGACTACGAATTGCAAAGGCATTTTATAGAGAAGCTTTTTAATGCCTTAGAAGTACTCGTATATCTCTAACGCTTAAAGTCGAGGGCATTTTCTAGGCGGAAAACTCGAAGCTGAAAATGCGATATGTTCTTACTCTGATTTGAACCTCAGATTACTTCTGCAATAGTCGTGCGGGCAACAGAACTATCGCCGAATAAGTTGTTACATTTGGCTTCTTTACGGTCGAACGATCAAGTACAACAAGCCTTGGAGTTAATAAATCCAAACAAGCAGACGCACGGAGTATAGCTAGATATATTGTGTACTTTTAATCAGTTTTCAACCACTGTGCATTGTCTGGTGATAACAACATTATTTTGGTTCGCTTCTGTGGGTGGGTAAAGTAAGGGGATCCAGTCTTTGCATGCTGTGAAAAATAAGTATATTTCCATCTGCTGACATATGGCCGGTGCTATGGATGGCAGTGACAATGGCTTCACGTTCTCTCGTCTCGTTGACAGTTTTATTTAAAGCTTTTATCAATTCTAACCGCATACACATTTTCCACGAATAACACAAAGCTAAGTCATCGCAACCACCGACCGACCACTGGCCACCCAGCAATGACCCTTCCAAGGATGCCATAATGTGGGTGATCCAAAGGGGAGATTGTTAGGGGAGCAGACATTGCTTGTGTACACCGAAAATTTTACAGAATTGTTAATGTACCACAATGTACGCAACATTTACTTCAATTTGTTCGGTTTGACAAAATCCTGCTGATAAGACAACGTATAAGAGAGAGTTCAGTGGGACTTTATCTATTGGACTCTATGCTCCGTAATGGAACACGTTCCCTGGTCACCCATTCTTTTGTCCATTGCCCGGCTGACTCGCACCCGAACTAGTCTCATTTGTAGGTGTGGTGGTCTGTGTGTATCCGGGCTGGCTGCTGAACATTTTGTGTCGATGTCGTTGCCTGGCATGTTTGGCTTTTGGATAGCTGGTGGTCCTCCTTTTGTTTGATGGCTTTACGTGCTCCCCATGTTTGTCTTCTCTTCCATCTTCTCTTCGTTATTGTGGATTGTTTCTAGTGCACTTGCCAGCATTGTGCATTGTCAGTGAATTTAATTATATTGGACCGCAGGGACAAAAAGGACACTAACGCACTAACTCACCCACCCACACACACAGACTGATACACACATACATACACATACACTTGCAACGACACATTCTTGTACACGCAGAAAGTGTGAAAGACAATGGGTAGATGGCGTGCTGAGTATTCGAATGAGTTTCCAAAGCAATTTTCGTTTAATTTTCCTTTGGTTTCGTTGTTACGACTTTTATTTAATTTTATTCGTTCTGCTACAATTCTGCTCAATGACTTTAATGTATTTAAAAACATGGACATTGAAATCCTTTCAAAGAAATATGGCAGCATTTTTCGAAGACGCGTGTTTTCTTAAGATTCTTTGGAAACATCTCGCCATAAGAAAAACGCGAACAAATTATAAAACCTCTTAATAACAAAATCATTGCTATGCGAAATAGAATAATGACCTTGAGCTATAATTCTCTTATCAGTCGTTCCATGTAGTCCAGCAAGCCTTAGACTCAGTCGAAAGAGATTTTATCCAAATGCGGCCCACAAAGGGCCTTCTTCATACTTCTTGGGTAAATAGTCCAGTAAACTTTAGACGTTATGATAATTTAATAATTAAAAAAATATTTGGATAATTCGTAAGTTTTGCCGACCCGAATCTTTTATACTCTCCACCATGAATGCGGTCCAGTATGGCATTTTTAGTGTTGGGGAAAATGGTTATTGGTGGGAATAGTATTATTTGAGGTAAGTCTACCGAAAGCCATTTTTTGAGTAAAGTACGGCAGTGGTGTTATAGGGGAACTAATCCCAGTGAAATTTTAAAATTAAGTGCATGTCCATATTGAAAGGCTCGGTTTACAGCCCAAGAAACCTTTGATGTATGTTTTTTAATATAGCTAAATCCTTAAAATAAAAGCAATGTCATAGTGAGATTTTTAAGAAAGTTGCATTGTTTTTAAGTGTCCACATGCTTATTGTTGAAAAGGGCCGACTTTTGGGTTCCCAGGATCCGTAGAATCGAATTTGTGTCGTTCTTTTCGGACACTTGGATTTGTGAGAAAATGTTTCCCATGACACCACATCCATCTATGGGATGTTTAATGCGTCTTCTCTTACGAATTTAAAGAAAATCTTAATGTCTTATTGAAATAAATATGTCCCAAAAACAGAGTTGATCCTAAGCTCCTCCAATTCGTCAAAGGAGAACTATTTGCAGGATTTATTACGTTTGCAATACCAAGCGATGTATAATTTTTAGGCATATATCTGGTAAGCTTTAATACCCTCCGATCTACTGCTATAAGACAAAAATCTGTTTAGTTAGAAGACTCGTAACTTTTTTGAATCAATAGTGCTTTCAACAAATGAACGAACATGGGTAGAACTTCTTAAAATTGTATGACGATAACGATGGCGAAGAACTCTTTCGCAGATTAATTTTTCCAGCTAAGACGAAGTGTGTAAAAATAAATTTTATAATTAATAAATACAATGCATTGCATAAAGTTTATAAATTTAATCATGATGGTTAATTATTTAATACTTTCATAATTTAATAATTTAATAATTTAATAATTTAATAATTTAATAATTTAATAATATAATAATTTAATAATTTAATAATATAATAATTTAATAATTTAATAATTTAATAATTTAATAATTTAATAATTTAATAATTTAATAATTTAATAATTTAATAATTTAATAATTTAATAATTTAATAATTTAATAATTTAATAATTTAATAATTTAATAATTTAATAATTTAATAATTTAATAATTTAATAATTTAATAATTTAATAATTTAATAATTTAATAATTTAATAATTTAATAATTTAATAATTTAATAATTTAATAATTTAATAATTTAATAATTTAATAATTTAATAATTTAATAATTTAATAATTTAATAATTTAATAATTTAATAATTTAATAATTTAATAATTTAATAATTTAATAATTTAATAATTTAATAATTTAATAATTTAATAATTTAATAATTTAATAATTTAATAATTTAATAATTTAATAATTTAATAATTTAATAATTTAATAATTTAATAATTTAATAATTTAATAATTTAATAATTTAATAATTTAATAATTTAATAATTTAATAATTTAATAATTTAATAATTTAATAATTTAATAATTTAATAATTTAATAATTTAATAATTTAATAATTTTTTAATTTATTAATTTAATTATTTAATAATTTAATAATTTAATAATTTAATAATTTAATAATTTAATAATTTAATAATTTAATAATTTAATAATTTAATAATTTAATAATTTAATAATTTAATAATTTAATAATTTAATAATTTAATAATTTAATAATTTAATAATTTAATAATTTAATAATTTAATAATTTAATAATTTAATAATTTAATAATTTAATAATTTAATAATTTAATAATTTAATAATTTAATAATTTAATAATTTAATAATTTAATAATTTAATAATTTAATAATTTAATAATTTAATAATTTAATAATTTAATAATTTAATAATTTAATAATTAAATAATTAAATAATTAAATAATTAAATAATTAAATAATTTAATAATTAAATAGTTTAATAATTTAATAATTTAATAATTAAATAGTTTAGTAATTTAATAATTTAATAATTTAAATATAATAAAATATAATAGATAATCAAAAATAAAAAAAAATGTTGACCGGCAGGTTATTTTGTTAATTTGTATTGTTTGACTTTTGGTCATAAATAAAAGATTGATTAATCTTTTTTTTGTGATTAGTATTCTATCCAACATTTCAACCAACTGGTCATCCTCAGGGTCATTTATAAGAATCTAAATAACATCTACACTTTTTAAGGGTTTGATTGATCATCACTGCGGTAATCGATAATTTAATATAATTATTTAAATTGCCTACAATTGATCAGCTGTTTACATATCTACATACGAGTATTCCTACAAAATCCCTTCTTACTGCAGGACCTAATTCAGTTTGCCGCCCATTCACATCTCTTTGATTGTGATGTTAATTAGGTTTTTGCAATTGACATTTTGCCACAAATGACGACATCTGAAAGGACACTACTGTACTACTGTATGGGAGAGCATGATGGAAATTACTCCCTTCTCGGTCGTTCTATCACCATAAGTCTATCGGAAGAGAAACTAACAAATATAGATTTTGTGGTTTTAATTAACATTTTGTAAATGACTTTTATTTCAATGAAATGAATGCAAAACGTATGTCCGACCACGGCTCATACAGCCTTTGGAAACTGGTCACTGCCATCCTCACGCTGTGCCCTCTAAATAACGAGAATATTTTCACACTAAATAGGACAGGGTAACCGATTTAAAATGATAGGAAAGGATTTTTTAATAAAACAACGACGGTGTGATGCTATTATTTTTTTGAAGCTACATTTATGACATTATAAAGGGTGAACGCACGATGTTAATTGTAAAAAAAAAACAAAAAGCTTTCAGGGAGTTATCTTAATATTTTTTTTTTATGATAGAAGGATCTACGACAATTATGTGATGAACAAAATATCGGCCAAATGTTCGCCACTGCTTTGGTGGCAGTCCCTCTTTATGGTTTCTTATTTGAACAAATGCGGTAATTCTGCTTGTTAACGAATCCACTGAGGTAAAAGTGTCCCACATCGCTGAAGATGATTTTCTTTGTAAAGTCACCATTCACTTCTGTCTGTTCAACTAATCATTCGGCGTATTGATGACGCTTTAAATGGTCAGTAGGCTTCTGCTCTTGTAAGCGTGTAAACTCGAATCTTTATTGAAAATTCGCATCAGTGATTGGACTCGACATCGATTAAAAATTATAGTAAAATAAAACATATACGAGTATAAAAAACCTATACTTTTTCATATTCAGGGTGAGATAAAGTCGTGTTTTATTTGGCAAGCAGCAAAATAAGCTTAAAACCCCGCTTAAGGAATATTTTCAAATTTTTATCAAAAAATTTTAAAGTCAATTATTTATTTCAAATCGCGTCAATAAAAGAATTTTTTAAAAATTTTAAAATTTAAAGGAAAAATTTTGTTTAGAGTAGGGTTCGCTTCAATCTCCTGCCATAACTTTTTTCTCTAAATCAAAAGTTTTCAAAACAAATGATATTTGACGGGCATATCGAACATAATTTTAGTAAATATAAGAGTTTTATGTGTTTTGAAGAGTTTTATTTTGCTTGTCAAATAAAACACGCATACGGTCTCACAACCAGCTTAGTGCTTTGGTGGGACATGAGATATTTTCGAGGTGTATACATAATTTAGCGGACTTTCCACCTATTCACCTCAAACCTACCTTCTATTCACCTCAAACCTACCTTCTGCTTAATTCTTGAAAAGGCCTTTAAAACCTCTCGTTTAGGTTTGTGTTTCTCTTAGAATTCGTTAACGAACACCAGAGAAAACTTGTTTCAGCCGATTTATTTAAGCAGTATTTCCATGGCGAAAGTAGCCGACACGTCGCAATAAACCTCCGCCGACAATTACTGAAATGCTTCTCACGGGGTTTTGTAACTGAATTTCTTGTCGCTCCCACTTGCCATCGTTCTACAGCTGGCGCTTATAGATTTGATGATCAAAAACAGACATTAAAATTTAATCAAAACAGAAATAACAAAACCCAAAATTCTATGCATTGTGCAAATAAAAAAAATAATAAAATAGAAAAATCTATAAAATCTCGTACGAACACAAATAAAAAAGTACTTGTATGTGTGCATATAATCTCACCTACACAGACGGCGAGAAATATCATTTCCGCTTGTTAAGGATCTTCCTTAGAGCTAAAAGGAAGCTTTAGTTAACAATGTGTGATGCTGTTATGTCAATAACACATGTGGGTGTAGATGTGTGCGGGTAAGTGTGTGTGCGTGATATAATTCTGTCATGCCGGTGAGAGGCTTAGGTGTATTTGTCGAATATTAAGGTTGAATATAGTATCGCATGTACGTACTTGTATGTAAATGTCGATTTCACATTTGATATGTAAAGACATTATACTGGGTCACATTTCCAAAGACAGGAAAGCACTTATCATTACCTTCTAAAATACTCATATTATTTTGTTTTAGTGTATGCCACCTCATAAACCATTGAAATCTCATGGCTAGTGTCAGTAGAGTTTCTATAAATCGCTGGAGGATGGAACTTTCTTCAAAGTGCTTACACTTAGGAAAGCTTAATTGGGTTCCTCAGTGGAGTCCCTTCTGTACATTGTCGTGGTGGTGGCATTTTCGTCTTTGGCGTTTGCTTTTTCCAATTTCTTGGAACACTTCTAATGGCAGTATGCCGTTTTTACAGACTCACGCACTTATCGTCAAATGCTATTTAGCCGCATTGAACTGAGGTGCATAAATCTAGTTCGGGTGTTCATTAAACGGTTGGAACTAGATCCCACAGGCCTACTTGGACATGATATTCATCTGCGTGCACTTGCCTTCGAAGATTCTTAGAGCCAGACCATTGTTTTCTAATAAATACAGTAAGCATTGCTGCATCTGGTTGCACAAATGCCCATGTCGCAGTGTCATTAAGAACAGGTAGTATATAAACAGAGTCCAAATATAAGCCCTTTTCAAATTCGCTTAAAAAGCTAATAATAATTATTTTATTTTTCGTCCTTTTGGATAATGCTTAAGAACAATCATTTCCTTTCCCTGCCATAGTTTCGTTGGATGTGTGGCAAGTGGCACCGTCCTCTTGGAACAACATATCATTCAGGCTCATATCTTCAATTTGTAGCCATAGGAAGTCCTTTATCATCACACGGAAGCGAACACAGCTGGTTCGAAGAACCAGCTCTAAAAAACCCAAACAGATGCATCGACATTTCCACAATCACTCGTGGACTCTCATTTGCGCAAATACAGCTTTTTAACGAATCCACTGTGGATACGTTTCTTCGACTATGCTGACCAAAAAAATCACAAAGGGCACGAAATGCATTTTGATTTGAACGCCTATTTTCGTAAAAGGCTTAGGGCGCTGCTCAAAGGTGTAATTTTCCATGGTTAAATTTGACAAACACTGAAACAAAGAAATGCAAAATTAAGTTTGACAAAAACCTTGACGTAAAGGTGTGACTCACAATTAATATCGTTCATTATGGTTGGATCATCCTTTTCATACGTACTAGTATTGATGTAATACGAAAGTCAGTCACGGGTTTCTGTAGCTCGGATCATATTATGCCGTTTAAGTCAATTTTATAATCTACAAACGAATGGTACGACCTTAATTGCTTTTCCAGGATTTGGCACAATGTTAAGATCTAGTTACTTGTGTATAAACTAGGCCAGAAGCCGCACTGGCAAGTGCAAATGACACTATAAGTAAAAGGCCTCTGTTCGGTTGGAGTAAGCAATTTGTAATAAACGCGATAGCTAGTGCGGATTATGCGGTCCCAGTGTTTTATAAACTTCAGGCATGCTATCGTTCAGTTTAATAGTGCAGATAAATTTATTCAACTTGGTCCTACTAGCCTTTAACCGATCAGCTGGCAAACTACTGCCATCTGCAGTGCTATTATAAGGTTCGCAGTCTAGACTGGGGACTTGAGATTCTATACCGTCTGCTATGATTGCTACTGAATCGTCTTCTTCAATGGAATCGTTTGTGTCAGTACTTAAGTTGGAAAAGCTTGTCCGTTACTGGGTTTCCATTAATACATGTGACAGCGCATAGAGAAAGGGACCTAAGGGAAAAAAAAATTTTTCATTTATTTTTTCTTTTTTTGATGTGGACAACATCTGAGCATCGAATGAGACCAATCCCATGCCCCAAAAGTGTTCCCTCCCAGAGATATGCGCGTTTTATGAAAGTGAAGTCGACGATTCTAAGCGCAAATAGAAAGGGACCTAATCTTTAAAATGGCTGGCCTGAACCAAACTTTTCATCAACTTTTCTCTTTTTTTTTTGATGTGGACAACATTTGAGCATCGAATGAGACCGATCCCATGCCCTAAAAGTGTTCCCTCCCAGAGATATGCCCGTTTTATGAAAGTGAAGTCGACGATTCTAAGCGCAAATAGAAAGAGACCTAATCTTTAAAATGGCTCTCCTGAACAAAAGTGGTTTTTAACCTTAGGTCCCTTTCTATTTTGCGCGTCACATATCTATAAGTTCATGAGGTCATACCATCTTCTGGGCTCTCAGTCTGGTATTGGACGTTTACAACAAATGTCGGGCATCAGTTTTACGCCTGCATATCTTATTCTGCTCATAGTCGTGCAATTTCATTTCGCGTTTCCATCGGTAATAGCTGCGCCTCTTTTTTCTTATCTGCCGATATCTCTGGCATGCAATACTTGTTGCTACGCCTTACAGTGTTGCGTTATGGGCAGCATCGTCGATGTAATGGCTTTGTTGCACTTATCTATCCTTGATTTCGTTGGATAGATATGTGATACGCCAATTTTTGTTGTTTTTGTCTGCAGTCATCATTAGACAGTATGTTTTTGTTCCGCCCTCGTATTATCCTTCGCGGGAAGGAATGTTTCTGTGTTTCGAAGCAATTGGAATAGATAATTGGAGAACACAATGAATGTGTTTTGTGTGCTTAAAAGCTTCACCAAGCCAAGCTTTCTAAGTGCGTTGCAATGCTTTGCCACACTAAGTCTGGTGCATATGACCGCTGTTGAGTCCTATCTTTATAAATAGCTCAGAGCTCCCAATTTAGTCATTTGGTTTAGGCCAAGTAGCCTTGTGTATGTTGTATTTGATGAAATTCTTCGCTGTCTTACTGCCATTGTTTGCAAATTGTAACAACAGGATCTTTAGTAGAATAGGCAATTGTCATTAAACCTGGCTAAAGAGAGAATAATTCTAATAAAAAATACTTTTTTTACGGCCCACTTTAATGTACATAGTCCATATATATGTAATAACATGAATATAAAACTTCCATTGTGTCATGAGTATATCATTGTTGCTGCCGCTGTGCGTCATATGCATATTTATCGAGAGGTTATTTGTCTGACATTCAATAAGTATTGGGAATGTTTCTTCTCAAAAGCTTTTGTTCTTTTCTTTTATTCCATAAGTTTTTCAAGACGCTCGTATTGTGTTACTCTATAAAGCGTCATATCTGTATAGAATTTTTTTAAGGACATTATTCGACATTTATTACCTCTTAAATTCATAGTTCTATTAATGTTGATTCGAAGGTAAATCTGACATAAGTAAGGCAAATCTGATTATTAAGAAATATTAAGAAAATCAGAACAATACACCTTAAAGCGCTCAGAAAGCTACAAAAAAGGTTGGTCTTGCTTGTGTAATCATATCATTAGTTCATAAAATAAAACTTGGAAAGCTTAATTAATAACCGTTTTAATAAACAGATAATGCCATGAACTCGAAGCAAAAAGTTGTGACTTTTAAATAATGGCATTGATAAGCAGTCAGTCCTTCATAGGATAGAGGGTATTTTAATTAAATGATAAATTTAAAATAATATTTAATTTGTCCAACACCTCGAAATGCTGGTTGGAATCCGCATCAAGTGCATATATTCTGAATCGTGGTCAAAATCTAAGATGATCTAGCCATACCCGCCTGTTCGTCCGTTTGTGTAAAGCAAACTGCAGGTCGTCCTATTAAGATAAGGTGGCTGAAATTTTGGTAATGAAAATGCGGCAGATCGGTCAAGAGGTAACATTTTCCCCCACACAAGGACTAAGTCAAGCTCTGAGAAAAAAATCTCCATTTTCAGGATTTTTGGTAGTCAGAAATTATGTATGCTATTCGGCAGAAATCATATTCTTTTAAGTTCACAATAATCGTAGACAGATTTCCACTGTGATTAGTGTATATTTTTTTTATAAATCTTAATTTATATTTAATATTGACGTCGATGTGGAATAATTTAATTATCAATTTAGGTAACCGGCTTAAACATCGGCTCTATGTTAATATAGCCTCCATCATAGAAGAGAGGGTACATTGCATTTTTCATTCCGTTTGCCACCCCACGAAATACCCATAAAGTATATCTATTCTGAACCGTCATTAACATTTTGGATGATCTTGTCATGTCCGTCTGTCTGTAAAAACCAAACTACTGTTTGCAATTTTGAATCTAAATTGGGTAACATTTTGCAGAAATATGTATGCCTTAATGGACTAAAATGGTTGTTATCGAAAATGGACGGATCGGTCAAGATCTCTCACAAGGACTGCGTTATCCTCTGAAAAAGTCACTACATACTTGTGTATTTGTAGGATTTTTTTATTTTACTTATACAGGGTGGCCCAAATGAGACCTAGTGATGTTAAACACGTATAACTCTTGTAATAACGTTTTTTTTTAAAGATTTCTTTTAATAATTTAAATACATTTTATGGAAATTTAACGAGACTATGTGTGAAATATGACATCAGACAAATGACCACCATTTTGCTCGACACAGACATTGGCTCTTTTTAGCGCATTTTGCATTACACGGCGTAAAGTTTCTGGTTGCAGGTGCTGTATTTCGTCTCGAATATTCTGCTTGAGCTGTCCAAGTGTCTGTGGTTTGTTAACATACACTTTGTCTTTTAAATATGCCCATAAAATAAAATCGGACGCAGTTAAATCTGGTGAACGAGGAGGCCAAGGGAAATCTGAATTTTTTTTAAATTATGCGTTCAGCAAAAATTTCACGCAGCATGTGCATAGTTTGCCTAGCAGTATGTGCAGTGGCTCCAACTTGTTGCAACCACAAATTAGGATGTTGCTCCACTATTGGCCGCAAAAAGTTGTCGTTCATTTTTCTGTAAGAAGCGCCGGAGACCGTTTCTGGCGTTTCATCCTCATTCTCAAAGAAATATGGGCCGATGACTTTTTGTGGCCATAACACCGCACCAAACAGTGCATCTGATTGGGTTAACTAATGCAGATGTAGTGCCAACTGCAACTCAGTTCCTCAAAACGGCGAACTAAACTTGTAATCGTTGAAGATGTGGGCGCTGATCTTACGTTAAAAAAACGGCGATAATTTCGCTGCGTCAGAACAATTAATCGTTGAGAAGAATAATACAAATCGATAATTTTAATGCGTTGTTGTGTACTGTACGTATTCATTTTAAATTTCCAAGAGTTCAGTTATAATTTGCAAAAAGAAAAAATAAATTATGTTAAAAAATAAAAAAGTTATTTGTGTTTCACATCAGCTGGTCTTATTTGGGCCACCCTGTACTTATATATTACCACTATCACCAGCGATCGTTGCGAAATATATGCGTTATGTTACTTCTGTGCAGGTAATATTTGTAAGGCGCATTCCGTTGTGATCGGACGAGGGGACTTGGTACCGCCCAAACTTCCCTGAGATTAGAAAGGCCAACGTGAACTTATACCGATATGAAGATAGTAGTTGTTATTATGGGTGATCCATCTAGATGGATTTTTTCAGAACAAAAAAAATATATAAAAATTCAAATCAAGTGTGGAATCTTAATTGGTAACTTGAAAGGACATTTTATGGCATTTATTTTTTGAATATAATTTCCTTCAAATGTTGGCCGTAACTACGCCTCAGGGTTTCCATTCTGAGGGTCCAATTTGGATGACCCGTTCGAGCATTTCGACCGGTATGGCTTTAATGGCACGCGTAATGTTGGCTTCCAAAACCTGAATCGTAACTGGTACCTGAATCGCAGCTGTATGGCACCGTCCTGTTGAAACCAAGTGTCGTCAAAGATTACGGGCTTCAATTTCAGGTAGCATAAAGATGGATATCATGGCGCGATAGCGAGCACCATTCACGGTTACGTTCCGGCCATCATCATTTTTGAAAAAATATGCACCCATGATTCAACCAGCTTATAAACCGCACCAAACCGTAGTTTTCTCTGGGTATAAGGGCATTTCTGGAACCTCATCTTGTTGCTCTTCAGCCCAAATGCGGCAATTTTGTTTATTGACTTTGCCTTTAAGCCAGAAATGAGCCTCATCACTGAACAAAATTTTGGTAGAAAACAGCGGATCCTTCCGTTTCTCACCAAGGGCTCATTTCCATAATACAGTTGCCAACATTTGAAGGTAATTATTTTTAAAAAATAAATGCAATGTCCTTTTAAATTACCAATAATGTTCTGAAAAATACCTCTAGATGGATCACCCTATATATGATGTTGGTATTGCAAGAAACACACCCTGTTAGAAAAGTGGAGAGTGCCATGAGCTCTTGACAAAATTTTCATAACTGGCCAGAATCCATGATTAAGGGTATATAAGCTTCGGCCAGGCTGAATTTAATATGTCCTCCACCGAAGATGGTTTATTAAATATGTCATTCGGTTTGTAACACCACGAAATATAGATCAGAGACCCTATATTTACGACGATCTAGTCGTCGGTCCGTGTGTCTATCGAAAGCTAGATTGCGGTCAAACGAATCCACCTACGATGGCTTCTGATCATAAGTCTTTTGGGACTGTACATGGACGAAATCGGTTCAAGGGGAAAAAAGTTTCCCCTTTTGAGGGAGTAAAGCTACCTGTGTATTTGCTTCAAAAATCATAATTTTGGTTAAAATGTCTGTCCACAAATTGGGTCGCACTTATACCTCAAAAAAGAGCCCATCTGTTGGATGTTTTGGCTAATGTGGCCTAAAAAAACGTGTCGTATTGTTAAAACGGGCAATCCATAAATAATATGGATATATAGGTTTTAAAATTAAAACAGATTTTGTTACGAATCGAAATATAAGGTAATAAAATATAAATATAGAGTAAAGTTTAAGCTGATATAATGGACGGAGACATGCCCAAAAAGGCCGAAAAATCTGACCTTTTTTATTGCGCTTTGCGCGTATGCATAGCAGATCTTCAAAGAGGTTCGGTCGGAACCTATCTCTCTTAATTACAATATGCTTTGCAATTTATTCGGATTTCTGATTTTTTTTTATAAATTTGAGACAAGAACATTAAATTTCTTTTTTCTTCCAAATTTAAAAAATGGTAAAAAAAATGTATTTTCGGCATATTGCCTTAATTCTATATGTGACGCGCAAAATAAAAAGGGACCTAAGGTTAAAAACCAGTTTTGTTCAGGAGAGCCATTTTAAAGATTAGGTCCCTTTCTATTTGCGCTTAGAATCGTCGACTTCACTTTCATAAAACGTGCATATCTCTGCAAGGGAACACTTTTGGGGCACGGGATCGGTCTCATTCGATGATCAGAAAAAAAATGAAAACTGAATTTTTTACCCTTAGTTCCCTTTCTCTATGCGCTGTCACATATAGCAAACATAGCTTTTAGGTATGCGGCATAATTCATTAATATAGCTGCCTTAATTGGCTTTAAAGTAGCAAATTCTTTCAACCCAAATTATACAGGACCTTGGTGGCAGTTTATGGCTCTATCTTATCAATAGCTTGCTCGATATTCGAATCTACTCTTCGTTTTACGGTACCCCGCAAAAAACCCCAACTACTTTAAATCGCAGCTCCGAGGTGGCGAAATGATATCGCCGACTTAGAGTGGCATAAAGTGTCATCCTGCTCCAACTAAAGAGCGTCAAATAAAACGTCTTCAATCTTCATTAGCAAAAAAATGCTAAGCATGCCACTGCTGCGCTCACCGTTAACCGAAAAAGGGGGGTCCATCAGCCAATATCCGAGGATGCATTGCGTTCTTGACGATGGGTTTTCTGATCTCACAAATTATGCTTGGTAAGTGTCTTATTTCATTGATATCCAACGTATGCTATGAAGATATGCCACAGACTTTTCGTCCAGATTTCCAGCGACAAGACCCACTTCTTGTAGCATTAGTCAAAAACAATTACTTATTTGGTGTATTCCTTTTTATAGTTCTTACCCATAATGATCTTTGGAAATGTGAGTTTTTAACTTCCCCTCAGCAGGGGTCCCTCCAACATTTCGTAACTTGTCACTCAATGTTTTTATATAATAATGTCTAACTGGACCTAAAAGATAACTTTAACATTACATTACGTACTTGGACTGGCTCTATATCTATTTGATGGTCCGGGCCTGCCTTATAAACAATTTATTCTGTTTTAAATAGTCCTCTGAATAATGCCTGCTATGGGTGTAATCTGTAAAACGCTTAAAGCCGTGGTATATGGCGTACTTTGGCATTTTCATATTTGTTTTCCCCATAGCGTTCGTGTGCGGCACGTTTCTTCATTTCTGGGAAACACAGACACAGCCCCGCAGTCATCCCAAAATGAATGGTGCCTGACGTGGATGTGGCCTGCCATGTCTTTATTGTGAGCCGAGGAAATTTATGCTAATATTATTATGAGTGTGTATCGCAATAAATTTCCGATAGCACGTTGTACTTGCCTCAGCATTTAGCATTAGCCTTCATAGAGTGGTGGCAAGGGCGATGTTTTTTTTTTAAGCGAAAAATTATGCCAGTCATAGAATACAAGTTGGCCCCTGTTGAGTGTGTCAAATGGAAGGATGGATGGCTGGTTCTGTAAATGTATGCCTCTGTGTGGCTTATACGTCTGCCAGTCTGTCAGCGAGGACATCTATCTGTATTAGTAGGGTTGTTGTCGATAGCTCTTCCTGTTTTTATCCTCACAACAAATTGCTTTCTATCCTGCTTATGTCTTAGCACGTGCATACGTTTAACAACAATAGAAGCGAAAAGAGTCTTTTTTCTTCAACTAACCAGTCGCTTCGCATGGCTCATCTAAAAGTGTTGTGAGCAATTTTTTATGTAAATATGTGTGTGAAGTTACGGGAAAACATGTATAGACTCCATGTTTGCAATTTTCGCTTGAAAATTATAGACTTTTGAAAGTCTTGAATATCAACCCAGTATCATCGCAACACATCGACTCGTAGCCTAAAGGTAGCTATAGCTACACATACATAAACATCCACCCACATATACATGTGTAGATTTAATGGCCTTAATAACATTTTCCGTTTTCCCCATTTTTGTAAAAGCGAGTCTGAAATAATGTTATCGCACTGCAATTGATTTAATTTCGGCGAGCCAATGTGAACCAAAGCACGCAGCCGAGTTCCAAGTAAACGCTGAAATCGAGTCAATCAACCTGGCCACGCAGTACGAACGTCCGCCTGGGGTGTGGAAGAGAAACGTTCGCCCGAGGTGTGAAAATGAAATAAAAGTGCATGTTCAAGTTTAAAATTGCTTTTATAAGGGTACTGTCAATTTTGTCAATCCGAGCGTATGAGTGATGTGGAATAATTAAATATGACCCATACGCCACCATGTACATAAATATTAGCCCGTGTATGTATGTGCAGCACATAATAAATCGTTCAGCTCATTCGCCACCACCTGTGAAGAATTCAAGGTGAACATTGGGAAAGGGTTTGCCAATAGGGAAGCGTGGAAATATAGCGATTTAAAGAGACATTTCTTTAAGTCAGATATGGATATGATCCGAAACCACGATTTCAGGCATACAGAGTATATGCGACAGCGCATAGAAAGGGACCTAAGGGTAACAAAAAACCAATTTTCATTTTTTTTTCTTTTTTTGATGTGGACAACATCTGAGCATCGAATGAGACCGATCCCATGCCTCAAAAGTGTTCCCTCCCAGAGATATGCGCGTTTTATGAAAGTGAAGTCGACGATTCTAAGCGCAAATAGAAAGGGACCTAATCTTTAAAATGGCTCTCCTGAACAAAACTGGTTTTTAACCTTAGGTCCCTTTCTATTTTGCGCGTCACATATGTATTAGATAAAATTTCATTTAAATCAGCAAAATGTCTAACTGTCGTTCACCTCTTCGGCACTGCCAACGAGTAAAGAGGGAACTGTCGGCATTCAAGTCTTGCGCCGTAGCTGACTTTCGACTTCAAAAAACCCCAAATTAAAACAAGTTACAAAGTTACATATGGTCGGGACCGTCTATCAGATACCAAAAACCACTTTGTTATTCAGAAGGAATCCGCTCCACTGTCCGGAGTTTGAGCAAGGGCGAACTTAGTATATGACTTCAGGAGCGGGAGAGCTATATTTCGTTAAAAAACATTGATTGATATGGTCCTGTTTCCCAGAAGTGAATGGAAAAACGTATCATACTAAATTTGAGCGCGATCATGTTTAACATTTAGTTTATACAGCTCAGAATCTCCAGCCAGCAGGGAACTTTGTGTGGGTCTGTTAGAAAATATACACCGACACGGTGCAGTTTTATCAGATATGGGTGCGTATTTTGTTCGGAATCAATTGTAAGATATGGTCCTTAAGTTGCAGGTCCTAAAATCATAAAGGACCCTTGTATGGGGCCTATACGCAATTATAGGCATATGGTCTAGTTTCAACAGAGATAAATATTGGTCGCTTAAAACGTACCACGCAAAATTTGATCACGAACGTGCTTTATTTGTTTCTAGAGCTGTAGAACCTAAAATCAGTAGGGACCTTTGCGTGACGGTATATGGAAACATGGACAGATTTGGACCAATATTAACGGGGTTTGTCCTTGGCCTCAACAGTACATTAGGATTTGTCGAAATCGGTTCATAGTTGCGGGGTTTGATGAAATCATGATTTAAATGCTTGTAATTAGTGTTTAAGGAAGACTACTATCACATACCAGTCCATGAATACCTAGAAAACTTCGGAAACCGCTATTTTCAAAAAAAGTGTGGCTTATCTAGTTATTGCATTCATTTTATTTAAACGAGCTAAACAATTTTTTTTATTTTGAATATCAAAAGTTTTGTTATTTTGGTTGAAATAAAGTGGCTTATCGTGTTTTTGCAGTACAAAATTTTTTATTTTTCTTTTTTAAAAAAGTAAATGAAATAAATATTAAAATGTTAATTACATTAAATAATTTCTATAAGTTCTAATTCCGTTTCAGCGGAAGACTGCTCCAAAGCGTTGTAGAAGGAATGATAAATTGGTGGAATATATGGCAGTAAGGATTTTACGCTGTGTACTTTTTTGCCGCTAGTTTTAGGAATTCTGTGTATTTGTTTTTCAATCCATTTAAGGTTGTATTTGCAGGTCTTCCCTTTTTTATAATACTTACTTCCTTATAACCTCCTTATAATCTCCTTGAATTGAGTGCTTTACAAAAATTGATCTCGTATTTTGAACTTTAAAGTGAAATGCGTATACACCAGAGAAATCCGTTTTGCACCTATCGGTAGTAATTGCATTTTTATTAATGCCGTCCACAATAGGGCCGAAATTTAAAAAATCAGCTTGTTCCATAACTGTAACGACAAATGGAGTCTTTTTATTTGCTTCTTTAATAACACTGTGCCAACCTTCTGGCGAGTAGATTTGCGGAGCATATTTCTTATGTCTCTTTTCTATTAAAGCGAAGTCTCTATCAGATGGCAAATGAGTGTGACCACTAACTAGGAAATGGTGCGTAATAGTTTTGAACCTTCCTTCTTTTACTAATTGCCTTCACAAAGACATCACAAGCCAATTTTTGTTCTGCCCTGGGCAATTATCCGTAAAAACTACAAGATCATCAACGTCGGTTTTGGTGTTTAGATATTTAAGTAGCACGGAAGCAACTTCATCAGCTCCACGTTTAGCCACATTTTCCGTCCAAACAAACATGTGTCCCTGTCCAGTCGTGCAATCGTGTATTCCAAGATTGTATAGGCCAATTTTGCTGCAGTAAAATGCAGGTCCGCTTGTTAGTTTTGGAATTGGCAAAACTTGCTGCAAATCGAATGATATAACCAATTTCGTATGCATGTGAGTCATTCCATGCCAAACGGTACGCATTTTTTACATCACAAGCTTGGATTGCTTAACTAGTTTGTGTATGCATTCTTCTCTTAAAAATATTATATACGTGTTTCAAGAAAAAAAAATTAAAATTTTTTTTTAAATGTTATGACCAATTGAACTTTGGTGAAATGAAGATTTTATCAATGAGGTGTGTTCATTCAGTCGCATGTAACTCCGGAAATACTTGACCGATTTTACTCTGCTATACCTTATTTTGAAGGTAATTTTAAGCACTTCTAAAATAACGAAACGGTATGGCATAACGCCATAGAATTTTTTAAGTTTGTATCATTTTAATCCTTTTATTTCGATTTTGAAAATGATTACATCTTTTTTTATTTTTGAAATTTTGCAGGCGTATTCTTACAGGTCTGTTTTACCGACTGTGTAAGTTTTAAAGTGGTGAAATAATGCGTTCTATTTTTAAAAATTTTTTTTTACCTTATACCTTTTTCACTTCCATGAATATAGAAAATATAATATAGAAAAAAAAATACTTTTTAATAGTTTATTGACACAAGATATAACAACAACAAAAAACAAAGAAAAAAAGAAATAAAAACATGATACAATAGCCGTGCACGTATTCCAGGAGGGGCTTGTAAATTTTTTAAAGAAAACCTTAGGACCTGTAAGTAAAATATTTTACTTTTCTGATGGCGCAAGCGCACAATACAAAAACAAGAAAAACTTTTTAAATCTGACGTTCCACGTAGAAGATTTTGGAATACCAGCGGAATGACATTTTTTTGCAACGTCTCATGGCAAATGGCCATGCGATGGTCTGGGAGGAACAGTCAAAAGACTAGCAGCACGTGCAAGCTTGTCCAGCCTCATAAATCCCATTAATAGTGCCGTCAAATTTTATGATTGGGTGAATAAAAACGTGAAGAATATTCATACAGAATTCTTCAATAACTATCAATATCAAGATAGGGCGAAACACCTGAAGGAGCGTTTTGAAAAAGCGAAAACAATTTCTGGAACTCTTGGCTACCATGCATTCATTCCACAACCCGATAAAATAATGAAAGTCCAGACAACATCATCTTCTGAGCAGTACTGTATGAAGATGGTATACAAGGCATAACATTTATTTCATTACTCATTTTTTTATTTCTTTTTTTCTTTGTTTTTTTGTTGTTGTTATATCTTGTGTCAATAAACTATTAAAAAGTATTTTTTTTTCTATATTATATTTTCTATATTCATGGAAGTGAAAAAGGTATAAGGTAAAAAAAAATTTTTAAAAATAGAACGCATTATTTCACCACTTTAAAACTTACACAGTCGGTAAAACAGACCTGTAAGAATACGCCTGCAAAATTTCAAAAATAAAAAAAGATGTAATCATTTTCAAAATCGAAATAAAAGGATTAAAATGATACAAACTTAAAAAATTCTATGGCGTTATGCCATACCGTTTCGTTATTTTAGAAGTGCTTAAAATTACCTTCAAAATAAGGTATAGCAGAGTAAAATCGGTCAAGTATTTCCGGAGTTACATGCGACTGAATGAACACACCTCCTTGATAAAATCTCCATTTTACCAAAGTTCAATTGGTCATAACTTTTGAAAAAAAAATTATATTTTTTTTTTCTAATCGCGGATTAAATAGAATTGCTAGAGGACCAAATCTGCAAATTTTCATAAAAATCGGAATCATTGCGTTAAATTTTTGCCCAAAATCGTACCGTTTGGCATGGAATGACTCATATGCTGAATTGAATATTCTGTCTCAGATTTAAGCAAATCTTGCGTTGCTGCAGCGTTGTCTTTATCTTCATTTAGAATAATTGTCAGTTGTTTGGCTTCTTTGTCATCATTATTTTGTATTGCAGCTTGAATCTTGATGTTTGTCTCATCACACATCTTGCAGGTGTCAGATTTGGGGAACTTAAAACCTATATTATACTCGGTGCAAAATATTTTCCGATAGGCATTTTCTCTTACAGGAATAATTCCATTTTCTTCACACCAAGGAACATAGCTTTCTCTATACAAACTGGCAATGGTCATATCGTGGTTCAAATAAGTTCTATGGATGTTATTGGATCTGCTGTAATGACTCTGGTATTTTGGTATCATATTAATATGATTTCTTACAGAATCAGTTTGTTCACGACTCAGTCTATTAGGTCTACTTGTATGCTTACCTCTACCATCTGTTTTAGAAATTGCAGCACCGTCTTTTTTAATTTTGATAATATTCTCTAGTCTTCCTCTTGAATCCTGAAGACCATGTAAGTTCATGAACTCTCTTTTGCAAATTTTAACATGGGCGCCATCAATTTCAACGAAATAACGAGCTGAGAATTTCCTTCTAGACTGTTGTCTTTTAATTTTCTTTTTATACGACCTCTTCTTCTTTCCTACATGAATGCAACCAAAGAGGTAGCTGTTTTGTAGATCATAAGATCCTAGTTTCCAAAACTGGTTAAATATGAGTTCTTCGGTGTTATTAAGCTTCTGTCTACAATTTTGTTCGCAACTACAAGGTGGTCCTAGTTTGCGTGCTTCAACAGATTTCATAGTTTTTGGACAAATATACTCATGACCAGAGTTGCGCTTTCTTTTGTTCTTATTCCGATCATACTTATCTTCATTTCGAGCTCTCCATCGAAATGCGGTATTATTTTCACGCGATTCTTCTTCGATTTGCAACACACAATTTTCCTGAATAACAAACACAATATAAGCCACAAAAATTCAAATTCCACAGCAGTTAAAATAAATCATACCTCGCTGGTTTCTGAAATTACTTCATCATCTGTCGGCAAAAAGTCTTTGTCTTTCACGCTGTCATCAGTATCTTCAAAAAAATAATCACTTCCACTGATATCTTCATCAGAATCCATAGTTTTGTACTACGGTCTTCTTAATTGCTGTGGCTTATCGAGTTTTTGACAAAAAATATTTATGAATAAAATCGAAATGCAAAAAGTGACACTTGCGGCTAGGCCATAAATTAAACGGAAAATAGCTAAAAAATTTTAGGAGACGTTGCAATGGTGTAAAGTAATTGAATGAACTGAAAAAAACACTTTTTGAAATCGTGTGGCTTATCGTGTTTTTACAATAAGCCCTTCATATGTAATTTCATTAGATTTTTTTTGCAATAACAGGATAAGCCACACCAGATAAAATAAATCATACCTCGCTGGTTTCTGAAATTACTTCATACCCAGTCGGCAAAAAGCCTTTGTCTACCACGCTGTCATCAGTATCATCAATAAAATAGTCACTTTCGCTAATATCTTCACCAGAATCCATCGTTTTGTATTACGGTCTTCTTAATTGTTGTGGCTTATCGAGTTTTTGACAAAAAATATTTATGAATAAAATCGAAATGCAAAAAGTAACATTTACTATAGGTCAGAAATTAAACGGACAATTGCTAAAATATTTTCAGCGAACGTTGCAATGGTGTAAAGTAATTGAATGAGCTGCAAAAAACACTTTTTGAAATCGTGTCGTGTGGCTTATCGTGTTTTTGCAATAAGCCCTTCAAATATTGATTCTTAATCGTTCTGTTTCTGTGACTTGGGCTGTATATTCATTTCTTTTAGGTGATATAAACATAAGCAACAAGTCAAGCTGTGCCCGGTATGGCCAGGAACAAATAAGGCCGGGCCGAACAATTTTAAAAGTTCGATTTGGATGTCACAGAACACATAGTCAACCTGTAAGCCTATATTGAGTCCTTATGTGACCAGGCCCCAGTTGCTTTAGATCCCTTCCTTAACTTTTTGTCAGGTTTTATTTGAGTTTCTTGCCCCTCCAGTTGTGCTAACCCCCTTGCGTCTGTAGCGTATTTTTATCTCTTTATTACGCTTCACTTAATCTTGGTGAAAATAAATGGTTTCGATTATAATTGATCGGTTAACTCGACAATGAATAGTTGAAAACCCTGCGGCATTGTTTTTGGTACTTCCAATGCAATAGACCCATTTCTAACTTACTCTCCCTAAAATCCCAATTACCCAGTTTGCTCCTTCGAAAATGTCTCCACAAATGTCTGGAAAAGCTTGGGAAATAAATCGCCCATGCTTAAGGGTATTAGTTAGACGTCTCAACCGACTAAAATTCGTTCATTTGCTATGCCTAACCTCACACTGTTGTAACGTACTGAAAAGGATACCGGTCTATACAGAATTACTATCTGATTTTATTGAGCCATGTCCGACCTTCTGTACATCTATCGTTGAAATCTAAGTAGAGCTGGCAAATTATCACCGATTTTCACAAAACTTGGTAGATTTTTTTGGTTTTAACGAAAGACGAACCCTATAGAAATTGGTTCTTATCTTTTCAAGTTTTAATAAACTCTGGTGAGTGATTATAAATTAAATGGACCATATCGGTATATATTTCCATACACTGGCCCTTCTGCTCTAGAAGAGGCATATAATATCCGATCTTGCTAAAATTTAGCACAGCCCATTGTATGGGACCTGTCAGTAACCCAGAAGTGTTATTGGCTTATATCGGTCCATGTTTTCAAAGAGGGCCAACGTTAATGCTTTTATAGTCACACACTAGTTGAGATTTTGTCGCTCCTGACGCCACTAAATAAATCCGATTGAATTTATCAAATTTAGTACCGGTGCTTGATCATATTGGCCTTTCTTTTTGATATTGGCCCCACACAAATAAATGTTTGTACAGGATGGCGCAAAACTTCCGTTGTGATTTGAATGTTTGATAACTTTTTTATTTATTGCTTTATTGCTTTTATTATTTTTTGTTATACGAGTAAAGTATATTATTGGGGAATATTTTGCTTAAGTATGAAAAATTATATCCCGCAAGTTGTGTCTAATATCGGCTGCGCCAATTCGTGCTCTTTCCAGTACATTTTGCATAACTTTTCTTTAATTTTCGGTGTTATGGCTTGAATTTTAATGGCGATGTTTTGTTTTAGCTGTGGTATGGACGCTGGCTAATTTAAATATACCCTTTATTTTAAATAACCCCAGTCAAGGTGGGGGCCAATTGAAATCGCTTCTGCGCGAAACAATGCTTTCGCCAAAGACGCTTCGTAACAGAAAATTCAAAATTCAAAAACTGCTGATCGCTGTTCTGTTGTGTAGTGGCCCATTTTAAATTCCCCAAGTTTGCTACAAAAAATTCTGAAATAAAAATAAAAAATATATATAAATTTAATATTCCTGTCGCTATACAGTTTAAATTCGCTCTTACTCAAGCAAAGCATAGACCGCTAAGTGCATTTAGACCATACTAAAAATGTCAATCCCGCTCCCGTTACATATTAAGTTTGATTCCTCTTAAACTCCAAACAAAAGCCCAGAATCTTTTGAACAACAGGGTGGCGTAGGGTATCTCATAGACGACAACGCTCGGCTTTTGTTTTAATAAGAAATGGGTAATGGTAAAAATATGTATTCGTCGACTTATCTCATTAAAATTCTAAAAACCAATTTTGTACACTCCAAAGAGATTAAAGCCCTCACTATTGCTATTCGACCTTCAAACTTAATTAAGTGGTAATGCGAAAACCTTGCTCTAAGTGGTTGTGAAAACGAAACGTGTAAAAAAAGAGCAGAGGAGAAAGGATATTGTGGGAAACGTATTTGACTCCATTTAATCCAGGTGATAATTTCATTATATTCCAGTTAATATCATCAAGGGGATTTGTCCATGCACATACGTGGGTTTCGGTGCTTAAGCAGCTACGAACGTAGGCACGAGTATGTGTTTCTGTATACTTTGGAACATCGCACAGTGGGAGGATGTGTAAAAAGGTTTGGAAATAAATCTGACACGTTTGTGCGGCTGAAACGCCCAAGTATTTTTGTGCAACACACAATTATGTGTCAAACAAAATATCGGCCAACTGCAGCCCATGACTTAGGTGGCATACCTTCATCTGATGGTCCATACCTTCAATGACTCTGAGAAATAATGAAGGTTTAATGACGTTAAAGTGCCAAATTATCTGTGCAACACACAATTATGTGTCAAACAAAATATCGGCCAACTGCAGCCCATGACTTAGGTGGCATACCTTCATCTGATGGTCCATACCTTCAATGACTCTGAGAAATAATGAAGGTTTAATGACGTTAATGTGCCATTATCTTGAATTATTCTTGGCTTATTGATATACACTTTTTCTTTTTAACATTCCCAAAGAAAGAAGTCGAACGGTGTCAAATCACATGATTGCGGGGGCCAACTAACCTCGCCACGACGTGAGATAACACGGAAATAGAATTTCCCGCGCAAAAGAGCCATTGTTTCGTTGGGTGTGTTGCAAGCAGAACCATTCTGTTGGAACCACATATCGCCCAGGTCCATATCTTAAATTTCTGGCCACAAGAAGTCCATTATCATCTCTCGATAGCAAACACTATTCACGGTAACTGCTTGGCCGACCTCATTTTCGAAGAAGTACGACCCGATGGCAGAGCGAACTAGGCTAGCATAAGCAGGTGTTTTTACATATCCTACGGTTTGCGGAAATTTCCGCACAATTCTCCCGATTGTACTTAGTAGGGACATAAATACTGTTAAACACGTTTTATGCTGTAAAATAAAAAGTACTGAATGTTTTTGGACCAAATATTTTTTTTAATATATTTATTGATATATGTGACCCGGCCTATAAAAAGGTGGCTTAAGACTCATCTTTAACTATAGCTTATGACTCTCATCTTTAACTTTGACCATATATTTAACAGCTGTTTCCCGCAATTTCTTTTTTGACTCATAAGCCACCTTTTCATAGGCCGCGTCACATATATTGTATCCAAAATGAATCTACTTATTCGAAATGTCCGCCTTTTGCCTTTACACACGCCTTAATTCGCACTGGCCAATCGTCAATAGCTGCACGAACCTCGTCCATTAGAAAATTGGCCACAGCTCGAACCAAAGCAGTCTTAAGAGATCCAATGTTGGGGTATCTTTTGTGACAAACCTTGTCCTCTAAAACCGTCCACAATTTGTAATCCAATGGGTTCAAATCTGGACTGCCTGAGGGCCATTCTTCAGAGGAAATGAACGCTGGCAAATTGTTTCGAAGCCAGGCCTGGGACGCTTTAGCCATATGGGCCGGCGCAGAATCCTGCTGGAAAGTCCATGGCTGGTTTTGGAACAGGGAATTGTTAAGAGGCTTCACAACAGCTTCCAAAACGGTGATGACCCTTTTCCACCCTTGGGATCAGTTCAGATGCTTCCTTAGATGACCGCGCATACACCCTATCATTTTTCTTGTTAAATTTTTCCTGAACGGTAAACCTTTTTTTCATCGGCGAACAACATTTTTTTTTTGCAAGTTATCAGCGTGCTTCGCCAAAAGACTTTTGCATTTTTCAATCCTATTTTTTTTAAAGCTGCAGTCAATAAATGTCCGGTACGTCGTTTGAAAGCCCCAAGTCCCAAGTCTTTTTTAATGATTCGACTCATGGACTTTTGCGTGATATTCATCTCACGGGCCATGATTTTTTTGATTAAACGCCTTTGATGACATGCGATGTTCGAACAGTGCGTGGGCGGCCTCTCCTCAAACAGTTTTATGCATCGGTAGACGAACATGCGGCTAATCCCTAGTGGCCGGAGCGTTTTGAAAATATCATTTCACACTTGAAAAGCGATATTACAGCGATACGGTTCTCATTATCTGACCACTCCATGATGAAAGTTGAAACAATTTTAAAATCTCGTTACAGTCTGACGATATTGAGGTTAGCTTTCAAAACCCATATGACATTAACGGGGTATGTTCAGTTCTACTATTGAAATGGGTGTGTTCAATGTTGTAACAGTATTTATGTCACTACTAAGTAGACACATTTGGTCGATTATGCTGCCCAAAAAAATCAAGAAGTGCACGAAATGCATTTTTATTGGAACGCCCATTTTCGTAAAAGGCTTTAATACTGATCAATTGTCTACCTCTCCTTTATTGAATTTGTCTGAACCAAAGAAAAGTTGGGCAAACAACTTGACGTAAAGGTGTGACTCACAGTTAACTAGTGCATTATGGTTGGACCACTCTTCATATAGTATTAAATAATACGAAAGTCAGACACGGTGTTATATCAGGACTTTGGCTCAATGGTAAGATCTAGGTAGTTGCGTATTTACCGGGTCAAAGCCGCACTCTCAAGCCTAAACTATATATATATATATATATATATATATATATATATATATATATATATATATATATATATATATATATATATATATATATATATATATATATATATATATATATATATATATATATATATATATATATATATATATATATATATATATATATATATATATATATATATAGCTGTGTGACCGGTGGTTAAAATTGCTTTTTCGGTTTTTTATATCCCAGGTGGGCGGTGCCAGGCCCACACCCATAATAATTTAAAATAAACATAAAAAATGACCAACTCAGCATAGCAAATTTAGTTGTAAGAAAATTACAGCACGCAATTGTTTGCTTATTTGATAGGAAGCAATTAAAAGACTAATAAAAAGTTTTCTCTCTAGACAAAGATTTTGCAGTGGCTAGAACCGATATATAAAGTAGGATAACCAATTATATGCTATAACCGTAAATACAAACCAAGTTTGGTTATTACCTTTAAGAACTAATCTGTTGTCAATACTAAACTCGCGGCACAAGTTTTAATACTCAACTCTAGTTAATTATAGTCTGTTGATCATAATTGATTGTTTGCTATAACTACCTCCTATGACAACCGATAGTTTTACTGTATTTGGTTGATAAAACCGATTAGTTGGTTGTGAGTGCCGTAATATTATCGTAGTTACCATCTTATGATATGTTAAACCATGCAATCTTGCCTACCATGAAATATTTTTGATTGCAACAGAAAGTTTTTTTTATGCAAACGGATTTTTTTTTACTTCGGACCAATTTCCAACTGATTCTGTTCGTAGTTGCGTATTTTCAGTAAATTTGTAAAAAAGGAACGCCTTGGGCGGAAGGCACCTAACTGCATATATCGACAGATTAGTGATATTGTTTAAAAGCTTGTGATATGAAATAATTAAAAAAATACTATCTGTGGTATCTGGTCGCCTTTTCCATATCCAATCAATACCTTTCAGCTAAGCATCAATTGGCTCCATGGCCACCACCTGTTTAACTTAAGTTCGGAAACAATACCGCCAAGTCTCTGCGATATTTCATTCACATCACCCTAGCCACTAGGATTGTTTACATTTAATCCCAATTAAGTGAGTTGTAGATTTAAACGAGCACAGGTCGCGGTTTGAAAATAATGGGATGTTTGTTTTTTAATGGGATCTGGAAAAAGTAAAGTAAGTAGCTAAGTATGTTTTACGAGGGTCGATATTTGTATTTCGGGTCCGGCAATAAAAACACAATGATTAATCATTGGAAATGGTTTTATTGTTTTTCAAAATACTCTCCTTTTGCATGCGCACAAACCAATTTTCGAAGCAGTTTTTCTACTCCGATTGAGACACCTCCAAAATATGATTTTTGAACGCTTCAACAGCTGCTTCGGGCGATGAAAAACGTTGACCACGCATTTTTTCCTGATGCTAGAGAATAAGAAGAAGTCATTGGGTGCCAAATCAGGGCTGTACGGTGTATGGGCCCATCAATTCGACATTTTGAGTGGTCAAAAAGCTCAGCGTTTGAGCTGATGTGTGAGAGCTCGCATTGTCGTGATACAAAATGATCCGTCTTCTCCTTTTATCTTTCCTCATTTCTTCGAACACTGTTGGCAAGCAGATGGTTGTATACCACTCAAAACTGACCGTCTTACGTTCCACTAAAGGCACTATGGCAACATGGCCGGTTACACCTAAAAAAGACGCAAACACTTGCTTCGATGTACTTCTTCCACAAAAAACTTTTGTTAGATTTGGCTCGTCTTGAAAGACCCATACGGTCGATTGCTTTTAGTTTCGGGTTCATATGCATAGATCCACGCATTCGTCACCTGTGACATTGTTATACACTGCCTTTAAGCTACCGCAGTTATACTTTTTCAACTTCTCTTCGATCCATACGATCCTTTTTTGAACATTCGTCAAATTATGTGGGATTAAACGAGAACAAATTTTTTTCACGGCCAAATGCACATGCAATATTTTATTGACGCTTGTCATACTAATGCCCAAGGATGCCTCAATCTCACGGTACGTCACATGTCGTTCTTGCTTAATCAGTTTACGCACGGCATCGAAGGTTTCTGGCAAAGTGACCGAAGTTGGACGACCTTCACAAAATTCATTCAGGAGCGAACGGCGTCCGAGACTGAACTCTTGGTACGTACGAGCGATTAACAGTGGTTTTTGATGGCGCTTCATCGCCAGTCGTCGAAATAAGTTGATTTAAACACTCTTGTCTCGATAACCCACGCCGAAAATCGTATAAAATCATCGCCCGAAAATGTTCACGGGATAATTCCTTTTTTGACTGAGATAAATTTGTCAACAAAACAATTCGCCCTCTAATGACAAAACTTTCTGAGTGAAGTTATGCTAAAAAAAATGACAAAGTTTCCAATGGAAGTTCCAGTTTGAATCTGGGAACACCAGTTTTGTCAGGACCCGAAATATAAATAGCAACCCTCGTATTTTAAATCCCCTACTATGCTTCACATATGCAAGCGTGCATGTGCGTGTACATAGAGAGACTGTCTCCATATTTCGTGTTGTTTTTATGGTAATTGGGCTTAATACATTCCGTATTTGCTTAATCAATGTCAGTTTATTCTGGCTTATGGCGAACAAACCTATCAAATTCCTAGAATTCAGAAGAAATCGTCTTTAATGTGAAACTTGATTCACAGCTGATGGTCTATTCATAGGAAGAGCCACAGTATCTCCCCCGCCTTCCCACCGTAATACTAAAGACTCCCTTTTAGCAACGGTACCTGCTAGCAAAGTGACAACAAGGAACAGGAAAATAAAAGTAGATTAATGATACCTGATCTAGGTGGGATTTATTGTCAATAACTCTCACACACACACATAAAATAAGCAAGCGACTAATGAACGATAATGTATTTCGAATGAAATAAATCAAACTTGAGCAACCGAAGGTTTCGTGGTCAAGCGATGGGACAGCCCAACATGCCCACTCTACTCTTAGTTTCCATTGCATTGTCTTGAGTATACATTTACTATCGAAAATCTAATCCGTAACTTTGTTATGGTATCTTATAAGAGAGGACCGAACCTAGTGTAGTTTTTGAAGCACTAGCAAAGCAAATGCAAAGTGGTTACTTTGGAAAGTTCTATTGCACAAAAGAGTCCACAACACAACGCTTGTATTAGGTAAGGAAAACTGTTTAAAAACAAAGAACAGAGAAGGGGACTTTCATAACAACAACTATATAATTTTTAAACTATAACAAAAGTTTGGCGTGGCCTACAATACTATACCCTGCACAACTAAATGTCCAATAAGTGGACAAATGAAGTTTTGTCGTGCCGAAGTGTATATACCCTCGATCATAGACTTCGGTTCAATATGAAAATTTTGTCTGGGGGGCGTGGCACCGGCCGCACGCAGAGAAAAATATGGTTACTATATGGTCACAGCAACAATAATATGATCTCTGCAATAATAGTATGTTCATCGCAACCCTAATATTAGTTTTTGAATTTCATTTTAACAATTTCAATATGAAAATTTTGTCGAGGAGGCGTGGCACCGGCCGCACGCAGAGAAAAAATATGGTTACTTTATGGTCACAGCAACAATAATATCATCTCTGCAATAATAGTATGTTCGTCGCAACCATATTTTGAATTTCATTTTGACAATAGAATGATTGCGGAAATATTAATATTGTTGAAATGTGGCAATAGTATTGTTTTTAGCTTTTTAACCGGATTTTTTTTTTTTTAAATAAATCACTCCTGTTATTTTAAATTAAATGTTTTTTTTTTAATTTAATTAACCTAATAAAAATCTCCATTGTTGACAATACAACCCAATCCTAATAAATTATGTTGAGAATCATAGTATGGTTGAGTGGGATCATACTATGGTTGTATGTCAAACATATTACAGTTGTGAGGATTATAACATGGTTGTGGGGATCATAGAATGGTTGAGTGTGAATCTAACTATGATTGTGAGGATCATTATATTGTTGAGCCACAACCATATACCCAACGATAGTATGATGCTCCCCAAATAATGTCACCCCAACCATACTTTTCTGATATTATTACTTTGGCCACGTGTTCGATTTTTAAAAGGGCTCACGAAGAAAATAATGTATGGTTGGGGTAACACTATTCGAAAAGAATCATACTATTGTTGGTTAAGTGGTTGCGGCACAACAATATTGTGATCATCACAACAATAGTATGGTTTACACACAACCATACTATGATGCCCACAACAACATTACTGCGCTCGCAGCAATAGTATTATTCACACACAACCATACTATGATCCCCACAACCATATTATTATTCATACTCAGCCATACTATGATCCCCTCAGCCATATTATTATCTTCATAACCATAGTATGTTTAACATACAACCATAGTATGACCCTCAATAATAGAAATTTTTATAAAGTAAATTTTGTAAAAACACATTAAACGCTCAATAATAGGCTGTTATATTTAACAGAAGAAAACAATAATTTATTAAAAATATTTCAGTTATAAAAGGATATTCCAATAGGGACATTACATTTTATGTATAACGCACCCTCAAACATGTTTAATGATCTTTCAGTGTCTAAACGTTAGTCGAAGTCAACATTTTCATCATGGTAAAGTTCACTTACGAGCAATGTTTTGGAAATTATTAAAAATTGCGACCACCGACTGATCTAAGTCGGTGGTCGCATCTTTAAGGTGGCTTACTCAAATGTTAGGGCGTAAAAATCGTCCTACCTATGATGATGAGCGATAAGGCTCATTTCTGGCTAAGCTCATTTCTGGCAAAATATGCGTTATTGGACAAAAATTACTGTGTGGTTCTTATGCCGGAGATGTGATTGGGTCGTATTTTTTCGTCGATGACAACAATCGTCATGTAACCGTGAATGGAGAGCGCTATCGTGCCATGCTAGAAAATTATTTTTGGCCATATTTGGATGAACTTGATATCGCCGATATGTGGTTTCAACAAGACGGTACCACTAGCCACACAGCACGCGTTAAAATCGATTTACGGAAAGGCAAATTTGGTGAAAGTGTTATCTTGAGAAATGGTCTGGTCGAGTGGCCACCTCGTTCATGCCATTTAACGCTATTGGATTTTTTTATTGGGCCACATCAAGTCATTGGTCTATGGCAACAACTTTAGACGAAATTGCCAATGTTCCGGTCGAAATGTGTGCAAGAGTGGTGGAAAATTGGGTCCAAAGAATAGATTGATGTATACGGGCTCGTGATGGTTATATGACCGAAATTGAATTCTTCAATTGTAACATTTGCACTACACCTGGAATAAATTTGAACTCTATATCCTAAATATTCTGTTTTTTATTTATAAATAAAATTGTTATGTCCTTAATGGAAACCATGTACACATACAAAAAGTACTATTATTGCGTAAGTTTCATAACAAAAACATTTTCAAATTAAAAAAATAGGATTTTGACGGTATGATTGCCGTTATCATATTATTGTTAACATAAAACCCAAAAAAACAACATTTTCGTTGCACCGACCATAATTATATTGTTGCTACAACCATATTTTCATATTTGTCAATAATACTATTGTTACAATAATACTAATAATACTATTGTTACTATTGTTATTGCCGCAATCATACGAGGGCGACCGCAAAAGTAACTGGCCATAAACTGAACATAAAAAGAACCGTTTTTTTTGGAATTATTATTATTTATTTTTCAACATAATCTCCTTCCAACTCAATACACTTCATCAAACGTTTTTCAAGTTTTTTAATTCCATCCGAAATATAAGATTTTTCAAGACCTTTAAAAAATGCCTCAGTTTCAGCAATAACGTCGCTATTGGACGAAAATTTTTTGCCACCGAGAAATTTTTTTAAATTTGGAAACAAGAAATAATCAGAAGGAGCTAAATCTGGACTATATTGTGGATGCGGAGCAATTTCAAATCGTAATTCGGCCAGTTTTTGTTGATGAAAAAGAACTTTTTTTTCTAAATGCGGTCGTTTTATCTTGATTTCTTCACTCAATCGATCCAATAATGCACAATAATATTCACTATTTATAGTTTTTCCTTTCTCAAGATAATCAATAAATATTATACCCCTTGTGTCCCAAAATACTGCGGCCATTACTGTTCCTGCTGACTTAACAGTTTTCGCCTTCTTGGGACCACTTTTACCAGCTTCTGTCCATTGTTTTGACTGTTCTTTGCATTCTGGGATGTAGTGATGGATCCATGTTTTTTCAACAGTTATGAATCGGCGCAAGAACTCTATTGGATTACGCTGATAAAAGCTCATCAGAATTGGTCCAACGGACGATTTTTTGGGGCAAAGTCAACAAACGCGGCACCTTTTTCGCGGATAGCTTTTTCATGTGGAGTTCATCATGTAAAATACTCCAACTTGTTTTTCGTGTATTTTAACAATATAACAATTCTCTGAGCTTTATTCGTCTATCTTTAGTCACTTCATTAAATATTTTCTAATGTTTTCAATAGTAGTAGCAGTTTTCGGTCTTCCAGAGCGATGTTTATCTTCCGTACTTGAACGACCCATTTTAAATTGTTGAAGCCAGGATTTCACGGCGGAGTATGATGGTGCATTATCACCATGAACAGAATCCAATTCATCTTTGATTAATTGTGGCGTATAACCTTTCATATAAATATGTTTAATTACCGCACGAAACTCTTTATAAAACTTGTTTACTTCAATCACCTGTAACAAAGAAAATAATCATTAAATATTTTGGAAATTTTGACAGATGGCTTATAAAAGATTGCTTTTAAAAAACAAAACAAAAAAGTTGCTAGTAAAACAGAAAATGTGCCAGGCCAGTTAGTTTTGCGGTCGCCCTCGTACTAATGTCAAAATGAAATTCAAAAAACAATACGATGGTTGCGACGACCATACTTTCACTGCAGAGAACATACTATTGTTGCCGTGACCATATAGTAACTATATCACTTTTCTGTGTGCTCCGGGTACCGCTAACTTTTCTTCGGGGATGTTTTTCGAATCATGTCAGTATCGCATGTTCCATCTAAAAGTTCTTGAGATAATGTGTATTTAAGATCTGGGTAAAATGTTCTTTTCTGCAAAACGTTTTTGTATAGCAAAACAGTGGATGCCACGCTGTAGTTTTTTTTCCACACAAAAGCCCCTTTTCGAGTTAGTTATGAAATTAGGTACGCTTTAGGCAATGGATTTGAAAATAGGTGGTTGTTGATCTAAAAGCTAGATTAATTTAACAGTGGAAATTTTAAAACCTAGCCCTTTTCATACAGATACTAACTTTATTCCCACAACATCCCATTAAGGAACAAGGGGACATTTATCTCAAATCAAATTTATCTCTTTATAATTCTTATACTCACTGACCGGGATGCACTGCTTAATGATGTCTCCAAACGGCTTATGCATTTAGTAGAAACGTATTTACGTTGCTGAGAGGTAAGTTTCGTACTCGTCATGTAGCCGGCATTAACCAAATGGGAACCCGCCGCAGAAAAATGTTTAGATGTTCTTACTGGAATTAGAACCTGGCGGCCTCTTTTCCTTTCTAATCGACGTCCCCTTTTCCTTTTTTTCATTGCAATTATGTAGTCGACAAGACATTAAATATTAAATCGGGTTTCCCGGAAAATAAAACGAAACCCAATCAATGAGAAAAACATTCCTTTCATGTAAATCCACCATTGAATCAATCACATTTTTTTTCTTGTGTATGCTCCTTTATGTTTTCGCTTTTGTGCTCTGTAAATTCAAATCCAATTGAAAGTTGGCCTAAGCCATCAATCATTTGATTTCTTGACTTTGAAGAACATCAATGTTTGGATAAATATTTTAAATCTCAATGTGAGGTTTCTTTGGCTGCCATGGCTTGTGAACGCTCAGCAGCATCAAGTGGTATGGGCAAAACGACATAATATTTGACAGCATTATGACGTTCACGTGTGTGTGTGTGTAAAACAAAGTCAATAAAGGATATCAAATGCCAACAGCAGTGTATGTGTTGGTGTGTGCCAGTTCACACATACATGCTAACACGATCCACGCACTTATACTTGAGTTCAAAATGATATGTAGGAAATAAGCGTACGTCCTACATACACATACAGAGTGGTAGAGTCATATTCCATCAGTTACATACATATGTATGTATGTAGGTCAAAGTATACATACAAACTTGTATTTATACATATGTACGTATCCAGCAGAATATGACGATTGGGTTTTTTCTGCGTTTTTTTGCTTTTATGATGCCAGCAAAAAGGGATTTCAGATCAAAAAAAATAAGACATGAAACATATGTATGTATAGGAGCGTATATGTACTATATGTATGTAGTTATATTAGGATGCTTCCAAAAAATGTTGCAAATGTGTACATCTTAAAATAAAGATTGGGACGTTTTAGAGCCATGTTCGAAATGTTGCGCTTCTAGCAGAATGCAATGGTAAGCTGGACCAGTTTGAAAATACCTCTATAAATGGAATTTTTCTTAAATAACATGAACAATTTTATGCTTTTAGTTAAAAAAATGACCAAATAAAGGGTGGTGCAACTAAAACACATGTTGTTAATTGTAAATAAAACCATAAGTTATTAGAAAATTATCTTAATATTGTTTATTATGATGACGAGCAGTCAGACTGTACAGCTGTTTTCTCTTCCCTAAACGGAATTCGTGGAAATGATATTGCGCGTTGAAGATTGCTCTACGCACAGTTCGAAGACTATACGCAAAGGGTAATTCTCATTAATAAAAATGAGTCTCCCGTATAAGTCATTTGATTTGTGGCCGAAGTAATCGTTGCTAAAGACTGCTGAAGACAAAACCTTGGCGGGTTTAGAAACAGCTGTACAGGCTGCCTGGCAACCGTAGCAAATACATGTCACCAATTTCTTCTGTTTACGTTGATTATGAAAAAGAAACAACATAAAGGTCTCGAACCAGAATAAAAAACTGCTCAAGTCATAATAATGATAAAAGACCGAATAAATAACAAAAAAAATATTTTTTATTATGGTAGAAGTTTATATGATTAATTAAGTGTGAAACAAAATGTCGGCCAAATGCTCGAGTGCGGCTTCGGTGGCATACCCATATCCGATGTTTCATATTTCAAATGACTCGGAGACATAATGGATGTACAATTGCGTTAATGAGCCGAATTATCTCGTCCTTTAGCTCTTGAATTGCTCTTGGCTTATTGACGTATACGAGGGTTGCTATTTATTTTTCGGGTCCGCCAATAAAAACACAATAATTTATAATTAAAAACGGTTTTATTGTTTTTCTATATTCTATATTTTCTAATATCCTCCTTTAAGATCAATAAACTTTTGCATGCGCAAAAACCAATTTTCGAAGCACTTTTTCCACTCCAAACGAGACACCTCCAAAACATGATTTTTGTACGCTTCAACAGCTGCTTCGGACGATGAAAAACATTAACCACGCACTTCTTTCTTGATGCTAGGGAACAACAAGAAGTCATTGGGTGCCAAATGGGGGCTGTACGGTGAATGGCCCATGCATTCGACATCTTGAGTGGTCAAATAGCCCATCGTTTCAGCTGATGTGTAAGAGCTCGCATTGTCGTGATGCAAAACGATCCGTCTTCTCCTATTCTCTTTTTTTATTTCTTCGAACACTGTTGGCAAACATATGGTTGAATACCACTCAGAATTGACCTCCTACGTTCCACTAAAAGCACTGTGGCAACATGGCCGGTTACACCAAAAAAAAACGCAATCATTTGCTTCGATTTGCTTCTTCCACGAACAACTTTTATTGGATTTGGCTCGTCTTGAAAGACCCATACGGTCGATTGCTGTTTTGTTTCGTGTTCATATGCATAGATCCATGATTCGTCACCAGTGACAATGTTATACTGCCTTTGAGTTACCGCAGTTATACTTCTTCAACATCTTTTTGCACCAATCCATACGAGCCTTTTTTTACCATTCGTCAAATTATGTGGGATCCAACGAGAACAGATTTTTGTCACGGCCAAATGAACATGCTATATCTTATTGATGCTTGTCATACTAATGCCCAAAGATGCCTCAATCTTACGGTATGTCACATGTAGGTCTTGCTTAATCAGTTCAAGCACAGCATCAATGGTTTCTGGAAAAGTATCCGAAGTTGGACGTCCTTCACGAAATTCATCCTGGAGCGAACGGCGTCCGAGACTGAACTCTTGGTACCAACGATTAACTGTGGTTTTTGATGGTGCTTCATTGCCAAAAGTCGAAATTGATTTAAACACTCTTGTCTAGACGAAAATGTTCACGGGATAGTTCCATTTTTGACTGAGATGAATTTTTCAATACACTGTAAACAAAACAATTCGCCCTCAAATGGTAAAACGTTCTGAGTGAAGTTATGCTAAAAATGTCAAAGGAAGTTCCAATGGAAGTTCCAGTTTGCATCTGGGAACACTAGTATTGTTAGGACCCGAAATATAAATAGCAGCCCTCGTATAACAGGTCCTTTTTATCGCCGTACCATGAGTTCCTTAAATTAAATTTTGCTCATTTACAATCTGGAAAAGTTTATGGCCATTTCTCCACATTCTGCAAAATCATGGTCCTTTTGCAGAATGGACCGTTTGACCTTTGTCGTACCTTTAAGAGGCATGCTGATGGAAGGGCGCACATGGCTAGATCGTATTAGAATTTTACAAATATCAATAATATATATATATATACTTCATAGAGCCTTTGATCAATATTTTTAACCGTTGCAAGCGGAATGACAACTTAATATACACTGTATACTTCGGTGGAGGGTTTACGAAATTTGCAAAACTTGTAATATCTCGAACAGCGTCCACGAACTGGCCTTGTTCTTTTAAATTTGGTAATTTAAATTTAAAATCGAGCACATAACAAATGCAGCCAGACAAAGTCGAATTATTTGACCTATAACTGGATGATTGCATTCGTTGCAAAAAAATCGCAATCGCTTGCGATTTTTGTTTGCTCCACATAAGTTGAGGCACTCTAATATACATGCATACATACACATACGTATATAACCCTAAGAGTCATTATGTCTTGTTAGCTTTTGTTCTTTTTGATTTGTTAACATTCTTAACCAACATCTAAGCTAACCACAATTTTTTTCTTTTCGTTTTTTTCATCCCTTACAGCGGCTGGTTAGGCAGTGCCAAAGGTTGGTTGGGCAGCGCCTCGATACCATCTATGCCGGCTATGCCTTCAATGCCCTCGATGCCATCGATGCCAGCAATGCCTTCAATACCATCCATACCCGGTCTGCGCAAGGGCGGCGAGGAGGGTGCCGACGGTGTGGTCGTTCCTGGTGCAGAGAATCCAGCAGCTGCTGTCGCCGCCGCCGGTGGTGAGGATGATGACAAATCGAGGTATATTAGGTATGGGCCCCACAACTTTGTTAATGAGAGGAAATCTTGGTATATTTTCTTTAAAGATGAAAACCGAATATCACCAGATATTGTAATGAGTTTGACTTGTTCCCGTTTTATTCTCTTTCCACAAGTATTACGATAATGACGTTTTCTTATTATTCAAGTTACATACAAACATATTTAATCGTATATATACTTTTTTGTTTTGTTTTCCTATAATTTTGATATTGATTACGAGTATTTTATTTCAGTAAGAACATTCCAATTAACTTGTTTTGTTTCGCAAAAAACGAATGGAAAATTATTGCTCCTACGTCGAGAAACTTTTTTGAAATGTGTGCCATATCTCTAGTCAAAAAATCTCAATGAACTTTATGTGTAAAGCAAGCAACTGTAGCGTCTGTCTTATTCAAAACAATGACAGATATAGAAGAAACACAAAAATTGCTGGTTTTGGTTTCAAATCTGAAAATATCTCAATTATGCCATTAACTAACTAAAAAACAAACAAACGTAATTATTTTGTCGCCTTAGAAAGAAAATTTTATACAAAATTTCAAAAAAAAAAATTCAAAAAGCATTAATTTTTTATGACGATATCCTGCTTTAATTTTAGGCAACTTTAAATTAGATGAGGAATTTTAGTGGAACATTTTAACCCAAAAACAATTTTTTTTGCACATATGGGTGATCCATCTAGAGGTATTTTTTAGGAACAAAAAAAATATAAAAATCCAAATCAAGTTTGGAATCTTTTTTGGTAATTTGAAAGGACATTTTATGGCATTTATTTTGTGAATATAATTTCCTTCAAATGTTGCCCGCAACTACGTCTCAGGATTTCCACTCTGAGGGTCCAATTTTGGATGACTCGTTTAAGCATTTCGACCGGATTGGCTTTACTGACACGCGTAATGTTGGCTTCCAAAGCCTGAACTGTAGCTGGTTTGTCAGTAAGACTTTGGACTTTACGGGACCCCAAAGAAAAATGTCTAAAGGTGTGATATCACTCGATCAAGGCGGCCAGCTCATCTGTCCAAAACGTGAATTTAGCTGCTTCTCGAAATTACCTCTCAATAGATCCATTGTTTGAGCAGCTGTAGGACAAGTGACACCGTCCTGTTGAAACCAAGTGTCGTCAAGATTACGGGCTTCAATTTCAGGTAGCAGAAAGATCGATATCATGGCGCGATAGCGAGCACCTTTAACGGTTAAATATGTTCCGGCCATCATCTTTTTTGATAAAATATACTCCGATAATTCCACCAGCTTATAAACCGCACTAAAACGTGGTTTGCTCTGGGTATAATGGCACCTCTTCTTGTTGCTCTTCTGCGCTAATTCGGCAATTTTGTTTATTGACTTTGCCGTTGAGCCAGAAATGGGCCTCATCACTGAACAAAATTTTGGTCGAAAACAGCGGATCTTCCCGTTTCTCAGCAAACGCTCATTTCCATAATACAGTTTCCAAAATTTGAAGGTAATTAATTTCAAAAAAATGCCATAAAATATCCTTACAAATTGCCAATTAAGATTCCACACTTGATTTGAATTTTTAAATTTTTTGGTTCTGAAAAAATACCACTAGATTGATCAGCCTTTATTGACCCAACTTCTTTAAAAGAACGACTAATCTAAGATTAACTGCGAAACATTTTTGTAGAACTTATAAATACTCAAAACTCTCGTTAAGAAGTTCATTTTCACTTGTCTCAAGAAAAGGTCACGCCAAAGAAGGTCACGACTAAAGAGTAAAAGTAAAAGTAGTAGTAAAATGTTCTACGAAAATAATTTCCATACGATTTTACTTAGGACATTACAAAAAAATTCGCTGAAACTGCCGAGAAGGTGGTGAACTCGAATAACGACTTGGAGCGTATAAGATTGCTGGTGGTGTAGTTATGCAAAATAATTGGTTTGTTCTTACCTTAGCCTTTGCAGCATTTTCAAAGAAAAATAGTTCAATAAAGTCTCTCACTATTCCGCAATTTTTTGGTTTTCCGATCACCAGCCGTTTTGCTTGCTTACGAGTACATAGCCAAAGAAATGAAAACGCGCTTCCGCAGAAATGATGACTTTTCAAGCAAAATCTTTGCAAATTTGGGGCTGTTATTAGGTCCAAACTGAAAGCGATAACGTAGTGGGTGATCGTGTGCCCTCAATTGCTGTGTTAATATGACCTTCTAAGCGCATAAAGCAAGGTCTCTGTTCAAAGTCCCCTTTAGGCTGGTGCGTAAAACGCTGAGTTCATGAGAACCATAGCGAGTCGATGTTCCAGTGCCAGGTCGCTCACTCCCTCGACTGCAACAGCCACAATCTCGTCTGTACGACAACATTAGTTCGTACGACTAACATGACAGTCTCAAGAATTTTTGCACAGACTTGCATACAACAGGCGCAAAGGGATGTTCATCTCGGCGCAAACTTCGTTTTTGGGCTTGGGCTACAGGGCATTGCTTTCGTAAGAGGTTTGCATTATGAAGTTATTTAAGCAATTCCTTTCGTTCCACTAAATTGGCCAGTTATTATAAATGATTGCCCCGGTGGGAAAAAGGGCACAGTAAGGCCGTATAGAAACCGTTGTTAGACAGCTCATAGAGATTCCTGTTGTATTCTACTTTCATTTCAAATTAACACAGGATTAGATGGCTTAGCCGGAACTTCCACGTTTTCTTCTATTAGAAGACCTTCTTGAAAGTCTATAAATTATATGAAAAACAATTTTTTACCTGAGACATAATTTTTTTTATAGTAATTCTCCACTCAAAATCGAACCCACGATCTTTTGGTTACAGCTCCGATATGATACGTACTGAGCCACAAAATCCAATTGTGTGTTAATGACAAATAGTGGGGCTTTTTTCAAACGTGTGGTTTTCAAGAAGAAATAAAACGCATATAATTGATTGTTATGACCAAGAAATTAGCTTTATTATAAAGATATGGGTTTGCCATTACGTTTTAAAAATGATTTCGGGCTAGTGGCCGCTGCGGCTGGCTCGAATAAATTCCAGCCGTGAAGCTCAATTTTCGACCCATTTTTGCAGCATTTGATGCCATTTGATGTCAGCAATAACGCGCCGAATATTCTCTTTCAAGGCGTCAATCGTGTCGAACTTCTCTGCGTAGACAAGCGACCTTACATAACCCCACCAAAAATAGTCCAACGGTGTTAAATCGCACAATCTTGGAGGCCACGACGCGAGTTAAGGCGATCACCAAAAGTTTCCTTCAATTATTGATTGTTTCGTTTACTGTGTGGCATGTAGCGCCTCTTGTTGGAACCAAAGGTCATCCACCTTCAATTCAGACTCGATCAGGGCTCTATAGCGTTCCCCATGACTGTTACATTATGGCCGGCTAAATTTTTGATGAAATATGGACCAATGATTCCCTCTGCCCATAGGCGTCTCAACAATGGCTTGTGAATTTTTACTATTCCAAATGCGACAGTTTCACCAAAAGTGAGTTTCATCGCTGAACAAAATTTTCTTGTAAAAATCTCAATCGGTGGCCGCCTCGTTTTGGGCCCATTCGCCACAATTTTCAAACGTTTCGTAGTAAGTCTATAAATTAAGTAACAGCTGTCAAAAAGACCAACTCCGAAAAAGTGTGACCAGATTGAAAACCGCTCAAGAAAAAAACACCCTTTATAAGACCCTTATGCGTCGGCTTTTCCCCACAAGGCAGGGCAGCATGCTTCTACAGAAAGGAAGCCAGTAGTGTTTATTAGAGCTATCTCATTAGAGAAGCGACATTAGAATGTGTGCTTTGTTGTTGTTGTAGCGGCACACCGTACCGCAGTGACAGCCCTTGACCGAAGAATTGCTGCTATGGGTCGATCCGGTGCATAGAACCGGCTGTCGTGGGATCGGCTGTGTGCGTGGTAACTTTTTCCGGTGCAAAAATGCCTTCTGCGATGCCTAATTTGGGAAGGCAGTAACGCTTGTGTATTTGAAGGACCTCTAGAAGATTCTTTATGAGAATATCTTGCATGTTTTTCTACTGGAAGAAAACAAATGTAGTGGTATTAAAGCATAAGCTTTAAGTTACCGGGCCATATTCATTAAATTTAACGAAAGGTTGAAAATTCAAATTTTTTAGAACAATTTTCTTAAAACCTTTTGTAACTTTTTATGATTATGTGGGGGTGAGTATTTGAAACGTATGAGTAATAATTTTCCATGACAACTTGTGTTTGACTTGTTTTTTTGGATTTGGTTTTGTTACAAAAGTTTTCGAATTTTCTAGAGTAGTTAGTATAATTTCGTTTCGTTTTCAATTTTATAAACTACACATACATATTCAAACAAAAGAACAACCCAACTGCTGCTTTAAAGCTTTACTAAACACAGTTTTTCACAGTTTTTGTTTTTTCCAAAATTCCAATTGAGCTTTTTAACATCAGACAATAATACTCGCTTAACTTAGCCACATTTATGATTTACCCAGAATTTCCCTAATATTCTTTAATTAAAAATATATAAAATTCGTTAAACTTCCTGCCCTTTTGTGCTTCTACTGGTTTTTCCAAACATTTTGCCAAATTTATACAAAGTTTGCTCTGGTTTATTTTTATTAAAATCCATTAATAGTTTTCAAACACGTTGCTCTTTCACACCAACTATCAACTATCAACTTTAAACTCACCCACATACTTTAGTTACCCTTTACCACGTTAAGTTCACACTTAAAAAAGACAATATTTTTTGATATCTGCAAAAGACAACGACACTTATACAAATGACTTCAAGGCACTAAAGGTTTTTATGAAATATCTTTAAAAAGGGTTACATCAAAGTCCAGGTAAGTTTTTATTGAATATTTTAAAGATATTTGATAAAAATCCAAAATCCTACATAAGTTAAGAACACAAAAAAACAAGAATCACATTTTGTTTAGTTTATCTCATTTCTTATTTTTGTACCGGGTGGTCCATCTAATGGTTTCTTTTAAATCTGATATTAATGTGTTACTGACATCTATTTTCCGCTTAAAGACCTGACAGAAAGTCCTTATAATATCTCTCTGAGCAACGAATTGAATCTTTTAACTCATTTGGAAAGAATGCAAACTTGTTTCCAAAGTCAGGACAATGCGTTTATTGGAAAGAAGTTTGAGCCGAAATGTGCACCTAACGTGCTGTAAGTAAATTTTTACAAAATTAAAATTTGTCGGCATGCACCGATGCCAACTTGGTTGTTTTTCCACTGCGTGTGGTGATTTTTCTTCTCCAAAAACACTTGTTTTTTGGAAAAGTAGAGTTTTTCTAAAAAAAGAGACATTGTGGCGATTTAAACTACTTTCGGCGCTTCGCGGTTTTAATTAATAAAACTTATTTAGTTTATGACATCAATTCTCATTTGAGTTTTTTGGGTAGGAACCTGTCATCCCATTAAAAATATCAGCAAATTGATGATGCAGAAAAATGTAAAACTTTTGGTAACATATTTTGCATTGGTTTTCCTTAACATTTGTTGCGCTTCTTAAAATTTTCGCTCGAGGCGAAATAATTATTACAAAAGTTTTTTTTATTATTTTTTTTTTGATTATTTCGTAACAAAATTTTTGGTGTTTTTGCTCCCTCGCGATTTTTCCTACTTAACAGTTAACGACTCTGTCGGGGTGATGTAACGAACTGATGGTGGAAATTTTCTAATAATTCAATCTTCTAAAATCAGTCTCGTGGTTAATGAGGCAAGACCAAAATTATGCAGACAACTACTAAAAAAGCGCCGACATAATTTCATCAACATTCCATTAAGGAACAGATGGGAAAATTCTCTGTTAAAGTCAGCGAAAAACATTGTTAACAACTACAATGATTGTGTCAATGTTTCTTAAGATTTTGTTGCCTCCGTCTCGGCTTCAGCAAGTGAAGTCAAAAAGCATTGCATCTTACTTACATAAATACTGTTACAACATTGAACACACCCATTTCAATAGTAGAACTGAACATACCCCGTTAATGTCATATAGGTTTTGAAAGCTAACTAACCTCAATAGCGTTAGTATGTAACGGGATTTTAAAATTGTTTCAACTTTCATCATGGAGTGGTCAGATAATGAGAACCTCATCGCTGTAATAGCGCTTTTCAAGTGTGAAATGAAAAAAAATGATATTTTCAAAACGCTCCGCCCACACTCTGTTCGAACACCGCATGTCATCAAAGCCGTTAAATCAAGAATTCACAGAAATCCGCTCCGAAAACAGAAAATCATGGCCCGTGAGATGAATATCACGCAAAAGTCCATGAGTCGAATCATTAAAAAAGACTTGTGACTTGAGACTTTCAAACGACCTACCAGACATTTATTGACTGCAGCTTTAAAAAAAATCGGATTGAAAAATGCAAAAGTCTTTTGGTAAAAACCCTGATAACTTGCACAGAAAAAATGTGTTTACCGATGAAAAAATTTTACCGTTCAGGAAAAATTTAACAAGCAAAATGATAGAGTGTATGCGCGATCATCTAAGGAAGATTCTGAACTGATCCCAAGGCTGGAAAAGGGTTATTACCCAGCTTCAGTCATGGTTTGGTGGGGTGTCTCTTACGATGGAGTCTGACCTGCAGTTCTGCGAACAAGGAGTTAAAACATCGGCCAAAGTTTACCAAGATACCGTTTTGGAAGCTGTTGTGAAGCCTCTTAACAATTCCCTGTTCCAAAACCAGCCATGGACTTTCCAGCAGGAATCTGCGCCGGCCCATAAGGCTAAAACGTCCCAAGCCTGGCTTCGAAACAATTTGCCAGCGTTCATTTCCTCTGAAGAATGGCCCTCAGGCAGTCCAGATTTAAACACATTGGATTACAAATTGTGAGCGGTTTTAAAGGACAAGGTTGTCACAAAAGATACTCCAACATTGGATTTCTTAAGACTGCTTAAGACTGCTTTTCCAAACGACTATAAAAAACTTTTTACGCAACGCATGTTTTTGAATTTTTGAAAAGAAACCGGAAATTGGACAACCCTTACAACCAAGATTTGTGTTTTTTTTTTAAATCGAAAATCACTTTTAATTTATGTTAACATTTTGAAAACATTAGTTTTGCTTCAATTCCATTGAATATTTTGTTTTCCTTTAATAATTTTGAAAGAACATCAAACATTAATATTTATATTTCTATTAGCCAAATATCAGATTCCATCATTAAATAGTTGCGGCCCATCATCAAACCAAACCACATCAAAAAAAAAATAAAGTATCTTATCTGAACATATTCTCTGTGATTCAGAAGAAAACTGTTTTCGAAAACCCTCGCAAGAGGAAGAGAGAGATCGTAAAAATTCCCTAATAAATGTCTTAAGTAGTAGAAATAGTTGTTAGATGTTTTTTATTTAATAAAAAAAATATATTTTTATTAATGTAGTTCCTACTTTTTGGTTGTAGATTTTGTCTCTTTTTCCCATTTATTTCCTTTGGTGTAACCTTAAAGAAAACCCCAAATTGAAAACAAAGGCTATCTTTAGCTGTCGCTTGAGGGATTTGTCCTTCCTTTCTCTTAAGTCTACCCTTAGTAGCACTTCCTCTCTGTATCCCTTTATTTATGCCAGTCATGCATTTCAGTGCATGGTGGTCAGTGTATCAAAAAAAAATCAGTAGGACTTGAATTAGTGTTTTCATTTGCCAAAATCCTTTATCCCTTTCTTTCGTTCATACTTAGTCCTTACTAAGTTATTCTATTGTTTCGTCTTTCTTTGACCTTTTGCAAAGGTCGTAACTTTCTCACAAGTAGTTGTTGCCCTCTTTCAATTCTTCTCCCTCAATTCCTTCAATTATTCTTTTTGGAAACTAGAAAAAAAGTATTTTACATTTTCCGTTGATGGTGTCATCTGTTGTTTTCTATTCTTTCGTTTTCCGTTTTCATTCATTGGTCTCATAAAAATGTATATAACACGATTTTTTTGTTGACTGTAACATTACCCCCTACCCCCTACTTGTACATAGTTCTTCTTATGGTTGTCGCAAAATGTATGCAATATTTAAATTAAACACAATTTGTCGTTTTTTTTTTTCATTAAAACTTCAGTAAAACACATATTTGGCGTTTAATAAAATGTTTTATTTTAAAGCCAAAATCATATGAAATACGAGTATTTGAGTAGAATGTAAATTATACTAATAATCCATTTGAATAAAGTATATTTTGTCAAATGCACAAAAAAATATCTTTCAAGTAGTATATTTAAATGAAAGGAACCACTTTTAGCATAATTTTTAATCGAAAAATTTTGTGATGACAATTTCTTACCTTTGCATCCCGTTTAACGAGTCGATTATAGCTCATCTTTATACACTGCGAAAAATATTACATTGTAGTTTTACATTAATTTGATGCTTTAAGTTACAGAGCAAAGAAAACAAATGTTAAATACAGGGTGGGTCAAATGTTACCATGGGGTTAAAAACTTAAATTACTTAAATTTTTTTAATTTTATATTTTTTTTCTCAGATTATAAAATTTTTTTTTACATTAAGTATGAAAAATAATGTCACTTAAATGACCCCCGTTTTCAGCTTCGACATGATGGGCTCGTTTTAGAGCATTTTTCATAACATCATTCAAAATTTGTGGCTGTAGCGTTCGAATTTCTCAACAATGTTGGCCTAGAGTTGATGGATTGTCTCGGGCTTGTTCACACATACGAGTACTCGCTCCTTCGAATAACCCCAAAGAAAATAGTCGGGTGCTGACAAATGTGGCGATAGCGCAGGCCAAATAATTTCCGAATTTCTGAAAATTATTCGCTCTCCAAAAGTTTGACTTAAACATGCCATTGTGGGTAGTGCTCCGTCCTGCTGAAACTACATCTCAGGTTTGTTTTCAAGAGCAGGACGTAAACAATTTTCTATCATAATCTACAGCACTTCCACCTTCATTCTCAAAAGGAAGGCCTAATGCAGATGTGATCCCACACCATACTGTAGGGTGCAATTGGCGTTAATGAATGACTCTTGGATTTTCAGAACGCCGCAGTTCCGCTTATTAACAAAGCCATTCAAATGAGCTTCATGGCTCATCACTTTACGTTAAAATAAATGATCGCTGATTTAAATAAGAAAATTATATTTTTCTGGTTCTTTGTTCAGTTTGCGTATCTCCATTATTTATTCTCCAAGTGTATACAAGTATAAGTAAAATTTGAAGAAAAAAAATGTAAACGAAAAAGCTTTTAAATTTTTAAACTCCATGTTAATTTTTTGACCCACCCTACACTAGCTCTAATTATTATTTTATATCATTGGTGTTATGTATAGTTTAGGACGTTTGGCCGCCTGGTTGGCTACATAGCTTATTCAAGAACACCAATTTTCACACATTAGGCACAGGTTTTGCGAACATATTTCCTTGTCTCATTGGCCAACTTGTTTGGCTTCTATTCTATGGTTGAATCTTAAATGCTTGTAAACTTAGATGATCCTTTCAAAAAGTCGTACATAAAGTATATTGACACATCCCTATTTTCCTTGTACGGCGCCAAATTGTCTGATATGGGTCGTCTCCAATGCTTCGCTGTACAACGGCTGTATATCTAAGTTTGACGAGCAGAACCATTATAATTTCAACAACTTGCAAGCGTTGCTCTCATGTAAGTCTATCGATAATGAACTGGCAGACCAAACTTAAGCAACTATTCGCCTTTTTATGGGTTGTCGAAGAAAGCTATGTTACAAAACTTAAAGATGAGAACCTTAAAAAACAGAAGTTTTATAAACTTTTTTCAAAAAAAACCCCAAATCTTATTAAATAACCCATAAATTACCAAACCCAATTGATAAAGGCGGGAAATTCTCTAGGAGCGTACAAATTTCATCAACGAAAAGAGCCTTGAGTAGGTGCAAAGGGATATTGCATCATAATATGGATGTAAAGTCAGTCCGTTATCTTATATACCCTCCATCGTAGATTCGCTTTAAAGTTACCCTTTGTTCGACTCCAATCTCAGGCAAATCTTAAAAATAAATCCATGTTTAGTTTCGTAGTAACCGTTTTCCTATGAGCCCATATTTATCAGTGGTCCCTTCTTTAGACCATAAGAGCCATTTTTTGGGCACCTTTGTTACATTAGTCTCAGCCAAAAACTCAAAATATATCCATACTTGGATTCGTAGTTAAATATGCTTTAACTTGAGTACCCAATGTTAGAGGTCCCAGTTGATTTAGGACCCTTTCTAAAATTAGTTCTGCGGCTAATTAGTGGTTTGGGTCCTGACTACCTAAGATCACGGTCGCAATATTCAATATCTTGTTCGGTATGTATTTTCCAGATTTTCCTTTTTGTTACCCTAGGTTTTGTTACCCTAGGTAGCTCGCAAATGTTTGCCCTTTCATTAGAAGTGAATGTGGTTTGACATATCAGAATTTGCGCTCCGAACTACATTGGTGCACTTCAAACAAGATTTCATATAAGTACATTTAATAATTGGTTTCATGAAAACGCTTCGCTCAAAATTCTTTATAGTTTAGATAAAACGTTATATTTTTATAAAAACTTAAAAGACTAAATGAAAGTTTTTTTTTTTGCTTAAAAACATTAAGGAAAAATTTATTTTAATTAAATGTTCAAAGTTTTACTGTAAGCTTCATAAATTAAATGAAAACTTTAAAGTTTTAATGAAAACTTCATAGTTTTAATGAAAACTTCATAGTTTTCATGAAAACTTCATATTTTTTAAGAAAACTTCATAGTTTTTAAGAAAACTTCATAGTTTTAATGAAAACTTCATAGTTTTAATGAAAACTTCATAGTTTACTAAAACTTCATAGTTTTTTAAACTGAAAACTTCATAGTTTAAATGAAAACTTCATAGTTTTTATAAAAATAAAAAATTCACAATTTTAATGGAAACTTCATGGATTCAATGAAAATGATGTTGTTTTATAGAAAACTTCATAGTTTTGATGAAACCTTCATAGTTTTTATGAAAATTTACTAATTTGAATGTAACCTTTTAAGAAACAAAACTTCATAGTTTTAATTAAAAATTCAAAAATTTATTAAATTGTTCATAATTTAAATAAAAACATTAAATTTTTAACTAAAACTTCTTAATTTTATGAAAAATTCATAGTTTTATAGTTTTAACTTTATAGTTTTAACAAAACTTCATGGTTTTTTTAAACTCATATGTTCAATACAAATTTTGTTGTTTAAATGAAAACTTCATAGTTTTTATAAAAACTTTGTAAAAATAAAAAATTCACAATTTTAATGGAAACTTCATGGATTCAATGAAAATGATGTTGTTTTATAGAAAACTTCATAGTTTTGATGAAACCTTCATCGTTTTTATGAAAATTTACTAATTTAAATGTAACCTTTTTAGTAACAAAACTTCATAGTTTTAATTAAAGATTCAAAAATTTATTAAATTTTTCATGATTTAAATAAAAACATTAAATTTTTAACTAAAACTTCTTAATTTTATGAAAAATTCATAGTTTTATAGTTTTAACTTTATAGTTTTAACAAAACTTCATGGTTTTTTTAAACTCATATGTTCAATACAAATTTTGTTGTTTAAATGAAAACTTCATAGTTTTTATAAAAACTTTGTAAAAATAAAAAATTCATAATTTTAATGGAAACTTCATGGATTCAATGAAAATGATGTTGTTTTATAGAAAACTTCATAGTTTTGATGAAACCTTCATAGTTTTTATGAAAATTTACTAATTTGAATGTAACCTTTTAAGAAACAAAACTTCATAGTTTTAATTAAAAATTCAAAAATTTATTAAATTGTTCATAATTTAAATAAAAACATTAAATTTTTAACTAAAACTTCTTAATTTTATGAAAAATTCATAGTTTTATAGTTTTAACTTTATAGTTTTAACAAAACTTCATGGTTTTTTTAAACTCATATGTTCAATACAAATTTTGTTGTTTAAATGAAAACTTCATAGTTTTTATAAAAACTTTGTAAAAATAAAAAATTCATAATTTTAATGGAAACTTCATGGATTCAATGAAAATGATGTTGTTTTATAGAAAACTTCATAGTTTTAATGAAACCTTCATAGTTTTTATGAAAATTTACTAATTTAAATGTAACCTTTTTAGAAACAAAACTTCATAGTTTTAATTAAAAATTCAAAAATTTATTAAATTTTTCATAATTTAAATAAAAACATTAAATTTTTAACTAAAACTTCTTAATTTTATGAAAAATTCATAGTTTTATAGTTTTAACTTTATAGTTTTAACAAAACTTCATGGTTTTTTTAAACTCATATGTTCAATACAAATTTTGTTGTTTAAATGAAAACTTCATAGTTTTTATAAAAACTTTGTAAAAATAAAAAATTCATAATTTTAATGGAAACTTCATGGATTCAATGAAAATGATGTTGTTTTATAGAAAACTTCATAGTTTTAATGAAACCTTCATAGTTTTTATGAAAATTTACTAATTTAAATGTAACCTTTTTAGAAACAAAACTTCATAGTTTTAATTAAAAATTCAAAAATTTATTAAATTTTTCATAATTTAAATAAAAACATTAAATTTTTAACTAAAACTTCTTAATTTTATGAAAAATTCATAGTTTTATAGTTTTAACTTTATAGTTTTAACAAAACTTCATAGTTTTTATAAAAACTTTGTAAAAATAAAAAATTCATAATTTTAATGGAAACTTCATGGATTCAATGAAAATTTTGTTGTTTTGTAGAAATCTTCATAGTGTTGATGAAAACTTCATAGTTTTTATGAAAAACTACTAATTTTAATGTAATCAAAACGTCATAGTCTTAATTTAAAATTCAAAAATTTAATGAAAACTTCACAGTTTTAATGAAAAAATATTCATAATTTAAATAAAAACATTAAATTTTAAACTAAAACTTCTTAATTTTATGAAAAATTCATAGTTTTAATAAAAAATTCATTGTTTTAATGAAAACTTTACAGTTTTAATGAGTACATCGTATTATCCTTAATAACTTTAAAGGTTTTGTAAACACTTTATAGTGTTATTGAATACGGCGTAGTTTGCTTAATTATTTAAAACGTTTTGGAAAAACTTCGTAATTTTAAAAAATCCTCAAAGTTTTAACGAAAACTTCATATATTTAATGAATACGTCACAGATTGCTTTATCAATGGATAGATTTTGTGAAACATCATAATTTCAATGAAATCATCAACGTTTTAATAGAATCTTCTTAGTTTTAATAGAAAGTACATAGTTAGTAAATTCAAAGTTTTAAAAGAAAACTTTATAGTTTCTAGTGTTGCTACGTCCTTCAGCATTGCTGCTTTGGGCAGCGTTCTCTGTTAACAGCAGGTAACCTACAGTTAAGAGTGTTGCGGACACAACTTTTGATATAGCTTTATATAGCCATTTAAAACCTAGCAGTGTATATAATATTTTGTTAGTTGTGTACCCCTTTCTCTTTTACGAATACACCCATAAGCATAACGCACGTGCACGTCTCTAAAAGTTAATTCCTTTTGGCTGACATTAACTCTTACAATAAATGAACCTTTTAATCCGGTCCGTACATAAAAAGGTTTAAATTTTTCCTACTTCACAGTAGGATGAGGAGGAGGGAGGATACTTAAGTGGGATTTCCACCAAGGACAACTGGGGTGGCTGGCGGCTGGGTAGTTTGTAGACCTTATGAGAAATGATGTTTTAAAACCACCATTAGATAATTTGTTATTACGGACGGAAGTTCGCATAAAATATGAATTTCTTAACTGTCACAGACACGTCCAATCGCCGCCGCCGTTGTCCCTTCTTAGATATTTGTGGCGCATATTTCTTATGCGTTGGTTTTCGAAATAAGGATTTTAATGTCGTTAATAAAAACCCACAGCTCAACAATCTACGGTAGTGTGGTGGGGCATTGGTTGTTAATAGCACAAATTATAATTTTTCCTTCTAGCCTTTAGTAAAGTTTTATGGGTTTTGTGAAATTCAGCAGGGATTTTGTGAGGATTTATTATTTTTTGCTTGTTGCTTCGAAATGTTTTCAAATCGTATTCCTATTTCCCTAATATGCTGATAAGAAGTTCAAGTTTTAATCAGTCATTTCAGTTGTTAAGGACCTTTAAAACAAAGTATGATGATACGAGTATGTGCGGTTGCAAATTATGAGAAATTCATAATAATTGAAGAGAGGGATAATAAGCAAAATTAAAACCAACAATTATTTGTCTTAATCCTAGCAAAAAACACCAATCTGTTATTAGTACTAATCTCTTCTCATAAAGAAAATACAGTATGAGAAAAAAATAATCTCCCTCAATTTATTTTTGCTTTCATGAGAATTGTTATTTTTCTCACGAAAATGAATTCTCTTTCGTTAGGTAGCTCATAAAAACTGGTTAAGAGAACAATTTGTTAATTTATTTATATATAATAAAAATGTTTTATATACCATAAAACTAAAGGATTCTTAGGTATTACGTATAAATGTTTTCCAGTGTTTACATTTTAAAATTTAAACTTATTAATAAAAACAATTTTTTAAATTTTTCCCTCATACTTATCAGCACAAACATTTGCTAATTTTGTCGTATTATGCATGTTTAAAATTTGAAAATGCCTTTATTATTTTTTCTCCTGGCTGTGTCTTTGGCTTGCATGTTGAATATGGTCTGACTACATAGAATTAGTCTATTCTTTCTTTTTTTGAAAAATTTTGCTTAAACTGAAACATCTTTAATAAAATGACCATGGCTTATGTTTGTTTAATTTGAAATGTTTTATTTTCTCTGTTTATTTTTCTTCTTACGCTTGTACTTAACGTACAAAACAGTGCCACAGAAGGAGCTGACTCCCTGGCAGCATCTGGTGATGAGGCTCAACTTGGCGACGAGGGTCAAATTGGACAGGGTAAGGGCGATGATGTAAAAAGTACGTGTCACAATTCCAAAACATAAAAACAAATTGGTAACATTTTCTACTACTGAACTAATGCAAGATTCTAACCAACTAACAAACAAATTAACAAAACCAACAACAAATAATTCAGTTCTTATGAAAACAACTACAACAACAGAAATAAAAACATAAGAAGATTATTTGAAAAAGAAATAAAAAACAGAATAGAGAATATGAAACAAGTGACAGGTTACTTAACTAACAACTAACATATAGCCAATATTCCATAACACTCACTCGTAGCCCTTACAACATTGCCCCCCCCCCCCCCCACCACTCATCCATTCCCAAAGGTAGTAGCAATCCCCTCCCCCAGAAAAAGAAATCAAATTAAGTATCCTCTTTAACCCTAGTAGTATGATCTGAAACATTTCGTTGTGCCACAGTTAAATCGACAAAACTCTCATTGTTAACCAGTAGCTTGAAAAAAAAACGCCTCGCTGTTTTGGGTCATATTAATCAAATGTCTATTTCGTCTCTTTTATCCACACATTATTGCTCCGAAACACACTTTTCGTGTTGCAGTTACTACAAAAGTAACAATGCAGGCCAAACATTTTGGCTCATTTTTGTCATCAGCTTTCACTGAAGCTGGTTCGAAAATCAAAGAAACCGTTAAGAAGAATGTAAGTATGCCACAAATCATTGGAGTTATAAACCATAACATTACACGTTTCTTTTAAAGCCCATTATGGACTCATTTAACAAGGAACAAGAAGCTTTTATTAAGGGCCAGGCCGGCGGTAATGGCCAGGCTGTTGCTCCCTGGGCCGGCTTAACCAATGAGGCCAAGATCAAGGAGGAAATCATGGGTCTGTCGCAGGATAGACGTAACTTTGTACGCGCACCACCAGCTGGTATTGATTTTGAGTTCAACTACGATACCGCCTATCCTACCGCCAATGCCATCATGGCCGAGGATAAGAATCTGGAGACTATGCGCTTTGAATTGGTACCCAAAATGTAAGTACTTTTTTGAAATATGCAAAAAACAACTGTTCACGCAAAATTAATAGAGATTAAATCTGATGTAGAAACTAATATCGTAAAGTAAAGGCGTCTTAGGGGACTAGTAGCTAAAGCTAAGCTTTCTGCGAGATACATCCTTTTAGGCTTTTCTAGAAGTTTCAAAACGGCATATTTTTTGAAATTTTTAATCGTGTATAAAATAAAACGTGGTTGAAATTTTAAAATTCAGAAATGGTATGAACCCGACTACCATACACATACATGCGAACAAATTTCTCTCAATATCCTTTCAATGATCTTAAAATAAAGCACTCTCGTTTTCACTCACCGATAACTACAACATAAATCCATCTGTACAACTGTACTTGAATTTGATTGGAAGTTAAAACTGCTAGCAAGCGAGTTAATTTAACTCGCTTAAGAAATGCGTAAGGGTTACCAACATAACACACCCTGCTACACAAAAACATTTGCATGTTTTTGTACCAAACAACAATCAAGCAAAAAGAGATATCATCGGCGAATTCACATTGGGTTCATCTGTGCGAGATAGTTTAAGCGTAAATCAAAATTATCTGAGTTTAAATCCATTTTATACATTTTTATAAGCTAAAAGTGGAACAATTAATTAACACAGACAAGAAAATATCTGAAGGAAAACGATGACGTATTGATACTGAGTGCGGATAAAGGAGGGAAAACAGTTGCCATATTTAAAAATGACTACAAAGAGAAAATGACGGTACTACTTAGGGACTTGTGCACCTATAAGAGACTGAAAAGGGATCCAACGTCCACCTTACAAAACAAAAACAACAGATTAGTGGACAAATTATACAACTTGGGAATAATAGACATGAACAGCAAAAACTACTTGACAAATTAGACAACGAAATCCCCCAGAATTTACGGACTCCCAAAGATACACAAAGATGGTACTCCTCTAAGGCCCATATGCTCTTCAATAAACTCCCCTGGATATGGGCTCTGTAAATATTTAGTTGGGATTTTAAAAAACTTGACGAAGGAATCGAAATACAACGTAAGGGATCCCAGCATTTCAAGAGTAAAATTGACGAAATATGTATTCATGATGATGGGGCTTCAGTTTCTTTTGACGTTATTTCTTTAATTCCAAGCATTCCAGTAAATTTCGCAATTAAGACAATTGAACAGAAATGGGACATTATAAGGAAATTTACAAATATTACAAAAGACCTTTTTTCAGAAATGGTGACATTTTGGAGACTAGGTATTTTAAACAAACATTTTGTAGACTAGGTATTTTAAATATGATGAAAAGATATACGAGCAGCGAAAAGGGATGCCAATGAGTTCTCCAGCATCCCCAGTAATAGCCGACATAGTTACGGAAGAGCTTCCAGGCACCTCACTAGACAAGATGACATACAAACCAAAATTATTAACGAAATATGTGGAAGATCTCTTTGGAATTTTTAAGAAAAAGAAATTAAGAACACTCTGGATGTACTCAACTCATTTAACAGACAAATACAGTTTACAATGGAGATGGAACAGGACGGAAAATTACCATATTTAGATTCAATAGTTTGTCGACAAGGTCAGTTACTAAAATTAAATTGGTACCAAAAACCTACAGCTTCTGGCAGACTTATTAACTTTAGTTCAAAGCATCCTAGACGAGTAATTATTAGTACAGCGACTAACTTCAGCAATAGAATTTTAGGTATTAACGACATAGAGTTTCACAAACATAATTTAGTAAAAATTAGAACCATTTTAAGGCAAAATGACTTTCTACCCAAAACCATCACAGACCTACTAAACAAATGGAAATCAAAATCCAATTCCTCAGCTGTAATCGCAGAACCTGCAACAAAAATATATAAACCAACAACATATATACCGGGGTTTTTAGAAAGGCTTAGCCATTCCAACAATTATAACAAAGACAAATATCAACTTGCACTAAAGACACACAGTACAGTAAACAGTTTATTTAGCAGGACAAAATCTCGAATAAATAACGAAGATAAATCAGACGTTGTATACCAAATAAAGTGCAATGGTGACAAGTCCGACATATGCCAAAAGGTATATGTCGGCACTACTAAAACTAAACTTAAGACAAGAATTTCGTCCCACAAATCTGACCTAAAAGCCGTAAATAGGCCCATAGAATAAAAGACCGCACTTGCGGCCCACTGTACATTGACTGGACATAAGCCTGACTTTACCGACGTAAAAATTGTAGCGCAAGAGAGAAATTATAGAAGAAGATACACTCTCGAAATGCTTAACATTATTGACGTACCTAATGAGAGGAGAATTAATTACAAAACGGACACAGATGGGATCGCACACATATATAGACGCAAGAAGAGTAACACAAAAATCAGTTGACAGCAATAACACAGTACAACAGCCAATCTGGGGGGTGAGAATTTCCAAGTCAGGGTGATGGTACTAGGTCAGTATATTAAAACCCTCAAAGGGTTTTGCGTTCGAATGTGCCAGTTTTCATTTTTATGACCTTTTAAATTTTTTCCTAATCTTGATGTTTTTTCGCTTAGTTGTAAAATGTTGGCAAAAACGTAGTTTGACATAACTCGAGAACGACTAGTTCGATTTTGCTGAAATAAATTGAGAAAAATTAATAATTACATTTTCTTTAATCCATTAATATACTGTTTCTCTACCAAATCAACATTTTTGCAATTAGAAATAAATTTATGAAGAAAATTTTGCCAAAAAAAAATTTTTTTTTTTTAAAACATATAAATCCCAAACGAAAAAACGTTTTGAGTCTTATAACTTTCACGTAAAGTCACATAACCTATAAACAAAATGCGACAACATACGAACGCAAAACCCTTTGAGGGTTTTAATATACTGACCTAGACCATCACCCTGACTTGGAATTTCTCACCCCCCAGACAATAACCCCAAAAATGTTCCACTGTGTAATCAGACGGACGACATTGTTTTGTTAATGTAATTATTTTTCAAATATTGTGTTAATGTTTTGTTTATTTAATGTAATCATGTTTTGTATTTTGTCAGTGACAACCCCTGAAGATGATTGACGAAGTCAATCGAAATATTGGGATAAATAAAAACTAAACAACACATAGAACAACGAGTTTAAATAAATGACCTCAAGCCGAAAAATAATTTTATAAAATTAACACAATCTATTTCGCGGATTTTTTTTTTACAATTTATAGTTTTTTATTGTCTGCCTAAGACGAGTTCGTTTGCAAACAAACTAGGTAAATTAGAAGGGATGCTATACTTTATATTTCTGGCCTAGGCAACACTAAATGTTGCCTGGCGCCATCGGACATTTCCATTGGAAAGTTTGACATTTGTTAGCATAAACATACTCAAAACGTTTCGACGTACGAGCATTATTTGTGTTGTTTACAGTGACTTGAAAAAATCAATTTAGCAACAAAAAAAATGGATTTAACTCGTGAACATTTTTGTGCGATAATTTTTCACAACTTTCGACGTGGATTATCACAACAAGAGTGCATCAATGAACTTAAAAACTGGTTTATTGATTTCAATCGTGGCCAACGCTCGCTTAAAGACCAAAAACAGCCGTTGTGCCAGAGAACATTGATGCCGTGCTTGAACTGATAATGCAAGATCGTCATGTGACATACCGTGAGGTAGTGGCATACTTGGGCATTTCTTCCACCAGCATACATTCTATATTGCATGAACACCCGGCCTTAAAAAAGGTTTGTTCTAGTTGGATCCCGCACAATTTGACAATCGCTCAAAAAAAGGCTCGTGTCGATTGGTGCAAAGAAATTTTGAAAAAATACGATCGCGGTTCTTCAAAAGACGTTTATAAGATCTTAAAGTTGAAGAATCATGGATCTATGCGTATGAGCCCGAAACAAAACAGCAATTGACCGTGTGGGTCTTCGAAGACGAGCCAAATCCAACGAAAGTAGTTCGTGGAAGAAGCACTTCCAGGCAAATGTTCGCCTGTTTCTTCGGCAAAACTGGTCGTGTGGCGACTGTTTCGCTTGAGCAACGTAGAACGGTCAATTCTGAGTGCTACACCACAATTTGCCTATAGTCTTCAGAGAAATTCGAAAAACGAACAAGAGAAGACAAATCATTGTGCACCAAAACAGCCGTTGTGCCAGAGAACATTGATGCCGTGCTTGAACTGATAATACAAGATCGTCATGTGACATACCGTGAGGTAGAGGCATCCTTGAGCATTTCTTCCACCAGCATACATTCGATATTGCATGAACACCTGGCCTTAAAAAAGGTTTGTTCTCGTTGGATCCCGCACAATTTGACAATCGCTCAAAAAAAAGGCTCGTGTCGATTGGTGCAAAGAAATTTTGAAAAAAAAATACGATCGCGGTTGAAGAATCATGGATCTATGCGTATGAGCCCGAAACAGCAATCGACCGTGTGGGTCTTCGAACGAGAGCCAAATCCAACGAAAGTTGTTCGTGGAGGATGCACTTCCAGGCAAATGTTCGCCTGTTTCTTCGGCAAAACTGGTCATGTGGCTAATATTCCGCTTGAGCAACGTAGGAGGTAAATTCTGAGTGGTACACCACAATTTGTTTGCCTGAAGTCTTCGGAGAAATTCAAAAAACGAACAAGAGAAGACGAATCATTGTGCACCACGACAATGCGAGCTCTCACACATCGGCTCAAACCATCGCCTTTTTGACCGGCCAAAAACGTCGAATTGATGGGTCATCCGCCGTACAGCCCTGACATGGCACCCAATGACACCTTTTTATTGCCGCTCATCAAGAAAAAATGCGTGGTCAACGTTTTTCTTCGCCAGAAGATGCTGTTGAAGCGTTCAAAAACCGTGTTTTGGAGGTGTTTTAATCCGAGTGGAAAAAGTGCTTTGACAATTGGTTTGAGAAACCTCGTTAAGGGTCGTTTGTGTGAAAGATTATAGGGCGTCCCAACTATTCTTTTCATATAGAAGTACAAAGCCGTTTTTAAGATAGTATGGTGTTGCAACGGTGCAGTAGGGGACAACCTATGTGGGTTCTAAGCTTCATGGAACAGGGACATTTGTACGGGAGGTACCAGCAGAGTCGTGGCTACAAGTTTTTCTGTTTATCACCAAGTCAACCTTTTTACTCTCTTCTTTATATAAGTATTGATTTCCAGTGAAATCGTGCAAATAGTATTACAAGATTATTACAAGAATTGCAAAAGTGGCCGAAATGATATACTTTTGTGGGAGGTACCAGAAGACTATTTATGCTGTATCCAAAGAGAATCTACTTATTCGAAATGTCCGCCTTTTGCCTTTACACACACCTTAAGTCGCACTGGCCAATTGTCAATAGCTGCACGAACCTCGTCCATTGGAAAATTCGCCACAGCTCGAACCAAAGCAGTCTTAAGAGATCCAATGTTGGAGTATCTTTTGTGACAAACCTTGTCCTCTAAAACCGTCCACAATTTGTAATCCAATGGGTTCAAATCTGGACTGCCTGAGGGCCATTCTTCGGAGGAAATGAACGCTGGCAAATTGTTTCGAAGGCCTGGGACGTTTTAGCCTTATGGACCGGCGCTGGAAAGTTCATGGCTGGTTTTGGAATAGGGAATTGTTTAGAGTCTTCACAACAGCTTCCAAAACGGTTTCTTGGTAAACTTTGGCCGATGTTTTGACTCCTTGTTCGCAGAAATGCAGGTCAGTGACTCCATCGTAAGGGACACCCCACCAAACCATGACTGAAGCTGGGTGATGACCCTTTTCCACCCTTGGGATCAGTTCAGATGCTTCCTTAGATGACCGCGCATATACTCTATCATTTTGCTTGTCTCCTTGAAAAGCGCTATTACAGCGATACGGTTCTCATTATCTGACCACTCCATGATGGAAGTTAAAATAATTTTAAAATCCCGTTACAGACTAACGCTATTGAGGTTAGCTTTCAAAACCCATATGACATTAACGAGGTATGTTCAGTTCTACTATTGAAATGGGTGTGTTCAATGTTGTAACAGTATTTATGTCCCTGCTAAGTACTTTCAACTTACTTCACTCAGCTAAGTGTTTGGAACTTAGTTTCCTATAAGTGATAAAACTCTGCATTTATTCGACTATTTTTCGTTAAACTCTGCAGGGAATTATTTAAAATATTTTGCAGCACTTACAATTTTTTCAATTGATCTTTAACAAATTTTGCGTGAACCGTTTTTTATGTATACTATCTTACTAATTTCTACTTTAATTCCCTAAATTCAATAGCATTACTGAGGAAAACTTCTGGCGGAATTATTTCTACCGCGTTTCGCTAATCATTCAAGCCGCTGAATTGGGTACTCTCGGTGAAGACGGTGTTGCACAAGCCTCAAGTGGTGAAGATGGTGAGTTCTAATTAGTTCTTGTTCTCTCGTTCCGTCTTTCTCTATCTCTGTCTATCTCTCTATTTCCGTTATTATTTTTATTGATCGTTATTTATTGTTTTTTTTTCGTTACGATTATTATAATTTCTTATAATCTCTATTTACAATCATAGTACAAACTTTAGTTGGTTAACTTTTTATTTGAACTTTCAAAAAGAAAAACAAAAAATCTTCAGCCTTCTTTTTATTTGGTATACTTTTGTGTACGTTATCAAGTTATTTCACCTTTTAAAATCGTTTTATTTTAGGTAAATATGTTTTTACGTTTTGCTTCCGTTTTTAGCAAATGAAATTCACCATAAGTTGTATGACCAAAAAATTCATAAGACCGAATTAGTAATTAAAATCGTATTAATTGGTTTGTACTTATTGTTTTCAAAGTGAAATCCGCTGGAGAGGATTTTCACTCTGTTGGAAAGTATAAGGAGTACAAACGGAAAAAAGTTTCTAAAAATGTTAAGTCGAGATACTAGTTCTGTACTAACTCCTGTGATTTCGGCAAATGTAGATTATATCACTTGTGCTTGTCGTCTTTGAAGTGAAACGGCACGAGCGTTTGTGGTATCCGAAGCTTTTATTCTCGTCTTAGTCAGTCAACTGCTGATACTCTCTGCTAAGCTGCATATAGCAGTGCACCACAATTACTGCTACTAACATAGAGATCGCGACCCTAGAGGTGGATTTGGATTGTACTTAGGCCAGATTTGCCCGTTGATCCGGCAAGTCCTGGTCCTAGCATATCTTTCGTTCTTTTGTCTAAGAGCTTTAATCTGAGATTGAGCTTGCATGTTCAAAGGTGAAGCTGCCCATGTCTGGCCAGCTGATCCGCTCTATCATTTCCTCGCACACCAAAAAGGTGGAAATCGAACTGCTTGGCCATCTCGTTAAGAGTTGCGTGACAGTGGTGGGCAGTACTTGTATTGAGGAAAACTGATTGCTGAGATTTGATCGCAGCCTGGCTATCAGAGTATATGTGACGCGCAAAATAGAAAGGGACGTAAGGGTAAAAACCAGTTTTGTTCAGGAGAGCCATTTTAAAGATTTAAATAGTGTATCTTTGGTGTACCATCACTTTCATAAAACGCGCATATCTCTGGGAGGGAACACCTTTTGGGGCATGGGAGCGGTCTCATTCGATGCTCACATGTTGTCCACATCAAAAAAAAAAGTGAAAATTGATTTTTTTTTACCCTTAGGTCTCTTTCTCTTTGCGCTGTCACATATATTGACAGCGAGCAACTTCTCCCAGGCACCAAAAAACTTCTCCGCTCGCCCGATTTCTTACAGAAAAACGCTACAATGATCTGGTTCAAATCCTCTGGGTCGTGCGCCATTTGGAACTTGTTAGGCTTATCCTTAAACTCAGTTTCGAATATGGGCTATTTGATAACCTAAACGAGGTGGATTTCGTAGATTTCGTGGATTCGGAAGTTGAGCCTTAAGTTTCAGAACCATTTCATGTGAAATTGAATTAAACATAGCTGGTATTATCGATTAGCCAACTTGATGGCAACACTTCGATTGCCTAGCGGAAACAAAGTTGAAGTAGAATGAAGAAGACTACTGATTTGTTGGTTATTAGGCTGGTAAAAATCCACGACTGCCAGTTTACAAATTTTACAAATTTGATCGAAAAAATCAATACAAAAAATATGGTGAATTTCTTAGATCTCAGTTTATTTTTAGATTTCTTCTGTTTTTAATTTGTTTAATTTTATTTTTTCTTTTGTTTTCTTAAAAATATTCGATATCAGTTTCAATCTTAATTTCAAACATATTCAAATGCTATTTAACTGCAGCTAATCAAATTCAAACTCAAATTCAAAAACTGATAACGTTTTATCTTTCTCTGAATTATTTATATATAATACTCTCAAATTTCAAATATCACTCTCTTCACACACTTTCAAACTTTACAAAATCGAAAACATTTTTGTCACAGTTCTCAAAAGCTTATAGTTTTACTCTCTTACTCTTATGTTTTTGGTTTTGTTTTTGATTTTGTTGTATCTGTGAAACGACTTTTTGTACACTTATGATTTGTATATTTTAAGCTTTTTTTGGGTTCCCTTAAACTTACGAGCACTGTACAATTCAGTTGAAGCACACACGCTCCTCTCTATATCTCTCTATAAATATAAATATTTCAACCTACCTCTCTCTGTCTCTGTAACGGTCTATCTAATTTTTTTCAAACTCAATCTAACTTATCCTACTTAGACACTGAAATAACACTGATTTGTGAAAAAATAAAATGAAAAGAAAGATATGCGATAACATTTTCATAGCATATGTTACGTTTTCCATTAGCTCTTTCTTACTCTCTCGATTTTTGTTTTCTCTTTTTATGGTCATTTTCCTGTTGGGTTTGTTTTCTTTCTTACTGTTCCGCTAAACTTCTAAGTTTTCGTTTTTATTTTCTGGTCTTCGGTTCTAAAAAAATAAAAGCTCTGCACAAATTGTTTTATGTTTGTAATTCTTTAAGTTCTAAGTTTTATTTCCGTTTATGTTTTGTTTTAACTTTTGTTTTTCTTCTTTTATTTTCATGTTTTGTTGGTTTTATTTCCTCGTTTATTTTTATTTATTTTGGTTTTCTTTTTATGGAAAAAAATAAATGAAATAAAACACACGAAAAAAATTTCAACACTACACTACAAAAACAACAACCTGAAAAAACGAATTTCTCTATAAAAAACCAAAAAAAATCTCTAAACGTTATAAAGGAAATCAAGAAAAATTAGTTAACGTTTTCAAATCACATCACAAACACAAGAAACGGTTTCGGTTGACAAATCGTCCAAATCTGAAAATGCTTCATCATCTCAAGATGATGCTTTCAAGTCGAAGAAGGCAAGTGTGGCGATTACTAAAGAGCCGCAAAAGCCACAACGTCTAGAATCGACATCCGAATCGGAATTTGTGTCCGATGCCTTTCAAACGACCACGGAAAGTGATTTGGAAGAAATTAAAGATGGCATGCGCAAACTCGGTATTGATAGTATGACCCAACAATTGCAAGCCTCTGCAAATGCGTTGAGTAATGATGGTAAGAATTATAATTTTTTCTGTTATTTTTTATTATTAGTTTATTACTTTTATTATGTAAGTTTATTTATTTTAATGTATTTTTTTTGTTTATGTTTCACTAACTTGTATTAAATCTTTTATTTTTTATTATCTTACAAATATTTATATTTACGGTTTAGTTTAATTTAGTTTCCGGTTTGTTTTTGTGTTCACTTCTTTATTGTTTGTGTTTTTATTTTTTAACTAACAAATCCTTTACAAGAAAATCGTTTTTATGTATTTTAGCTAAATTAATTGTTATGCGTTAAGGGCGTTCTGATCTGCCGGTTAGAACTTTGGGGCAATCCTTGTGTCATACAAGCTGCCCGCACAATCGACAATATGTTAAGCCGGACATCCCTTATACCTTTTTCAATTGAAACTCAGGAAATATGTATTGAAACTTAAAAATTCAATTTCAAATTTAAGAATTTAGAATTTAAAAATTCACTTTAAAAATTCGAAAATTCCATTTGGAATTCAAAAATTTCATTTGAAATTCAGAAAACATCAATCGAAATTCAAAACACACTTATTGAAATTTAAAAGACAACAATTGAAATTCTATAAATTCCATTTAAAATTCAAAAGCCATAAATTGTATTTGAAATTCAGAATTTTGCATTAGAAATTCGAAATAAGCCAATTGAAATTAAAAAAATACTAATTAAGTTAGTTTTTGAATTATAAATGGAATATACTCCAAACATTTTAAATGTTTGTGAATTTTAGATGGAATATTCTGAATTGTGAAGGAAATGTTTTGAATTTCGAATGGTGTATTTTGAATTTCAAATGGTAAATACTGAGCTCCAAATATTTTTAAATGTTTGTGAATTTTAGATGGAATATTCTGAATTGTAAAGGAAATGTTTTGAATTTCGAATGGTGTATTTTGAATCTCAAATCGAATTTTCTGAATTTCAATTATTTTCTTGTAAACTTCAAGTGATATTTTTACACTCAAAATTTAATTTGACTGCATATTTTCCAAGTTGTAGTGTTCGATCCTTTTTGACAACGTCGACCATTGACTTGTGACATTTCGATTTCTACCCCCTAGACAACAACTGACTAAAATTCTCGGTTTTGCGTTAGCTTTTTCGCCAGCTCAAATCGAGGACCGAATATCTTTTCAGATTTTCCAAATTAATAAATTAAATATATTCATGATTGGGCTGAGCATGTGTAAAGTAGAGCTTATGAATTATTTTTGAATTAGGAGCTCAGCTCTTTCGTGCAGTGCTTTGTTTTTCTTTAGGCTCTAAACTGCCAATATATTAGTTCTCCCGTACACACCCACCTTAATGACCATTAAAAGTATATTCACTTTGTCATACCGTTTGCAACACCTCAGATGACTGATATTTTGCAGAAATATTTGTTGAAACGGTTGGTAATATTTTAGATTTGAATCGTCTGTGAACAAATAAGTACTGATATAATTTTCAAATATCTGGTTTTATTGAAAACCAGCAAATTAAATAAATTATCAGTTCTGGTTTTTTACATGTTTTTTAAATTTAAAATATTAAATGACCCATCCTATACTTATATATAAGCTCAAAATGTCCATTTGTATGTTTTGTGGCCCAAAGAGTAGTACATCAGCTTAATTGTTTAAATACGCCTGTATTTTTTAAAAGCAATGACGACCTATACCACAAATGCAGTATAACTAGAACCGATTCCCACCATTATAAAGAGGAGAAAATGGAAATGGATCGGATACACGTTTAGAAAAAAACCAGAAGAAATATGCCGCCAAGCTTTAGAATCGAATCCACAAGGAAACAAAAGAAAGGGTCAAATGTAGGATGAAGAGTGCAGCAAACGAAGCTGGAATGAAATAAAAGTACTAGCTAATGATAGAATAGCTTGGAAAAACTTCGTAGAGTCCCTATGCTTCACAGGGTGTTTAGCGAAGTAAAGAAAGATTTATATCGTAGTGCAATTTTCTTTACTGACCATATTTTTAATTGGTCGCTTGCTTTGAATATTCCAAAATGTAATAGAAACCGATCGATTTTAATCGAATTTGATTTGATACTTAAGTTTTAAACTTATTGATTTCACTTCTTATGCAGCAAATGAATATGGAGACATGAAGAGGTTTACATTAACCGTGCTGTGTTCAAAGATGCATTTAAAATTTTAATCTTTGGCTCCTAGGGTCCATGCTTTTGAGCCCAAGTTTTAAGCAGACCTTGCCCTTGCCTCACAAAAAGCTATTAACTAAAAATAATATGCTCAGCAGAAGCACTTTCACTTGAAGTATTCTTCATGAAAAAGAAGGTAAAGTGTTAGAAAATGATGAAAATGCTTAAGGTGGCGATGGCGTCGTTTTCTTAAAAAAGCGACGAATAAAAATGAGTATGATCCTCACAACCATAGTATGATTCACACGCAACCACACTATGATCCCCACAACCATAGTATTATTCACACTCAACCATACTATGGTCTCTACAGCCATACTATGATCCTCACAGCAATAGTATCTTTCACATACAACCATAGTTTGATCCTCACAACCATAGTATGATTCACACGCAACCATATTATGATCCCTACAACCATAATATGATTCCACTCAAACATACTATGATCCCCAAATTAATTTTTTAGAATAGGGTTATGTTATTATTCAGCATTAGAGATTCTTATTAAGCATTTTTTTTCAAATTTGTTCATAGCCAGATTTGAGGCAATGTTTCTATTGAACATTTTATTTAAGAAACAAAAATATATGTATTCAAAAGGCAGTCAAAAAGACTTTTAGTTGCAAGCGGTGGTGACTGCAGGGGATGAATGCTTCTTTACCATCCAAGTGATGGACGTGATTTAACCATGATGAATGGCTACACGCAGAGAAAAAACATGGTTACTACATGGTCACGGTAATAATAATATGTTCTCCGCAATAAAAGTATGTTCGTCGCAACCATAGCATTGTTAACTGAATTTAGTTTTGACAATAGTATAATTGCTGCAATATTAATATTGTTGAAATGTAACAATAGTATTATTGCCAAATTTAATAATGAAAATATGGTTATAGCAACAATATAAATATGGTTGTTGCGACAAAAGTATTGTGTTTTGCGTTTTATGTTAACCATAATATGATTACGGCAATCATACTGTAGGATTGTAATTTTTCTTCATTTAAATATGCTTTTTAGAACAAATGTTATTGGTACGGATCTAATGCAATAATAGTACTTTTTTATCATAATTAAAATTTTTTAAACAAGCTGCTTTGGCTTTGTTTAACGGAAATATTTTTAATAAAAACGCTTACGTTTATTAAAATTATTTTTTTCTACTTTGAAATAAATCACTCCCTATTTGTTTAAATTAAATGTTTTTTTGAATAATTTTCATAATTCAAATCTATTGTTGACAACTTAACCAAATTCTAATAAATAATATTTGTGAGATCATACTATGGTTGTAGGGACTATAACATGGATGCGTGTGAATCATAGTATGGTTGTGAGGATCATACTATGGTTGTATATGAAACATACTATGGTTGTGTGGATCATACTATGATTGTGGAGATCATAGTATGGTTGAGTGTGAATCATACTATGGTTGTGGGGATCATAGTATGGTTATGTGTGAATCATACTATTGTTGTGAGGATCATAGTATGGTTGTATTTGAATCATACTATTGTTGTAAGGATCATAATATTGTAATTGTACCACAACCATATACCCAACAATAGTATTATCCTCTTTGAATATTGTCACAATAACCATACTTTTTTTCTGCGTGTATATAATACTTAAGTGCAGGCAGATTTTAAGTAAACGAAAACCAGTCGGCAGTAGAGTTTTCCACTGAACAAAGTAAACACAATAAAAATACCTCACACTGCCTTCCGATTGTTGTTGTTTTTTAAAATGAACATTTTTGTTTGGTATACCAAGAAAAACACACACACACATAATCTTTCAAACCTGTTATGCTCAACCATACAGTATGATTGCCGTAATCATATTATTGTTAACGTAAATCTTTAACAACAATGCTTTTGTCGCGCCAACAATATCAACATGGTTGCTACAACCATATTTTTATTTCTAAATTTAGCACTAATAGTATTGTTACATATCAACAATATTATTGCAGCAATCATACTGTTGTCAAATTAAAATTCAGAAAACAATACTATGGTTGCGACAAACATGCTTTTATTGTAGATAACATATTATTGTTGCCATGTCTTTTCTCTGCGTGTAGGGTCATAAGGCCATCTCTTTATAGAATATGTGGAAATTTTCAGAGGTACTTTCAGTATCTTAAAGAATAAAATTCCCCCAGAGGTCGATATCGCTCATTTACAATCCCAAACAAAACTTTTCTATAAAATGCATAAGCCGTTCGGAGCCGCCGTTTACCGCAGTTCCGGGTCAGTGAGTATAAGAACTATATCGCTCACAGCTTACCGATTTGAAAGAAGTTACCCCTTAATAGGTTGTGGGAATTTAGTTTAGTTACAATGCCAAATACTAGGGTTTCTACGAGTATATAGGGTATATACGAGTAGGCAACACTAAGTGTTGACTGGCGCCATTTGACATTTCCAATGGAAAGTTTGACATTTTTTAGCATGAACGTACTCAGAACGTTTTGTCGTACTACCATCATTTGTGTTGTTTACAGTGAAAAATTCAATTTGGCAAAAAAAAAATGAAATTAACTCGTGAACATTTTCGTGCTATAATTTTTCACAACTTTCGACATGAAATATCACGACAAGATTGCATATATGAACTTAAATCTTTGTATGGCGATGAAGCACCATACTGTAGCAAAAAAACTAGTGAAAAACTGGTTTAATGAATTCAATCGTGGCCGACGCTAGCTCAAAGACGAAGGTCGTGAAGGTCGTCCAAAAACGGCCGATGTGCCAAAGAACATTGATGCCGTGCGTGAACTGATAATACAAGATCGCCATGTCATATACCGTGAGATAGAGGCATCCTTGGGCATTTTTTCCACTAGCATACATTCGATATTGCATGAACACCTGGCCGTAAAAAAGGTTTGTTCTCGTTGGATCTTGACAATCGCTCAATGAAACGCTTATGTCGATTGGTGCAAAGAAATTTTGAAAAACTCGATCGCGGTGCGTTAAAAGACGTTTATAAGATCGTCACAGGTGACGAATCATTGATCTATGCGTATGAGCCCTAAACAAAACAGCAATCGACAGTGAGATCTTCGAAGACGAGCCAGATCCAACGAAAGTTGTTGGTGGAAAAAGCACTTCAAAGCAAACGATCGCCTGTTTCTTTGGCAAAACTGGTCATGTGGCGACTGTTCCGCTTGAGCAACGTAGGACCGTCAATTCTGAGTGGTACACAACAATTTGTTTGCCTGAAGTCTTCGGAGAAATTCGAAAAACGAACAAGAGAAGACGAATTATTGTGCACCATGACAATGCGAGCTCCCACTCATCGGCTCAAACCAGCGCCTTTTTGACCGGCCAAAACGTCGAATTGATGGGTCAATGACTTCCATTTATTCCCGCACATCAAGAAAAAAATGCGTGGTCAACGATTTTCGTCGTCAGAAGATTTTTTGGAAGCGTTCAAAAACCATGTTTTGCAGGTGTCTCAATCGGAGTGGAAAAAGTGCTTCGACAATTGGTTTGAGCGCATGCAAAAGTGTATAAATCATGCTGGAGAATACTTTGAAAAACAATAAAACCATTTTTGATGATAAATATTCGCATTTTCGTTATTAGGCCAGAAATGTATATAGCAGCCCTCGTAGCTTGGAAATTAAGTTTATTTACAATCCCAAATAGCTTTTCTTTAGACACACAGACAAGACGAACATAACTCGAAATAAATCAATAATATCTACGGCCAGTAGGTTCTACGTCCAATGTTTGGTATAAGTATACACTTCATGCTATGATGGAAGAGTTGACAAGTGCTGCCATGGACCATTTCAATTGATTGATAGCGTCAATATATGTGACGCTCAAAATAGAAAGGGACCTAAGGGTAAAAACCAGTTTTGTTGAGGAGAGCCATTTTAAGAATGTAAATTTGGTGTACCATCACTTTCATAAAACGCGCATATCTCTGGGAGGGAACACTTTTGGGGCATGGGTTCGGTCTCATTCGATGCTCAGATGTTGTCCACATCAAAAAAAGTGAAAATTGATTTTTTTTTACCCTTAGGTCCCTTTCTCTATGCGCTGTCACATATACATACCTAAATTCCTGAAAATACTATAACGCAATACAGTGCTAAATTATTTTTATATTGTAAAAATCTCCTAATTACCACAACAAAAACATGACCGGCCAATTCAACGCAAAAACCCTTACTTACTTATACTTATATATAAAAACGATTTCTGGTATATATTTTTTTCTCTTTCTTTTGTTAACCATAAATTTCGGTTGTTTGCATTTACCTCAGTTTACATACAAATATGTACGGTGTATATTTTAATTTTTCTTTAACATTCCATTAAATGCCATTTTTTGCAAACGAAAATTTATACGAAATGGCAGCAGATTAGTGTTAATTCAAAACGTATTTTCATATAGATAAAGTCTCTACTATTACTCACATGTGCCATTCATTAAGTGAACTACAGCCATTGCAATACAATTTCAACTCCATCGTCATCGTCATCGCCATCATCATCAACAACAACAATAACAACAACATATGCCATTTCAATTGCAATTTCATTCATAACAATTGTAATTTAAACTTTAAACAAAACAAAAAAAGAAATGTATACAATTTTTTTTAGAACTTATCCAGAACTTTTAGTAAATCTTTGCACGATTTTTTATATACTGATTTCTTTTTTTTACGATTTTTTTGTTGTTGTTTATACAAAAAAAACAATTTGTTAACATTTCATTCTTATTATTATGAAAAAAAGATTATGTGAAAAATATTAAATTTGGTTTGATGTGCTACCCTTCTTATGACCGCCCTACAATATGTATGAGGTCCAGTTTTATGCCTAAGACGTGGCATCCAATTACTTCGGTCTAATGGGCGCTGTCTACAGTTCGGACATTTTTCCGAAGTAGTTGTTTTTGTTGCGGCAACTGTGTGCTGGGGTGGCCGAAGAACTGCTCTTCGGGTCAATCCGGTCCATAGAACCGGCTGTCGCGGGATTCGCCGGAGTCTCAGTCTTCGTTGTGCGCAGTTTACGTTATTGTTTTAGTATAAGACCTTTCTAGCTATTAAAAATTTTAAATTTGAGTCAGCTTTAAAAAAAAGTACTGATTAAACTTTTGATCTTATTAGAAAGGTTGAACTTTGACATTTAATAATGACCCCAATATCATTCATATGACTACCAGATTATTTGGCAGAAGATGTAGAATTTTAACGAAAAATGTTAACGAAAATTTCAGATGAAGCTTTTTTTTATTATATCAATAAGCAAAATTGGCTCATATAGGGTTCAGAGAACCCACAACTGACTATTTATTCCATTCACAACGAGTCACTGTTTGGTGTGAATTTTGAGCTGGTGGCATCATTGGGTCATTCTTCTTCGAAATTCAGCAAGGAGCCGCCGTTACCGTCAATGGTGAACGTTACCGCCCATGGTCAACGAAATTTTGTTTCCAAAAATGGAAGAGAATGACATGGACGACATTTGATTTCAACAAGAAGGGGCTACAGGTCACAAAGCCAATGCAACCATCTAAATATATTTTACACACAGTTTTGAAAATCGAATAATCAACCGAAGTTGTGATTGCAATTGGCCGCTTCGAATCTGTAATTTGAGCCCTTTGAATTATTTTCTGCGGGAGGCCATTAAGAATAAATGTTAGCCCATAAACCGAACCAGCCAGCCATTCTTTGTGGAAGCATCGGCTTTTTAACAATCACTCGTGGATTCTCATTTGCCCAAATGCGGCAATTCTGCTTGTTAACGAATCCACTGTTGACCCATTTGGTCGCTTATGCTAACTAAAAAAGTTACGAAGTGCTCAAACTGTATTTTGACTTTAACGTGCACTTTCGTAAAAGGCAACATTCTTAACTCGCTGCTCGATTGTGTACCTCTGCATGGTTGAATTTTTCAAACACTGAAACAAAGAATTGTGAAATTAAGATGACGTTAAGGTGTGACTCACAATTCACATCGTGCTTTTTGGTTGAACCACCCTTTGGTTAATACGAAACGGAAGCAATTGTTCTTAAAATATTGATTATTCAAATTGATATATGAACAGTTCAATAAGTAGTCGATCTTAAAGAGTGGACTGCGCCAAAACATCTAAAAGTAATGAAAAAAATTATAAAAATAAATTTTAAAATAAAAAAAAAATACAAAAATTCAAAACATGTGTGGAATGTTTATTGTTCTTTCGAAAGGACATTTTATGCCATTTATTTTTTTTAAAAATAATTCATGTCACTTTCAATGTCACTTTGCCATTTTGTTAAAAACTTGTCTTCTATTTAAATATAGAAGCAAGAGGTCTTGAGCCGGTTTAATCCCTGTTCAATGAAAATAATTTCCTTCAAATGTAGACCGCAACTACACCTCAGTGTTTCCATTCTGAGGGTTCAATTTTGGATGACTCGTTCGAGCATTTGGACCGGCATGGCAAAATACTCCAAAACCGTGGTTTTCGCGGTGTAAATCTTTCCATCGTGAAATGGCAAACAATACTGAAAAGAAAAATAATAAAGCTTAACACAACTCACGCGTAGTCTGTGAAAAAGCCTAGTGGAAAAATACCTTTTAATTGATCACCCATTACAAATTTGAAAAAATATGGACCGATGATTCCTCCAGCCCATAAACCGCACTAAACCGTGGTTTTCGCGGTGTAAATTTGTCCATCATGAAATGGCAAACAATACTGAAAAGAAAAAAAAACAAAGCTTAATACAACTCTCGCGTAATCTGTGATTAAAAAATATACCCCTATTAAAAAATATACCTCTAGATTGATCATCCTATAGATTTTCCCATGGAATGGCTTGAAAAATATAAGGGCGCTCCGACATATTTGTCTCAACATCCCATGATGAAACAAACGGGGAACCGTGTAGTTTAAAATTCGCTTGCTTAATAACTGGGACTTAAGAACTTCTTTTAATTTCTACACACAAGCTTAAACATGGCTTAGAGAATATCTCCTACTCGACAAGTCGCCGACATCTTTGAGAATCGCTTTGAGAATTAAAATAGAGTATTATAAAAAAATCCTTGGTTTGCCCTTTGCCATTCCGTTTGCAGTACACCGAAATATTGATCGGGAACCCCAAAAAAGTGTCTGTTGAAGTACGATAGCGGTCAAACGAATTAACCTAGGATTCTGAACCTTTGCATGATGATAAGCTGTTTGCAGTTATAAATGGTTATAAATAAGCCCAAGGGACACAAGTTTCCCTTTAAGAGGGACTAAAGGTTCCTCGGGTAAAAAAGCACACTTTTTGAGTATTTTCTAATCATTATTTTTTTCGAACAAACAATAGTTGGGACGCACTTACTCACTTAAGTACTATAACATTCTTATTAGTAACATGGGAAAACTTCTCTCAAGCCTGTCAAGTATAATTTTAATACCCACTGATCGTGACCTACTGTTTATTGTCGCCAACTGCATTTTATTGATGAGTTTTTACATGGCTGAGAGATAATTTTCTTACTCTCAAAAAAGTGAACAATTACTAGGTGGAAACCCAACGCTTTCAAATAGTATGATGTTCTTACCCGGAGTTGAACCTGGCTTTACCTGCAAGATAGACGTGCACAATACCATCACGGAGGTCAACGTACCTAAAACCTAGTCGTTTCCGCTCATGTGGCTCAAGAATCGTTCCGAAACGGGCGATATTGACAAATTTAAGCAAATTTTGCCACGAATCCAAATCCAAAAATTTGGCGAGTTGTGTGCATGGGCCGAAGGGATCAGAAACGGAGCTTTCATAATTTCATAAAGCAACCAAAAATGGATTTATTTTCAAGATGTTGCTTAGATTGTGGTCGGACTTATATATCTTAATAGTCCAAAAAAAGGGCCAACTTCTTTTTATGCCTTAACGACAATATGGTACAGGGGAATAAAGTGATAGAACGATTTATAATTGTAGCAATTGACTAAGAACTATTTTCTGAGGATGTCATGTAGTCGATCATGCCTGACTTAAGACTTTCCTGCACATAATCAATTTTCATCTGCTAAAAGTCCACAACTTTTGATTTAGACAGGTAAAGCACCAAAAATTTAAAACTCTAAAATACAAACGTTCTAATTGTATAGATAATGATGTTACTTTCATGTTTACTTTCAACAATTGCAGCAAGGCTTTCTGAAGAGGGTTGTCACAGACCCGAAATCATGATAAAAGTAGTGTGCAGCCACGAAAATCAATGTCACTTTGCCATTTTGTTAAAAACTTGTCTTCTATTTAAATATAGAAGCAAGAGGTCTTGAGCCGGTTTAATCCCTGTTCAATGTGTAATACTCTTAATATTCATTCAATCATAAGAACATTAAAATTATGTAAATGTGTATTGCATAAACTGTAGTACTCCCTGTGGACAGGCAGCTATGATTTGATATACTTATTAGGGTTTTTGGGCTTTAGCCCCATTAAATGAACTCCGATTGGGATAATATTGAGTATTAGGAGTAAGATAATTTCTCATCTAATCAGCTGAGTATTTTTAAAGTTTTAAAAGTTGTTTAGAAAACTATGATAAAGTCGCGTTTTCGAACTTAAAAAACGTAACTTGCACTTAATAAACCCTATCTTCCAAGGGAAAAATATGGGGTAGGCAAAAGTTACCGTTAAAGAATGGGGTAACGTTCCACCTTTTCTCAGGAATCGCGGAATTATTTCTTAAAATATATAAGATACAGTTCGACAAAGATGGAAAGTTAAATCTTACTTTTCCAATTTTTAAAACCTAAAAAATTTAAAATTTGTAATACGAAGCAAAAATTATTTTTGTGTTTTGTAAACAATTACTGTCATATACGTATGTATGTAAAAAAATAAAATAATGTTGATAAATGACCGAATAAATGTAAACAACACAAAAACATATTTAATAAGAATTGGTACGCCCTAACGTACAACACACACACTCTGTTCTTTTGCATCTGTGGTTTTACCGAAACCGCATGCGAAACGGAATTGGTGAAAATGATATTGCGCTATGAAGTTTGATCTACGCACAGTTCGAAGACTATACGCAAAGGGTTATTCAAATGAGACTCCCGTATAAGTCATTTGATTTGTAGCCGAAGTAATCGTTGCCAAAGACTGCTGAAGAAATCCCTTGGCGGGTTTAGAAACAGCTATACTGGCTGTCTGGCAACCGTAGCCAATACATTTCACTCATTTGTTAGTTGAAAAAGAAACAACAAAATAGTCTTGAACCAGAATAAAAATTGTTCAAGTCATAGTTTTACTTTTCTTTAAAATCTCAAACTAAAAAAAATAGTCAAGCTTTGGAAAATTTTGATTGTCAGTAGCTCAAAATAATACTTCGATTTTTTACAGAACTGAAAAATGAACAGGGATTGACCGGCTCAAGACCTCTTGCTTCTATATTTAAATAGAAAGCAAGTTTTCTTCACACAATTGCCCACGAAAATACAACTCACTCTTGCCACCTCTAAAGAGACTCCACATCGAGAGCCATCAATAGATTTCTTTTACAACAACGTGTGTGTGTGTTGTAAAAAGAGTTTTGTTGACTATGTCAACTTGTGTACCGTGCCGTGCATGTACGTATGTTTAGCTCGTTTGTTTTATTTCGGTCTGTTGCTTTTACACATTGAATAGGGATTAAACCGGCTCAAGACCTCTTGCTTCTATATTTAAATAGAAAGCAAGTTTTTAACAAAATGGCAAAGTGACATTAATCTTCGTGGCTGCACACTACTTTTATCATGATTTCGGGTCCGTGACAATCCTCTTCAGAAAGCCTTGCTGCAATTGTTGAAAGTAAAACCGAACTCTATAAGGCCAGGCTCTCCCCAAACGAATGAGAACTACTGTTGTAAACCTTACTTTTCAAGTTTTCTTCACACAATTGCCCACGAAAATACAACTCACTCTTGCCACCTCTAAAGAGACTCCACATCGAGAGCCATCAATAGAAATCTTTTCCAACGTGTGTGTGTGTTGTAAAAAGAGTTAAGTTGACTATGTCAACTTGTGTGCCATGCCGTGCATGTACGTAAATGTTTACTAGATCAAAAGTTATAGACTTTTAGCCAATGGAAATTTATTCTAGACACCTGTGCGGTGGAGGTTATTTAAGGTTCGGCCAAGCTGAATTTAACTACGTTTTTCTGCAAGTGTAAAGGCTATCTAAAATTGATGAAATCTAAATATGGAAAATTTCATTACGAATCCAAATATGGAACTAATCTTAAGAGTTGTCACAAAGTGGCGCTTGTACCCATAAACCCTAGGGACCCAAACCTATGGTTCTTTGGGTTAAAACAGACTACTATAAGAACTTCAAATTTGATAATTGTCTTTTCTGCAATTTCAATGGAGTAAATACAATATGCGGCCTGGCCGAACGTACGCTTGTTTTTATTTCTGAGTACTCAAATGTAGAGCTTACAGAAATATCATTGTAAAAGTAAAGCACATAAACTTCGCCGGATATTTCTTTAATTTCCAGACGTAGCACATCAAGCCAATTAATATTTCACATAACGTATTTTACATTCTATTCAATTCTGATTGATTTCAACATAATATTCTTTTGGCCTCTTTACCTCATATATTTCTCTTCTTTCTATTTTGTAACTTTCATTTATTAAGTTTCTATTATTTTTCTGTAAATCTTACCATACATTAACTCAATTTGAAAAATGAAATATTTCGAAACCACCTCCTTTTCATTTATGTACAATGAATCAAACAACAAAAAATAAACCAAATTGAAATTCTGAAAATACAACCCTGTAAATGTTGTATATTTTTCTCTTTTTTTCTTCTATTTTTTCTCTTTTTCTTTACTTTTTTTTTGGTATTGAAAAACGTAATTTAATGAAACTCAAAAAAAACAGCTTTTACATTTAATTATTAAACAAATCAACAACAACAAACAAAAAAAGAAAATACCGATTAAAAATAATATATAGAGAGTATAATTTTTTGTATAGAAAGTAACGACAACAACAAAAGCATAATCTACTTAAAAAAAATTAATAATAATTAATGAAAACAAAACGAAGTACTAACTATATATATGCATACTAATTATATCCAAAATGTTGCATCAAGAAGTTGACGTTGATGATAATGACGAAGAAGAAGACAATGACACAGATGGTGTTGATGATGACGAAGATGATAAGGTCAAAAACACTATATCGAAGTATATCCAATTTGGAATCCTACTGAACAAAACGTTTAAAACAAGAATGCAATTTGTTGAGAAAATCTACCTACAGACGTCAATCAGCAATACTGCACACTCCTATACTAACACTTACACTTTACACTGAACCACAGAGTGAACACGACTAATACACACACATACGAAAATTTCATTTACGAACGATGAACCTTTTCAAAGGATTTGCTTATAGAGTCTATCGCTACACAGGAAAAATTTTGGCTTTGTTTTTGATTTTTTAGAAAATAATTGTGGGTAACATTTATTATTTTATTTTCAATTCAAGGACATAAACCTTGTAGGCTTATACGTAAAGTGCTTATAATTCTCAATACGTTGGGAAAACGCTTTTATATTCGCGAATAAAACTTCCATTATTGGCGACGATCACTTAAAATCACGAGAGTAAGAGTGGTTAGAAGCTGTATTGCTTTTGAGCCTAAACAGTTCCGTATCTGCCATTTTAATTTTTTTATACTCTTGAGAAACCAATCAATCTTTTCTGCCATTTTCAATTAATGCAGTAATTGTTTTAATTATGCTTCATGTTGACAATTTGCAATATGCCAATAATTGACTCAGTTATTACGTCATTTGATAATTGAAGTATTTGCGAGTATCCCTGATATTTGCGACTTTATTTATGACAGATCCTTAATAGAACGCACTCTAACCTTTACTTACATAAATTGATTGATTTAAAACTTATCGACCTTCTGTTTGCTGTCTCCACTTCGTAATACTCGTATGAACCAAGGATGTTCAGGCCCCTTTTATTGGTGCGTACTTATCTTCCATTTTTTAATTTAAAACGTTAAAGTCCATTTGATATCAATCGCTTAATTTTCAAGCGCTTTTCTACTTTCTTCTCAAAATAAAGCTCAATCTGTGTTCGACTTTCGTTAGCACAGTTGGCCCATAGATTTTGAGAAGGACTTTCTTCATGAAAACACCCCGCTAGTAATATAGGAAGAACTTTATATAACAAGCAAAATATAAATCGACATCAAACTGCTATGACTACGAAAAAGAGTGTCCAAAACCGAAAAATCGACATTCTGGTTTTTGTGTCCAAACCCGACAGTCTATTTCTCAAAATAGCTATAAGCGGTTATGTCGGTTTAACCCGTTCTAAATGCCGGGCTCTCTGGTTTTTTTTGTTGCTGTATGTAAAAGCAAAGAAAATTCACAATTTCACGTATGGATTCCCTTTTTATACCCTGCACCACTCTTTGGAACAGGGTATTATAAGTTAGTATCACGGCAATAATTTGCAACTGCCAAAAATATTTGAGCTAGTAAGTGCACCGATCGACCCTGAATTTAGAGCTGATTCGATTTAACGATGTACTTCTGTCCGCCCGTCTGCTGTCCATCTAAAGCTTGTGCTCCACTGGTCACAATTGTTATCCAATCTTTATGATATTTGACATAAGTATGATTTTTGCACCAAGGACGGGTGTTATTGCAATTAAAGAAAATCGGTTTACATCTAGCTTTACCTTTAAGTCTTTAGTTCTATGAGCGACATGTTACATTCTACCTTGATGACATTTGGCACTGTTCATTATGATGATCGATTACCAGCTCAGATAAAAATGGGTCATAGCGGCCCACGTTATGATAAAGCTTCAATACAAAGATTCATTTCGATTGTTTAGACAACCTCTCTAGAAACCCTATGCTATTTCAAATTTTGATTTAATTTGGAATATTTCTATGGACCAGCAACCAATCTTGGAACATACAGGCCCATTTTTGATATGTTTTTTAATAAAAAAAAATTTATATATTTGTTGTTATTGATTTTAATGCATTATCGGAGTAAATCGCTTCCCTTCTGAATGAGAAAATATTTTCCATTCCTTCACAAAATGCTAAAACCATAATGTCGGTTTCTTAGTAATAAAGAAACATGACAGTCGGATTTTTAAAAGCGCGGTTTTAAAAAATACCCGAAAACCCGGTTTTTTAGAAAACTTTTCTACAAAGTTTTCGAAACTTGACGGAAAATTAATAAAATTGTCAATGGTTTGAGAAATTCGAAAATTTTATTAGCAGATCACCCTTGAAATATATCCATCCTACTTTATATAACGGCGAATTGAAAATATCACAGTGATACAGAATATGAAACAAAACAATGTGAATCTAATCCAAGGTCTCTTGAGGTCTCCAGAAACCAATGCGAACAAACGGCTAACAGGGCCCTAAAGTAAAACCGGGTCCTTTTATTCAATTGCGGATAATTCAGGCCAAATATACGCGAGGAAAAGGACCATCCATCCCAAATTCTTTGTTCGTAGCTTAAAGGTATTTAGCCCGTTCCGGCTACACTGTATACTTTAAAGTATTTACTTGGACCAACCTTATGTACAAAAACGGGTCTTGCGCCGATGAAAATTTATTCTGGATCACTGTGCGCCGGCTTCGAACGGCTGATGTTTTCAATAGAGAAGAAATTTAATAGCTTAGAAATACATCTCTTACACGTAAAGTCGCCGGTATTAGCGAGGTTTGAATCTTACACGGATTTAACCCTGGACTTACTTATGCAATAGTGGCGAACGCTAAACATCGCAACACGACTCCCAGACTCAATAACTTGCGCAAGGATATTATATAAGTACATGATTACAGTTTTTCACAATTTCATAACGTGTTTAGACCCTCTCCCTAAGATAGTTCAATCAAAATTTACCACGACTGCGTATATCAGTCTTCTCATCTTTAATGGATATTTTAACTGCAAATTTACCAAAACTGGCAAATGTCCATTGAGCTCTCTTGGATATTTAAATTCTCCTGAATATTTAAAAAACCACTCCACGTTTAAAATATTCTCCTCAGCTCAAGTTGCCAAAAATAAAATTGACAGCGATTAAGTGATTTTGTCCACCGCTTTCTCTAGGATATTTTTATAAAAATTTACCTCAACTAAGTATTTTTGTCCTCTGCTCTCTCACGGATATTTTAACTGTAATTTACTGCAGCTGAGCAAATCCTGTCCGCTGCTGCTCTCTCTCTCTCTCTCACTCTCTCTCTCTCCTTGGGATATTTAAATTCTCTTGAAGATTTCGAAAGAAATATACCACGATTATGCAACATTCTCCTTTGCTCTCTTACAATTTCCTCAAATTATCCACTGGGTCGGGTGTATAAATATTTCACTGTTCTCTCACGAATAGTTTAACTAAAATTTCTTCAGTTTTTTTTTACTGGTCAAATTTTTTTCACTGCTCTATCGCTCCTTCTCTCTCCGTGATATTTAAATTGTCTCGAAAAGAAATACATAACACAGGGTGTCCGTCGGGAAGGTATACTACTTTGTTTGTTTACAATTTTTGATTAAATAAAAGAGAATGGATCATATAATGATAAATGTTTTACTAAATGTCGGCAATTATGTATGGAATACAATACGAGTATCAGATAAATGTCCGTCTCTGTTAGCCTCACAAATGCGAGCCCTTTTGAGCACATTTTCCATTGATGGATTGTTTTAAACACTTTCTTGAGCAGCAGTAATCTTTTCAGCAGATCTTGCAGTATGTTGTGATCCATGCTTGGGCGTATCAGCTACAGAACCTTTTCTTCGAAATCATTCACTACACGATATATTGTGTGTTTTGTTGGCACGTTGTTTCTCCAAAAAATTTCACGAAACTTTCTCATCGTCACAGTAATCGATGATTGGTTTTGATAAAATGTTTAACGATTTCTCGAATATTTTTCCATAATAAATTTGCCACGTCTCTACTTCACGACTGTCAAATATGACCTGTCAAGACTAATGTTTACCAAAATGGTGGCAAAACAAAGTAGAATACCTTCCCGGCGGACACTGTATATTACGAGAAATAATTATTCTCCTTTACTTTCTTAAAATTGCCTAAGTTTAGCCACTGCTATCGCGGAAATGTTTCATATGAGAATGGCGAGTTTAATTGTCCAATGTATTTAAATTAAATTAAAATTGAGTAAATTTGTCTACCACTAAGCGCCAAATATCAAACTGTTTTCTTCAGTATATTCCAATCAAAATCGAACACTATTGTTTAATAAAAACAAACACTTTTCGATTTAGCTAATGCCTCCGCGTTTTATATGGAGCGGGTGGCATTAAGTACTAATGAATTATTAAACTTCTGAAAATTATTTATCTATTTTCTTTCTTATTCTTCCTCTGTAGCGCAAAAAAACTCTATACGCAAATCCAATAACATTCTATATTATCTCAATATCATTTAATTATATTTGAATATTTTTCTTTGTTCTTTTTTGTATACGTTTTTTTCATTTCGAAGAAGAAGAAAAACAATTCTACTGTTTTGTATCCTAAACTATCCTTTCTCTATATCCTACCAAAATCAAAAAAAAATATATTCTGTCCAAACTATAACAAAAATTTTCAAAGAAAAAAGAAAAATCTTCAAAATATCTTATTTAAAATGTACCCAATTTTTTATGTTTGTTGAAATCGAAAAATATTGAGCAAACGACATTCAAAACTAAAAAAAATCATAACAAATTTTTTTCTGTTTATTTTTTTCTTTTAAATCATCCCACAGAAGATTGAATGGATTTACGCTAAACAAAATTATTAACAAAAAGAAAACCCCCCATTAACAAAATAATAACGATAAAAAATAAATTACCAATATTTGAAAATTGTCAAATACCAAAAAAAAAAAACTACTCAAAACCAAAAAAAAACTAATCTAATAACAACAACCAAAACTAATGTATTATTGCAAAAAGGAAACAAAAAAATGAATATTTACTCTAAAAACCCCCCAAAAGAAGAATATAACAAAAAAAAGTCATACATACACCAAAAATGAAATCGCAAAAAGTAAAAAAGTTTAACATTTTGTGTGGTAAGTTTCGTAAATTAATTGTTGGTTTGTCGAAAAACTCAAGTCTTTGTTTTTTCAAAATTATTTTTGTTTTGAAATTATCTAGTGGTGTTCATTAAAAGCTATATATTCTCAATGTTTGTTGGAACAAATCAATTTTAATTTTACTTAATTACAGATTTCTTTGCTTTCATATTGTTTTTCATTTAAATATTCGTAAATGTGTGTGCGTGTATTTCGTTCCCCTAGTTGTGTTTTTTTTCTTTTCAATCTCAATTATATGAATTAATGTTGAACCAAATCCCTCTTTGACAAATAACTGCCGATAACACAATGTTGCATTCGACGGCTTATTCGATTCCAAACAATTGTCACCATCCAATTTGGTGTGCGTTCAACAACGCATTGTGTTTTCGTTTTAAAATATACAAATAACTCGAAACCCGTTTGAACCACCTTTGATCCACCACCAAAAAGTCTACCCTTTGTTTTTTAATTATTTACACATTCATCATTTCCTTTTAAATTTGATTGTGTCTTTAATTTTGGCGCTTTTCATTAATTTCATTTGTGGCATAAATTATTTGCATTGTTTTCCCATGAACTTTTCTGAATTCAAAAGGGGCATAATTTATAAAAGACTAAAATCTATATTGCAATCCTCCTACCAAACGTTCTTAAATATTTTTCGAAACCTTCCTATGATACTAAGAATAGACCGTATTGTCAGCTGCTCCAGCACAGTTTACAAATCTTTTAGAAAATAAGTACTGGGATTACCATTGTTTGCTTAATAAGGCCACGAAATAACTTCATAAATCGTTTGAAACATAATTTTAAAAAAATTTAAAATTCTTTTTTGAAAAAATAAGATCATCACAAATTGTTTTCCTTAAACCGATTTCGTAATTTTTAAGATTTTTCTCGTTATTTATATTAAAGATTTTGTAATTCTTACGAAAATAATTCTTTCAGTGTATGCGGGCGTAGTTTACAATCCACAGAACATCCATAATGTGTGTGAAATTCTCTCAAGTCAAGAATCTGTGAACATATTACTTTTTATACCGGGGGCACAGCAAACAATTGCCAATTGCATAAAGTTTTTCTTCAGGACTACGAGTATTAGCCCACCTTAAAACACATATAAAAGCCACTTATCCGAACCATTTAGAGGACAAGTTATGTTTTCAAAATTGACTCACTCAAAACTAAGCATGAAATTCGCTTTAGGTGTGCACCCTACAATGTTTCCATCAAATCGTTTGGCTCTTATAAGATGTTATAGTTGCCACGCCCCATTCTGGTGTATTCACACAAATGATCCTTTACCCGATTTCATTTAAATATACCAATTTTGTTAAAGCTGTCAGAGGGAATTTAAGTATATACCCCACTCGTTCTAGTACCTCCCCTAGGGAGATCCATCTAAAGGTATTTTTTCAGAACAAAAAAATATAAAAATTCAAATCAAGTGTGGAGCTTTATTGGTAATTTGAAAGGACATTTAATGGCATTTATTTTTTGAATATAATTTCCTTCAAATGTTGGCCGCAACGCCCATAATCTTGACGACACTTAGTTTCAAAAGGACGGTGACACTTGCCATACAGCTGCTCAAACAATGGATCTATTGAGAGGTAATTTCGAAAAGCGGCTAAGAAACCCTGAGGGTTTGCAAACGCCTCAGGGTTTCCATTCTGAGGGTCCAATTTTGGATGACTCGTTCGAGCATTTCGACCTGTATGGCTTTAATGACACGCGTAATGTTGGCTTCAAAAACCTGAATCGTAGCTGGTTTGTCAGCATTGACTTTGGACTTTACGTAACCGCAAAGAAAAATGTCTAAAGGTGTGATATCACTCGATCTAGGCGGCAACCTTACCTGTCCAAAACGTGAAATTAGTTGCTTTTTGACATGACAGCTGTACGGCAAGTGGCACCGTCCTTGTGATACCAAGTGTCGTCAAGATTACGGGCTTCAATTTCAGGTAGCAAAAAGTCCGATGTCATGGCGCGATAGCGAGCTCCATTCACGGTTACGTTCCGACCATCATCATTTTTGAAAAAATATGCACCGATGATTCCACCAGCTTATAAACTGCACCAAACCGTAGTTTTCTCTGGGTATAATGGCACTTCTTGAACCTCTTCTTGTTGCTCTTCAGCCCAAATGCGGCAATTTTGCTTATTGACTTTGCCGTTAAGCCAGAAATGGGCCTCATCACTGAACAAAATTTTGGTCGAAAACAGCGGATGTTCCCGTTTCTCGCCGAACGCTCATTTCCATAATACAGTTGCCAACATTTGAAGGTAATTATTTTCAAAAAATAAATGCCATAAAATGTGCTTTCAAATTACCAATAAAGATGCCACACTTGATTTGAATTTTTATATTTTTTTTTGTTCTGAAAAAATACCTCTAGATAGATCACCCTATACAATAACAAATTAGACGATTATTGCTTACAAAAATCGTGTTTTTCACTACAAAATGAAATTTCTAAAAATCCTTCGGATGAACCAGCACCGAGCTATGAGGGACACCGCAAATCTTCTACTTTCCGAGGGGCTTCCGAAAAATAGCTGCTATTGCCGTACTTTTTAAAATTTCTTTATGAAAATTTTACACAATAGTTTTTAAATATTATACTTAAATTTATTTATAAAAAAATAAGATTTGAACTGTGCCGAAAAAAAAACAAAAATGTGCCATTTTTTGCTGGAATTAACGTAGAGAAGTGCCCTAGGGCTAGGGTTTTTCAATCTGTTTCCAAGATTGACACTCCCATAATTGAACTGAATAGGAGATTCAAAGATACTCGAAGAGCTTCATATTGTTTGCAATCAAAACACAGCCTGCGGCCACAATTCCCTATAATGCAAATGTCACATTGGAAAGTCATCCATCCGGGAGGGTGCATTAGCTACTTTCTGCATATTTTTCTTGGCGAATAGTCATCTCGCTTTGTATTAACTAATATGCTTGTTCGATTCGATCTTAATATGATTTGAGCAGTTTTGTAGCGGTTTTTGTGAAAAACTCAATTTCCTTTAAATTTCTATTAAACAAACATCAAAATCATTAAATTCGAAAATCCTTATAGTTTCACGCATTGTTTCTTTTTATTTACAAAAAAAGTAGAATAAAATCTAAATATACCAACTCACCACACAAAATAAAATATCAGTAATTTCTTTAAAATCCTCCTACCCTTATAAATCCCCACTTGTCTTACTTATTCTCTCTTTCTCTCGAAGTCCGGTGGAAAAAGACAATTATAAATATTTCTTAAATTTCATTTGTTTATATATTAATGTTTATATGTTATTTATTAATTTATTTCTTTTCGATATATCCTTTCTTTATGGAATGCACAGTTTAAACAAAAAAAAAAGAAATAAAAAAAATGTAGAATTTTTAGACAATTTTAAATTAATCAATGTTTTTTGAGTTTTTGGTCGGTCTTTAATTCCATAAATATTTGAATTCTTGTTTTGATCAACATTTATGTAGCTGAGAATGCTTGTAATTCCATGGAACTCAATCCCAATTCTCATTATCCCAAGACATTCTACGTTTAATTTGTGTTGAATTTTATTAATTACAATTTTATTTTTTTTTTTCATGGTGTTTTTGTGTTTGTTATGACTGCCTGCAAATGATTTTTAAGTGTATAAATACATACTCGTACTTATTTTGTATAATTAACATCCATATTAACGTACCGAAATGAGGCAAGCAAGGAATGCATTAAACATAACAGACATGATTTAATATTTTTTTCTCTTTCGATTTTGTTTTTTTTTTGCTTTTTTTATTTTTTAAATGATTTTAATTTGTGTTTTCGTTTTTTTTGTTCCTTCCTTATACTCCAAACCCCCCGCCGCCCTTAAAGATTATATTTCAGTTACTATACGTTTGCCCAAAAGTATTGTGTGTCACAGTTTTTGTTTAAATTCGTTTCCAAACGACGACTGAAATGAGCCATAAACCGAAATTAACCTATGCAATTTATTTGTTTTTATACTTTTTCTTTTGTGTGTGCAATGCACTTTTATTTGAAGGTAATTTTTACGAAGTTGATTCAATAATTGTGGGATTGTCCCGAACTAATCCGAACAAACTAATGGTGACTGGCCTAAAAGCACTCAATCGATCTTGTAATTTACACACTATTTTGGGTAAACTTTTGAGAGTTTAACACACACACACACTGAACCAATAACCAACACATATCACTTGTGTGCTGTATATGTACACAGGCACGCTGCTTACATACATAGGTACATGTTTGCGTGTGGGTGTGTGTAGGTGTTTATGTACATATACTAAAATGATTCTTCCTTACTTGCTTATTACCATACGTAATTCATTGTCGTTTAACTTTCATTTGTGTACTTTTTAAAAAGCAAATGTGATCAATTATTACGATATACATTTTACAACTACTTTACTAACGACATAGTTTATTTTGAGCTGTTTATATGAGTAAATCTTTTTGTTGAACTCCAAATAAACGCTTATATTCTGTAAATCGCGCTTATATATGTTTTCAAAATTATTTTAATTATCAAGAAGTCGGAAATTACGGTTACCGTAATTAACCTAAAGGTCAAGCAACAGTATTTATTTAAACAATCGAGTGGCTTACCTACAAAAAACATGTAAAAGCCTTGGCACATTGAAGCTCTTTTATTTACGCTGCGTTTTTCTTAATTTCGGCTGACTTAAATAAATTCCAGCCGAGAAGCCCAAATTTCGATCACTTTTTGCACCATTTGGGGCCGTATGTTAGCAATAACGCGTCGAGTAGTCTCTTCTAAGGTGTCAATCGTGTCGGCCTTATCTGCGTAGACAAGCGACATCACAAAAACCCACAAAAAATTGTCCAGCGTTGTTAAATCGTCACGCCACAGGCCCAGGCGACGCGAGATAATGCGCTTACCAAAAGTTTTCTACAATAAATTGATTGATAAATTGACATGAAACGCAGCCAGCAAAACACTGTGCTACAAATTCAGGCTAGCAAAAGTTAGGTCGATTCTGAGAGAGGGGTGAAAATATAGGCATAATTAGAAGACTTAAGATATCGTTCGACCTTCGAACTTTGCAGTCAAATGCCGATTATCAACATATTGTTTATATGGATTTTTTTGGCTATAACTCGTCGACTAATTGATATTTTTTCAATCTGTAAAAGCCAAATTATTGCTAGAGACCTGTCCAACAATTAAATTTTTTTTAAAATATTGATTTAGAAAATTTTTGTGGTGCTTATGAAGCTAAATGTTAGAAAAATTATTTTTTATTCATGCTTTTTGAAAATATTTTCCACAAAACAAAGTCTTTTTTGCTTACTGTTTGATCTAACGGGTGATTTTTTAAGAGCTTGATAACTTTTTTTTTAAAAAAAACGCATAAAATTTGCAAAATCTCATCGGTTCTTTATTTGAAACGTTAGATTGGTCCATGACATTTACTTTTTGAAGATAATTTCATTTAAATGTTGACCGCGGCTGCGTCTTAGGTGGTCCACTCGGAAAGTCCAATTTTGGGCAACTTTTTCGAGCATTTCGGCCGGAATAGCCCGAATTTCTTCGGAAATGTTGTCTTCCAAAGCTGGAATAGTTGCTGGCTTATTTCTGTAGACTTTAGACTTGACGTAGCCCCACAAAAAATAGTCTAAAGGCGTCAAATCGCATGATCTTGGTGGCCAACTTACCGGTCCATTTCTTGAGATGAATTGTTCTCCGAAGTTTTCCCTCAAAATGGCCATAGAATCGCGAGCTGTGTGGCATGTAGCGCCATCTTGTTGAAACCACATGTCAACCAAGTTCAGTTCTTCCATTTTTGGCAACAAAAAGTTTGTTAGCATCGAACGATAGCGATCGCCATTCACCGTAACGTTGCGTCCAACAGCATCTTTGAAAAAATACGGTCCAATGATTCCACCAGCGTACAAACCACACCAAACAGTGCATTTTTCGGGATGCATGGGCAGTTCTTGAACGGCTTCTGGTTGCTCTTCACTCCAAATGCGGCAATTTTGTTTATTTACGTAGCCATTCAACCAGAAATGAGCCTCATCGCTGAACAAAATTTGTCGATAAACACATTTCGAACCGAACACTGATTTTGGTAATAAAATTCAATGATTTGCAAGCGTTGCTCGTTAGTAAGTCTATTCATGATGAAATGTCAAAGCATACTGAGCATCTTTCTCTTTGACACCATGTCTGAAATCCCACGTGATCTGTCAAATACTAATGCATGAAAATCCTAACCTCAAAAAAATCACTCTTTATAATATGCTTCTCAGTTTCTTCAATAAATTTCATTTGAAAAGAAAACAATCATAAGACAAAACTTGCCTTTTCCAGCTTAATATTAATTTACTTCTCATTTTTTATGTATCAATTTTGTACAGTGTTGGTTTTGAAGAAACAGTGAAAAAGAAATTATAAAAATATATTAAAAAAAAATACAATTTTGAAATGTTAGTTATGAAAAGTTTTAAGTAAAAAAATTAAATAAATTAAATTTATGATTTGGCCAGTTGCCGTTTAGCAGGCGGCTGTGGATCAACATTGCTGTTCTCTCTAATAGCTTGGTAATCGTCATCATCATCAGAAAGGTCTATAATTTCGTCCAACAGATATTTCAATGTTTCTTTAAAACCAACACTGAACAAAATTGATACATAAGAAATGAGAAGTAAATTAATATTAAGCTGGAAAACGCATGTTTTCTATTATGATTGCTTCCTTTTCAAATGAAATTTATTGAAGAAACTGAAAAGCATATTATAGATCAAACAGAAAGCAAAATAGACTTAGTTTTGTGGAAAATATTTTCAAAAAGCATGAAAAAAAAATAATTTTTCCAAAATTTTGCTTCATAAGCACCACAAAAATTTTCTAAATCAATTTTTTAAAAACTTTGAATTGTTGGACAGGTCTCTAGCTATAATTTGGCTTTTACAGATTGAAAAAATATCAATTAGTCGACGAGTTATAGCCAAAAAAAAACCATAAAAACAATATGCTGAAAATCGGCATTTGACTGCAAAGTTCGAAGGTCGATTAAAAAAAACGCTGCGATACGGGTCTTCTAATTTGGCCTATATTTTCACCCCTCACTCTCAGAATCGACCTAACTCTTTCTAGCCTGAATTTGTTCCACAGTGTAACAGGCTGTGTGGCATGTTGCGCCGTCTTGTTCGAACCAAAGGCTGTCCACATCAACATCCACCAACTCAGGCACGAAAAAGTCATTAAGCATGGCTCTATAGCGTTCCCCATGGACTGCAACATTATGGCCGGTTTCATTTTTGAAGAAATATGGACCAATGATTCCCTCTGCCCATAGAGCACACCAAACAGTGACTTTTTGAGGATGTAACGTCGTCTCAACAATGGCTTGTGGACTTTCATTACTCCAAATGCGACAATTTTGGATATTAACCTTCCCATTCAGCCAATAGTGAGCTTCATCGCTGAATAAACTTTTCTTTAAAAAAAAAAACAGGATCGGTGGTCATCTCGTTTTGGGCCCATTCACTGAACGTGCGACGCGTTTGATGGTCGTTCGGCTTCAATTCTAGCACGAGTTGGATTTTGTAAGCCCGCAAACCAATATCCTTCCGTAACATCTTCCATAAAGTGGATAAAGACGGACGGACTCATTCGGGTCTTCTTCGATACTCTGCTCCACAACAGCAATAGCGCCTTCGGTGCGCACTGTACGGCATCACTGACAATGCGCATTATCGACTAGAGTGAACGTGGTGTGAAACCGATACAAGGTTGCCCGAATTACCGATTCTGCTGGGCGATTATGTCTACCGAATATTGGAAGCAGCGCGCGATGCGTCGCTCGAACCGAACCCTTTCTTTGGTAATAAATTTCCAAGATTTGCAAACGTTGTTTTGGAGTTAGTCTATTCATTATGCACACGCAGAGAAAAGATATGGTTACACTATGGTCACCGCAACAATAATATGTTCTCTCCAATAAAAGCATGATCGTCGCAACCATAGTATTGTTTTTTGAATATCATTTTGACAATAGTATGATTGCGACAATATTGCTATTGTTGAAATGTAACAATAGTATTATTGCCAAATTTAGAAATGAAAATATGGTTGTAGCAACCATATAAACATGATTAGTGCAACAAAAGTATTGTTGTTCAAAATTTACGTTAACAAAAATATGATTACGGCAATCATACAGTATGGTTGTGACTATGAACAAAACAAAACAGCTTTTGTAGAGAATACATGTATGTGCGTGCGTATGTTTTTTTGATATACAAAAAAACACATACACACGATACAGTGAATGGTTGCTGTCCATTAAAAAAAAATAACAATCGGAAGGTAGTTCGAGAGATTTTTATTGTGTTTACTTTGTTCGGTGAAATACTCTAATACCGACTGGTTCTCGTTTATTTAAAATCTGCCTGCACTTAAGTATATAGCCATTGATCATGTTTTAATCACATTCGTTACTTGGTGTCTACGGATGGTGAAGTAGCATTCACCTCTGCTGGCAACTAAAAGTATTTTTGACCGTTGGAATATATATTTTGGTTTCTTGAATGAAATGTTCAATAAAAACGTGGCCTCAAAATTGGCTATGATCTAATAGTAATGCAATTTATAATAACTTGCTTGATAAAATTCTCTATTTTTGAATAACAACATTACCCAATCCTAATAAATAATTTTGGGGATCATAGTATGGTTGAGTGTGAATCATACTATGGTTGTGGGGATCATAGTATGGTTGCGTGCGAATCATACTATGGTTGTGAGGATCATACTATGGTTGTATGAGAAACATACTATGGTTGTGAGGATCATAATATGGTTGTGAAGATAATAGTATGGTTGAGTGTGAATCATACTATTGTTGTGATGATCATAGTATGGTTGAGTGTGAATCATACTATGGTTGTGGGGATCATAGTATGGTTATGTGTGAATAATACTATTGTTGTGAGGATCATAATATTGTTGTGGCACAACCATATATCCAACAATAGTATGATCCTCTTCGAATATTGTCACCACAACCATACTTTTTTTCTGCGTGCAATGGCAAACCGAGCATAAATCAAGCTAAAAAGGACCAACTCCAAATAAAAAAACCTTGGCCAGATTGAAAACCACGCGTCTAAAAAACCACCCGTTAAAGATGTACAATAAGTTAACGATGTTGTAGTGCTGAATAGAAAAGCCCTGCCATACATTCATTGTATGTTTTGGACACTTACTCGTATTTCTGTGTCTATAAGTGCAACGAAAGTTTTAAAATACGCAGCGTAAGAAAAAAAAGCTTCAGTGTGCCCGTGGCTTAAAGTATTTGTGCTAAAACGGTTTTATAAATTCCTCTAGACGCAAATAATTGTCGAAATCGAGTTCCAGAACCATATTTTCGTTACTTAATACAATAATTGTGTAAATCATTCTGAAATAGTTATTCGAATTAAAACAAGTGGACAAATATATAATTATATATTATCCATCACGGGTTATTAAAAATTTGGTGTGACACCGGCCACTTACCTTTCAGGATGTGTTTATCCATACCAACAGCATATACGATATACCAACTACTTTCGTCATATCGGTATTAGTTGACGAGATATTGCACTTGATTTGGGTCATTAATATTGTACTTATTTAAAAAATAATATAATAAATAATATTGCATTTTAAGTATGTTTCATTTTTGAGCATAAAATATATTTTGTTGGAATTTGTTCATTTTTAAGAATTTTGGAATCATATCACATTTGAGTGTATCTAAATTTTGCAAAAGTTTCCCAGAAGTGCATGATAATCTAATGATGACTGTCAGTTACCATATTTAAATAAGATGGGTAAACAATGAAAACATTGCAAAATTGACAATACTTTACCCGTCTGGTGTAAATATGAGTACTCATATATAAAAACTAATAAAAACAACAAAATGTAAACCATATCAGTCGTTTAGGCCTACTTAATTAAACAATTGCAAACTCATTCAAGGGATAAAATAGGCCATTTGCACTCTTGCTATAAAGCCTTATACTCGTAAATAACACTCTGCGACAAATGGTAAGGGTCAGTGATCGGTTTGGAATGAAACCACCGGGGAAAGTTATATTGGTAAAAAAAAAAGTCATACGTGTTCCAGCGTTTCGCTGGGTCTCATCTAGGAATCGAGATATATCGATTTGAAGTTAGTAAGTATCGTATAGGGGAATTTGTCACGTTTTAGGCTCTTTTGTTTGACATAACTCGAGAACCACTCGTCCGATTTAGCTGAAACAAATTTAGAAAAATTAAGAATTACAATTCCTCTAATCTGTTCTTAAACCGTTTTCCTACTTAAGCAACAGTTTCGCAATTATAAATAAATGTATGAAAAAAAAAATTATTTTTGCCTAAAAATTAAAATTTTTTTTTTTTTTAATTCATAAAAAATCCAAAACGGTAAAAAGTGTCAAGTCCTATTACTTTCACGTAAAGTCACATAACCTATGACCAAAATGAGACATAAATCATGAAAATCTATGCAAAAGAGCCAAAAACGTGACAAATTCCCCTATACGATACTTACTAACTTCAAATCGATATATCTCGATTCCTAGATGAGACCCAACGAAACGCTGGGACACGTATGACCTTTTTTTGACCGATATAACTTTCCCCGGTGGTTTCATCCCAAACCGATTGTGGCTGTCGCACAGTGTAACTGGTGTAGCTATTTAGTTAGTTTGTAATAAGGAAATCTGGCAACATTGAACAAAATTGAGAGTTACATGGCAACATTGTTTCTCTTTGTATACACCAAAGAGAATCGAACAACAAGAGGGTTCATCGGCGGTTTCGCCAAAAGCAGACTATAAATTGTAATAAAATAAAAAATTAAACATTAATTAATTGCATCACTTTTGCTTTAAAAACTTGTATTAAATTTGTTTAAACTATCAGTTTAAGTGGATTTACAGTTTTCCCTATGTTATTTTATGCAGATAACCCTAATATGAATACGCCGATGAGACCTCTTTTTGTTTGATTATATTTTGGTATATATAACAAAAACATTTGTTATATGACATGTTTTACTTTGTCTAGGGAAAGTAAGTACTCATTTGTTTAGCGACTTGAGACCGGAACTTCTTTAAAATTCCGCGACATTTGTTGTATGTCCCTATTAGTCTCAAATATTGAAGCAGTTTAGTCTAAAATGCTGATTCCTTGGAACCTACCGACATCTTTCTTTTACCGCCATTTTAATTGTACCGACCATTAAAAAGTATAAATTTTCTTATAGAGGGTTCTATGCCTTCATGCTTAATAAATTCATGTGCATTAGAATGCTGATTCCTTGGAACCTACCGACATCTTTCTTTTACCGCCATTTTAATTGTACCGACCATTAAAGAGTATCAATTTTCTTATAGAGGGTTCTATGCCTTCATGCTTACTAAATTCATGTGCATTAGATGGGTTGAGAAATACTTAAACATTCTTATACGGATAGTTTGGCGATTTTTTAAAATTTTAAAAGTGCCAAAATGTAGCGAACTTTAATGTAATGTTAAAATTTTAATTAAAGATATAAAGTATACATGAAATAAAACGGCCACGTTCCGGTTATTGCATTTGCTAAGATTTTCCGATTTAAATCGCTCGGTATCATACTTGCGATTTCATTAAAAAGCACTTGTTTTGCACAAAAGGCTACAAATCATCTTACGCTGTTGTTCAAGGATATATTACACGTTTCTACAAAAGCCTTACTTCGAAAGGATCTTTATCTGGGACTATATAAAAACATGGACCTAAAGGCTGTACGAAAACATGTACGTATGTGTTTACATTTTAACTGGATTACCTAAAGACCTCGTACATTGGCTATAATTTGAAGTGGAGCCTAAGGGAGAATATATACTGATATAGGTCAGTTTTACCAGTGTAAATAATTGATCGCTCATAACAACCCGTGCTTGATCTAAGTGTGATCGGATTTAAGTTGAAGCTTCGTAACCTCAAATCGGGAGGTGGGTTTATCTGGGCCTTATTCTAAAACATGGCTCAATAAAGAGTTGCGTATATGAGTTCTGACCAAGATTTAATTTTTTTAAGGTCCTACAACACGAAAGAGTCACACCGTTTCAATATGTTTAACATTCTATTCCATCTAGAACCCTTCTCCGCCTTTATCACATATAGTATTCGCGGTAAAGTACAAAGGCCGATACAAATTTTTTTTAAATATATTTTCGGAGCGCCTTTAGAGATTTCCTAAAAAAAATGGATACTTTTTGTAAAAAAAGTCTTTTTAGAGGTGGCAAGAGTAAGTTGTATTTTCGTGGGCAATTGTGTGAAGAAAACTTGAAAGGTAAGGTTTACAACAGTAGTTCTCATTCGTTTGGGGAGTGCCTGGCCTTATAGAGTTCGGTTTTACTTTCAACAATTGCAGCAAGGCTCTCTGAAGAGGGTTGTCACGGACCCGAAATCACGATAAAAGTAGTGTGCAGCCACGAAAATCAATGTCACTTTGCCGTTTTGTTAAAAACTTGTTTTCTATTTAAATATAGAAGCAAGAGGTCTTGAACCGGTTAATCCCTCTTCAATGTGAAAAAAAAATTAATTCAACATTGTTTAAGTTCTTATCGATGTTATCGATAGTGAAGCTATCGATATTGGCGCCAAACGAATACTATTGATAGTGGACAGCTCTACGATGAAACCTCTTGCTGTTCAATTAAAAACCAAAACGCACTGTGTTAATTGTAAATAAAGCAAAAAAATTTCAGAAAATTATCCTAATTTTTTTTATTATGATAGAATGATCTTTGACAAATATACCACGGCTTCGATGGTCCATATTGTTAGTGACTCTGAGATATAATGCAGGTTAAGTGTCGTGAATGAGACGAATCATCTCTTCCCTTAGCTCCTGAATTGTTCATGGCTTATTGAAGTACACTTTATCTTTTAAATATTCCCAAAAAAAGAAAACAAACGGTGTCAAATCACAAGATGGTGGCGGCGTAATAATGGTAGAGTAATTGTGGCAAGTGAAGCCAAATATCGTTCAGCTCCATATCTTAAATTTCTGGCCACAAGAAGTCCGTTATCATCTCGCAATACCGAACACCATTCACGGTGACTGCTTGGCCGATCGTGCTTTCGAAGAAGTACGGCTCGATGACGCCGCCAGCCCTTAAACCGTAGTTCTTTGTGAATGAATAGGCTAATCACTTGTGGATCCGCAATTGCCAAATGCGGCTATTCTACTTGTTAAGGTATACCATTTTCGTTAAAAGCTTCAAAAATCTTAACGCGGCGCTCAATTCTGTACCTCTCTATGGTTAAATTTGTCAAACACAAGGTCAAATGAAGTTGCTCAAAAAACTTGACGGTAGCACCACCCATTTGTTAAATGTTTGTTACTCGCCATTTTGTTAAATGTTGCCAGATTACCATTTTGCAAATTAAGCAGGTTACTAAGCTAGTAACCCCAAAATAACAAGTCTCATATACATTAATTTGTTTACTAAACTAAATATTTAGACACACCGACTTTAAAGTTCTATCACTTGCAAAAAAGAAATTCGTTTTGATTGCTTCGATTTGCACTGACTTTTTGTCGCTGATCTTGTTTTCTGAAAGTTACACTTTTGAAATTAAATTCTGCGATTTCAAATTTCAACTCAAGTCGCTCAATTACCAAAACAGCTCAGAAAAACTTTGTACGATTTGGTACCGTTTAAAATCGCAAGTTATTGTAAAAACCAGAACAGGCCTGAAAACATCTCAATTACACCATGACTTATGATTAATAAAAAATTAGCCCTAAGCTACTTACGATGCATGATTAGTACTATAATGTAATATGGCTTAACCATAAGCCATATTACGCTTTAGTATTAAATAAATTGTAGTATCAATAAAGTAAAATCGATAAGAGGGCGTATAATTTATATCAATAATTGATCACATTTCTTAAGGATTTCTTTGTCATATTTCCGTTAACATTTTTCTTAGTAATTATACTATAACGAATTTTAACTAACTAAATGTTTATGCTTTTACTAATTATTTAACAAATAAATATTTATATAAAATTATTTAGACAACATTTATGATATATAAACATAAAAAAACATAAACATTCATGCAAAAAAAATAGAACTTATGAAATATCCTAAAAACGATTACTAATAATATGCGAATTTCGTTTTTATTTTACTTTTTTACCTCTGCAATTGTCACGCCCATTCGCTGTCTTTAGAGGAACAATGGGAAAAAGATTTAGAGGCCGAACTAAAGGATTACGAAGTGGTTGAGGATGGCGCTAAAAGGGAACACTCGCAGTCGAGACAACAGCACCAGCAACGCAGCAGCACTAACGACAATGACGACGACGAATTGCCGACAATATCGAATTTGCGCATGCGTACGACAAACAACGATTGGGAGGAATACGCTGATTTGATTGAAGACACCGATGATTTAAAGTAATTAAGAGCTTATATCGTAGTTTTTTCTAAGTTCTAAGCCAAACTATATTTGTTTTTTTTATGTCTTTCCCACAACTTTGTCTCCTCTGTTCTTTCTATATTGTTTTGGGTGATTGTTTCTTCTTTATTGTTTTTTTTTGCCATCCTCTATATGTATGTGTATGTATAAATATATCTGGGTATATGTACATAAATCTGCACATGTGGATTATGATAATTAATTGCATAACAATTGTTTTATGACTATGGAATTTTTAATAAATTGTATTTTATATATGTGTGTGTGCGTGCGGGTTATACAGAACTTTGAAAAGTTTAAAACGTGTCATGTTGGGTTATCCATGAGATCCGGCTTTCTTTACCTTATTCTAGTGTTTAGGGTAAAGAAAAAGAAAAGTACAAAAAGACACACACACACACTCGCGTACAAAGAAAACAACAAAGGGATTTAAAAAAAATGCAACAACACTTTTCAATTTATAAAATTCATTTTTTATTTTGTTAAAACCCAATGAAAATTTACCATATAAGCCTCAAATACCAACAACAAGAACTACCATGACAACAACAGCGGATAACGTAAAGAGAAAAAGAACGAAACTATTTAAAAGAAAATACACAAAAAAATCTGGACCCTTTTTTGTTCCTTACACAAATGTCAATAGGTTGCCACAAAACAACTACAACAAAGGAAAGGACTTTTTTCTTAAGTAACTTTCAGAGTTCACCTTCACTATCCCCGCCCTATCCACTCCTCAGACAACTGTCAAAAAACTGCATATAGAAATATTAAAAACAAATTAAAAAAAATAGGGAAAATCAGCCACATAAACGTATGAGATACTATTGTTAAAAACCACAAAATCGAGATTTAACAAAAAAAAAACAAAAACAAAAAATCATTCCAAACAGCCAACACTACTAACACAACAAAACTCCCCACAACCCATGCCTCCCCCCACTCCCGTACATTATATAGACGACAATTGGTATAATATTTATGATGTTTTATTATTTATTGTGAAATAATTTATTACAACAACCAAGTATATTTCGATAATATTAAAACAACAACATGCATTTGAATTTATGGTGTATAAACAGATGAAATAAGAGCAAAAACCAAATTGATAAAAAAATATATATACATATTGTTTACATTTTAAATAAATTTTACTATAAATCCCCCCTCCCTTCCGCAAAAAAAAAACCAGAAAAAAAACCAAACAAAACCGACAACAACTACATAATGTATAAAACACTTAAAATTTATAATTAATTATAAATCATTATATAAATTAATACAAACAAACAAAAACAAACAAAGAAAATAAAAAAAAAAATTAAAAACCAAAAAACCAATTGAGTTAAAAGTTGCCACAATTTCAGTTTTCTGTTGTGTTCCAAGTTATTTCCGTTAAATTAAACAAAAAAAACAATATTCAAATGGCCCCCATTTTACCCTGACTTTGGTTTGATTAAAAACAACAACAGCAATTAGCAGGGGACATAGAAACCAGATAAATTTGTAGAAACCAACAAAAGAACGAAAATTGTTAGTTAAAATTATGCTAAAAGACACATGCAAACGTAATTATAATTAAATATTATTAATTATGTTTATGATATTGAATGATAATAAAAACGATTCGTTTTGGCTTAAAAACAAAACCGTAACATAAATACTGGCTCTCTTTTTTTTCCAACCTCCTTTATATGTCCTGGTCTTTGAAGGTTTTCCATTTTTGTTTTATATAAAATTTCTTTTATATTCAACACTGCACTGTGGTTTGGGTTAGTGGCCCGGGCTAATCAGCATCACTATTTGTCTGTGTGTCTTCCATTAAATGTTGGAAGCCAAACACTATTAAAAGCAAGGCAACCTCCATCTCTTTATCCGCAATGCCCCCTCTATCTCCTTCTCCGTTGCTGAGATAATAGCGAAGCTAATGCCAAGAGAGATGGTGGCCCAGGTTAATCCATTGTACCTATCGGCTCAGCATTTCTATCTGATTCGATATAACTATGTCTGTCTGTCCATCTAATGTTGTAATCCAAATACTCAACGAAAAGGGGCAGCGTGTACATTAATTTGGAGATAGGGATATAGTGGTCCTGTTTTACTTCACCGCTCGGCTTAGCATCACTCTCTGATTCGATGGCAGTGTCTTCATTAGCTATTGTAATCAAAAGCTCATATAGCACAGTAGTGGGCCGGGTTTATTTATTTTACCTATCGGCTCAGCATTACTGTTATTGTTTTAATCCTAATACTCACCGAAACGGGGCAGCGTGTACTTTAACTTGTTAAAAGATTGTCGTAAATATCTCTTACTTTTGCTGAGTTAATTGCGAAGCTATCTTCGAGGGAGATAGTGGCCCAGGTTAACTTTACCGCTCGATTCGATGGCAGTCTGTCCATTTGCTATTGCAAGAAGAAGTCAATAGTTTTTGCTTTTAATTTGGTGGTACAAAAGAACCTCTGTCTCTTTCCGATGCTGACATAATAGCAAAGCTAATGCTAAGGGCAGTAGTGGCCCGATTTTATTTATTTTACCTATCGTCTCAGCAGTGCTAACTAGTTCGATGTAGCTACACTAAAACACTTGCAGAATGGGCATAGTTGTGTACTATCATTTGGAGGATCTTGAGGATACCTGACATAATAGCAAAGCTAATGCTAAGGGCAGTAGTGGCCCCTATTGTCTCAACAGCACTACCTAATTCGATGTAGCTATGTCCGTCTGTTTCATAAACTACGCGGATGTACTATCATTTGGCAGTACACTCCGTTGCTTAGATGATAGCTTAGGGAGTTAGTGGTCCCGGTTATTTGTATCGCTCGACTCAACTTTACCACCATCTACTTGTCAATCTTTTCAATTAATTTTGTAGTAAAATGTCACATCTATTACTTTCCCTTGATAAAATAAGACATAATCTATTGCTGGGGAAATCTAAGAACTATCGATCAGCTAAGCATTACTATCTGATTCGAAGTAGCTATTTATGTCTGTTTACCTTGTGTTATATTCAAAGTGCAGAACTTAGTTTTAACCTAATATTGAGGATAACTTGAACTGCTGGTTTATAATCCCAATTATGAACCACATTGAAATGTGTCCCCATTGGTTCGTGTTTTAAAAGTTCACCCTATGTGACCCGGCCTATGAAAAGGTGGTTTATGACTCAAAAAAAAAATTCCATTTTTTTTGGTTTCGATAGTGTTTGAGACGCTCTTTCACGTGGTGAAAACTAGAAAGTCCTAACTTGCTTAGAAGTGTACTTAAAAATGTAGAGAAGAAGAGCACAAATGAAAGAAAAACAGAATTTTATTGAAAATCCAGCATCAAAATAATAAATGAAATTGAAAAATTTAAAAACAGGATTGAACGCTGCAAAAACGATTTTACCAAAAAAAAAAAGCAGTTTTAAGTAGTTTTCTTCGTCGCTATCCTTGCCCTTTGGCTTTTTTTGGTTGCCTTTTGGACATGACTGTTCATAATACAAAAGAAAAACTACTAAGAAACTGAAGAAATTCATTGTTCATCTTTAACAGCTGTTTCTCGCAATTTCTTTTTTGAGTCATAAGCCACCTTTTCATAGGCCGGGTCACCTATACGGGCTCCATGTAATAAAACAATCTGTAGCTCTACTAGCAACATGCGATGTCCAGTTTTAATCAAATGTGGCTCCGAACACTTTAAGTTGGGCACCACATCGGTCCATGCTTGGCCATAGATCACCCCTTAATATTTCAGAATCGACAGAAGTAGATGGCACATTTTATTATATGTAAATTATAAAACTAACCAGATGCAATCACTATAATGGTTTAATTATTCCTATACCGACCGTTCCCGCAGCTAGCACGACCGTTGTGATTTATTATAATAGAACAGTAACAGACCTTCAAGAATTCGTAACATTTCGGTTCATATTTTTCAATATTCTCTCTAAAAACGTTCTAGAAGCCACATATAAAGTCTGAACGTAATCATTAAATGGGGAGGGGCGCAGTTTATTGTGAATTGCAAGTGATATGTTCCCACACAAGGGCCCCTACCATTTTAAGGTCCCGTTGCTCTAGATGCCACGTTACATGTTTAAGTAAACACATCGTAGAAACTGGAAAAAATGCAATCGGACTCTTTCTATATTGACTATTAAAGGACGGGTTTTGAACTTGTGCGAAAAATTAAGATGAACCGCAGTCTAAGCAGCAGACTTGGCGTTATTAAAAAAAACGAAAAAGTGCTTTTCCCACAACTCACGCTTTTAAAGTCGGTGCTCCTTATAAACCTTTTGCATTAATCCTTTAATATATTCTAAATATAATTTACGTGGTAACACTGGAGATTTTGTTTTATTTCAATCATTTGTAATAATTTTTTTATTCAAATACTTGATCTTTTTTTAAAATCCTTTAAAGTGCTTTTTAATAATTGAAAAATTAAAAATATAATTGAACAATTATTTCAATATTTTTTATAAATCACTTGAAAGTGCTGCCTAATAACTAAAAAATTAAATTTTGGAAAAAAAACATCCCAACATAACCTGATTAAAGCTATAATCTAACGAAAAAACTTGGATTTTTTTACTTCGGATGGTCCAGCACTAAGTTAGGAGGGCCAGCGCAAATCAACTTTTTTTCGAGACACTTGCGAATAATTGCTGCCATTGGCGTATATTTTAAAATTTCTTTAGGAAAATTTTACACAATATTTTTCAAATATCATACTTTAATTTATCATTGTTTTTAAAATAAGACTTTTTCTGTGCAGTCAAAAAAATCGCAAAAATATACCCTTTTTGCACTAAGTACGATTGTATGCTTGCGCCCGAGCCAGTCGCTGACTCATTCTCTTACTTCTACAGGCTGCAGTCTAGTGGCGTCTAATTCTGAACCATCGCACGGCAAACTAGATCCCGCATAATATCCTTACACAAAATAGCAAATCTCTCTCTGCTAGTCTCTTGCGACCTCTGTATGATCATTGGACCAACAATTAAACTTGCTGTAGCAGGATTCTTTAAAAACTCTGACGTTCGCCAAAGAACGTTCTTGCTGTGATTGCTTCCAGTGTGATAGACCATTTAACATTGGCCTCAATCCCTGATCTATAGATCTCTATAATCGATAGCGATGCAACTCCAAACCCGGACGTATCATTTCCCGCAATTGGAATTTAAACCAAAGACACTACATAAATCCCTAAAGGGCCGTAGCCAAAAACGTCCTTTCTTCCTTTCCTTTGCTTGCCATAAAACGGCGAGAGTGGTCTCCCTAGAATGCAGACAACGCTCTCAAGGTATCATATATAAGTATACAGATACAAGTACCAAAACGTGGATTTATACGATCTTATCACCAGGCATTCTCGCCGCTTGTAGCCAGGTTCAGCTCTAAGTCATCCCTTTGTCAACGGGAAATAGTACCCAGGTGGTAATACAAGCCTTAAACTCACACAAAAAAGCCAAAGGTTTGTTATGAAAGGATGAGGTCTTCAGAAACCCCAATTTTTCCTTTGATACCTCCGCTTAGATTTAGTGAGCAATGTCTCTTCCGATTTTAGGCTAATGTAGTGCCAGTCGTCAAGTATCAAAAGGAAACGTCGGTTACTTGACTTCTTGAACATCTCACCAAGAAACAAAATTAAAAGGCTTTTCATTACAATGAAATGTGCACGCTTTAGTTTTTTACACCTCAGAGCAAAACCCTATGATCAGTGACCAGAACCTTTTAAAACTGATCAAAACGGCTAAACCATTAGTAGCAACGTTCTTCAAGGAACATTTTGACGAGTATACGCTTACAAGTTCCGCCTACGTAGAAAATCAGATAGACCTGACAAGCAAATCAACTAGTCCTATCACAACACACACTAGCATTATTTTTCAGCATTTTTTAATGTCAGCTAGGTTCCAAATGTCCTTACAAAAAGATCAACTTCGGCCCTTGTCTGCCGCTCTGCCTACTTTGAGTTCGCTGATAAAATAATTCATTCTGGACCAGCCAGAAATTCTTCTAAGGGTCGAAGACAAAATGCTATTTTTTTAAAATAAAAATGGGGAACTTTTTTTAAGCCGTTGATCATTGCTCGATATATATAATTTCTATACTCACGACATCGGCCCTACTTTTATAAGTCGGCTCTTAATGTTTTATGTTTTCAATAGAAAGAATTAGAAAGGGCTTTGAGATTAATCTTGTACTCGTAGAGTAGCCGACAATCACGAGTGGAAAAAATGTCCCATCATCTAAAGCAATTTTGGAGCCACCCTGTCGATTAGACGGCTTACTTGCTATAATAAACCTTAAGGTATCAACTGAATTCCGATGTGCTAGTTAGGTCAGAAGAATTGACAATTAGTAATGTAGCCCACAATCACAAGGGAAAATGTCCCATCATCTAACGCGAGCCCTTTTTTGTAGGCACATAATATACTTACAGATGCTAGGGCTTACTAACATAGTTAGCTAGTAAGTTTGCATTACGATAATCTGGCAACATTATAAAAATTGGAAAAATATATCAACATTAATCAGAGTAACTAGGGAAGAGTTTGTTTACAAACGAATATGTTAAAGAATATTTGCATTTTAAGTTTTTTCGACTTTGTTGAACCCAGCTTTAAACGTGAGTAGTACCGGCCAAAGACTAGTAAGAATGACTATTTGAGAGTTTAAATTTTTTCGGTTGATTCTTGAATAGATCGAATCCTTTAATGTTTCAAAAATGTTTTCAGTTGCCTCTTTTTTGTTCGAGTTCATTCGAAGTTCATGTGTAAGGAATAAAAAGTATAGACAAAATTAGGTAAAAATAAATTAATAAAACCTAATACCGCAGATTATCGCTACATTTTCGCTTTATAAAAACTTTTTTAAAGTCTTTTAATTATATATCTAATTAAAAGAATTTTATCCGTATCTACATTTCATAAAATTGCACTTTTTGTCACAGACAACACAAATCACATGTTTTCACTTAACAGGGTGAGTCATGTAAGACTGTTGTTGGATAAATAAGTCTGATAACATTTTACTCCTTTCGTTACCGATTAATAGCCAACTCGCTTGCAAACCGAGTAACTTTCATAAAAATGTTAGTTTTGTAACCTTAACCCCGATGTCTTTTTACTTGTTCATAAAATACATTTATTCTAAAATGTTCTTTTAAATTATAGGACTTTAAAAGTTGAAAGAAAGCTGAAACTAAGTTTACAATTTCTTTATAAATTAAAGCTGGCTGTTCCTAACTGCATAGATAAAGTGGGGATAAGAGAGGTTGGCAAAGAGTGGACTAAATAAAAGATGAGTTATTTTTTGTAATAAAAGTGGGGATAATGAAATTTATATAAGATTGTCAAAGAGTGAACTAAATAAAAGCAGAGTTATTTTTTTGTAATAAAAGTGGGAATAATGAAATTTATATAAAGTTGTCAAAGAGTGGACTAAATTGAAGTAGAGCTATTTTTTTATAATAAAAGTGAACAGAAGTTATGAAGCGGTGTGAAAACTATATTCAGGAAATGCGATGTATTTATGGGAATATGCCACAAAGTGCTTCATGCAACTTCGACGAGATTGTGAAATGTTGTTCTAAAACATTCTTTTTGAACTTTTCGTCATGATTTACTAATGGTGCAATTTAAATATTTATGGATGTGTACGAGTATAAGCCATTCTATAGTGAATTCAGAGATATTTTTTTAACAAATGACTGTTATCGATAAACGTACACACTGAAGAGCATATGTAAATCAAAGCACTTAAGTTCATAAATTTAATTCTTCCCATTAAATGGCAGTAGTTTATTTATATTTTTCAACATAGCCTTTTTTTTGTTTAACTGCGTTTTACTGAGAGATGCATTTGTTAAACCGAATATACATCTTATTAAACATTAACTATGGAGTAAGCTAATTAGGGATTAGTTAAACTGGATGTTACAATATATTTTACGAAAAATATGGCAACAATTGCATTACAAGCGGGAATCATGTGAGCCCGCTAAAGAAACAATAGAACAAATTTTAGCGGCCATGATCGAAGATATCAATTGTTTTATTCGTTAAGAGAAGAACAATGGCTTCTACTCTTCTTCTAACATGAGTGAAAATCATATGGATTCTTATCTGGTCAACTTTGACTGTTTAAACTATAGTTAAACTGTAACTTATTAAATCCATTTCTTGTTTAAATTAAACGAAAAGTTCTCTGGTCTTATTTTCTGGCCCAAAGTCAGCTGGACTATGATTTAGCAGCTGATCTTTCATTCAATTTACTACAAGACTGTCGATTAACGAATCATGAAATATGTTGATCAGCTGTTTAACTGGCATGCTAAATCATACTGCAAGCATGTTGCGTAAAAGAGGAAAAATTCCATTAAACTTTGTAACTTTAACTCTGGTTAAAGTAATTTTGCAGCATTGGACTAAATGTGCTCTATGACCGAAAGTGAAACATTAATTTGCGTACCTTAATCTATTACAATTTGTGTGAAAAGTGAAAGGCGAAATCTGTTGGATGCGGTTCGTGTATTACATTCGGATGCGTTTCGAGTATTGTATTAAAGCCTTAAAACCAAATATATAAAATACATTAAAATTTACGGTTAATTAAAAAAGAGTCTCCGCCGTGGTGCGACGGTTAGTGTGCACAACGATTACACAAGAAAACACAGATGTAAATCCGTATAAGAACTAATATGCCGGCGTCTTGACAAGTTGGAGATTAATCTCTTAGCCATGATAAAAGTTTTGCTAAAAAAAATTATTAGCCACCATTAAACAGGTTAGGTCCCGGCAATGTTGCCAACTCTTCCGCACAGTAAATGGCTAGCATCAAGTTAAATAATGGCTAAATTATTTTAGTGATGAAAAAAATAAAATATTTGGTTCGAAAAGGTCAATTTCGTTATTCTAACTTGTAATTTTCAAAAAATAATTTTTTTACATATAAAAAATTCTGTTTAGAAACTTGTAAGATTAATTAAAAACTTTATCTTTGGCATAACGTGCTGAAGTCTATTTTAATTTGCAGGGTAACTGATTGATGTAAAAAGAATAATTTTAAAATACTTCATCGATTTGGTTCCTCTGATTTCTGGTCATATTCCTGTAAAGTATGCATGCTTTGATGTAGCAAGCTACGTTCCCAAACAGATACTTGCGGAGGTTGTTCTACTATTCGTCAGTAAAATTTGTCTACCTCAACCGAATACTGATAAAGGTCCCATTAGTCTTTGAAGGTGGACGGTTGACGGTAGGCAATCAGCTATTTCAGTTGAGGTTGCATGTGTTAGAGGGAGATAACTACAGTTGGACGGTTGACGACGGTAGACTTCTCAAGGTTGCAGAATCAACCGTCAAGACTAATTGAAACTTAAGAAGACAAGAATCGGATTCACAGTTTTGTTCTTAGAAAAATATTCAACCAGATTGCATTAATAGACAACCTTAAGTGTCTTGAAAATAGCTGGTGAAATCGCCTTAGAAATCTGGAAACTAGAAAACCAAAAATTTTAAAACCTTTTCAGATTCATTTAATTTATTAGAATAGACTATACGGTTGCCTCCCAAGGCGAAATAATTAATTTCCCCCATTATTCATACAAACTTAGAGTTTATTTAACAAACATTATTTGAAACAAAAATTTGAATTTTTTAACTACGGTAAATTTTTCTGAATATGACCCTTAATCGACAGCAAAAACAATAGAACTATTTACAATCTTGCATCTTCTACTTATAGATGAAAATGGCTAAAACATTTGGTCACTATCAGTGAGTATATGAATTATATCGTGCAGAGCGATGCCAACTTTGTGGGTTTTTACTACTTGTGGTGATTTTTCTTTACCAAAGAAAAGTAGCGATATTTTTAGAAAAGCGCTACGATGGCGTTTTAACTACTTTTGCGTAGTGCCTGCAGCAATTTGCACTTGAACAACTATTATTTTGTTATTGGCATCAATTGTCCTTAGAATTTTTGAGGCGGTAACTGGTCACCCCATTAAAAATAACTTCGAACAATCGCTTGCACATGAAAATTATTATTATTATAAGTATATGATTAATATTCATTTTTTATTTAAAGCAAAATAATTGGTACGACGTCAAAACTTTTTTTTTATTAATTTGGTTGCAATTTTTTTGATGTTTTTTCTTAAATTTGGTTCGGAACAGATGCCGACACCGATTTGGGCTTTGTTTACAAAGTCTCTCCGGTGTTGCACCTTAATCTGTTCGATTTTGACTGGGCTCCTACCATTTTTAAAATGTTGCACTTTAAGAGAGTTTTGAGTAACGAAATCGCCATTAGTTTAATACCGAGTTTCTCTATTTATTTTCTTTAAGTCCTTCCGAAATGTTGTTGTTTATAAGTTACAAGGCCCCTGTTTTTACTTTTGTGACATAACATATTTAAAGGTCCCACATCAAAGATATTCTTTTTTTTGTTGATAAAGGTTATTTCAATTTATAGTGATTTTTCGTTTTTCCTTGTTATAAACTACTTATATAACTACAAAAAACAAAAAAATCCAACAACAAATTTGGTCAGTGTTTCATATTAACTTAAATGTCTATTTATACACTCAAAACACACAGCAACGTTTTACCTTACTTGAATTTGAAAAATTATGAAAATAAAAATCCCCACATCCATAAAAAATATTTATTTTTTTTTCATTGGCATTTTTATCGTAAATGTGTAAAATTTAACGAATGTTTTTTGGACAAATGGAAATAGTAAATATATATATTTAATATATATATACATGTATATCTTTGTATATTACTTATAAAAAATAACTTTAAAAAGGCATCTAAAAAACGGAAACAAACAAAAAATTAACCTTATTTTTGGGTTTGCATAGAAGTCTAAAACGTAAAAAAAACACATGACAAAACAAAAATTTGGGTTTTTTTAAAAGTTAATTTCGATATAGAGAAAAAAACGAATAAAGATTAACATAAAAGCATACACACAAAACAAAAACAAGGCATATTTAAAATAGTATATATGTGTTATATATATCATAAATTAAAAACAGAAACAAAAACTATTTACATTAAAAACTTTATATATATTAAGTGGAAATTAAAACTAATATATAAAAAAGTTATATTGTTTTTAAACAAAACTAAATGGAAATTATAATAAACAAAAACAAACGTAAACACTAAAACTATATTGAATAATAAAGACAAAACGTGAACACGAAGACGAAATTATAATAAAATAATAAAATGTTATTTGCATTGTTTGTTAAGTATTGAAACATATAATAATAAACAACAACTAAAACAAGAAAACCATTAAAAAACAACTCAAACTACCACACATTCCCAATAATTTACACCTCCAAACAGACATTAACACTGGGCCGAAAGTTAACCCAGCCAAACTACCCATCAGGCATTGCCGCCACTAACCAAGCAAACACTAAAAGCTCCATCTTTTCCTCTGTCACCTTTCACCAAACAAAACCACATAAAGAGCAATTCAAACACTTGAGTCAAAAACAAAATAGAGTTCAAAAACGAAACAGCGACCCTTTTATTGAAAATGTACACAACAACTTTTGAATAAACTAAAAAAATAAACAAACAAAACCACAACCAATTCCGTAACTCAACTAAAAAGTACTCCATGTTATTGCATTTTATAAAATATTTCTTTCTTTACTTTTTTTGTCATTTACAAAAACTCAAAATACTCTAACACACAAAAAGAAAAACAAAATTCTTCAATTATATTCACGCAGACAAATGAAAACAAAAGGATTAATTAATATTTAAAAAAAAAAACAAAGAAGAAACCAAAAAAATAATTATTATATATATATAAATATTAACTTGTTAGTTGAAACATTATAAACCAAAAACCAGAAAGAATATATATATAATAAACAAAAATGATATTAAATTTAATAATACAAACTAACTACAAATAATATTAAAAACATGAAGGGAAATAATATGTATAACAACAACAATGAAAAACAAAGAAATTATTAAACTAATAAAGAAAACATAGAAATACACAAAACTTAAGCAGTTTTTCTTAAGTGTAGTTTTTTTGTGCAGGCTAAATGGCTGTTTTTAACCTTAAAAGGCCTTTAACGGCGATCAGGTTTGAATTCCACACGCTGGACTTGGTCTTTCCACCAGAATGGTCGCCACCTATTGCGCGAGTTAAGTAATTGGATTGAAACACAATTTTAAAATATAATGAAAAATTAACTTTATTTTTAAGAAGAAAATGTGAACAAAGACGTTCTAAAGTGTAATTTGAAATAAAGGATGTCAAAATTAAGTTGATAATAAAAATTATGTGAGGCAATATTTACGCAGAAAAAAAGTATGGTTGGGGTGACAATATTCGAAGAGGATCATTTTGGGTATATGGTTGTGGCACAACAATATTATGATCCTCACAACAATAGTATGATTCACACATAACCATACTATGATCCCCACAACCATAGCATGATTTACACTCAACCATATTATGATTTACACTCAACAATACTATGATCTCCATAACCATAATATGATCCTCACAACAAAAGTATGATTCACATTCAACCATACTATTATCCTCACAACCATAGTATGTTTCTCATACAACCATTGTATGATCCTCAAAACTATAATATGATTCGCACGCAACCATACTATGATCCCCATATAACCATAGTATGATTCACACTCAACCATACTATTATCCCCATAACCATAGTATGATTCACTCAACCATACTATGATCCTCAAAATTATTTATTAGGATTGGGTTGTTATTCAAAAATAAAGATTTTTATCAAGCAAGTTATTTTAAATCTCATTACACCTAGTTCATAGCAAGATTTAAGGCCAGCAGGGTTGAATGCTACTTCACCATCCGTAGGCCCCAAGTACTGAATGTGATTCAACTATGATCAATGGCTATACTTAAGTGCAGACAGATTTTAAATAAACGAGAACCATTCGGAAGTACAGTATTTCACCGAACAAAGTTGTTCGATTGTTGTTGTTTTTTTATAATGGACAACAACCATGAACTGTATCGTGTGTATGGGTTTTTTTCGTATACCAAAAAAAAATCATACTCATACACATGTTCTATAAAACTTGTTTTGTTATGTTCATGTCGCAACCATACGATATGATTTCCGTAATAATATTATTTTTAACGAAAATTTTAAACAACAATACTTTTGTTGCACCAACCATGTTTATGTGGTTGCTACAACCATATTATCATTTCTAAAATTAACAATAATACTATTGTTGCATTTCAACAATATTAATATTACCGCAATCATTCTGTTGTCAAAATAAAATTAAAAAAAAACAATACTATGGTTGCGACGAACATGCTTTTATTGTAGAGAACATGTTATTGTTGCGGTGACCATATAGTAACCACATCTTTTCTCTGTGTGTTGCAACTCGCGCGCCCGCACCATCGAAATTTTTTAGCGCAGGACCATTTTCATTCGTACAACATCCGTCCAGCCAGTGTAAAGTAATCGTCGTAGTTGAAAGCGCCCGACTCGGTCGATGTCGACATACAGCAAACTGTTCATTCGCCGTTATACAAGATTAACAATTCCGTAACTTTGAGAATAAAACAGTCAAAAAAAAATACTTTTCAACATAATCTCCTTTTTCGAGGTCTTTAAAATAGGAATTTGTTTGATCAATAATTTCATCGTTGGAGCTGAATCTCTTCTCACCGAGTCGTTTCTTTAGGTTTGGAAATAGTCACTGCGAGCTAATTCCGGAGAATATGGCGGATGAGGTACCAATTCGTAATCCAATTCATGAAATTTTGCTATTGTGACTGCACTCGTGTGCACCCGTTCATTTTTTTTTTCTTGTTCATATGGAGTCATTTTTTAATCCTCGTTAAATTGGTCCAATAAGTTGACATAATATTCGCCGTTTGTTGTTTTTCCCTTTTGGAGGTAATCGCGTGCATCCCGAAAAAAAACTGCTGCCATCCCCGTATTGACCGACAAAGTCACCTTGACCTTCTTCGGAGCCAGTTTACCCGGAGAAACCCATTGTTTAGACTGCTACTTCATATCCGGAGTGTTGTAATGGATCCATGTTTCATCACAATTACTAAACGCCGCAAAAACTCCTTCTTATTGTGGTAAAACAACCACAAACAATACGTAGAAGTTGTCACACGGTTTTCCATACACGCTGCACGATTTGCAGACAGCTTTCTTAAACCCAACTGTTTATATAAAATCAAATCACACTGCCATATGAGATGCGTATGGCATCAACAATTTTACGCACTTTTACTATTCGGTCGGCCAACACCATATGTGACGCGCAAAATAGAAAGGGACCTAAGGTTAAAAACCAGTTTTGTTCAGGAGAGCCATTTTAAAGATTAGGTCCTTTTCTAATTGCGCTTAGAATCGTCGACTTCACTTTCATAATACGCGCAAATCTCTGGGAGGGAACACTTTTGGGGCATCGGATCGGTCTCATTCGATGCTCAGATGTTGTCCACATCAAAAAAAGAAAAAAAAATGAAAATTGATTTTTTTACCCTTAGGTCCCTTTCTCTATGCGCTTCTCTATGACTTTTTTTGGTTTCGATAGTTTTTGAGACGCTCTTTCACGTGGTGAAAATACTCGCTAAATTCTTCTGCGACAGACATTATTAACAAGCGACACACGTCCTACTCGTTCAGCATTGCTTTTAAATCTGAGCACTCACACGATTTTTTTTTGGTCAGAAACTGGTTTGTGCTTTGCATTGAAAAACCCTTTTCATAGGCCGGGTCACATATAGTGAATATTTTTGACATTTTCGACTGACCTCAATTGGCCGTCCAGAGCGTTCCGCATCATTTGTACTTGTGCGACCACAACGAAAGTCAGTAAACCACTTTTTACGAAAGAAATCGATAGTGCAGAGTCCCCATAGTATTTATCAAGATTCACTTTTTTTCTGCAAAAAATAATGTTTAATCAACTCTCAAAATTCATTTTTAACAAAATCCACAAGGTTGTTTGTATGTGTTGAACAGCTGTTAAACACAAACTAAATGACGGAACTCTCTCAAAATTTGACAGTAGTCTATTTACAGATGGTACCTAATGGGAGCAGAGTTGCATTTCATATAACTCCGAGGGAAGTAAGAAAAGTCACGTCATTATTGATATGTCATCGTAGCAAAGGGGTCCATAGATTTTACAAAAACCTTCCTATCGAAACTCCCAATATCGCTTCATCCGCTTGCGCGAGTACTCAAATGTTTAATTACAGCAACGGAATTTGACTTCAACTAAATTTTTGGTAGTCCCATTTACTATCTTCCTTTTCAGTTGTGATGACTACCTAACTCTTTTAGTGATACTTTATTTTAGTTATGCCATCAACATTTTAAAATACATTCGGCTATGGTAATAGTTAAATTTAGTCAAAGCCATCTGTATAGCCAAAGAGGGGACCGAATATGTTTGTTTATTAAACCGAAAATGAGAAGAAAAAAATCTATTGCAGCTACAGCAGGGTGGACGATTTGACATTTCAAATTTAAATCGGCCGTAAAAAAAAGTAAGTATAATTTTTTCAAATTTCTGGTTTTATTGAAAAGGTGTCATGTAATAATGGAATACAAAATCTTTCATATGAATACCACAACTGGTTCGACAGTAGCTCATACGATCACACCAATTTTTAGTACCTTTGATTGTTTCGGGTCGAATCTTTTCAATGGAAACTTCGATTTCATGTTTCAACGCTTTAATTGTCTATGGACGCGTTGCGTAACTTGTATCCTTAAAATAATCCATAGGCTTGCAATCACAGCTCCGAGGCGTCCAATTGGCATAACTATTTCGGCTGATCATTCGAGTTTCAAAAACAGTGCGTAAAATACCTATGCTTGCGTTGGCCTCGTCTCGCTGAAACCAAATGTCTTCCATGTCATTCTCTTAAAATTTTGAAAACAAAAACTTGTTGAGCATGGCGCGGTAACGCTTACCGTTGATCCAATGATGCCGCCAGTCCAAAATCCCCACCAAACAGTGACTGGTTGTGGGGATGCATTGGCTTCTCAACAGTCACGTGTGGATTCTCTGAATCTAATATGCGGTAATTTTGCTTACTGACATAGCCACCGATATGAAAATAAGCTTGGTCAGAAAACACGATTTTTCGGTAAAATTCTTAGTCTCCTGCCAAACAATATTCAGCCCATTAGGCGAAACCAAAACGCATCGGATGGTGTTCCATTATTAGATTACTAAGTTTAAACTTTCTATTAAAACCAGAAATTTGGAAAAATTATCAGTACTTTTTTACAGCCGATTCAAACTTAAAATGCTTAATGGCCCCCTATATAAGTATACACTGTGGCAAATGTTGGTAACTACCAAATATTATTTAAATTTGACCCAACTTTAAGCAAACCGATCGACAAATAATGGCCTGCGAGTTCCATTGAACGATGTAAGGTGGTACAATCATAATTGTGAGGCCGGTCAAGAAGTAACGCTGAATAAAGAGATAACGGACTTCTTGAAGGAAATTGGAATATGGACCTGCACGATATGTGGATGTTGCTACTTGCCACACAGCCAACGAAATAATGGCTCTCCTACGCGAGAAATTCAATGGCCGTGCTATCTCACGTCGTCACGATGTTAATTGGCCGCCACGATCATGTGATTTGACTCCGCTGGACTTCTTTCTTTGGAGATATTTAAAAGAAAAAGTGTAAGTCAAGCCATTTTAAGCCAAGACAAATTTAATGCTAAAGGATGAGATAATTCCGCACATTAAACCTACGTTATGTTATCTGTACGTCATCTTTACGTTATCTCAGAGTCATTGAAAATATGGACCATCGGATAGGGGTATGCCACCGAAGCCGTGGCGAGCATTTGACCTATTTTGTTTCACACATAATTGTCATAGATACAGAGTGGAGCGCGGTAATTTGTTATTTGCACTGCAGGCTGTGGCTGTGAGTGCGCGCGGCTTATAATGGCTGACGGGAGATTTGTGTCCTGCTACCTTTCAGTTGCCATCATGCATTGGACACGTGAGGAGAGATCATTTTGTGTTGAATCGTGTTTTTCAATGCGCACTCGTTGCATTGCAGTGTGCTTTTCGTTTGCGATTCGCTGTTCCCCCACGCAGACGTGTTCCTGGTGAAACAAACCCCAGAGAACTTCACCAGAGACCTGTGCATTCGGACCGCGTCACTGTGTGGTGCGCCATACCACGAGTAGGCATCATTGGCCCTTACATTTTCCAGGATAACTGTCTTGCCGTTACTGTAAACTCCGAACGGTACTTGGCTATGATACAGGACTTTTTTCAGCTGGCTCTTGAGGCAATGCAATAAGATAATACATGGTTCCAACAGGTTGGTGCCACTGCACACACAGCGAGGGTTACCATGAATTGTTTGAGGCAAATGTTTCCTCGGCGGCTTATTTCTTTAACGGTGATGTGAACTGGCCGGCACGCTCACCAGACTTAGCCCATGCGATTTTTTTCCTTTGGGGTTACCTGAAGTCGAAGGTGTATATCAACCGTCCCAACACGTTGGAAGACCTACTTAACATTATTGAGGCTGAAATTGCCAGAATACCAGTCGGCATGCTTGTTAGAGTTCATGAAAACTTCAGAAAACGTATGCAGCAGTGTGTGAATAGCGAAGGTCGACATTTGCCAGATACACTATTTAAAGCCATGTTATTTAAAAATTCCCTTACTGTTCAATATAATCAAAATATAAAATAAATTTTATTAACTGTCATAATTTTTTTATTTCATTCCGAAATAAGCAAAATACTGTGCTCCACCCGGTACTTAGATCGTAACACAAAATGTTAAGATAATTCTCTGAAAACTTTTATTCACAATTAACATCATGTGTTTTAGTTGGACCACCCTTTATGTCTGTCGGTCCGTCTATCTGGAGCTTGTAATCAAACATCAGGTAACAATTGTTGTCCATTTTTAATTAAACTTGGCAGAAGTAATTTTTATCATAGTTTAAAGTTCAAGAAACCATAAATTGCATCCAATCTTGATACAATTTGGCACAGTTATATTTTTTGAACGAAGCATCGAAATTTTAAAAATAAAAGAAAATCGGTTCAGATTTACTTTTAGCTTCCACATATCATTCGATTTTAGGTTTTTAGCCCTAGAAGCCATATTACGTATCCAATCTTGATGATATTTGGCACAGGTAAGTTTTTTGGACAAAGCTGTACGCTATTAAAATTGAAGAAGAGGGGATGAGATTTTGATATACTTATATAGCTCCCACACATATGTATGCTCATCTCATTTTATCTTTTTAGCTCTAGAAGCCACATATTACATCCAATCATGATTGTTGAAATTAAAATCGGTTGGGGTAGAGATATAGCTTCCACTTATAAAGAGTGGGCCAAAAGTTACCATGGGGTTAAAAACTTTAATAACTTTTTCGTTTATTAATTTTTTTTTCTTAGATTATATAATTTACAAAATGGAAAAAATATATTAACGAAAAAGTTATTCAATTTTTAAACCCCATGGTTACTTTTGGCTCATCCAGTATATTCGACCGATTTTTCTAAAAGCAAAAAATTTTCTCACAATTTAAATACGATGACGTGAAAAATTAAAAAAAAACGACAGCTACCTCCTTTCAAGATTTATCGTGCGAACTTATGAAACGTATTTGGTTAACGAATATGTAGGGTCTTAAATGCCTTTTTTGATGTGTTGTACATTTTGTCCGTATCAAATGATATATGTGACCCGGCCTATGAAAAGGTGGCTTATGACTTTTCCGCTTTTTTTTGGTTTCGATAGTTTTTGAGACTCTCTTTCACGTGGTGAAAACTAGAAAGTCCTAACTTGCTTAGAAGTGTACTAAAAATGTTAAGAAAGAAGAGCACAAATGAAAGAAAAACAGAATTTTATTGAAAATCCAGAATCAAAACAATAAATAAAATTGAAAAATTTAAAAACAGGATTGTTTTTAAATTTTTCCGGGTCACATATACTCTCATACTCTCATGACTACGACAATAAGCAAAATTGACGTACAGGGTTTTTCGGGACATAACAATTGTATATATGTGACAGCGCATAGAGCAAGGGACCTAAGTGTAATTTCACTTTTCACAATTTCCACTTTTTTTTTGATGTAGACAACATCTGAGCATCGAATGAGACCGATCCCATGCCCCAGAGATATGCGCGTTTTATGAAAGTGATGGTACACCAAAGATACACGTATTTACATCTTTAAAATGGATCTCCTGAACAAAACTGGTTTTTACCCTTAGGTCTCTTTCTATATACATAAAACACCGAATATTTAAGATATAGAGCTCAAATTTATTCCAGGTTTAGTGCATGTGTTACATATTAAGAATGAAATTCGATTTCGGTCATATGATCGTGGTGGTCACCACGAGCCCATGTACAGCGATATATTCTTTGGACCCAATTTTCCACCACTCTTGCACACATTTCGACCGGAACGTTGGTAATTTCGCGTTGAATGTTGTCTCTGAGCTCGTCTTAAGTTGTTGGCTTATTGACATAGACCAATTACTTGATGTGGCTTCATAAAAAGAAATCCAATGACATGAACGAAGTGTCCATTCGACCGGACCATTTCTCGAGATAACACATTCACCGAATTTGCCTTTCAGTAAATCGATTGCAACGCGTGCTGTGTAGCTAGTGGCACTGTCTTGTTGAAACCACATATCGGCGATGTTAAGCTCATCGAATTGTGGCCACAAATAATTTTCTGACATAACACGATAGCGCTCTTCATAGACGGTAACATGACCATTGTTTTCATCGACGAAAAAATACGATCCAATCACACCTTCGACAAGAAAGCCAAAACACAGAGAAATTTATTTGAGGATGTAATTGTGTCTTTTTAAGCACATTTGGGGTTTGTTGCATAACGCACATGTTGTTTTTATTGATAAAACCACTCAGACAGATAAGCTCTATCGGAGGGATTATTACGGCCGAATATTGAAGTAAGCGCTCCTTAAGTTGCGACCACCGACTCAGAATTTCGGTAGTAATTTTTAAAGATTTTCAAACGTTGCTCGTAAGTGAACTTTACCACGATGAAAATGTTGACTTTGACTAACGTTTTGACACTGAAAGATCATTAAAAATCTTTAAGGGTGCGTTGACATAAAGATACGAAATTGTTATGTCCCAATAGGAAAACCCTTTATAAGAAGCTAAGGCAATCCTTAAGGCTTTAGCGAATCATAATTACATCCATTAAAATTGACTGTTTGGTGCGGTTAACACGCTGGCGGCATCATCGGTCCTTATTTCTTTCGAAATGAGTGAGGAGCTGCCGTTGCGATAAATGGCGTGCGCTACCGAGCCATGCTGACGGAATATTTTGTTTTAGCTAAACATCAACGTCTTTTGGTTCCAGCAAAACGACGCAACTTGCTTATCAGCGCGCTAAACAATCAATTTATTGCAAATCAAATTTGTTGACAACTTTGTTTCCAAAATTGGTTTTACTCACTGGCCCTTTTTTTCTTGCGATCCAACGCTTCTGGATCTTTTTGTTTTTGTGGCGCTATGTTATGTAATTGGTTTATGCAGATAAACCAACAACTCTTTGAATCCAATCCAAGCCTCGTGGCTGCGGCGGACATATGCCGAAAATTATATTTAAAAAACAACCGAAAAAGTCATTGCTTCGGCCGAGCCGAAGCTTTTACTCTTCGCCATGGATTGCGCTGTAGTTTATTTAGCTTAGGCTAAAACATTTCTGAGGGTTAGCAATTACTTGCTGTGTTATTTGAAAGAGCGCAGCAGGCTGATATACTTACCACTTTCAGGTATAAGTGTAGGTATTACAGATGTATGCTCTCTCTATTCTTACGGATTTACTAACATATTTTATGGGTTCTCTTTCACTTTGTCCGTTTTCTCCGAAGTGTCAGAACGATCGATAAATGCGGAGGCAATTTTTACAGGAAGTTAAAAATTAAAGACGCTTAAAGTTAAACAATACTTATATAATCAAATTCACTTTAGGTACAGCAAATAAAGGTAAAATCCATTGTAAAATAAAGAAGGTAGAGTTATGCTAACAGCTGAATTTAATTATTTTCTCGTAGTAATTTAAATTGTCGATTGCCAATGGCTTTTGTTGAATGAAGTGTGTAAAGGAAACATTCTATATCCAACATTCCATTCACAATTATCACATTCACAAAAATGTATTTTTGGCATTCTCTTTCAAGTGACTTTGACCATCTAGCTAACTATTTTTGTTGCTGTTGGGCCAATGATTATACCTAGATTATAGTACCATAGGTGAAATCGTCTCGAATAGAAGTTAGTAAGCGATGGTTTCAAACGAAAAAAAAATATACTTTTAAAAATGTTGTTATTCTCCTATAACACTAGAGTTTATTTTAAATCTTATTTGCTTCACAAATAAATCAAAACCGAACAATAATTTATAATATTCTTTTACACAAAAGAGACCTTCAATAGTATTGTGCCATTTAACGAGTAGGAGTTTGTACAGATAATTTATCCTGACATAATGGTAAAAGGGTTTACATGGTAGAGTTATATATAGTATCAAATTATAAAAAAAAATATGTATAGTATAATTTTTCTAAGGTTTACAAAATTGTCCTCTTGCAATACAAGTAATACTCATATAACAGTTTTATTTCGTTTAAAAATTGACAAAAATATAAGTGAATACCTAATGTATTATTTAATTAACGTTATCAGAATTTTTCAACTTCATGCAAATTCAGATGTTGATCACATATAAAGCAGCAAAAATTTTAGAACAGACAAAAAAGGCTAATGTGCCATACAAAGTTTGACAAAAGTGTTTGCAGACTTTCCTTAGCAACCCATTAAGGAGCAAACAAAGACCTTTTCTCAAATCAGTGAGTTTAGTTTTTATACAAACAGAATGGAATCTATGTTTAAAGCAAGAAGTAAGTTAAGTAAGAAGTTATCCACTGTATCGTTAAATGGTTACATAGGTTAATATTCTATTTAATTTGTTTACGTTGAATCAAACAAGTTAAATGTCAATATTACGATAAAACCCGAATAAAACTTAATACTTTCGCGTATTCATGATGGACTATGCTCTTAGAGCTTTAAAGTCGCTTTTCGTTAGTGTCACAGATATTACAAGCTAAAATCTTGAAATTAATTGCGAAGTTGAAGTCAAATCTACAGCAAGTACAAGCATTTATATTTTTTTAAATTTGTTTCAAAAAGATAAAAAATACAAGATTACAATTCGACAATACCATATGCAAGTAATTTACATTTTAACCCAAATATTTCATTTAGAAATACTTAATAGTAAAAGTATAGAAAATATTACTTTATATTTAGAATATGAGTATATATTAAGAATTTGAAGATGCGAAGAAATGTATAAAAATTGTCTGAAGAGAAATTTATGAATCACAGGAAAAGTTCGTCCAATCGTAAAATCTGAAAATTAAAAAAATATATATTATGATTATATAAGTATATAAAAACAAAAATATTGTTTAACGAAGTAGTCATAGGAATCATTCAAAACCTAAAACCTAGTTGTCGCAACACGGTCTCACTATTTTAGTTGTAATTTAGAAATTCTCTTATCAATGAAGAAGTTTTATTTGAAATTCAAAAGACATCAATTAAAATTCAGAATCAAAAAGGGACAATTTTTTATAAGTTCGAAAAAACAGTTTTTTTGCCAAAACATAATTTTTTTCAACATAAGCTCCTTTAAGCTCAGTACACTTAGTCCAAAGTTTTACCAGCTTTTGTATTCTTTACAAAAAAATAGGATTTTTCGAGGACCATAAAATAGGCATTTGTTTGATCACAAATTTCATCGTTGGAGCTGAATCTTTTTAGCTGAATCTTTCTTTAGGTTTGGAAATGGTAGCTGCGAGCTAAATCCAGAAAATAATGCGGATGAGGCACCAATTCGTAATCCAATTCATGCACTTTTGCCATTGAGACTGCGCTCGTGTGCACCCGTGCATTATCTTTTTCTCGGCCATATGGGGTCTTTTTTTAAATCCTCGTTAAATCGGTCCAATAAGTTGGCATAATATTCGCCCTTTATTGTTTTTCCCTCTTAAAGGTAATCGATGGGGATTATCCCGCGTGCGTCCCAAAAAACTGCTGCCATCCCCTTATTGGCCAACAAAGTCATCTTGGCCTTTTCGGAGCCGGTTTACCTAGAGAAACCCATTGTTTAGACTGCTACTTGGTCTCTGCAGTGTTGTAATGCATCCATGTTTGATCCACAGTTACTAAACGTCGTAAAAACTCATTCGAATTGCGGTTAAACAAACCCAAACAATCCTTAGAAGTTTTTACACGATTACGTTTATGGTCAATTGACCATAAACGCGGGACAGCTTTTTTAAGCCCAACTGATCATTAAAAATCGAGATCTCACTGCCATGTGAAATGCGTTTGACATCGAGAGTCTCACGCAGTTTTACTCTTCGATCGGTCAATACCATATCGTGGATTTTTTTCGACTTTTCGGGTGTATTGACCTCAATTGGCCGTCCAGAATGTTTAGCGTCAATTGTACTTGTGCGACCACAACTAAAGTCAGTAAACCACTCTTTTACCATTGAAATCAATGGTGCAGAGCCCCTATTGTATTTATCAAGCTTTTTCTTGGTTTGATTGACGTTTTTTTTACTCAAAAATAATGTTTAATGAGCACTCGAAATTCACTTTTTTCAATTTTTAACAAAATCCACGAAGTTGGACAGCTGTGGAACACAAACTTAATGACGGAACTCTCTCAAAATATGACACAAGTCTTTTAAGAGATGGTACTTGATACTTGAGCATTGTTGAATTTCGTACAACTACAAAAGAAGTTGAAAGGGTCACGGAATTAATGATATGCCCTCGTACATATGAGGTGCATGTGCTCGAGATGGGGAAATGTCAATATTTAAACCAACTCAAACAGAAAGTTCAGATAGACATTTTTTAAGTTTTTCCAATACAGAAATGAAGCGATGTGTGAATTTAATATATTCCGTTTATAATTGTATTCCCATTCAATAATTTTATATCAAGAATTGACAAAAACACCATCTCATGCACAAGCTCTTGAATTTTCAAGGCTCGAATTTGTCGATGACACCTCTTGTAGCTTGAATCTTTTTGGTCAAGATATTCATATTCAAAATTCAATCAACACCAATAAAAATTCAGAAAACAGTCGACACTTGATAATTTGACACTCTGTTATAAGAAAAATACTTCGCTTCGTTATCCAAGTGAAGGAAACGCGACATTTGAACTGGATGCGTTCACAAAGGCCTGGGGGCTTAGCCGGACAATTGAAGAGGTGCAGCACGTCATGAGGTCCCAGATGGCAGGCGGTACAAACGTTCGGAACGTTAGCTTCAATTCGCGCCCAGTACGAATTGAGGCGGCACCATAAAGTTCTTAGCTGAGTCAGAGCCATGTGCGTCGGCTGAGTTAGCGTCTTCTCCTAAGGTGAAATCTTGGGGGGATGTTCCTCTAGCACTGTAGCTAGATTCTGCTGCTGCGACTTCATCAGCGTGATTGTTGTTCAGATCTGCCTGATAGTTTCGATGATCTAAAAGTTTTCTTTTTAACCGCTGGACCTCTATCTCTAGATCATGAAGATCGTACCTGACTGATCTGCCTGGGCGGAGGCATTCTGTCCAAGAGATAGTGGTAAGGATGACTACTGCGAAAACACCCTAGCAGGTATTGCGCTTAGACAAAAGGAAATTGTGAAGACATAAGAAGGCATCCTGTTGATGTTCTGAGGGCGGCGTTCTGGCAAGTCTAAATATTTTCAAAGTCCTCGCAGTCAAAAAGCGTTCTAAGTCAGTAGTGTAATAGTTTATTTTCTCGCATATGTCATCCACTTTAGGTTCTGACGCCAGAATTGTGCAATCATCACCGTACGACAAAAATTTCAACGCCGGCTGGTGGTGCAGGAATTTTAGAAAGGTAAATTTTCAACAGAGCAGAAGATATCACTCCATCCCGGAGAACTCCTTGTTTAACTATACGGGGCTTTGACTTACTGTCTCTAAATTCAACATATAACTGGCGTCCACACATATCCTGGAACAGAGTAGAATGATTGATTGTGTCGAAGGCTTTTGTAAGGTCTAGAGCTACGAGGACTGTCCTGTGGTTGGGCTTGTTCTGGTTAAGGCAGCAGTGGTGTTGTGCTGCTTGCGGAACCCATGCTGATTATAAGCACACTGAAGGTGTTCGATCAGGCTTGGGAGGGGCAGTGCCTCAAGCGTCTTTGCTACTTGAGAAAGCAAAGAGTTTGGCCTGTACGATTTCCCTTTGCTTGCGTCTTTGCCTGGCTTCAACTACCACTCTGCCCATTTTCCAGGCATTGGGATCTAATTGTGTGGCTTGCGAAAGATTGAGCACTTTGGTCATGTACTCTACTTCCGGTGTATCCAAGGGCTTCAACATCAGCATTGAGATTCTGCCCGGACACAGCACCTATGAAGACTTTGCGCTGCGGATGTCATGGGCAACAGCGCCAACGGTCAATTGTAGTGGTACTCTCCTTTTCGCCTTATTGCACTCTGGGTGCTCAATAAAAAGACGATTTGACCATTGTTCACCATTTTAAGAAATTTAGTTACATATCTTTAAGTGATCAATTGGTTCCGCTTATACTCGATGAGAAACCTACTGATCTTAGAATTGAGATCCATAATTCTAGTCAGCAGGGTTGGAGCTACAAATTTCATCACGCTCATCTGCGAGCCCCGCCGCCTCTGGCGGGAAATTTAGTCCTATCTCGGTTATTCGATCAGCAGGAATATGCCGAGCGGCTGCTGCGTTGATGTTGGCCCGAAACTTCTTCTCGGCTACCCGAACATTCGAGGGAATGGGTAGATTATTAAAGCTGCGGTTGGTGGCTTCCTAAGGCATTCCAATCAACCTTGTTTTGATTGAGAATCGTATAGCGTTCAGAGACTATGATCATATGATTAGTTCTACCAATGATCAGTACTACTACTGTGATGAAGAGTGTAAATAGTGACAGTTTGGGGCGGCATGTGCGCAAAAACTTTTGCTTAAGCGACCAACAAAGAGTACACATGTATAGGATTTTGCTTGTTTAACTCACATTGTCATTTTGAAATTGCTATTAATTTTGTGGGTTGTACAAATAGAATAACAAGATATACTTTATGTCGGTAGAGTTTGAAAAATGGCAAGTCTAAATGTGGATTAGTCTTAAAAAGTGCATAGTTTAATAGAAGGTCATGGGCAATGACTGATTTTCCTTCATCAAGGAGATCTATGAGATTGGAAGTCGGTCGAAATAAAATCTTTCCCACCCAAGTGCGTCGTAAAGGTTAAATATAAAGGACGCCTAAATCGCATTTTTTACAGTGTGACTAACGATTATTCTGCAAGTTTAGACCTAGAAATTCGATATTGCATATGCTGTTTTCAGTTTGTTGTACGAAGAATTTACCCCCTTTTGTACTCTTGACTCTTCCGCCAGGGCAATCCACTGTTAGTGAATTTGAAATTTGTAAGTTTTCATTAAACAACTTTCTAGCTAGAGCATTGACCTATCTATCGCAATCGCTGTACTTTGGTTCACTGATCACATTTGTTCCAATTTGGCGCAAATAGTTCCATAATCTTAGCGAAGTATTATAAATCGCAACAAGCTGATAGCAAACAAGCAGCACAGATGAAATATGCGTGCTAGAATGCGTTATTTTTGAACGTTGCTTGTCTTGGAACGTTGCTTGTATAGAGCTAAACAATCTAAATGTACCAGAACGGCTCGTTTTGATTTCGGTCTTCTATCAAATCGTCATCGCGTGGCAGTTAAATTTGTATCCGACATTGCAATTGCTCAGCCTCAGCAATGTCACAATCGTTCGAAGCAAGGTGTCTTCGGGCATTATTTCACAGATCTTTTAAAGTTGGGCTTCTGAGCTTTATTTGAAAGTACAAAAAAAATGTTAAACTTCGTTTTTCAATCTAAACAGATTTTGTTTATGATTTCATTTTCTTGAAAACTAGTAAGTCCCCTGGTCTAAAGGGTTCCTAAGTAAAGATTTTAATATTTTATATTATCGGACTTTTGCTAATGTCAGTAGAACGTACTCACAAAAACACGAACGGATATAATTATTCGAAAATAAATACCTTTGTTCTCCTGTCCGAGTTGTTACTATCATTGACCATGGCTGTCGAACTCTGTTGCCATGGGAGAGATCGCCTCGAGTCGCCTCTGCCGCACCTCATACTGTATACTCTTGTACATGGGACGATTGTATTCCAATGCAGGATGTTGTTTCGGTTGATTCCGTTTCACAACCGTGTCTCTCCAAATCATCGCAAGCAGTATATAAAAGCCACCAACAATTTTATTGAAAACATCGATGATTTTAATTATAATCGGCGTAAGGACATGTGTCAAACGACTCAGCTCAAACATGAAATAAATTGTAAAAGTGCCCAGAAATTTTACTGCCATTAGAGCACCCGAAACTATAGAAACAAGGAGTAGACCCACAAAACGTAAAACACCTTTAATATTTTCTTTGGATACATCCTTAGCCATGAAGTCGAACGTGGTTTGCTTTATGGAAGACCACCAATCTTGGAATATATCAGCGAAATCTTGAAGATTCACTTGATTTTCCAGAGACGTTGCTGCCCTCGGCGATGATGTTGTGGCGCTGGAGTCTGAATGAGATACATCCACTGCTTCCGCAGGTTGTCGTTCACTCTTTGCATATGCGGGTTTTGTCCATTTTTCTGAGATTTCCTCAGCTTCGACAGAACGAACAGACTTCAGCTTCAGAACCACCTCATTGTCCCGAAACCGTATGGTCTTTATAGAGAACCAATACTGGCCGAATGCTAAATCATCAATTTCGGCCCAGATATAAGTGTCCAAAGAGCCAGAGTTTGGTGTACTACCACTTATAGGACCACATGTAATTCCTAGCCACATGTTGGGATTTTGATGGGTATAGAACATTTGCAATTTATCCCGAATATCTCTCAGTAATTTGCTCAATTCTCTCTCTGATCTGTGTAGGCTGACAATATCTCGGTATCCTCCGATATTTTCCACGTAAAGCCGCTCTTCGTAGAAGCCCCGAAAAAGGCGAGACTTTAGAATTTGCTTGCACAACGATTGCAAAGCCAGTTCGTGGGGATTTAATGGGACACTTGTATTATTTGCAGCCATTGCTAAGATCTACAAACAAGAAGAGTTTTAGTTAAATTTAGTCAGCTTTCTTTAATTTTTAGGTTTTACCTTTTGAAATGCACCTTCACCGTGTTTGTCTGTGTTGCTAGTTTTCTCTCACACTGGTTGGACTTCGGATTTGCGATCAACGTTGCATGCACTATCTTGGTTATTAGTCATGAAATCGCAATTCCTCTTTTGTTTGGAACAAAAACAATCGCCTCCTATTAAATTATCCAGGCTAAGGAATGCTAATGCTGCTGAAAGTCTTACAAATTCCAGCCACCGAATCACACGAATTTCTCGACGAAAAATAAGAAATTTCTTAGTATGGAACGTATGGAATGAAACAAAAATTGAAAGAGAGATGGATGAACGAAAGAACAACGAATAAAGCAAAAACCGACTAAAATCAAAACAAAGCAAAAAATATAGAAAATCAAAACAAAGTAGAGAACTAGAATAGGGAATGAGACAAAATCCTGGAAAAAAAACTCACCACTACTCAGTGCTGCCTACATTTACACAATAAAAACGCAAAATTAGAAAACAAATTTAAATCAAAGAGTTGTCTACATTCTACGAAAAACCGTCGAACCAGCAAAACTACTCTATCAGGCATGTCACAGAACACAATTCCGATCGAAAGTGGTTTCAATTCCGTATTTTGCTTCTCCAGAAAACGAATTCCGAAATATTTTGTCGGAAGGAAACCACTTTTGATTGTGTGATCGGAATTGATATTTATAGTACCATAAACACAAAAAACTTTGATAAAAGTACTTTTTCTGAATAAAGATTATAGTAATCTATTTTTACGTAAAATTTTTGCTTAGTAAACATTTCTTTTAATAAATCGTTTATATATTCAATAGCACTAAGCCAACAATACAAGCCAAATATTTGCCTTGAGCGAAATAAACTAAAATCAAAACCAAAAAACTCGGAAAAGAAATTTGTAATTTGCATTGTTTGTGATCGTCTTTTGTTGTGTCGCGTAATATTCTAGCTGACGAAAATAAAACAAATAAGAAATGTGAGTATTTTATAAGTTTGTTCCCAATATTTTCATTTACAAATAAATATTTTAGGGGAAAGCTCGAGATAAAATTTTTGTCGAGTTCATGGAGTGCCACAATGATATAGCCAGAGGTTTCGTGAAGGGAGATCGTGTGGTTGTAGAAACGCTTTGGATAGAATTAACAGAAAAATTTAATTTTTCTGGACCACCACGCAAAGATTGTCATGGATGGAAAAAAACCTGAACGGACTAGAATACGTGAAGAAGAAACTGTGCCACAACAAAAACGACAAATGTAAAACAGGTGGTACCCATATAACAAATATGTATTGTCCGAGGTAGAGGAAGCTGTTGTTAGAGTCTCCGGAATGCAGAGAAGTGTAGAAGCCGTTGCTAGCGCCAAAAGATTAAAGGCCCAATTAGTCTTGACGGTTGATTCTGCAACCTGCAGAAGTCTACCGTCGTCAACCGTCAAACTGTAGTTATCTCCCTCTAATACATGCAAAATGCAACCCTCAACTGAAATAGCTGATTGCCTACCGTCAACCGTCCACCGTCAAGACTAAATGGACCTTTAGGGCCTAGTGCGGTGCCAACGCTCCACCTAAATTTTTCCGCCGTTCAATTTAATAACCGCCGATTCTGGGAATCTTCAACACAGAGTTAAAGCGGCAGCGTCTAAAGCCGTCGCCGCGCCGCCGATGAATGTCTGTAGTACCAACGGCGAAATTGCAAGTACTCGAATTTTATTTTTAATAATCTGTGCAAACTTTTAAAAGAAATTTTAAAATTATTTATTTTAAGCGTTAAACAGAGTTCACGAAATAATTTTTTACTAAATATATTAAATTTATTTATTTTAAATTAGAAAAATATTATTGGAGATTCGAAGGTTTGCTAAGATTGACAAAAGCCCAAAAATTTTGAATTGCGAAGATGTTAATGAATTTTCAAAGCTTTTTTTCAAACTGAAATACGATAGTTCGCCGGCTATATGCGTATTATTAAGGCCAATACAGCGTTTTTACTTGTTTTTAACAAGAACAAACAATTTTTTTCATTGTTTAAATGTTGTAGGCCTATGTTCTGTCTTTTGATGCCACTGCCACTTTGTACCCTTCGAAAAGGTTTTAAATTTTCAAGTGAAATTGAAAATGTGGACCCCTTTTATACGAAATATGAGTAATTTTAGTTATGAAATCGCAAAAAATTGACTTGCGTTGTTTTAGTTATAAGAGTAATGTAAGAAATATCGGGTGATTTATTTAAAGGTATTTTTTCAAAATAAAAAAATACAAAAATTCAAATCATTACGGAACCTTATTCTTCATTCGAAATAAAAAAATACAAAAATTCAAATCATTACGGAACCTTATTCTTCATTCGAAAGGACATTTAAAGGCATTTATTTTTTGAATATCATTTCGTAAGGCTTTAATAACATCGTAAGAAAAGAAAATAAAATAAAGTTTAACACAACTCACGCCTAAGAAAAAAACCCTATTGAAAAAATTACCTCTAGATGGATCACCCTATATGAAACAATCTTCAGATTAAGCCGATGAAATGTCAATTTATGTGGAAAAGAGATGTCCATGTTGTGACATATTAATTTTATACACCACTTACATAGGTGGGATGCCACGGTTTTGCTTTTTTATACTTGTGGTGATTTTTATTACCAAAAACCACTGTTTCGAAAAAGTATCGATTTTTTTACAAAATCGCTTCTATGTACAAGCTTTTTAAAAGCTCGAACATTTGTCAAAGTTTTGTAATTTGTAAGCAAAATAATTTCTACAAGGTTATGTCATTTGATTTAAATATTATTTGTTTCGTACTGAATTTTTCAAGTCCTTTAGCGATTTGGACCAGTTTTTTGGACGTGTAACCGTAGCGTTTAAAGCTTTGGAATAGTTGGCGACACTGCCACTTAGTACGCGATTGGATAATTCGTGTGCCAAAGTTTGAAGCCGATATATAACTATCAGCGGCGTGACCTCGTTTGAGCTGTGGCGGCGGCTTGATTTCATAGTAAGTTTTAGGTGTAAGCATCGGCCAATTATTTTTAGATTGAAAAGATAGTTTTCATGCGCAAATATATACATTTAAAATGAGTTAACAATAATTTTCAGAATAAATAATTGAATATTGTAAATTTTAGAACCGAAACAGTATAATTTTAGCACAAAAATGAAATTGTGTTGTTTATAGGTGTATTTAACACTTATTATCAATCGTGACTTTAATTGAAAGTGTGGTTTTTGTTGAGATGAGTTTAAGATAAGTATGATACGTTAAAATATTAGGTATCTTAGAGGTGAAAGACTTACTGTCGCGTAGTTGATTGAATTAGTTAAGTCGACGTTGGAAATAAATTGAATGTTTTTTTTCTCACCGTACTACGAATTAGTTAAAAGAAATTATGATACACGTTTAAGGAATAAAATAAAATAATTTTAAAAATCGAATTCAATTAAAACAATTTTAAAAAAGTAAAAACACATGTTTAAATGCGAAAACTTAGCGATTATTTGATGGAACACATATCATTAATAACTATTATAATTCTTTGCATTTTATGTTTACATGTTGAAAATTCTATCTTTTGCCCATGAATGAAGTTGAAAAATAGAGGCAATATCTTGAAACTGCAATATCTTTGCAAACACAAATTGTTTCTTTTCTTCTATAACAAAAAATACATTTGTTGTTATTTTGTCAAAATTTCGAGTAGGGCTAGTCTTATTTGTGACGCTAGAATTACAGTACACAACTTTACAGCTTTGATCGGTGAACAAATTTGGTTTAATCCTCTCACGTCCTATATATAACAAAAAAAATGCTCTCAGACAAAGCCGTTTTTTGCAGTCAGTGCAACAGCCGTACCAACTAACAGGTTTTACGTAAGTGCATGTAAGTTGGTCTTAATGTGTCCGCTTTGGTGTGTGAGCTACTTTATTTAAAATTATAAGGTTGAAAGGACCGCTGGTGCTTTGTTGCTTAGCTTAGCGCAGGCGCTTCTGAAACGTTGTTAAAAATAGTACCATTGTGTAAAAATGCATTTTGTATAGAATACTTGATCTCGGACAGTACACCCTTCTGACTAGCATAATATGGTAAAATGCATTAGGTAACGAACACAATAAAGCTTATTTTAAAAACGCTTCTGCTTCAAATAATATAGCACATATGGGGTGTCCTATATATCGTAAGAGTTGTATGTGCTAAATCTGTACAACTGTTGTAAAAGTGTTGCTGACATATTTCACACATAAAAGTTGTACGACAATACCACTTAGGTACACATATTTTTGAGGAGTGCTAAATGATCAGCTGTTCATTGTTTATTATTATTGCCGTTTAGGGAAAATAAAAACATCAATGATTTTTGCGGATAATCTTATTTCAGATCTATTAATGGGCTTGTTTTACTTATCGATGCTGGACATGCGCGAATCTACTGCTTGTTGTTTTAGCGGCTTTTACAAATGAGGTTATGTCTGTCCGTTGTGGCCTTTTTGTACGTCGTGTGCTGACTTTGACTGGGTGTAGCAATAGTCAATTCTAATCCAGTTCGTATTGAGGCGACTAAGCCAACCAGATGTCAACTGAGCCAATATCAATCTGGTTTGACGCGATAGCCTCTTCTCCTCCTGAGCTATCTCTGAAGGATGATCATCGTGCACATCGTTCACCCTGAAGCTGTTGACAGTTTCTGCGATTCTTTACGTGTGCATGATACGCCCTTTGATCTAGAGCTTCCAGCTTACAGCCCTGGACCTCCCTCTGTAGATCGTGAAGGTCGCTACTGCCACGCAGGTTTGGGTTAAACCAATCCGAAAGGTAGAGTGTCAGATATCCCTTCTGGAACTGTAGCGAAAACATAAAGTTATGACGACGCAAGGGTAAGTGCTATTCGTAACCAGTGTTGGATATTTGACACGCGTAACGGTTTAAGCAAAATTACATCCAAGGCGGATATGTGTTTTCAATGTTGACAACTTTAAATGTACGTTTTTCTCATTTTAGTATCCATATGTACAGTGGGTGATGTTGTACTTTTTAACAACTAAATACATTAGTACACCTTGTGAATAGTAATTTTTTTTCTTTTGAGATCCCACACAACCCGCCTTTAAATAAAAACGGGTATATGGTTGTGTAGCAGCAAGCCGCTGGTTTGGGCCGATTCCGCTTCAAACTCTGTACCCACCCTCGGTTGCCAAAACTAGTTATAAAAAGCCGCCGTCGCCGATCAAAAACACTCGCGCCGCCGTCGATTTTAAATTTGCTTCAGCTACTGCGAGATACATATTTTGAAGTATCTTTAGCAGAGACAATTACCACTATCAATATGTACTATGGAGTATGGCAACTCCCGATGATAACATTGCGACATATACACAAGAAAACAGCTGTAGTGTTTTAAGCCAAATTCTATTTACGACATTCACATGTAGATGGCAGACAAGAAATTTTGGGTCCAAGACTAAAGGCTGAGGATATCTTACAATTTTTAGTTTTATTTACGAATTTCCTGCAATAGCTTTATTTATTTTATTAAATTTAAAAGATTATTTTTCATCAAAATCGTTGTCCACGTTGTTCACAATGTTGGTACGTGAAATGTTGAGATCAATGTTCCTGCACTGAGTCGAACCAAAGAATATAAATTGTGATTTAAATTCTTTGGTCACACACTGATAGTACTCTATCCAAAAAGTACTCTATCCAAAAATAGTAAATAGTAAAACTAAATAGTACTCTATCCAAAAAACTAAAAAAAAAACCGTATTTGACTTCAACTGAATTTTGGTAGTTCCATGAACTATCTCACTTATCAGCTTAATCAACTAATTTTTTTCTGTCAATATAAATAAAATTCAGTTAAAGACACCTGAATAACCAAATATTATATACATGCATACATACAGTGTCGGACAAAACATATTGAACTGAAATTATATTTTTGTTATATTGTACTTTGAGCTCACAATTATAAAAACGGAACTTGTATTTGGTTTCAAATTAATATGTGTACTTCGTTAAGTTTTTGGCTAGCAAAAATATTTCAGAAAAGGTAAGTATTGATTGGATTTCGACTGTTATCATCAAAATGAAATGGAATTACTTGAAAAGATCGCGACAAAACGAATTGGACTATTGCAAATGTTATCAAGACAAAGCTGCAAATGTCCCGTTACAATTCGTAGCATAGAATAATAAGACTAAACAGAATATTGGAACATGTGATACAATAATTAGCTTTTGTTAGTCGTTTAATAATTTACAAAAGTTAAAGGTGAATGCCTACGAAATGAATAGTGACATTTTTTATTATTTTTTAAAGTTAATGTAAAACTGTCGCGAAATAAATACAACGAACAGTTCAAAGAATTAATAATTAAAGATTTCCAAGACGGATTATCACAAAAAGAGTTTTGCAAAAAGTATGGTTTACCGAAATCAACCGTCAGCTTCATTTTAAAAAAGTTTACAACAACCGGAATACTTGAAACTGTTCACTGCGGTGACTGACCAAGAGCCACAACATCGAAAGACGACGCAAGAATAGTTAGAGAATTCAAAAAATATCCCGATAAATCAGTTTCGGGTGTGCTAAAACTCTCAACTTAAATATAAGCAGTCGAACCGTACAAAGAAGAGCATGTGCTGTTGGACTTAAAAGTTATGGGGCTGCAAAAAAGCCATTTATTTCGGGAAAAATAGAATAGCTCGAATAAAATTTGCCGAAGAACACTTCAGTGCGTCTATACAGAAGTGGAACACAGTTTTATTTTCGGATCAATCAAAATTTAATTTTAAATGTTCTGATGGAATGAAGAGAGTACGGAGACGGTCTGGGGTGGGGTTGCTTTTCTGGAAATGGACTAGGACCCAGGCACAAAATAAATGGGATTATGGAAAGATTTATGTACCAATAAATCTTGCAAAGTGTTATGCTTCCCCATGCAGAATGGAATATGACACTGGTATGGCAATTTCAGCAGGACAATGATCCGAAAAACACATCAAGAAATGTAAAAGATTGCTTTAAAAAGAAAGATATTCAAGTAATGAAGTGGCCAGCACAATCTCCGGACCTAAATCCGATTGAACATTTATGGGAAATTGTAAATAAAAAGATAAATAGAGAAGGTGTGGGAGTAGATAAGAAAAAACTTTGAATCCTTGGAAGATGCTTGGATTGCTATAGAAAAAACAACGATAGACAGCCTTATTGCTTCCAAGCCCAGAAGATATGTAGACGTCCTCAAAAACCACAAAATATTGATTTCATTGTTTGGTTCAATATGTTTTGTCATGTGAATTTTTGACATATTTTAGTTTTTTCATTTTAGTGAATTTTTTATAAAATGTAGAATAAATCCTATTTGTTTTTAAAGAATAAAAGTTATATTTTGAATTTCAATGCATATTTGTTTTTAAACTTGAATTATTTTATATGTTTATGAGGTTTAATGAATATTTAAATTTAGTCCAATATGTTTTGTAAGATACTGTACAAGTATGTCAATGCGACCGATAATAAAAAAATAATTTAAAGTTGCAACTTTATCCAATGACAATACACTCGAGGAAAGTTCTTAGCCTATCAATGAAAGAGAATAGTTAGTTTTTCAAAAATATTTTTATTTTTCAATATAATCTCCTGAAACTTCAATACACTTAGTCCGACGCTTATCTAGCAATTCTATCCCTTGATTAAAATAGTTTTCTTCAAGGTCTTCAAAATAGTGGTTTACAACTGTAATTGCATCTTCATTGGAGGTAAAACGCTTGCCAGCAAGGAATTTTTTTAGATTTGGGAACAGGTAAAAGTCACTGGGAGCTAAATCAGGAGAATAAGGTGGGTGGTCAAGCAACTCGTACTTTAATTATTTGATAATTAGTACTCTGAATTAATTTTTTACCCTTTTGCAGATAGTCAATCAATAAAATACCTTTGAAGTCCCAAAAAACCGTTGCCATAACCTTACCAGCCGATTGAATTGTTTTTGCCTTCTTTGGGGCACTTCCTCCAGCTTCAGTCCATTGTTTGGATTGTCTCTGGAGTATAGTGGTGGATCCATGTCTCATCAACAGTTATGAAACGACGCTTAAAATCCATCTTATTTCGCTGAAAACGATCCAAACAAGCTTGAGAAATGTTCATTCTTATGCGTTTTTGGTCGACTGTTAACAAGTGCGGCACCCATCTTGCAGAAAGCTTTTTCATCTGTAGTTCTTCATGCAAAATTAAATGGACTCGATGATTTGAGATGCCCTGGATATTAGCTATTTCACGCACTTTTATTCGTCGATCGTTTAATACCATATCATGCGCTTTGGCTACAATTTCTGTTGTTGTTGCTGTTTTTGGACGTCCACTACGTGGTTCATCTTTAATGCTTGTACGACCACGTTTAAATTCAGCAACCCAATTTTTTACTGTTGCATATGAAGGAGCACTTTCACCTAACACATTCACCATATCATTATGAATTTCTTGTCCCGATAAACCTTTTTTATGTAAATATTTAATGACACCACGCATTTCTAATTTTTCCATTGTAAAAAAATCGCGGATGCGTCTTTTGTGAACACCTGTTTCTATATGAAGGAGTTGCCAGATCGATCCAAAACACTTAACTTTTTTCTGTTTATACCGCGCTTTTTGTGCTAGGATAAGAAGTTTCCGAACCGCCCTCGTAGAGCGATGAAGTTATTCAAAGTGCATTTTGCACTCAAAAATGGTACTACTCAAATGCTAGAAGCGTAAAGACTTGTTACGTTTTCATCAATTATTTTCAATTTGCAAGGACACGATTGATTGTCGCGTCAGATCGAATATTTTTGTGGATGCTTTTTTAAACTCAAAAGACATACATTTTTTACGAGAACAAAAATGATGCTAATGAAATTGAATTGTCATGAGCAGAACTGATTTCTAACTAAAACTTTTTAAACCTTCCATCATAGGATTCCCTTTGTCATACCGTTTGCAACACCTCGAAACAATGATCGTCAAGCCATGCCCGTCTCTCGCTAGAAGAAAGCTAACTACAGGGGCTGAAATTTTGCACAAACACGGTTGGACTCCTTTCTTTGGGGATTTTTAAAAGAAAAATTGTACGTCAAAAAGCCAAAAACAATTCAAGAGCTGAAGGATAATAAAATTCCGCACATTAACGACATTGAACCTCCGTTATGTCTCAAGGTCATTGAACATATAAGCCATCGGATAGAGGTTTACCACCGAAGCCGTAGCAAGAATTTGGCCGATATTTTGATTCATACTCGTACATACGAGTTCTTGTCATTAATGCTTCTATCATGATACAGGGTTTTCATTTAGGACACACATTTTATGCAGTAAAATAAAAAGTACTGATTGTTTTTGGACCAAATATTTTTTAATATACTTATATATATTGATGTATATTCTATCCAAAAAGAATCTACTTATTCGAAATGTCCGCCTTTTGTCTTTACACACGCCTTAAGTCGCACTCGCCAACTAAAGCACAGCACGAACCAAAGCAGTCTTAAGGTATCTTTTTAACAAACCTTGTCCTCTAAAACCGTCCACAATTTGTAATCCAATGGGTTCAAATTCAGAGGAAATGAATGCTGGCAGATTGTTTCGAAGCCAAGCCTTATGGGCCGGCGCAGAATCCAGCTGGAAAGTACATGGCTGGTTTTGGAACAGGGAATTGTTAAGAGGCTTTACAACAGCTTCCAACACGGTTTCTTGGTAAACTTAGGCCGATGTTTTGACTCCTTGTTTGCAGAAATGCAGGTCAGTGACCCCATCTTAAGAGACACCCCACCAAACTATGACTAAAGCTGGGTGATGACCCTTTTCCACCCTTGGGATCAGTTCAGATGCTTTCGGAGCGTATTTCGGTGAATTCTTGATTTAACGGCCTTGATGACATGCGGTGTTCGAACAGAGCGTGGGCGGCCCGACCGGTGGCGGTCTTTTACATATTCAGTCTCCTCAAACAGTTTTATGCATCGGTAAACGAACATGCGGCTAATCCCTAGTGGCCGGAGCGTTTTGAAAATATCGCTTTTTTCCTTTCACACTTGAAAAGCGCTATTACAGCGCTACGGTTCTCATTATCTGACCACTCCATGATGAAAGTTAAAACAATTTTAAAATCCCGTTACAGACTAACGCTATTGAGGTTAGTTTTCAAAACCCATATGATATTAACGGGGAATGTTCAGTTCTACTATTGAAATGGGTGTGTTAAATGCTGTATTGAACACACCTATTAAGTAACACACCTACTAAGTAAATAAACACACAGAATATTTAAAGTATAGAGTTCAAATTTATTTCCAGAGTAGTGCAAATGTCACATGTTAAGAATAAAATTCAATTTCGGTCATATGACCACCACGAACCCGGGTATAGTGAATTATTCTTTGGACCCAATTTTCCACCACTCTTGTACACATTTCGACCGAAAATTTGGTAATTTCGTGTTGGATGTTGTCTATGAGCTCGTCTAAAGTTGTTGGCTTGTTGACATAGACCAACGACTAGACAAAAATCTAATGGCATTTCTCGAGATATCATTGGTGGGAAATACATTTGCCGGAAGGCAATTCCAAAAATGGACAGTACGGAGTTTCGAATTCGATCTGTAGAGTATAGTGCAGTCAACCGGGCAATCGGTTGTGAATTCCTGGAAAGTGGCGTATTCCTGTCGAACATTCTGACACTAGGAATAAATTGATGGATGTCAGAAGAATACACGGCATTAAAGTCCAACCATACTTTTTCGTCTGTGTAATTTTTAAGGTTGTCTTGAAAACAAACACAAACAACCGATTCGTTGGCACAACTATTCTATTATCAAGGAATGAGCGTTGCGTGTACTCTAAGTATACCATTAGCAAAATCGAATGTTCGTGTGTATTAAACAATTTTTGTTAGGAAGCATTGATTTTTTTCACGGTGTTGATAATTAATTGGTAGACAATTTTATTCTTTTATTTTGCTGTTTGAACCCATTAAAAATCATTTCTGACTGCGCTTATACTCGTATACAGGTAAGTTAGATTCCAAAAGCACGTAAAAATAACGTTTTAGATTTTAATTATGGTCAAACCAGGGGTAGGTTCGATTTATTGAAGTTTCCTTCCGAAAATGCTTATGAAATTATGTATTGCCAATGTAAATTTCAGCCAAGCGCGGATATACCACATCCTTCCAGAAGGCTTCGGCGGCGCTAAGGAGACTATCTACGAATTCCGTATAAGCTTGAACCCACACATAATGCAAAGCTCCGTTGGTATCAAAGCTGGGACTGAGCACACAGTAAAGGGCCTTTGTTACATTGGCCGCATACATTTGAATTTGTATTTGAGCCATATATTTAGGGGCTATAGTCTTACGTCCCTCAAAATATTTCTCGAATTCTTCGTCAGTTTGAATTAAGGGCCAGTTAAAAACGTCAAACAATTTTGTGGTCAAATCCAGAAAAACAAAATTTCTGCCCTTTTTTGCCCTCTTTACATTTTAAAACAATTAAATTCGACATTTTTTTATTCGGCTCCATATTCCTAGTGGTGTTGGCCAAACCCGCTTATGTACAGGGAGTGGATATACTGCAAAACTGTACACATAATAGATCCTCTGATTTCACCCATCCATACAACACTCTATGTCCTATATAAGTATAGAGTGCTCCATCTAGAGGTATTTTTTCAGAACAAAAAAATATAAAAATTCAAATCAAGTGTGGAATCTTTATTGGTAATTTGAAAGGATATTTTATGGCATTTATTTTTTGAAAATAATTACCTTCAAATGTTGGCAACTGTATTATGGAAATGAGCGTTCGGTGAGAAACGGGAAGATCCGCTGTTTTCGACCAAAATTTTGTTCAGTGATGAAGTCCATTTCTGCCTCAACGGCAAAGTCAAAAAACAAAATTGCCGCATTTGGGCTGAAGAGCATCAAGAAGAGGTTCAAGAGGTGCCATTATACACAGAGAAAACCACGGTTTGGTGCGATATATAGGCTGGTGAAATCATCGGTCCATATTTTTTCAAAAGTGATGAAGGCCGGCACACAACCGTGAATGGTGCTCGCTATCGCGCCATGATATCGGACTTTTTACTACCTGCAATTGATCTTTACGACACTTGGTTTCCCCAGGACGGTGCCACATTCCATACAGCTGCTCAAACAATGGGTCTAATGAGAGGAAATTTCGAAAAGCACATAATTTCACGTTTTGGACAGGTGAGTTGGCCGCCTAGATCGAGTGATATCACACCGGTAGACATTTTTCTTTGGGGTTACGTTAAGTCCAAAGTCTCTGCTGACAAACCAGCTACGATTTAGGTTTTGGAAGCCAACATTACGCGTGCCATTAAAGCCATACCGGTCGAAATGCTCGAACGAGTCATCCAAAATTGTACCCTCAGAATGAAACCCTAAGGCGTAGTTGCTGCCAACATTTAAGGGAAATTATATTCAAAAAATAAATGCCATAAAATGTCCTTTCAAATTACCAATAAAGATTCCACACTTGATTTAAATTTTTATATTTTTTATGTTCTGAAAAAATACCTCTAGATGGATCACCCTGTACTTATACATATTATAGAGGCATGTCACGGGTACTTAGTATGTGCCGCCCAGATATGAGAAATATTGTTTTTTTTTTTTTTTAATAAAACACACATTTTTTTTACAATTACACAAAACAATTTTAAAATTTTATTTATTTATTTCATTTATTCATATCATGGTATATTTATGAACTTGTTTTCTTTTGTTGTATTTACTATATCAGTTAAAAACATTATTTTTATGATTTATTGTTATTTTATTTAAATCTTCATGGTTTTGGGTTTCTTTTTTCAATAAGGAAGAAGCAAAAATAAAACTATAAATATGATTTCCATCATAATGTTTTAAAATATAGGTAAGCTTTTTGAATTTTTTTTTTTTTTGTTTTATAACAAATTTGACATGATAATTATAAGAACTAAAATTAAGAATTTTTTTTTAATGGAAAAAAATGATCCCAGGTCATATTGATAGTACCGATTGTGGTCTCTATCTACTTGGTTTAGCAAAATTTTATAAATTCAGTATTTCTTCCGTATTCCATTTTTGCTTTTTATAACATGATTTTTCATTTGCTTCGTATGTTTGTTGTTAAATAAACAATATTTTTTTTAGTTTTTTTTAGTTGTTTTATTTACTAATTTTAACAATACGTTTAAACTCACAATATTACAATATTTTTGCTAAATATTTATTTTATAATTTTTTTGTTTTGTTGGTTTTTTCAATATATATATATATATAATTTGATTTAATAATATATAGTATAATTAGCTTAATTCATAAGTATAATAATAATTTTTTACTTTTTTCCCACTTCATGTCATGGTTTTTAAAATGTATAGTATATAAAGAACAAGGCTTGTTTACTGTTTTTTTTCTTCATCCAATTGTTTGTTTTATTCTTGAATAAAAATACTTATGTGTTTTTGAGTAATTAGTATTGATATGATTTTATATGTATAGAAAATTAAGTATATAAATTGAATATAGCCAAAAGGTAAATGAATTTTTTAATGTTAATTTTGAGATTTTGTTTAATGTTGGTCTATTACGATGCACATTACAGTGCATCAAGAAACTTCTAAATTTGTAAAATAACTGCTCTGAAATCATCATACAGTTTGCACATTTCGGTGACAAATCTATTACATCCTGTATGAATGTTGAAACAGGAAATTATGAAAAATCTAAAATCCCTAGTAGATCCTGTGCAATTCAAAGGGCTTAAAGAAACGTTTATATTATTTTTTAATCATGGGCTTAATTTGATTTTTAATTTATTTTGTAGAAAAATCTCTCCCTTTTTTTAGATTTCGTTTTAAGTGCCTTTCAGACAGGCGCAGTACGACGAAACGCAACTGCTGCGACAGTAGGACCCTAAACGAGGCATACGCTAGTAACGGATGGCCCAAATAAAACTAGCTGATGTAAAACACAAATAACTTTTTTATTTTTTAACAGATTATAACTGAACTCTTGGAAATTTAAAATGAACACGTACAGTCCACAACAACGCATTGAAATTATCGATTTTTATTATTCTTCTCAACGATCAATTGTTCTGACGCAGCGAAATTATCGCCGTTTTTTCAACGTAAGATCAGCGCTCACATTTTCCATGATTAAAAGTTTAGTTCGCCGTTTTGAGGAACTGGATTCAGTTGCCGACCGCCCAGGAAGAGGTGCTAATAGAAATATTCGTACTGAAGAGAACGTGGAAGCTTTGCAGCAGCTGGGTGCTAAAAAGAGCCAATGCCTGTATCAGGCAATATGGTGGTCATTTGTCTGATGTCATACTTCACACATAGTCACGTTAAATTTCCATAAAATTTATTTAACATGTAAAAATAAATTATTTAAAAAAACCGTTTTTACAAGAGTTATACGTGTTTAACATCACTATGTCTCATTTGGGCCACCCTGTACTTGTATATTCACATCAAAGCTTTATTTGTTGCTATATGTTTTCAGTATAATAATGTCAGAAACAATTATTTTTTACAATTCTCACAATCCAAAACTTGATTTTTATGCTTGTGATACATAATTTATAAAAAAAAACTGGAATATAAACAATTAAAAGCGTCGTTAAGTTTGCCCAGCCAAACCTTATATAAGGTCTGTTTTGGGCCGTTTCGGCCTAAACTTCTGTCCCACATCGGAGGCAAATTTTAAAAGTACTTTATATTTGGAATCGTGGCAAAATTTGATTTATTTTGAGTACATTTAAGTCATATTGAATATTAATAGCCCGTTTTGACCATGTGGGGTTTTTTTGGGCCACATGAGTCAAAACGTCCAACAGCTTTGCACTGTTTTTGAGGTAATATGTGCGTCCCAACTAACGTCGATTTTGCCCATTTAAATAGCGTATGACCATAAGCCATTCCTATTAAAAATTTCAGGATCCTAGGTTGATGCGTGCTTTCAACAAACATACGACGATCGGACATGGATAGATCGCGTTAGAATTTTACGACGATCAATAATATGTATGTAGGGTCTCCGATCGATATTTCGTCGTGTTGCAAACGAAATGAAAAATTTAATATACACTTTGATGGAGGTATAAAAAGGCATTTGAAATTATTTTGATAGTTTTATTTATTTGACAACAGAAAAAACGGTGCGACAATAGGCAAAAACGCCGCTAGATCCGTTTTTTATTTTTGTCGTAGCACAGCCGATGTAAAGGGTGTTTTTTTTTAAACGTGTGGTTTTCAGTCTGGCCACACTTTTTTCGTAGTTGGTCTTTTTGACAGCTGTCACTAGATATATGCTTACGTCATTGTGAATAGACTTACTCCGCAACAACGTTTGCAAATCGTGGAAATTTATTACCAAAACGTAATGGCGACCGATCCTGATTTTTACTAGAAAATGAAGTTCACTTCTGGTTGAATGGATACGTTAATAACCGAAATCATCGCATTTGGAGTAATGAAAATCCACAAGCCATTGTTGAGACGCCGTTACATCCTAACAAAGAGTCACTGTATGATGTGCTCTATGGGCTGAGGGAATTATTGGTCCAAAAATGAAGCCAGTCATAATGTGCCTATGTAAAGTCAATGGGGAAGGCTATTAAGCCATGATTAATGATATTTTCGTGCCTTAATTGGAGGATGTGGATGACCTTTGGTTCTAACAAGACGGCGCTACATGCCATACAGCCAACATAACATCTCAATTTATTGAAGGAAACTTTTGGTGAGCTCATTATCTCGCTTCGTGAGCCTGTTGCGTGGCTTTAAAGATCGTGCGATTGAGCAACGCTGGACTATTTTTTGTGGGGTTATGTGAAATCGATAGTCAACGCAGATAAGCCCGACACGACTGACGCCTTGGAGAGAATATTCGGCGCGTTATTGCTGAAATACGGCACCAAATAATGCATAAATTGGTCGATAATTGGGCCTCTCGCCGCAGCGGCCACTTGACCGACATTATTTTTAAAACATATTGGCAAACCCTTATCTTTATAATAAAGCTAAATTCTTGGCCATAACATTAAATTATGTGCGTTTTATTTCTTCTTGAAAACCACACATCCAAAAAAAACACCCTTTAGTTAATTTGTCATGTCGCTTTGGTATGAATGCTTCCATAAGAACTTGTGTTAACAGATTTGACAAATAGTTGCGTTTTGTTGTGTTGGTCTTAACCGGGGCAACTCAACACGATTCCGCTGCGACAGTAATGCTACAAAGGCTGGCATACATTTTCTTATGCGAATGAATGAGACGGCAGGACAATCATAAAAAAACGTGGCTATATTACGTCTACTTTCAATATATGTATATGTACTTTACCATCGAAAACATATATTTAGTTCCTTACTTGGTGTACACTTAAATGCAATTTAAAGTACCGAATTTCAGTACATCGAATTTATGTAAAAGGATAGGCTACAGACCAAAGCCTCTATTCACCACAGGTAGTGAAACAATGCACATGTTCTTATGGAATATCATGTACGAGAGTGGGAGTGCGACATCCCAATTACTGTTAGTTATAGTCTGTTTCCACTACGGTCGCGTCCACGTCCGCGTCCAAAAATCAATGAACGCGCGTTACAGCCTATACAAAAAACATAGGCAGTTAGGTATGGGAAAAAGTCGCGTTCATATTGGACGCGTTTATCGATAAGTCGCGTTTACTATAAATTCGATTATTTTTGCAGTCGAAACCCACCCATACCTATCAATGGCAATAACGCAAATTGCACATCCCTATGAAAACAGCTGTTAATCATTATAAATATAAACATCCAAAATTAATTTTTTCAATTATTTTAGATTTCAAAAAGACGGAATGGACAGCAGTATCAACACTATATCTGTTGGACCTCTGGGAGGAAAATATTGATGGCCTGAGGGGTGCTCGCAAAAACACCCACATACACAAAGAGATGGGGGAGAAGCTGGGAGTGACTGGCGCGGAAGTGAAAAATAAACCATTTGGTCCTCATTTTCATCTGCGGTTAGCAAAATAATATCATTTAACTCCATGATAATGTCACAACACAAAAATATTAAAATTTTTCGCACCCCTAAAAAAACAAATAAACACAAACAGCTGTTTGAACGCAAACGTGGACGCAAAACACAATGGAAACACCATTAAAAAGTATCGATAAATCGCGACCGTAGTGGAAACAGCCTATTAGACTATGTCTGCACTTGAAATTCAAATCACCACAGTTGCAAGTGTATTAAAGAAGCTAATTTAAGCACAATGGCGAGATAATCTGGATTAAAATTTGTATATAATCTTACTCCAAATAAAGAGTTTTTATTCAACAATTAATGAAATCTCAAAATCTGTAGAACTGACTATTTTTCAAATCAATTTGCTTTGTTGTAGCTAGGGTTGGTTGTATGTCTTATTAATAAATATTTCAATGTAAATAAATTTGTGGTTTTCGATAATTTCTATTTTTAATACATATACATAAATATGTTGGTTTTTGTTTTATTAAAAGTTGTATGTCATAACTGTATATGTATATAATCTAATATACATACAAAGTTTTTTAAATGTATGTACGTCACATAAAACTGTAAAGTTTTATTTCCATTTTTTGTAATATATTTAGAAAAACACAAATCGTAAAAATAATGGAAAAAATTTGTTAAAAACTTTGCGTTCTTTCTCATCGGGCACGAGTTTGATATGTTTTGAATTAACTGTTGTATTTTTTTTTTAAATATTTATTAATATCTCTTGGTTTCTTCACAATCTTGTGTTTATGTTGTAATAATAATGTTGTTGTTTTTTAGAAACTCTAAACGAATTGGTTTTTCTTCTTTTTCATATTATTTATGTATTTAGACTTACATATACTACATTTTGGGGTTTATTTCAATACATTCCAATATATCAAATTATTCATATTTCCTACATACATTTTTTTAGCAGTTTCGCTCTTATACAAATTTTGTAATTTGTTTTTGCTATTTTCATTCATTATATATGGGGAGAGCATTGTTCTATTATTCAAGCATTTCATCTTTTGTTTATTAAGTTATTTTTGTAATAGTTGTATTTGGTTTTCAATATTTGTATAGTTTTATAGCAAAAAATGAAATTGTTTGTTCACTAATTTAAAATTCGTTCTTGTTAGGTTACTAGTTTTTCTTGTCGTCGTTTAGAAAACCTTACTAAAAAATTCGTATAAAAAATAATTAAATTATTTGTATTATGTGGCTATACTAACAATTGGGAAATATTAAAAAAATAAAATTATAAGTCAGCTCGTTTCAAAACGTGAATTTTTATAAAGAAGACTAGACTAGAAATCATAATCATGATGGTATATTTCCAATAATACCAGCTAGAACTTGAAGCTGTGCATTTACGATAATGCACAATGTATATGGTCCGTGTAGTATGTATTATACACTCGACTCTCGATAATTTAAAGTCCTCTTCCGGTCCCTTAAAAACACTCGATAAATTGAAAAAAATAAACATGAATTGTTAATTTAAAGTTCTAATAATGGCATTTTATTCGCCGACGTTTTATAATTTGAAGCCTTGTCCTCCTACTCTCTGTTACTTTTAGTCAGTGATTCCTTCATATTGTCTTATGCTTACATCTATGAAGAGGAAAACGAAGAAGAACAATCGGAAATGTCTGTCACCCTGAGCAAGGCAGAGATATCCTTTTACTACCCCACGAGTTCTACGCCCTCAGACTATCAAATGACTTTCATGTTCATTGGACGATGATAATAATAGAGATTTTAGATTAACATCGCTTAATCCATACAATGTTATTGAAATGATTTTAAATTTAAAATCATATGCTCTTGTTTATTTGAACTTTCCGCCACCCTCTTGCTTATTTGGACTCTTTTTACTTTTGAAACTCTCGGTAACTTGAGCTTTTTCGCAGGTCCTTAGAGTTTCAAACTATCGAGAGTATACTGTATACGAGTATTCTTATTTGCCTAAATTCATTAGGAAAATTGTTAATTAAATACAAAATGAAACTATTCAAAGCAAATTAAAAATTACAAAACAGACTTTGTTTTTGGTAACATTTTGTCAATTTGAATCTCTAGAAATCGTAATATTTTCAATGATATTTGAAGCTGTGATTACATTGAAAACTATAATCGCAGTTACTGTGACAGTAGCTCTGTTCTTTTCAGGTTACTTAACTAGCATTTGTGTGAAAGTTACTCGGTTAGCAAGCAAGTTGGCCTCAAGTCGCTAAACAAACGAGTACGAGTTACCATACTTGTTATTTCAACAAAAAAAAAATCAAACTTGCCACACGCGGCTTTATAAAAAGATATGTTTTTTGTTATGTATCCAAAAATAATGATTAAACAAGAAGAGATCTCATCGGCAAATTCGTATTGGACTTGGCCTGGCCGAACTTTATAAACCACCTTCAATACTTAGCGCAATAAATGGTACGTTTTGGGCATTTTCAGCTCACGCGTCCACTTCGAATCTCACCAGAAACCAGAACAATTTGGATAAGTAAAGAAATTTGCTATAATTTGAGCATTCATATATCCATATTGACTATTGATGTGCCGTTTTGACCTTGAGGTAAGTTCCTTTGAGCCAAATGAACCAAAAAGCCCTATGCTATGGTATTTATTGTTAACTAACTAATAATACACTTTTTAATTATTGTCTGTCTACAAAACATTACGATTTGTTAACTAAATGCTCAATTAGTCCCTATAAAATTTCGGGATCCTAGCTTAATATCTTCGATCGCCATCGTGCTTTCAACTGACACATAGACGGACGGGCATGTCTAGTTCGTCCTAGAATTTTACGGCAATCAATAATAAATTTTTAATAGGATATTTCGTGTTGTTGCAAGCGAAATGACAAACAAGTGACAACTATAATTGATAGTTCAAAAAATATTTACACATTTTTACGAAAATGATTTATGATATTTCATTGATTATTTTATTATTAATTTTAGTTTCTTATTGCCTGCTTTTGATGAATTCGCAGATGAACTCTATTGTGTTTCAATCCCTAGGAAACTAAGGTAGTTATCTCAAATTAAAGATATTTGTTTTTTTCTTGTGGCAACGAAAAACTTACTTTTTTTTATCTAAATGAGTAATATGGCAACATTGTTTCCCTTTGTATACGCCAAATAGAATTGCCCAGCAAGGGGTCCTTCGGTGAATTCGTCAGAAGCAGATAATCGTCATAGCAAAATTTAGAAACAAATATTCAATGAAATATAATAAATCATTAAAATACGAGTACTAAATACAATTAGCTTTTTAATAATGTGTACATTTTCTTTGAACTAATAGTTTCAGATGATTGATAATTTCACTTATCTCATCTCGTGCAGATAAACCCAAATCTAATCGATTACTTTGAGTACGCAAAATAAAGAAAAACATGTGTTTTTATAAAGCAGGGTGTGTCATGTATGATTTTTTGTTTATTCCATAAATCTATAGGCTTTAATTAAATCGTCATCAAAATTATGGTGCACATATCAAACTCAGTATGCTTATATATATTTTGCGCTATAAGTTGAAGAGTTTTTTGAGTCTAACAAAAAGTTCTCACAATAAGTACATACTGATTGAATTTTGTTGCAATTAGAAACTCTAATATCTGTACACACTTTCCAATGGTAAAATAGCCATACATTTGAAATTTATTTCCGATAATCGCTTTGTTGTTATTAAAAAAATCACTGAAATAAACTGTTTAATATCAAACTGACAACGATAATCGATAATGAATTTTCTTTTGTTAGCGAAGATGTGTCGGATGAATTGCGCAGTGTTGCCCCTTTCTGGATAATTATCCAAAAATGGATAATTGTAAATGTTTTCAATAATGACTTGAAACAGTTTTTACTCTAGTTCGACCTTTTTGTTGTTTATTTTTCAGAATCAACGTTAAAAATTGATAAAATGTTCTTAATTACTTATATTTTCTATACAACTATATTTTCTGTACAGAAAAATTTAACTGAGACTTCAATATTTTCGTATTTGCTTTAACGTTTACCAATTCTTTCATTTTATTTGCCAATCCGTATTTGGATTTTGGCGATCATACAATTACAACATAAGATAAGTTTAAATTTGATATTTATCTATTCTGGAAAGAATAAAAAAATATCAAATTTGATGGAAAGTTATCTGCTTCTAGCAGGACTTAGAAAACTTTTTTCATCTTGGTGACCTGTATATTCATGAATAGTTCTTATCCAAAATATTTCTCCTTGTTCTTACTGTCTGGACAATAATTTGATGGTTTTATATTTTCCATTTCCCACAGTGTGACCTAAATAAACTGTTTTTTGTGTCCTAAAAGTTCTTCTTATTTGACGTTTACACTGTTGCTTCAATTTTCATTTAAAATACGGACGGCCATAACATAAATTCGGGTAACACTTCTGCTTTAACAAGTGGCAACACTGGTGCAGCTTTGAGTAACTTTTTTAATTCCGAAGAAAAAAAATACAGTGCAACTATAAATTTCGGTTAAACCTCGGAACAAAATTTATCCAGCTATGTAAAAAACGCAAAACATACAAAAGTACTAGCAACAAAAAACTTGGCAGTACTGTGCAATCAGCTGTTGCAAAATGTCACAACTAAACAAAATGCAAGCCCCGTTACAAACATTAAACATTTGACAGTTTGTCAAAGAATTGAATACGTTAAAATTTTTAAATCATAAAAGAACAATGTATGTACTGTGTGGCGTTGGTTTATCGGATATTGAATGCATGCGATGTCAATTCGGGTCCCAAAAACTCTTTTTTAAAGATTTCGGCTGCGTAAAATTGTATGAGTAACTTCAAATTATTATGCGAATACCAGAAGTTGGCGGAATGGTGCATTTACACTGGAGGTACCAGAATGAGGCGTGTCATCCACTCTTTTCGTACACGTAAATAAGCGCGTTAAAAACATATAATAGTGTTCACATTAAAATCGAATTTCACGCACTAGGTGACAAGTTATGTGGGTTCTTATCTGCAAAGAAACATTTTTATGCAAGGTACCAAAAGGGACTAGCTAGGGATCCACTAACTTCTCACCAAGTTAACCTAATAATTGTGGTCTTAGGTATTGGTTTGGTTTTACTTATAGATCGGATGAGTACCATTAAAGATATTTCAAGATTAAACAATTAGGAGGAATGGTGCATTTGGTGCATGGGGGGTACCAGAATGGGGTGTGCAACCTCTTTTAAATATGTAAGTACAAATCTGTTAAAAAATATTACGGTGTTTAGATTTAAAGCGAATTGTAAGTTCTGGGTGACTAGATATGTGGGTTCTAGTCTGCACTGAACAAAAGTCATTTATGTGGGAGGGACCAGAAGAGGCGTGGCTAGGAATCCAATTATGTGTCACTTAGTTAAGCTTATAACCCAGCTGTTAAGTATTGATTTTAGATTAGATCGTACGAATAGCATTTCAGATATTTCAAAAATACCAAAAGTAGGCGTAATGGTACATTTGTGGCGGAGGCACCAAAAGGGGTGTGGAAATATGGACTATTTTTAATCCCAGCCGAGCAGACGGACATGGCTGGAACGACTTTTCTAAAACGTATTTGGCAAAACATATGTACGGTCTATAATGTTTTTCGCTGCGTTACACTTTTTTCGTTGCGTAAAGTTTTTGCAACAGTCAGCAGACAGACAGTGCTGCCAAATCAATTTTTATATTGATTTTTGATGTTGTTTTGCAGCCTGTGTTTTTTTTGCTTAACACCAACAGCGTTGTTATAATTCATTTTTGAATGAAGAAGAATAGTTTAATGGAACATATGAAGAATGTAGGACGAATAAAGAATATATGACGATAATATTAATTTCTTGTCAAACTCATGTTTGCGTTGAATGAAATGATGTAAAGAGTAGAAAACTATCTGTAAATTAAGGCTCAGTTAGTGCTTCTTTATTATATATTTTAAAATATCAAGATAATCTTTCTATTTTACTAATTATTATAAAACTACGAGTATTTAACTAATAATGATAAGCTTTAATTTTGCTATATTACAAAAAAAAACGCCTCAATTGTGTCGTTTACGATTAGGATTTTGACGGATATGCTATGATGATGTAAATTTAAAAAAATCTCTTAACTCTTTGACAATAAACTGGCTAACACGGTAATATAATTAATTGATTATTTTATTACCATACGAGTATATGGTTATTTATTTTCGGCTTTCGAAGAATTCATCGAAAAAATCTTGTATTGTTTTGTGACGTCTGCAAAGAAAAACTATGTGGCCATAGTATTCTTAATTTTATTTAATATTAGCCATGTTCTTTGGAGGTAACTAGCTCATTTTTCTAGTTAATTTGCCATATGGTAATGGGGCACCATTGAACAGAATTAAGAACAATATGGCAGCATTGTTCTTCAATGTGAACACCAAAGAAAATTGAAAACAAGAGGGTTCATCGGCGAATTCCTCAAAAGAGAACAAAGAACTCTATTTTATAATAAAGTAATTAATGAAATATTATTAAATTAACTGCTGCACTTTTGGCTTGTAAAAATATGTGAAATGGTTTTGAACTATCAGCGTAAGTTGATTTGTAGTAAACCCTTACAGGTACATCCAATACGAATTTGCCGATGAGACCTCTTCTCGTTTGATAATTTTTTAGTATACATAACAGAAAACATATGTTTTATATAACAGAATGTGTCATGTTTGCTTTATGTAGGAAAAATATGTGTGTTACTCTAACTCGTTTTTTCAAGGGCCAACTCGCTTGATAGCCGATTAACTTCCATACAAATGCTAGTTTAGTAACCTAACAAGAACAAAGCTATTGTCAGATTACCTTAATGAAAACTAACCATGTAGGTGACACGGCTAGAATTTCTGATCTTAACTTTTTTTGAAATGTTTTTGTAAAGAATTATTTTTTTTACGTGTAAACTTCTCCGTGTGGAAAATCCTTTATGCCAGGTATTGGGTTCACACGAAAACCTCAATCGCTCTCTGACTTACTTTTACATGCGGCTATAATAGCACTTTTTTGTTTATGAATAGTAGACATATTCATAATATAGCAGCGAAGTGTAAAAAGGTTTTACCATAGATTGCTGAAAATCAATTATTGATAAAAAAATACTCGTAGTTTTCTTTTCTGCATGAAACAGCTATCCTTATTTCTAAATTTGAGTTTGGGCCTGTTTATACAGAAGAAACCTTGTACTTATGCATGTGGAGAAAACGAGCAAGAAAACGTCTATTATTGTCAACCTGAAAAGGCTAAATGCCTTATGTAGGCTGACAAAAACTAGTTGATTGTTAGTACGTTTTTAAAAAGAGCAAGTGACAAATTGTTAATCAGTTTCTTGCTTGTGGAAAATATTATTGATTAATACATAGTTGGAAACCAGTATTGTGATTGAATATGATCAGTCTGAACATGTTATAAGACGTGAAAAAATTGAGTTGTCAACAATTTGACAGATTTGTAAAGGAAAGTGACCTGGAAAACTACATGTTCTCGCCTGTATAAATGGGCCGTTGGGGGCGTTTTCAGTTGCATCAAAACTAGAAGTTTTTCTGTTCGTTTTCTCATATAAATCAGACAAGTAGTTGGCAATGCTAAATATTTTTTTTAAACTAAAAGTGTTGTTAATACGCAAATGTTAGAAGGCCATTTTCAGACAGTTGAAAACTAGTAGTTTTCTGCAAAACAACTATTTTTGTCAGTCTGAAAAGGCTATAATGGCCTGACGAAAAGAAGTAGCTTTTTTAAGCTCTATTGTTGGCTTAAAAAATTTTCAGTTTTGCCAGTCTTAGGGTTATTTTCTAAATGTCCGATTAAAGTGTTGGTTAACTAACCTGCACTTAATTTTTTTGAAACGATATACTTGGGGTTGAACATTTTGGTTAACTCCTGCACCGGTTAAATTGCCTTGCTGTTAATGGATAAGTAAGTTAACACGACGACATAAATGACAACCAACTGGCAACGCTGTAATATACGAGGGTTGATATATTTATTTCAACACAAATTGTTGCCTGGCGCCATTGGAAAGTTTGATATTTTTTAGCATAAACGTACTCAGAACGTTTTGACGTACGACTATCATTTCTGTTGTTTACAGTGAAAAATCAATTTGGCAAAAAAATGGATTTAACTCGAGAAAATTTTCGTGCGATCATTTTTCACAACTTTCAAAGTGGATTATCACGACAAGAGTGCATCGATGAACTTAAATCTTTGTATGGCGTTAAAGCACCATCGTAGCACTGTGAAAAACTGGCTAAATGAATTCAATCGTGGCCGACGCTCGCCCAAAGACGAAGGTCGTCCAAAAACGGCCGTTGTGCCACAGAACATTGATGCCGTGCGTGAACTGATAATGCAAGATTGTCATGTGACATACCGTGAGATAGAGGCATTCTTGGGCATTTCTTCCACCAGCATACATTCGATATTGAACACCTGGTCGTAAAAAAGGTTTGTTCTCGTTGAATCCCGCACAATATGACAATCGCTCGAAAAAAGGCTCATGTCGATTGGTGCTAAGAAATTTTAAAAAATACGATCGCGGTGCTTCAAAAGACGTTTATAAGACCGTCACAGGTGACGAAACATGGATCTATGCGTATGGAGCCCGGAACAAAACAGCTATCGACAGTGTGGGTCTTCGAAGACGTGCCAAATCCATCGAAAGTTGTTCGTGGAAGAAGCACTTCGAAGCAAACGGTCGCATGTTTCTTCGGCAAAACTGGTCATGTGGCGTCTGTTCTACTTGAGCACCGTAGGCCGGTCAATTCTGAGTGGTACACCACAATTTGTTTACCTGAAGTCTTCGGAGAAATTCGAAAAAGAGAAGACGAATCATTGTGCACCATGACAATGCGAGCTCTCACACATCGACTCAAACCAGCGCCATTTGACCGGCCAAAACGTCGAATGGATGGGACCCAATGACTTATTTTTATTCCCGCACATCAAGAAAAAAAAAACGAGTGGTCAACGCCAGAAGATGCTGTTGAAGCGTTCAAAAACCATATTTTGGGGGTGTCTCAATCGGAGTCGAAAACGTGCTTCTACAATTGGTTTTAGCGCATGCCAAAGTGTATCAATCATGCTGGAGAATACTTTGAAAAACAATAAAACCTTTTTTGATTTTAAATATTCGCATTTTTATTATAAGGCCAGAAATATATTTAGCAGCCCTCGTACTTAGTTGTAGTGTTGCCTCTGGACAAGTTTTTTCATGACCAAAACGGCCCGAAATCGACTGTTTTCGACCAATTCGTCAAAAAGTCAATGATATATTGAAAATAGTGCAAAACCGCAACCGCAAGAGTTCGGTCATTTAATAACAAATAGTGTCAATGCTGTTCGTCTTAGTAAAAAGTAGTAGTTAAATTAGTTTTTTGTAGCCTTTTTTGTACCTTACCTGGATAGCTATTGAGCATAGGCCTCTATCCATGCTAACTACTAAAATGTTTTTTTTTCCAGAATCGAGACATGCAGAGAATAGGCACTTTTGTTAACAAAAGACTTAACTGACTTAGCGGTTTTACTGTTTGTTTATTTACTTATGTATATTTAGTTTATTTTTGTGTTAATTGACTTCATAATAATATATTTAGTCGTATTTATCGAGGCTTAACGTATAATAATAAGCGGCAAAACTGCCTGAAAATCCGACAAAACTACAAATTTTTAATTTTTTAGTCCACATTTGGTCGAAACCGACCAAAACGGCAACACTGCTCAGCTGTTCAGTTTATGGAAGTTTGTACCCAAGTGCAAGAGGTGTGCACAAAAACAATCAAAAAAGCCAGTACTGAAAAATCTAACAGTTTCTAAAGAATATTTACTAAATAAACAAACATAAATTATTAAAGTAGGTCGCAGTAACTTGGAACCAAAATTATGAAACCTAAGAGAAAATATCACAGGATTTTTCACATATCAAACAAATCATCCTCATCCATCTTAACAACGTAGTTTGGTCAGTTCCTGTAAACTCGCAACGTTGAAATGCATTTTAAGAGTTCTACTGTTCATGGCCATTTAGTTATTTTTATGTCAATGCAAGACAAATCGTTTTGTTTTCCATGTATATCAACAAAATAAACACCAGCTGTTGTCTGCTGATCGTACTTTTCCTTATGATTAATGTCTAACCGGCGGTTGAGTGTGGGTTAGAGGTTTGCAATTATAAATACTCTAAGTTGATACTGGTGAAATAAATTCAACTAACCGAGGGTATATCTCGATACGACTAAATATAACCGGACATTGAAATGAGCCTAAAACAGCTTCAAGAGGATTATATTGTAAAAACTAACCAATAATAATTGTCGCCAAAACTTGTAGTTCATGCCAATTTTATAGGAAAATCTTTATTTTTCGCACGAATGTAAATACAATTCCAATTATTGTCTAACTACTAACCGATTGCTGCAGTAGGCGACCACAGAGCTGGCCAGAGTCTTCTTTATGTTTGTAAGTCATGCAAAACCATTCCAACTAAATTAGAATAAAATATAATTCTAAAAATAAAACAACACAAAATTTTATTTTTTCATGAAACGAACAAATTAAATAATTTATTATTACACATATTTATGTTTAGAGTTATGTATATATGTATATATATATATATATATATAGATGTATTTTGTTTTATAATTACTACATAAAGTATGTTTTCGCTATTTTCTTGGTTTTTATTATAAATAGAATTACGTTAATAGAATAATTAAAGAAACCGAAAAAGCGGCAAATTTTGAAAAAAGGTTGGTTAAGAAAATATTTTATTGGATTAAAAATAAATACTAATAATAAAGAAGTTTGGTTATTTTGTAATAGAAAAAAATTTAATTTATAATAATTATTAAATTATAAATGGAAAATAAGAAAAGGCAACGTTTATGTTTGTTTTTTTTTTAAATAACGGCAAACAAATTAAGGCAATACATATTTGAAAAAGAAATTGCGGCATGTTTTCGTACTTCCATAAACTACCATAAATGATAAGGGTATTTTTTTGTTAAATTTTCATTTGTTAAGAAATATAGTTGACAAAAAACATTGTAATATTTTAACTATGCAGAAAATCAAAAACACAAATAGAACAACATATTCCCTAAAAATTTGTTAATGCTTAATATTCTTTCATTAATTTTTGTATTGGTATTTTTATAAAGAAAACAAACTTTTTTTAATGTTTTATGTTTCTAGATGAAAAGTACATACCATCATGTTGGTTTTTGTTGTTAAAATTTTTGGTAACTGCTTTTTCTTTTAGTTAATAAACATGTTTGTTTTTGTTGTAGATTAAAATCTAAAAAATGTTTTTTTTTTTAGTTTGTTTAGTTAATAATAAATATTGCGTCTTTTTCTTTTGTTAATATAGTACTATTATAATTATTTTGCTTGTCTTCATCTTTTTTGCTAATAATCCAGATTTGTTGTTAAGTTTTTTAAATATTTGTTTTACTGTCAAAATAACACATTGTCTTTTTTTGTTTCTTTAAAAACAGTTCTCATCAGATGTCTGTCTTTTGCATTACTTTAACCTCATGTTGCTGTATTATTATTTATTTTTTTTTTGGTAACTACTACTGTCATGTAAAAGATGTTAATATTAAGGTTTTCTTCCATGTATCTTTTCATTTTGTTTACTGATATGTATCCGTTTTAGGTTTTTATTCACTTTGTTGATTATGTTTTGTTGTTGTTTTTTTGGTAACTATTAATAATTAGTTATTTATTAATATTCATTTCATATAATAATAATAATAATGTTCCCATAATTCATATTGTTTAGTTTTTTTTTTAATCTTTTTTTTAATTTATACGGAATTTTCATTCGTTAATTTATATATATATGTATGTATATATATATGCAATTGTTTTTTCAAAAGTTTTATATAATTATTTAGATGTATTTGTATTAATTAATATTGTTTTTTGCCGGCTTTGTTTATGATTCAGCATTAATTAACTAGTTAAATATGTTGGTTTGTCATACCCTTTGGTCAGTTTTTCTTGACCATTTTTTATTTGTTTTTTTTTTAATGCTGTCATTCAATTTTTCTGGTTAGCTTTTATTTTGTCAATTACATATATTTTTAATATCTATGATTTTGTTGCTGTTGTTATTTTTTGAATATTAACGAACTCAATAAAAATTATTAAAATAATCAGAAAAATTATGATAATAAATAGTAGCTTCTATACTTTTTTTGTATTGTTTGTTTGTTATATTTCGGCATGAAGTTAGGCAACAAATTAAAATACAAATAAATATTTATTCCTATTAACAGAAAAACAACACGATTTATTAACAAGTACATAAATAAAGGAATAGATGATGCTATGAATTTCGTGCAACTGTCATTAATATGAATGTACATTGTACTCTGCTTTACAATTTAGTTAAAAATTTTAAATATTTTAAAAATGAATTTAATTTCGGATATTCCCATTTAGTCAAATTTTTTCTAGATTTTGTGTATTCGTAAAAGGACCTTCGCCTAAAGAAGCGTAAATTAATAATTTAATTTTAAATATATTAAATTTTTTGTAATTTATTTCAATTTTGTTTCCTATTAAGTTGAAGTCGTACGACTGCAATGGCTATTATTCGCAAAATGTATGCAGCGTTTTTAAACTTTCTGCAAAATAAGCTAGCGGTTTTGCATCTAGTTCTAAATGCTTTTATTTTTTCAAGATTGTGTTATTCTTTATTAAACATTTAAAACATTTAGCCGTTTGCTTGAAATTCACCTAGCTGAATTGCATACTGTTGTGGTTTCCTATGAGTTTTCATTTAGCAGACAGACTTAAATTCCAATTTCAGAGTTTTTACGATAACTAACATTCAGTTGAGCCATACATACATTAACTATGGCGAATAATTTGAATAGCCATTTAAATTGTAAAACACATTCCACTCTTAAGTGACCAGGAAATTAAACAAATTTGAAAATATTTGCAGTAATACTCGTATCAATTTTCATTTGCAATTGAATTTATTATTTTATTAAAAGGAATTTTTAGATATGTTTTTAAGTATTTTAATAGAATATAATTAGGTTGGAAAAGTAATGAAATCTGAAATGCTTTTAAAATACTTGTACTTAATATTAATTAATTTTTTGTTGTTACATTTTCAAAGCATCATCTGACTGCAGAGCTTTAATATTAAGTGAAATTTAATACGCTTGATGTTTTTCTTAAATCTTTTTGAAGAATCATGACAACTCCTTTTTCCTTTCCTTCCTATCGTTTTGTTTATTATTTGTATTATTAATGTTAAATTTTGTTAATTACTAATATTATAATATTAATGTTTCAATAAAGACTTAGCCTGAATAGATTTTTGCGTTTGTTGCTTCCATTTATTTATTTTTTTCTTTTTTTTTAATATTTAATATAGTTGTATTTTAGTTAAACATTGCTATTAATTATGCTTAACTACTAAAGACAAAATTTCGAAAAATTAAATACGTTTTTGTTTTGTTTTTATTAATATTATAATATTTAATAAAAGGCGCAAGTTATGATATGCATTAAGTAAGTAAATACATGTATGGTCTATGTCAAAGGGAACATGCAGACATACAATAATTTCACTTAAGAGCTTTGTTTGCTTAAACTTTAGTTAAGTTTAGTATTAGATTTTAAATGTTTTTGGTCGGGAACATAAAGGATGTGCAAGCAACAGAAGTAAATGAGAAGTTTACCTTGGAAACACTTGAAGGGGGGCAAAAGGTAGCCAAATGAAAACATTTCTCTTTCCTCGCGATTAATAATCGTAAGAACTGAAAACTTATGAAAGTTTTAAGAGCTAATGGGAATATTCTGCTGTTATACATCTCATACTTCCTAAAATTCCAACAAATACCAGGTAACGAACAACAATTTCCTTCATTTCTATACCTAAGACTCTTGTCTTAGAAAAAATCCAAGAGAACAATTCGATTAAACTCCTTTAAAGCGACAGTTCCAATATGTAGCATATAGGCATCTTAACTAGTTGATGTCATAGCATGATTAGCCTATATTTTAATCAACAAAACAATAGTTTTTGTTTCAGATTGCCGACAAAATTTTACAATTTCAGTTACCGGATTTAGCCTTACAGGATTTTATAAAAATTGTACTGGATTGCTCAGTAAATTTGGAACTAATTTGCAATGATTGAGGCATAAACGTTATTTACTGTCGAAAATAAGTGGACTGAGTACCAAAAGCGGCGGCGGTTTTTTTAAGCGTAGTCGCCGTCAATTTAAACGCTTGAAATCGGTTTCATAAAGGCAGACTTATTAAAAATATTTTTAATACTAACATTTTTTAATATTGCAGATTGGATTTCTGTTCTGCAATTATACCTAAAAAGTTATAGTCCTGAAAGTTACTAGCTGACCAATTTTACATTATATGTATATATTATCGCTCTTGGTTATGAAAACTATGTTTTTTTAATTGGGAAAACAATGAGCCGGTGTACGATTCGCCGCCGCCGGAAATTTACATTTATAACGTAATCAAGTCGCTGCTTCTAAAATTACATACCGGCTTCAAGCTCTGGCTTGGTACTAGTACTGCTCTGAAAAGCATTTTATAGAGCACAAATGAGAGCCAGCTGATTTTGTAAGAAAAATAGCCATAGTACAGTTGAGGCAGCCATAGTACACGATTCGCCGCCGGAAATTTACATTTATGGCGTTATCAAGTCGCTGCTTCTAAAATTACATACCGGTTTCAAGCTCTGGCTCGGTACTAGTACTGCTCTGAAGAGCATTTTATAGAGCACAAATGAGAGCAAGCTGATTTTGTAAAAAAAATAGCCATAGTACAGTTGAGGCAGCTATATTAAATATATTATGTACGATTCGCCGCCGGAAATTTACATTTATGGCGTAATCAAGTCGCTGCTTCTATAATTCTATACCGGCTTCAAGCTCTGGATTGTACTATTACTGCACTACAGAGGATTTTATAGAGCGCAAGTGAAACCAGGCAGATTTTGTAAAAATGAGCCATAGTACAATTGAGGCAGATATATTAACTGCCTGGTGGAGAATTGTTTTATGTATGTAAATAGTAGCATATAAATAAGAAGTATAGTTTGACAGTTTTGTTGCGACAGTTTTCCACAAAAAAAGCCATAAGACAATTGAGGCGGAACAGATGTTTTGTCTAACCTAGCGCGATTAAGCTATATTAACTGGCTGGTAAAGGATTCTGCTTTTAAGAAGAAACAGCTTGAAGTTCGCTTCGCTCTGAAGTTCTGACAGTTTTGAACAAATTGACCAAACTGGTACACATAGCGTAAAATATAAAAAGTCTTAACAAAGAGTTAAGACTGACTTTTGAAAGTCTTGCATTTTTTGATTTAAAAAAATGTCTTTAAAATACCCTAAATATATTTCTCATTTAGATAAACTTCTTTGTACTCCTTTTGTTTTCAACCCTTTAAATTTCTTCGGAAAAAGGAGCTGTACCGGCTATCAATTAGATTAAGAAACATTGCAGTTTTTGAATATTTTTAAGTATTTTCTGTTGCTGTTTGTTCTGTTCAACAAATTATGAAATAATGGACGGAATTTTTATAAAAATTATAATAATTAACGTAATATATAGAAAAAGAAAGATAAAAACAAACTACATACTTTACACAAATATTTTACTATAGAAACTATAAATAATAATAAGAGAATTGTTTCAAAAAAAGCTACAAAATAATTGTTGGTTGTATATTGTTGAATTTTTTGTTTTTTTTTTGCAAAATGTTTTTTAATATTTTTTTGTTTGTTTGTTGTTGTTGATGATAAATTATAACTTTGGTTTTTCTAGTTTTAAACTAATTGATGGTTAATAATTTTTTCTTTTGTTAATAAGTGTTTTTAGTTTGTTTAAATGGTTTGTTTGTTTTGCTTTAAACAATTAATAATTGATATTTAGTAAGGACAACTTTGGTAATAAACAAATTCATTATAAATTTTCTTATTGAAAAAAATAATTGATTTTCTTTGCTCCCTGTCGAAAGGGAAACAGGGGATGGACATAGAGAGAAAAGAAAACAATACTAAATTAAGGTATACTTAAAAATAATTGATATTTTGTTTTTTTTTTTGTAATGTGGTTAAAAACACATTACCAAAAAATACATTTTCATTGAAATTTTAATTGATTCCTTTGTTGCATTTTGCATAAAACCCCATGTTTTATATTGTACGTTTTTCGTCATTAATTTTTATGAATTTCAAAACATTTTTCTTAACTTATGTTTCCTTTTATATTTCTCAAAGTAGGTATTATTTTAAATTTATTATGAATAATTCATTGATATGTTTTCGGTTTTTTGTTGTTGTTGCTGTATGCTTGTTTCTGGTATTTTGTTTGTTTTCAGTAGGAGTCTTTTTGCATGGGAGTTGTGTCCCCATGCGCGTTTGTTCTGTTTGTCTGATTGTTCGAGCTGTCGAAAAATAAAACTCCCATTCATAAATTTCAGAGGCCCTTCTGCGTTTTGTTTTTGTCTAGAAAAAAATTTTATCTAAAAAATTTGTTGTTGTTTTTTTGCGTTTTTGTTTGCTTTAATATAATATAAAGTTTAAAAGTTGTTGGTTGTTGTTCAGTTTGGGCGGAAATTGAAGTAAGTTTGTAGTAGACAGAGTATAGTTTGTTATTTCCGTTCTAGCGGTAAATTATCGATTTAAACATTTAGTTAGTTTTGTCGAGGAGCAGTTGTTTTTGTATTCAATTTTTCTTGTTCTTTCGGTTAGGTGCAGGAAAAGGAGTAGAGCAAAAAGTTTAGCTTCTAAGACCTTACCCTTTGCAGAGGTGGCTGGTATAAGCATTTCTATTCTGTTTGTTTCTAATCCTCCGATTTTGTTTACTTTTTGTAATTAGAGTCTTTATTTATTTTAGGGTTCTTTAATGATCTCTATAGTATTTACGAATAATGTTCATGTTTTGTTTTTCCCTTAATTGCTTGGTTTTATTTCATAATTGTTTTTCGAAACCTTTCTGCTAATTTCTTCAGAATTTGTTTTTTTTTACTTTTTTACTTTTTTGGTTTTGTTTTATTTTGGGTATGGATTTTTAAAAAAATGTTCCTTAAGCACAATTTCTTCATCGTCTCAGCAAATTGCTTGTGTATGTCGTTGTTTAATTTCGCTTTTCATTTATCCTAAACACAATTTTTGTTTGCTTTATTAATCTGACTGTCATTTAAAGGAAAGCAAAATAGGGTTTTTCTCGTAAGATTTCGGTTATTATTTTGTTTTGGTTTTTCTCTAAAAAAGGGCACATACGGTTAAGCTATACTTAAACTGTTATATATTTCTTTTTTAATATATATATGTTTTTTTTTAAACGGTTGTCTAAACTATTTTCTTTAAGCTTAGTTTTCTATAATATTTGTTTTAATTTAAAATGAGAAATTTAAACGCGTTCACCGCCGTCGCAATCATAACCATTACTTTTATTCAGCTGCTATTCAGCTGATTTCATTTCATTTTTGTTTCTTTAGATAAAAGTTTTTCTTTTGTTAAAATAAAAAAAAAACATTCACGAAGTCTATGTTTGTCAATTCCTTTTTTCACATGAAAATGTTTAATGAATGTTAAAGGAGACTGAATAAATTTAAGTGAAAATTTTGAAGCTGAATTACGGACATTTTAGGAGCGTAACAGTTAAAATTATTATAAAAGAAAAGCAAGAATTGTTATGTTAAGTATACAACTGAACAGAGTTTGAATATTGGCTAATCTTGACAAAATCCTGAAACGACAATATATGCAACTATAGTGAAATTGTTTTAGCTGAATTTACAATATGTAAATAATTTTCATTTCAATTTTGTTTATTATGAAAGAAAAGCAAGAATTGTTATGTTAAGTATACAACTGAACAGAGTCTTTTGTGGAATATTGGCTAATCTTGACAAAGTCCTGAAACGACAATATATGCAACTATCGTTAAATTCTTTTAGCTGAATTTACAATACGTAAATAATTTTTGTAAGTAAACCCCTTTACGGGATTAAGTTAAAATCACTCCTTAATTAAACATCTTTTAGATATTTTCCATATACATTTTTCACCATTTTACCAATCTTCTTTTGAAAGTTTTAGCTGAATGTTGAAAGCACTGGTAAATAAGCAGTGAAAATTTGTGAAAACTATTCAATTTTCACAATTTAGCGGCAAAGCAGTTGCTGATTTCAGATAAAATCATTATTTTGTTTTAAACTTGCATATTTCGCTTACTAAAAATTTAATTTTCTTTTTACTTTCTGGCCTATGTTTTCTTTCCTATTGTCATAGATTTCAACAATTATTTTAACTATTTTTTTAAACACTTGAGGCGAATTAAAGAACATTGAAATCAATTGTAAAAATTGTTTCGTTTTTGCAATTCAGCAAAATTATTAAGGAGTGCAATATTTTGAAATTAATTAGAAGCGAGAAATTATTGAATTATTACAATTCAGTAGCAAAATCATTTGATCCTTTAACAATTTAGCGGGAAATAGGTTTGCTTAGTTTATAAAAAAATGTGAATTGTCTGATTTAAATCATAACATGTTTTTTATTAAAGTATTGATGCAAGAGCTCTCGAGTCGGAATTAATACTTTTTTAATTATATAGTCAATGACAACGACTTACGGCCTGTTAATGGATGTCGTTAGAGTGCTTTTTTGGACAAACAGCTGATTTGGGTTTGCCTAAAACCCTCAGTCATTCGAAAACGTAGGCAGAAATTTTGGTTTATGTATGACCAACAAAACTCTCCGAACCAGCTAATTATTTTTTTTTTATCGAGCGTCTTACATTAACCCAATTTTATTCGCAAGTGAGTGACTGGGTTTTGTTAATTTAGGGTTTTAAACGACATCTATAAACAGACTATTAATATTTTATAAAGACTTTTGAAATTCAGCTGCTAGACTTTTTTTAGTTCTACAGATCAGGCAAATAATTTCGTTAAAGAATGGTGTACTTTATTTCTGTACATTCTTGTATATCTGAAAATCATGGTACAAGTCTGTTATGGGGTAATCAAATTCAGCTAAAAAACTGCTCAGTTTAAAAAGTTGCTCAACTTAAATTATTCATAGGCGTTGTCAATTTAGCCATATAATTTTGCCTCAGTCGTGTTTCCAAAGGGTGTTTTCCGGCCTCAACATAGACTATAAGTTTTTAGCGCAATTTTAAATTTTTATTTAATTCAGCTTTAGAAAAACCTCAGCTGAATAAGGTATCTATAATAAAAATTGTAAAATTTTTCGGAAATTTTTTTGATTCAGCTGTAACTTTGAACGCAAATTTTAGCACGTTTTTGTTCCGTGCTAGAAATGAATAAATTAAAGTACTCTTTTCGAAACAAAGTCAAACGTTTATGTGATGTTAACGCGATTTCAGTATTGGTTTTTTTTGTATTAAAGGGCATTTAAGTTTAATTTCTTTGTCTACAGTTGGTTCCTTAAACAACTAATGATATATTATGTCTTTTTGTTTTTCAATATCTCTTCTCAACTGGGGTTTTACTGATGTCTTTTGTTAAATGAACTATACTTTTTCTTTTCTTTGATAGATATTTATGGTTATCTAGATTATGTGCACGTCTTTGCCAGAACGCACTGAGTTTTCCTATGTTTGTCTCGTCGACAAACCCAAATTTCTATGCCGCTTAAGGCAGACTTTCTCTGTCTTTTTTAAGCTTTTTTTGTTAAAGCAATCAACCCATGATACGTATGATCTCGTTTTTCGCTAAATCATTCTTATTATATTTTGTTGTCTATTAGCTAGTATGCCTACTTATACACAATGTTTTTCGTTAAGCATTGTAGATTAACCCTAAGACAGGATCAGACATCATAAGTGCCTATGCATGTTACAGATCTGTTTGCCTCTATATAAATATATATATCTCTAAGATTATAAAACACAACATAAGCTTAAATATGATACATCTACTACACACACATATACTTTATATTATGTATATCGCTCGATCTCCGATCTGGTATTTTATATTTGCGCGCCATTTTGGTTTGTTAGTTCTATTCTCGGGATGTTAACTGAGGAGGAGGAGAAGGAGGGACATGCTTTTTTAACCGTTTCTTACATATTTAGAATTTACCAAATAAAAATTGCTTTGTCACGTACTATGCCGCTATGTGGGTTGCCGGCGGCAGCACATACGAATAGAGGCCGGCAGCGGAGCCGGGCGGTGCGCCGGCTATCAGAGTTGTAGGTATGTGGTGAGTGGCAGCTATTGTGGCCGCATTGTTCATGTAATGATGTTGTTGACTGGCTGCTGCTGTATGGGGATTCTGGTGTTGGGGCTGTGGTTGTTGTTGCGCCTGCTGTTGTTGATGCAGCGCCTGGGCAACATAATGTTGATAGTGTTGCTGTTGCGCCGAGGGTGGTGCCTGTTGCAAATGTTGCTGCAGCTGCTGTTGCGTATGCTGGGGATTATTGACCGCTGCCGCCGCTGCTGTTGTTGTAATGGGTCAGGTTGGTGTTGACATTAGAAACTGTTGATGCTGCTGATGATGGTGTTGCTGATGCTGTTGGTGTGGCTGCATTTCACGTTCGATTTTTTTACTAAGTAAATCATGCCTTGATTCCATACCCGCTCCTCTGTAATAAGGACATAGCAATTGTACAACATATTATTAGTAATGTCTATGTAATTGTATGCAGTTTAAGTGAAGCTAGTTTCTATAATGTTTAAATGAAAATATAATATTACGAAAGCTTATATTTAGTTAAGAAGTTCAATGAATAAAGCTAAATTTTGTGCATAAAATAAACGAAAATGATCAAATAAAAGTGAATAAATATATTGACTACTGAAATAAAAAGTAAATATTTTTGTTTTGATTAAATGAAGCAAAAATCCAGACAAGTGATAGCCTAGACCACTCCGATATAGCGATGGCCTGAAAACAAATATAGTCAAGTCTATTTTAAACACATTTATCTAGTTTTATTAGCGCTTTCATGTTATGTCTTATACACCATTTGCATATACGAAGAAAATCCGCCGGAATTTATATTCTACTGCCAAATTTAATAGGCAAGAAATTCGGAGGATTAAAATTCTAGAGAAGCATAGAGAAAGGGACCTAAGGCTAAAAAAGTTGCACTTTTTTGTGTGTGGACAACATCTGGGCATCGAATGGGACCGATCCCATGCTCCAAAAGTGTTCCCTCCCAGAGATATGCGCGTTTTATGAAAGTGATGGTACACCAAAGATACACGTATATAAATCTTTAAAATGGCTCTCCTGAACAAAACTGGTTTTTACCCTTAGGTCCCTTTCTATTTTGCGCGTCACATATGAGAGTGATGCGCTATTCACATATATAAATGAAATCTGTATTCATGGCAAGTAATTGTCGATATTGATATTTTACAACGCTCATACTTTCATAATTCAAACGATGAGATTCTTTGTTTTTTCTATTTTGTATTGTTATCGATCGGGTTTTCTAACTATTTCTTTTAATTTGTTTAGTAAGGACACTTAAGCTAATCGATCCGAATTTGTTTGCTGTCAGTCAGCAAAAATGTTGCATTGACACAACACCACTTGGAAGAAGCGTTTCGTCGAAGGTGAGAGAAGTTTTTATAGACCACATGTATATTTTGATAGTTTCTTTGCTACACGCTTTAAAACCAGTCAATTTGGTAACAGCGATTCTAGGAGACGACAAATTCGCACAATTTGATTTATTTTAAAAAGGCAGCATGGAAATGGAATTCATTTTTAAAATAAGTCTTGTGATTAATGCAAGCAGTCATATTGGAAAAAAAATTAGTATTGTAAGGTGACGGTTTAGTAATGAATTTACTAAAAAGTCTGCGAAGGCACAATCTATAGTTAATTTTCTCTCGCAACTCTAATCCCATGTGAAGCCTAGTATTCACCATAAACGAAATATTCGCTTAGTTGTCGTTCATTTGTGTCTACACGGAAAAATTGCCGAGTAGAGCATTGTAGAAAGAAACAGCCGTTGTGCATCTGCAAATAAAATATATTAATCATATTCATTTGAATAACCTTGAAAATGACTTAACAACATTTGTTTTTATTTTGCCAAAGCTTAAAGTTTCGTTGCAGGTGGCGAAAAAACCTTACATTGCTACGAGGGTTGCTACATATATTTCTGGCCCAGGCAACACTAAATATTGTCTGGCGCCATCTGAAATTTCCATTGGAAAGTTGGATTTTTTTTTAGCATAAACGTAGTCAGAGAGTTTTGACGTACGAACATCATTTGTGTTGATTACAGTGCCTTGAAAAAATCAATTTGGCAAAAAAATGGAATTAAATCGTGAAAATTTTCGTGCGATAATTGTTCACAACTTTCAACGTGGACTATCAAGCCAAGAGTGTATCGATGAACTTTAATCTTTGTATGGCTATGAAGCACCATTCTATAGCAATGTGAAAAACTGGTTTAATGAATTTAATCGTGGCCGACTCTCGCTCAAAGACGAAGATCGTGAAGGTCGTCCAAAAATGGCCGTTGTGCCAGACAACATTGATGTCGTGCGTGAACTGATTATGCAAGATCGTCATGAGCCATACTGTGAGATAGAGGCATCCTTGGGCATTTCTTACACCAGCAAACATTAGATATTGCGTGAACACCTGGCCGCAAAAAAAGATTTGTTCTCGTTGGGTGCCGCACAATTTGACACTCGCTCAAAAAAGGCTTGTGTCGATTGGTACAAAGAAATTTTGAAAAAATACGATCTCGGTGCTTCCAAAGACGTTTATAAGATTGTCACAGGTGACGCATAATGGATCTATGCGAATGAGCCCGACACAAAACAGCATTCGACCGTGTGGGTCTTTGAAGACAAGCCAAATCCAACGAAAGTTGTTCGTAGAAGAAGAACTTCGAAGCAAATGGTCGCCTGATTCTTCGGCAAAACTGGTCATGTGGCGACTGTTACGCTTAAGCAACGTAGGACTATCAATTGTGAGTGGTACACCACAATTTGTATGTCTGAAGTCTTCGGAGAAATTCGAAAAGCGAACAAGAGAAGACGAATCATTGTGCACCATGACAATGCGAGCTCTCACACATCGGCTCAAACCAGCGCCTTTTTGATCAGCCAAAACGTCGAATTGATGGTTCATCCACCATACAGATCTGACTTGGCACCCAATGACTTCATTTTATTCCCGCACATCAGGAAAAAATGCGTGGCCAACGATTTTTGTCGCCAGAAGATGCTGTTGAAGCGTTCTAAAACCATGTTTTGGAGGTGTCTCAATCGGAGTGGAAAAAGTGCTTCGACAATTGGTTTGAGCGCATGCTTAAGTGTATAAATCATGCTTGAGAATACTTCGAAAACAATAAAACCATTTTTAATGATAAATATACGCATTTTCATTATTAGGCCAGAAATATATATGACAGCCCTCGTTCCTTCCCAACGGACACCCTGTACTTATATATAGATATTTGAAAAATGTTATATTCGTACGGAACTGGCGTTAAAAAGTAGGTTGCCGCCAAGAAAAATACCGTACATGGCTCACTGATTTAAGACAACTTCCCCCTTTACTCCTAAGAGAATGTTGAGGGAATTAGGTAAGTAATACGACTAAATTTATATTTTGTAGGTTTCTAGATCTACGAGGGCGACCGCAAAACTAACTGGCCTGGCACATTTTCTGTTTTACTAGCAACTTTTTTTTTTGTTTTTTAAAAGCAATTTTTATAAGCCATCTGTCAAAATTTCCGACATATTTAATGATTATTTTCTTTGTTACAGGTGCTTGAAGTAAAGAGTTTCGTGCGGTAATTAAACACTTTTATATGAAAGGTTATACGCCACAATTAATCAAAGATGAATTGGATTCTGTTCATGGTGATAATGCACCATCATACTCCACCGTGAAATCCTGGGTTTAAACAATTTAAAATGGGTCGTTCAAGTACGGAAGATGAACAACGCTCTGAAAGACCTAAAAATGCTACTACTATTGAAAACATTAGAAAAATATTTAATGAAGTGACTAAATATAGTCGAATAAAGCTCAGAGAACTTCCTGATATTGTTAAAATACACGAAAAACAAGTTTGGAGTATTTTACATGATGAACTCCACATGAAAAAGCTATCCGCAAGATGGGTGCCGCGTTTGTTGACTTTGCCCCAAAAAATCGTCCGTTGGACCAACTCCGAGGAGCTTTTTAGCGATTTATCAGCGTAATCCAATAGAGTTCTTGCGCCGATTCATAACTGTTGATGAAGCATGGATCCATCACTACATCCCAGAATGCAAAGAACAGTCAAAACAATGGATAGAAGCGGGTAAAAGTGGTCCCAAGAAGGCGAAAACTGTTAAGTCAGCAGGAAGAGTAATGGCCACAGTATTTTGGGATGCAAGGGGTATAATATTTATTGATTATCTTGAGAAAGGAAAAGCTATAAATAGTGCATATTATTGTGCATTATTGGATCGGTTGAGTGAAGAAATCAAGATAAAACGACCGCATTTAGAAAAAAAAAGTTCTTTTTCATCAAGATAATGCTCCTTCACACACTGCATTTTTAACTCAACAAAAACTGGCCGAATTACGATTTGAAATTGCTCCGCATCCACCATATAGTCCAGATTTAGCTCCTTCTGATTATTTCTTGTTTCCAAATTTAAAAAAAATGTCTCGGTGGCAAAAAATTTTCGTCCAATAGCGAGGTTATTGCTGAAACTGAGGCATATTTTGAAGGTCTCGAAAAATCTTATTTTTCGGATGGAATTTAAAAACTTGAAAAACGTTTGATGAAGTGTATTGAGTTGGAAGGAAATTATGTTGAAAATTAAATAATAATAATTCCAAAAAAACGGTTCTTTTTATGTTAGGCCAGTTACTTTTGCGGTCGCCCTCGTATATGCATTAAATGCTGCAGTATAGACATAGTTTTTATAAGATGAATTCAATTCAGCTGTAAAATATCTCCCAAGAGATATAATTCAAATAGGCTTAACTTAATTGTTTACTATACATAAAGTTAAAGATTTGCAGATATGTATGTATAGTATGTAGTTCGTTTGTTTTCATTACATGAAAACTATATTAAATGAAATTTTCAAATATTTTTTTTCATGGCATAAGCCATGAAAACATCAACGTAATTTCAAAGTAAACGTATGCATTGTTATGCTACTAAAACCATTTACTATAGGGCTTAACTTTGGAAAACGTCTGAATGTGTGTGGGTGTGCATATGCGGCTATAACACTGAATGTGTGTATGCATGTGCGGCTATAACACTATATTACCGTCTGGTGAGTTTAAACGATTTTTAGAGTTTTTGCCGTGTTTCGAGTAGTTTTACACGCTATCTTTAAGCAGAGAAAATAACATGGACAAAAATACATTTGCCACGATTCACATATATATGTACGCAAACACACACACACCCACAGGGGCACACGTATGCGTATGCCGGACCATATTCTAGCACAACTCCCCATTTAACTATAAACATTAGGTATTAGTAACTACAGGATGTATTCAGCAGAAGTATAACAACATAATGCATTTTTTATAAGCCATGGTGTTTGGTAGCGAAGTTGTTGTATTGCTTGTTTTTCCTATGCTTGTCCTTCTTACTGCACGATTCCACAGCAAGAAAATTGAAAAACTAAATTTATGCTTTCTCATAGCCGTAGCTGCTGGTATGGGTGGTTTTTTTTTAGCGAGAATGCTCTGGAGAAAACAAGAAAATGCTGCAAAACGCCATGAAACTTATTTTCATCTATGTAGTTACCGGAATTTTAGTGTCTCGTAAGATATCAGTAACATATTTTTAGTATAAGCGTTCTTCTTTCGCGGTTGTAAAAATATAAGGTTAAATAGGGAGGAAATGCTTTTGCAACTCATGGGGAGGTAAAGCTAAAAACACAACGATGTTTTTTTTAAGAAAGAGCACAGATAGAGTAAAGAGTAACTGCGGATTGTGTAAAGAGGTGTTGTTCAAGCGGAATAGATTTTCATTGATAGTCTAAAAACAAGAATAAGTTAGATTATTTAAAGGAAAAACTTAACATAAAATCATTCTTGTATATTTTGCAATGTAAAGGAAAATCAGTTTTCCATATTAACTTCAATAATATTAGGGTATGGACCGTTTCCGTGCTTCCGGCATACGAAAAAAAATTGATTGAAAAAACTATTAAGAGAAAAAACTAAACATAAAATCATTCTTGTATATTTTGCAATGAAAAAGAAAATCAGTTTTCCATATTAACTTCAATAATGTTAGGGTATGGATCGTTTCCCGGCTTCCGGCATACGAAAAAAAATAGATTGAAAAAACTATTAAGAGAGGTGGAAAAGCTAAAGCTACTGTGCTGGCAATAAAGGCAATATTGCAGAAAATATATACCGATGAATACTATTATAAGATACAAACACAATAAAGTAACCCATTATAAAGAGCGGTCCAACTATAGCGCACGATGTTAATTGTAAATAAAACAAAAAGTTTTCAATGAATTACATTAATCTATGCAATTAAGTGCTCGCCACGGCTTCGGTGGCATACCTCCTTCCGATGGTCCATATTTGCAATGGCTCTAAGACATAATGGAGGCTCAATGTCATAAATTTGCCGAATTATTTCAAATTTAAGCTCTTGAATTGTTCTTGGCGTCTTGAAGCACATTTTGTCTTTTAAATATCCCCCAAGGAAAGAAGTCCAACGGTGCCAAATCACAAGTTCGTGTCGGCCAATTACCAATGCCATGGCGTAATTTCATTGTAACATTTTTTTGTTGTCTGTGTGACAAGTAGCACCCCTGCTAGAACAACATATCATTCGGGTTCATCTTTTCAAGAAGTCCGATATCATCTCGCGAAAGCGAACACTATTCACTGCTTGGCCGACCTCATTTTCGAAGAAGTACGGCTCGATGACAGAACGAACTCGGCGAGCAGGCACAGGTGTTTTCACAGACTAAGTTTGTCGAAAGTTGTGCACAATTCTCTCTGTGTACACATTGGGTCTATTATGCTAACCAAAAAAATTAGGAAGCACAATAAAAGCATTTTGATTTAAACGTCCATTTTTGTAAATGGCTTTAACAATCTTAACGCGCTGCTCAATTGTACACCTCTCCCCATGATGAATTTATCAAACGCTGAAGCAAAGAAATGTTTCGTTAAGGTGTGACTCACAACTAACAACTTGCATTATGAATGGACCACCCTTTATTATTGGTATTTACAGAAAAACTACCAATTCTATATAAGGGATGATCCAAGTAGAGATACTTTTTTTAATAGCCTTTTTTCACAGATCACGTGTGAGTGGTGTCATGCTGTCCTGTTGTTTTTGTTTAGTATTGTTTGGCATTTCATCATGGAAAGACTTACACGCCTGAACAACGTTTACAAATCGTTCAACTGTATTACGAAAGTTCACGTTCGGTGAGGAATGTGTTTCGTGCACTTCGTTCAACTTATGGTCAACATAATCGGCCTACTGAGCGTACTATTCGCAACACCATCACCCATCTTGAGTCCCAGCATTCATTATTGGATAATATTCGACCGAATAGACCACGTCCAGCACACAATGAAGAAAATGTAGCGGCCGTAGCTGAGAATGTACACCAAGACCGTGGAGAGTCGATTCAGCGCCATCCACAGCAACTCAGACTGACGTATGGAACGACTTGGCGCATTTTACGTCGAGATCTTAAATTGAAAGCATACAAAAAGAAAAGTTCCAAGAAGATCCGACGTTTTCGAGCTAAATTTTGTTCAGCGAATGGGTATGTAAACAAGCAAAATTGCCGCATTGGGGACGAAGAGCAACCAGAAGAGGTTCAAGAGCTGCCACTTCATCTAGAAAAAAACACGGTTTGGTGTGGTTTGTAGGCCGCTGGAATCATCGGTCCATATTTCTTCAAAAGTGATGCCGGTGAGAACGTAACCCGTCAATGGCGACCGTTATCATGACATGATAACCGACCATTTGATGCCTGAAATTGAAGCTCGTGATCTCGGCGACATTTGGTTTCAACAAGACGGCGCCACTTCCCACACATCGCATCAATCAATGGATTTATTGAGAGAACACTACGGTGAGCAGATAATTTCACGTTTTGGGCCGGTCGATTGGCCACCAAGATCGTGTGATATCACATCGTTAGACTTTTTCCTGTGGGGATATGTAAAGTCTAAAGTTTATGCGGACAAATCCGCTTCTATTCAGACCTTGGATTAAAACATCACGCTTGTCATTCGCCAGTTACCAGTCGAAATGCTCGAACAATTCATCGAAAATTGGACTCAACGAATGGACCATCTGAGACGTAGCCGCGGCCAGTATTTGATAGACATACGAGTAATCTTCAAAAAATAAATGCCAAAGAATGTTGTTTCAAATGAAAATGAACATTCCCTATTCAATTTGAACTTTCTGTGTTTTTTTCTTTAAAAAAGTAGGGAACCTCGAAATGGATCACATATTATTAGCTGCATTCTAAAGTGGCTAAAAAACGAATAAGAGTGATTTTTTTTTATAAAAAATCAAACATGTCATACCCTGCTTTGTAATAGTATAGGAAGACCCTAACTCATAAAGAATAGTTTTGGAGTAGAAGAAAAAAAAACGTTATAAATCCGGTAATAATATAAACCAAATCTTTGTACTTAAATATACATTTTATGAAAACATAAGGTGTTATACAGAGTTACAAATTTTTAAAAATAAGTTTACTTTTTATAGATTTTGTACGAACAAGCGTTTTTCGTACAGACATTTAACGGAAACAACTATGAGTTGGGGCCTTTTTATATTAAGACAACGAATCATCGGCGAGTTCGTAGGGTCATCTGCACGAGATGGGATAAGTGAAACTATAAATCAACTCAATCTATTAGCTCAAAGAAATTTTAAACATTTTAACAAAGGTTTTAGGTTTAACCTTATTTCTTGAAGGGTTCGTTATTGTTTAATTATACTTTATTGATTCTGTTTTTTTTGTTGTAATAATTAATAGTTTTTAATTGTCTGTTTTTGACGAATTCGCCAATGATCCCTTTTGTTGTTTTATTCTCCTTTGAGAAACATGCTTGCCGTGTTAGCCTTAATTTTGTTCAATCAAGATTACCATATTGCAAACTAAGCTAGTTACCTCAAAAGAACACTGTAATTGATAAAAATTAGCTAGCCAAAATGCCCGAAAATCGAAAAAAAAATTGCTAGCTGAATTAAAATTAAAAAAAAAAAATATTATTAAATATACGTAGTAAAACTGATATTGTCGACATTTCAACAAAAAAAAACATTTATAGAATCGTATAACACAGTACATTATTTTTCAGGTGATTGATTTGGGACTCAATTCTGATAATTGTTTGTGAAAGTAGCCCCAAAAAGAAGAACTTCTGCATCATTCGTTTGGTCAAGTTACATCAAATAATAATTAGTTTAAAGTTAGTAAGTATCGTATAGGGGAATTTGTCACGTTTTACGATCTTTTGTTTGTCATAACTCGAGAACCATTAGTCCGAATAAGATGAATCAAATTTAAAAAACTAAAAATTCCAATTCCTTTTATCCGTTCACGCAACGTTTCGTAGTTATAAATAAATCTATGAAGAAAAACAATATTTTTTGCCTAAAAAATTAGAGTTTTTTTTTAATTCATAAAAAATACAAAACGGTAAAAAGTGTCAAGTCCTATTACTTTCGCGTAAAGCCACATAACCTATGAACAAAATGAGACATCAATCGTGAAAATCGATTTACGCGTTTCGCTTTTATGTACAATTGAGTGAAGGTATGAATTTCGAAAATTTGCTCGAGATATGTACAAAATTCTTTGGAAAAAAACGTTGATGACTTTTTTATGATTCTCATAATTTAAAAAAAAAGTAATAAATAAAAGATTATCAAAGGAATTGGAATTTTCAATTTTTTTTAAATTTGTTTCAGCTTATTCGGACTAGTGGTTCTCGAGTTATGACAAACAAAAAAAAACTCAAACGACACAAATTCCTTTATACGATACTTACTAACTTTAAATTAATTATTAAATTATTATTTGATGTACCTTGACCAAACGAATGATGCAGAAATTCTTCTTTTTGGGGCTACTTTCACAAACAATTATCAGAATTGAGTCCCGAATTATGTGTTGTACTGTGTAATATTATAGGGTTTGCTGAATTGTATGGTATGGATATCTTACATTTTAAAGGAAACAACTTCAGCTGCATTTTGTCCAACCCAATGTAAGCGCTGAGTTAAAATATCTTTCGATCACCCTATTGTCATTTAAAGCGCAAAACCAACTTAAATTTCAATGAAGTTTTTTTTACAGTTTGCCCTAGCATGACACACACCATCACACAATATGCGTGCTACACGCATACGAATTACATAGTTTATTTACAACTTTGCTGGTTATCCATTCTTACTATTCAGCTCGTGCTAAATACAACCGCATTCAAGGGTTAGTTGTTCGGTTGTAAATAGTAATAAAAGACCATGTACGTATGTATGTGTGAATGGGGTAGCACAGTAATAATAACAATAAAAAACAACAATACGCAAAAACCCCAAGAATATATTGTGTGCCATAGTAAAAATGAAATCATGTAGTCACGACAAATTGTTGCAAAATTGCTAAGTACGAGTATGGCGAGCGAGCGGTGGCAAGAGACCATGTTTTATTTGTTGCTGCGAAGGTGGGGATTTTCATGCTGGCCTTTTCCTATTCATATACATGTTTGTACATATGTATGCGGTTTTCCTTCGATATGTAGCAATGGCTGTAGTCAGTGTATGCCACAGAAATAGTATTACATTAAATATTTATAAAAGTAAATTATAGCCACTGGGAATTAAACAAAATAAAACGTTCCATTTGATAGCGTGCAACTAAGAACAGCGTGTTATGTTTGAGTCTTCTTTTGTATTGCATAGTAATTTTATTGTTTTATTCAATTTTTATAATAGTTAATGCCTTCTATTGAATATTGTATTCTGTACAATATATAATTGCATTTTTAGTGATTTTGAAAAGGAGATAGCAAGGACTTTTTTTTAAAGTAGAACATCAATTGTTTTGCTACACTCAGAGAACTGATTTGTTGTCACAACCGATTTTTTTTTCCAACCGAATGTTGGTGGTTGCAAGAACTATCCATGTATTCCATCTTTCGAACCGAATTTTTGTTGGGTAGACATCAATTTTCGGCAGAGGGAACTGACACTTTCGGTTGAAGAAAACAAGTATTGGTAATCCTAACAGCTTAAGCAGATAATTGGAACTGAATTCGAAAATGTATTGGTTGTTTTAATTGATTGTTGGTTTTAAGTACTTTTTGAAAACATGTAATATTTTACAGCTTTGCGATGGGTCAACTGAAAAAAATTAATTAAGGTTGATGAAAATATTTATTGTCAAGCGTTGGGTAGTCGTAACTCGGAAAAATAAGTCGCCTCCAAAAAAATTTGGTTGTTGTTTTGAATAGTAAACAGGTCTATCTATGGAGGCCTATCTGAGAAAGTCTCAGTTGTATCACTAAATTACAGTTAAGCCTGTTTCCATATTTGGAAAATATTTTTTTATTTATAGTTCGTTTATTTACAATCTGACCGATTTATTTTTTAATTTTATAAATATTTTGCGTATTTCGAAATACGAGAATGTTTTCGTCGTAAACAAAGGCTGTGTTGTACTAGAACCAATAAAGTGTAATAGGGTTTATTTGTTAATGTCGGAATGAACAGAGTTTGGTTACTACAAAGAACTAACCTGTTGTCGCCACCAATAAAGTATAAAGTACATGTACATCACAATTGGTTGGTTGCCACAACCACCAGTTGTCGCACCCCAAAATTTAAACGTAATTCGGTTTGTATAACTATGTTTTTGGCTGTGAATATCGTAATATGGTTGTAGCAACCATTATATGATATTTCCAACCATGTTACCATCAATACTTTGAAAAGTTGGTTGTTGCAACAAAAATTCGGTTTAGCTAACCGAATTTTTGTAGTTCGGAACGATTTCCGTCTAATATTTTCTCTGTGTGTATAAAAGGCAGAGAAAATGTTTGTCAGGTATCAAGTGGGTATCTTTTCCAACAGTACCTAGAGAGCATATAAATGTAAGGTTTGAATAAGGATATTGTGAATGAAGGATAAGGATATTGGAAGAAAGTTATCGAAGAGCAATTTTCGAAGAAGGTGGGAATGTTCGTTCGACTTTTAAATAAAATCAACACAGGTTAAGTATTATTCGTTAGACAGTAGCTCCATGAAGATTCGCTCACTAATCGACTAACTGCATTTTGGCCAAAATAATTTTTTCGACTCTTTGCTGTATCGTATTTGCTTTTACGAATACTTATTTCATTAGCCTTTATAGCCTAATAAAGATCAACTTAAATATACAAGTTTCTGTAGCGCACAAAATTGGAGAGGCAGCAGGGATCTTAAAGGTCTACAAGATGATGGAGATAACATTTTATGTTTTCTGGACATCAAAGCGAGCAGTAGACGTCCAGAATATCCATACATTTTAAGCCCATATACATGATTGTTACTGTCTGGACTTGTCCATAGAACACTTTTTTTTAATTTGAATGAAACTAATCGGAAACAAAATAGTTTCTGTCTTTTTATTGTACCTGTTCCTATGACTATGTATGTATGCAAACCAAGCTAAGGTGTGCGTGTAAAGTTTCGTGGGCAATTGTGTGAAGAAAACTTGAAAAGTGAGGTTTACAACAGTAGTTCTCATTCTTTTGGGGAGAGCCTGGCCATATAGAGTTCGGTTTTACTTTCAACAATTGCAGCAAAGCTTTCTGAAGAGGGTTGTCACAGACCCGAAATCATGGTAAAAGCAGTGTGCAGCCACGAAAATCAATGTCACTTTGCCATTTTGTAAAAAACTTGTCTTCTATTTAAATACAGAAGCAAGAGGTCTTGAGTCGGTTAATCCCTGTTCATTGTGTTTTAAATAGTTGTAAGATTTCTAACGAAGTTTTACCTAATCTTAGCACTTTTTAGGTTTTTAGAACATTTTTCGATTTTACCTATGTTTACCTATGAACGCAGTACGACATCATTTCTTGACAATTTAACTAGGAAAAATAAGTTATTTTAATAGTTAAAATTTTTAATTTAAATGGTTTATCAACGTATGACCTTCTACGAGTAGTGAGAAATAAAAAAATGCATAATTGTAAATTCCACCTTGACCTTTAATTCCTCAATAACTTCTGTAACCGATTTTATTGAAATTTTTGAATAACAAAATTACTAAAATATCTCTTTCATATCGTTTCAGTAGTTACAGAGTTTTGGCCAGCAGAAAACGATTTTGAGCCACTGTGCGGCGAGCGGTATTGTACCATAATTAAATGACTTGATATGGGCGACATTTGGGGTTATTCGGACGCTTAATAGGCGGCTGAGGTAATTCAGCAGAATAAAAGCTTTAATCATACGAACTTTTAAAAAAAAATTGCAAATTAAAATTTTACAAAGTAAGTGCATTGAAAACGTTGCGGTTTTAAAAAATATTTTTAGTCAAATTAAAAACTGATAAAAAAAAATAGTTAAGAAGAAGGAGAAATAACCACTACTTTATGAAAATCAATTACCAAGTCTGCCAAAAATACAGATTAAAGGAAAATTTAACAAATTCAGCAAGCAAAAGAAGTGCTAAATGATAGAAATAAAGAGCACAACTAAGTTTTATCTTTTCCATAAGTTAATTAGGTAGAAAAATATTAATAATTTATTATAAAAATTAATTGAACAAGTGTTGCATAAACTGAAAAACCACAATTTTGATATTTTTTTTTGAATAGTTGTTGCTTTTTTTGGGGGAAAAGTACAAAAAAACAATACATACGTCTCTAAAAAGATGGTTTTGGTGCTGTATTGGATGAAGTTGGTGCTGTAGTGAATTTACAACAACAGTCGTAGGCTGTGGTTGTAGTGGTGGTGGTTGTGGTAGTGGTGGTAGTAGTGGTGCAGTTGAACGATTACTATTAACAATTGTATTTGTTGCATTGTTATTACTTAAAATTGCTGTTGCTGTACTATTATAGTTATTATTGTTATTATTATTAGTATTGTTGTTGTTGGTGCTTTGATTATTAAAGTGAACGGAGCCTAGAGACGATGGCGCCGCCGTTGTCATCACGGACATGGGAGTTGGTGGAGCCTGGTGCTGCTGGTGATGCAACTGTTGTTGGTGGTGATAGTTAGGAGCAGCACAATTTATAAATTGTGATGTCGCTATAGTTTGACCTGCTGCCGACACTGGTGGTGGTGGTGGCAACATAATCTGTTGATGATGATGATGCTGCTGTTGCTGATGGTGCGGAGCAGTCGCGAAAGCAGCAGTACTAGGGTAACCATTCAAGATCACCAATTGCGGTCCATTCGAGGGCGAGGGCGTTAGCATAGCCGTGCCTGTAGGGTTTATAAGGGTCATTGTGGGTGGATTGATAGCGGTCATATTATTTAAAATTTTGTTGGCATTGCCATGACCGGTGTGATTTGCCGCACCATTTACTATGTGGGCCATGGAGCCATCGTTAATCATTTTGGTTTTGGCAAATTCAATGCGTATGGAGCCACGGTCCGATGAGAGCAGATATTTGCCCTGCAACTGTTGCATGGCTGTTGCGGCGCTAGAGGCGTCTTTGAATTCAATAAACGCCACTGGATGGTTGGCATTTGCTGCTGCTGATGATGGTGATGATGATGATAGCGTTGCTGCATTTCCGGTCGTTAGGGTATTATGGAAATACGGCAGCTGTTGCTGTTGACCATTAAAAGCGGCTGCTAAAGTGTTGAAAGAATTTGTGCTACAACTTGTCGATGGTGATGAAGATGTTGTTGTTGTTGTTGAATTATTGGATGTGTTAGAATTGTTATTGTTTTGGTTGTTGTTGAAGTTTGTTGTATTATTACAATTGTTGGTGTTAATATTGGTGATAGAAGTAGTGGTAGTAGTAGGAGTAGTAGAAGAAGTGATATTGTGCGTACCTTTCGTGTGCATTCGTAGGCGACAAAAGCCAGGCATACTGTGCATATAATATATATTTTTTTTTGATTGTTATATTTATTTTTACGGTATATAAATAATTGTTTCGAGTGTGAGCGTGTGTGTTTTTTCAAAATATTTAGTTAGTTAGTAATTTAAAGAAAAACATAAAATGATACAAATATTTTTATAATTTTCGTTTTAAGTATTTGTGTTCGGTTTTGCATGGTGTATAGAGAAAAAAAAACATCAAAAGAATATAGAACGAAATTAATTGATATGTAAATACTAAGAAGACATTATTGTATGTTATAGGCGAGAAACTGACAGCTGAGTTAACAAAGTGTTTTGTAAAGATTTCACTTCGGATGGAAGTGGACAGTGAACGTTATATTTTTGTAAAAAAAACTTCATGTACATTGTTGAACATATGATCGTATTTTTTTCTTTAAAAAACTTAATGAACTTTACTTGCGTTTAATATCGTATCTGCAACTATTCTAATGCTAGCTTGGTTAATTCTTTTTACGAAATACATTCAATTAATTGCTTGATAAAGTAAATGTTTTGAAAAAATTAAATAATGTTTCGAACTAGGCTGGCTGAAATGTTCCATTATGAGGAGTTATGTAGACGTTAATAGGTATTTCGGTAAAACTGTGCCAATTTAAAGATTTTTAAGCGGCACCAAAGTTTTAAAATAGAGGCATTACAGTTACCCTTATTAAGCTGGACAAAAAGCGAAAACGGTTGTGAAAAATGTTAGGTTTTGCAGAGAATTATTCAGCTGAATTGGGCCATTTAAAGTACAGGGTGAAGCGCGGTAATTTGCTTTTTTGCACTGCAGGCTGTGTTGGTCGAAGAGGGTGGAGAGTGTACGTGGCTTATAGCGACGGGAGATTTGTATTCGTTGCCATCATGCATTAGACACATGAGGAGAGCTCATTTTGTGTTGGAGCGTATTTTTCAAATGCGCACTCAATTATTGCAGTGCAGCATGCTTTTCGTTTACGATTCGCTGTTCCCCTACGCGGACGTATTCCTGGACGGCAATCAATTGTAAATTGGGTAACTTCATTGAGAACAGCAGGAAATGTGTCATGTGTACGAAGGGGACCTGAGAGAAGGATTACGACACCGCAGAACATCGTGAGAGTAAGAGCAGCAATCTCCAAAACGCCCTGCTCGGCAGCAATCACTTGCTCTTGGCACTTCCAGATGCTTTTTAGCCGGATCTGAGGCAATGCAATAAGAGGATACATGATTCCAACAGGATGGTGCCACTGCACACACAGCAAGGGTTACCAGGCATTGTTTTAGGCAAATGTTTCCAGCATGGCTTATCACTTTGAAAGGTGATGTGAACTGGCCGGCACGCTCACCGGACTTAGCTCACCTTTGGGGTTACCTAAAGTCGAAGGTGTATATAAACCGGTCCAACACCTTGAAAGACCTAATTAACATTATTGTGGCTGAAATTGGTAGAATACCAGTCGACATGCTTGTTAGAGTTCATGAAAACTTCAGAAAATGTATGCAGCAGTGTGTGGATAGCGAAGGTCGACATTTGAAAGATACACTATTTAAAACTATGTACGAGGGCGACCATAAAACTAACTGGCCTGGCACATTTTCTGTTTTACTAGCAACTTTTTGTTTTTGTTTTGTTTTTAAAAGCAATCTTTTATAAGCCATCTGTCAAAATTTCCGAAATATTTAATGATTATTTTCTTTGTTACAGGTGATTGAAGTAAACAAGTTTTATAATTTTTGAAAAATGGAAAATAAAGACTTTCGTGCGGTAATTAAACACTTTTATATGAAAGGTTATACGCCACAATGAATCAAAGATGAATTGGATTCTGTTCATGGTGATAATGCACCATCTCCATCGTGAAATCCTGGGTTCAACAATTTAAAATGGGTCGTTCAAGTACGGAAGATGAACAACGCTCTGGAAGACCGAAAACTGCTACTACTATTGAAAACATTAGAAACATATTTAATGAAGTGACTAAAGCTAGACGAATAAAGCTCAGGGAACTTGCTGATATTGTTAAAATACAAGAAAAACAAGTTTGGAGTATTTTACATGATGAACTTCACATGAAAAAGCTATCCGCAAGATGGGTGCCGCGTTTGTTGACTTTGCCCCAAAAATCGTCCGTTGGACCAATTCCGAGGAGCTTTTAGCGATTTATCAGCGTAATCCAATAGAGTTCTTGCGCCGATTCATAACTGTTGATGAAACATGGATCCATCACTACATCCCAGAATGCAAAGAACAGTCAAAACAATGGATAGAAGCTGGTAAAAGTGGTCCCAAGAAGGCGAAAACTGTTAAGTCAGCAGGAAAAGTAATAGCCACAGTATTTTGGGATGCAAGGGGGTATAATATTTATTGATTATCTTGAGAAAGGAAAAGCTATAAATAGTGCATATTATTGTGCATTATTGGATCGGTTGAGTGAAGAAATCAAGATAAAACGACCGCATTTAGAAAAAAAAAGTTCTTTTTCATCAAGATAATGCTCCTTCACACACTGCATTTTTAACTCAACAAAAACTGGCCGAATTACGATTTGAAATTGCTCCGCATCCACCACATAGTCCAGATTTAGCTCCTTTTGATTATTTCTTGTTTCCAAATTTAAAAAAAATTCTCGGGGGCAAAAATTTTTCGTCCAATAGCGAGGTTATTGCTGAAACTGAGGCATATTTTGAAGGTCTCGAAAAATCTTTTTTTTCGGATGGAATTAAAAAACTTGAAAACGTTTGATGAAGTGTATTGAGTTGAAAGGAGATTATGTTGAAAAATAAATAATAATAATTCCAAAAAAACGGTTTTTTTATGTTCGGCCAGTTACTTTTGCGGTCGCCCTCGTAATTTAAAAATTCCCTAACTGTTCAATGTAATTAAAATATAAAATAAACTTTTCTATGGTTCATATTTTTTTTATTTCATTCCCAAATAAGCAAAAAACTGCGCTCCACCCTTTATTATACAATCAATTATATAAGAAGAAGAAATCTAATTGAGCTCTATGTCACGTAAACTGAATTGTATGTTTTACCCGAAATTATGCTTTTTTTTTGTATGTTAACCTTAAATTTTGTTCCTTAAATCGAAACTATTTTCAATTCATCTTAACAGGAGCAAATGTAATTGAAAAACTTACACAAACTTATATTTTTTGTAAGAATTCCTAAGCTTAATCGTTTAGCTTTTATGGCCAGTTGAATGTTATCGGTAAGGCAAATACTTTTTTAAAGTTTCTAGGTTTCAAAAGTATTATTTCGTACAACATTTTTCACCTGAAATAGTTTTTATTTTGAATATAACCTTAAAATTATGTTCGTTTAAACGATTTTCAATTCAGATTGGCAAAGAAATTAATTTATTTGCAAAGATAACTTAAGTTTAACTTTTAATAACTGCTACATTTGATTTATTGGCCAAAAACAGAATCGAACAAGCTGTTTATGATGTAAAATAATTTGTGATTTTAAACATCATGGGAAAAAGGTGTTAAAAACCCCCACCAGCAATGATTGGTTCAAAGCTAAGCAGTTTAGAGTACGAGTATGTAATTTAACATTAGAAACACTTGCAGTGCGAGTACTTATATTAGCATACGAGTACTTAATTTCGTGCAAGAGTGCCTTATTTCATACATTCAACAAATTTGTAACTTATAATTTTTTTTTAGAAAGTCTTTTCATCAACTGTCAATTTCTCTTCATATATATTTTTAGTATCATTTTGCAATGGTTGTGCATTTTGGAAGATATGAACAACTTAAAGGATGGTTTTGGTTTGCATCTCTTTGTTTTTTATCGATCAATAACAGTAAGTGCAAGGTTTTCCTTATTGAACTTTTTCTTCGGTGTTTTTACAAAATCTCTGTGATTTATTGTTCATGGGATTTCAATTGTAATAGATTATTCTTCAAACTTACCTAGAGAAAACTTCTTTCAGCTCGTGCTCGGACACAAACTGTCCCAAGTTGGCTACAAACAATGTCGAACATGGTGCATTGGCAGCCAAAGGTGGATTATTGGGATGCGTTGCATTATTTGTAGAACCAGCTGGGCTCGCTAGAGCGGGACTTGATAAAAAAGGATGATGTGCATGTGGACCACCCGAAGGTGGGGCGCCACCACCGGGACCGGAAGCGGCACCGACCGATGGCAAACCGGCGGCAGCAGCTGCTGCAGCAGACATGTGCATAGTAGGATGTATAGCTGTAGTTGTTTGATGGTGTTGCGGCATAGTCATTTGAGTCTAAACCGAGAAAAATGTATTAATACACTCTTTACTTTACATAGACCGCTTCGGTTGGAGGTTGTAGGTACTTACTTGATGCATAGGCTGTTCCATAACTTTATCTGTATTTAGTCAAAGATAAGAGCGTACTGGCACTTGAGGATGCAGTGCCGGATGTACTAAAGTGGCATGTTGCAAGGCCGCTGCGCCTGGTAGTTCAGCGGCTGCCGCCGAATAGGCTAACGGATGATGCCATAACTCGGGTCCGCCCGGAAAGAAGGGACCGCCCAAATCTACATGTTGGTTATGAGAGAGAAAATAATTGTCTTTTGTTAAAAAACAATCGAAAACGAGAAGAAGGGGAAAAACAAATATTTGCGATAAATTATCAATAGTAAAAAATAAATTCAATATTATTTGTTTTGGTATTTATTGACAGTTTTGATTCTTTTTAGTTGTTATTTGTTGTTTTAAACTTTCAAAGGAAAACAGAAAAAAATACGATTATCATTCTTATTTGGTAGAGGTTAAGACAAATAAAAGAACATTTCTTTTGAGAAAAAAAAACGAAGAAATAAAAACTGGCTAAGAAAAAAGATTTAGAACATTTTTCGGCAGTAGACACTTATTTACACATTTGGGTGTTCAGGTATGTAGAGAGAGTAGTGGCATGATAAGCATAGTAGTGGTAAAAGTTGATAGGAACCGAAACTACTGTAAAGATTCTAATTTAACGCAAGTGTAGCGAAACCATTGAACAACAGATAATATCACTCCGAATGGACACGCTGTAAATATATCTTTCGTTGATTCTACTAATGCTATCAGAAAAACATCTCAGCTCATTCCTATTGATAAACTTTACACTTATTAGTAAGGTTTTCATAAAACAAAGGCCTTTTAATCAGCTTCGAAGTGGGGTTTATGGTTAAGCTTATTTGTGGGGATGTGCATAGATCAAAAATCTTAAAACTCTGGATGAATTGATAAAAAAAAAAATTACCTCAAACGCATATATTTTTGGTTTCGATTCAAAAAAAAACGTTTGTATATATGGACCTCTATTGTCCAATTTAACCTAAGCTTATTTTTGGCCATGCAAAATTTGAGCGTGAGAGGGGTTAACTTGTAGTCTCTAAATATGCAGTTTCTTTAATAGGGAGAGACCTTTGTGTGAGAGCTATTCAAAATTATTTATGTGGCATAAATTATTTATGCGGCCCCATTTAACCAAAGTTAATTATTCGTTGTAGAATGCCAAATATGAGCGTGGCCGGGTTTAATTTGTGGCTTCCAGAGCTGCAGATCCTCTAAACGGGAGGGACTATTGTGTGCGGGCTATTAAAATATATTGATTTGGTCCCACATGGACCAAGTTCAACATTCTTGAATTGAAGAATGTACCAAGTTTCATAGAAATCGTTTCATAACAGCGACCTGTACATTAACTACAGTGATAGATGGAAGGACGGACAGACGGACATCGGGGAACATTTAGAGAATCTGAATTAATCGGTAAACTTAATATCGCGTCAATCTCCATTTTTCAAGGTGTACCGAACATCAGCACGAACCACGGTGTGGTGTACGATATAAATATATGTAAAAACTAATGGGCGGCTTAACAACACGTTTTCTGTATCGTGACGTATGCCTTCCTCGAATAGGCATTTGTCAAGGACAGCGTGGGCTATGCAACATTTGTATGCCAAGGACTTTTCAAGTACTAAAAATAAATAAATAAATACATTTTCAATGTGGAAACAAAGTTATTTGAACGACAAAATACCTTACGCTTGCGTTCACTCCTATAATTATAAATTTCCCTGTGCCCACTTTTCTATCTCAAACTTACTGTAGCTTAATTACTTTGATTTAAGAAAAAGGATAAATAAAGTCGCATCTCTCCAAAAAATGAAAATGTTACTACACTTATCATACCAAAAACTCTCTGAAACCTGTACGTCTCTGTAGTTTTTGACATTGCGAATACTCGTACTTAACACAAAGCCAAAGCTTTAAGTTTGTTGCTTAAGTCTTTTGTTTTGAACTCATCTAGTATCTCCTTGTTGAGGAGTGAATTCGACATTCTTTTCATTTACTTTTGTGAGAGAGTATGTGTGTGTGTGATGGTGTGAGACAGTTATTCCAAGTGTGTGTACAGGTGTACGTATGTGTGAGTGTGTGGTACACGTGTCAAAAATGTGTTCTTGATTTTGTTTTTTTTTATTTCTTTGTTGAGAGGGAGTAAGAGGGTAGTTTCGTGAGTGAATTGGTGAGAGAATATATCATTTTCAGTTTCAAGTGCTGACCATATTCAATGCTTTGGATTTGGTAGTTGTTGTTGGTTTTTTTTTTAGTAAATATGTAAAGTAGAGAGATTGTTTTGGTTTCTTAACAGATTCTTGATTTTTCGGTATTTTTTTAGATTTCTGATAGAAAAAAATACTTTGAAGTGCTTTATTAAAAAGCCATAATTGTTGGTAATGTTCTTTTGGTTAGCTGAAAAGTTTGTTAAACTTTTCCGGCATTAGATATACTTAAACAACAGAAATTCATTGAAATAAAAATGAAATGAAACTGAGAGAAAGGTATAAGTGCGCTGTTTTATCCGATAACAATTTGTTTTGTAATATAAACCAAATTGTTATTACTCATTTTATGACAGATATTAACAAAAACATAAAGTCCAACTAATAAATACAACAAAACTACAGCAATCAGAATAAGAACGAAATTAAAAAAAAAAAAAAAACATAAAATTAAAGACTACTGTTAACTAAAAAAAGAAAAGTTTTTGTTTGGTTTTTGGTTGTTTTTACTTAAATTTTACTTACGTCCAGTGAGTGGGTGCATCAATGCAGGATGTGAGGCTGTTGTCGCTGTATTGGGCTGTGGTTTGGGTTTGCTCACTTTCGTGTTACTCTTGGCGAATTCCAAGCGTATTGTTTGGGGCATATCGGGATCGAAGCGTACACCCTGCTGTAAATTTAATAATACAGCGGTATTGGTATTTTTTTTCTCAAGATTTTGATATTTTTTTTTGTTTAAAATAGGTTTTGGTTAAGAAAAAGTGTTATTTTGTATAAATAATTTAATTTGTTTTCTCTAATTTCATTGTAAGTTATTTTGTATTTTCTGCATATGTTTTTTCTATTTCGTTTTGGAAAAGTTTTAATATTTTATTTATGCTATTTCAGCTATATCAGCTTTCCTTCAATGTCTTAACAATTCGCCAAAAATAATGTTCGTTATTCATTGCTATGGTGTGCGTTTGGTTGGTTGGTTGTTTTATAATATTTGTACTCAGAAACAATCAGGTTTCGGTGGCTGGTTTAATTTCAGATTCCAATCTGAGGTTGGGCTTTGCTTTGCGATTTTTTTTTTGGGGGCATATTGATATTGAGGGCAGTGCTTTTGTTTTAAATTTTGTTTTTTTTTTTTGATGATAGATACTGTTAACTATAAATAAAATACGTTGGTAATAAAAAGGTGTGTGCTTGCTTAGCTAAACGATATCGAACGAAAGTAATAACGTTTTAAAGTCTAAGTTATATTCTTGGGGAATTTATAATCAATCCAGTAAAAGGTATTTTGTTGTTTGTACTTAATGTTAATTGCATTTACTGAACATTTGCCATCTGTCACTTGTTAAAAAAAATGCTAGCCATTGGTTCTTAAATATGACTAATGTGAGTACTGAGGGACTAAACATACGCGTCATTTGGATAACATAGTTGGTACTTCTACCAATCGCCCTTCAAAGAGATATAACTATATAAAAATAAATGCGAAACATGTTGCAATATGAAGATTGTTATAAACCTCTATTCTGAACAAAATTATATGTGGAGAAGGCGAATTCGCTATCACATGGGTTATTTCTTTTTTTTTTTGCACGCTATATCATTGGTAGATGCGAAAGCTAATATGGCTTTGCTGATGAGTTTAAGAGTCTACTGGCTCAGTTATACTTCTTGAAGTGTATAAAGATGCTTAGGAATTTTTCTATGACGAGGTTAAGCGATTAGATTGCCTAAAATATGTCAGTAAAATTGATCAGTACTTTTCTGCTCAAGATGTTTCAAAAACAACAAAACATATTATCTATACCGCATCAGAAAATTCTAGATGTCGCTAACAACTTCGCATGGAAGAGTGTTCCTGAGAAGGGCACACTCAGCAGACATTAAATATGTAGCAGATAAATCAGTGGACCTAAGGAAATTGGCTAAGACGCCGCCGCCCACCGATAATTCCATATCGCTTCGAATTCATCTTCTCTTCAGAGCATCAATACTGCAGATACTATTAGGGGTATGGATGCTGTAGTATAATCATTTGATCGGACGAACAAATGTGCCATCGTTTCCTTTCTTTCGATCGATTTTGCTCTTTCCAGGGTATATGTTTTCTCAATTTTATTTGGTTTGCTTATTGCACTAAATAATCATATCAGCATTGGAATGGACGCACACACATTTGGAGGTAAATCGAAAACCCAACGTTAGCTGGAAAAAGTTTTTACTTTTCGGTATTTGCAAATGCAATTTTTTTAATAATGCCTCCTGGTTTTTTATAATTAGCCCAAAATGATAACATTCTAAGGTTTCTAGATCTATCTGCGAGATATAATGAACTGATGGTAACTTATGCCTAATGTAATAAAAAATGATATTTTACATAATGAGTAAATTGTGAAAAGCCTGAATGAGTTTTTACATTTTGGCACTGCACTTTTTGGGTGAAGGTAACTTTCACAATAATTCGCAAATGATCTAGATATTTGTTTCAAATTCATTAATTATTATGCTAGTGACAAATGCCAGCACATAATTATTGTTTTTTCATAAGGAAATTTTAAATAGCTCGCAGAAGAACCAACAAATTAATAAATCTCACAACATTTGGAAAGAATAATTGGAAACAAGCGCAAAAATAAAAGCATTAATATTAGGCATACATACATATATGACCAAATGAAAGCAAAGATGATGTGAACGATTCGAGTATGTGTATGTAAATCTCTTATATGCAATTAATTAAAGATATAGGGCAGACATAAATATATGCAGTATATAAGACATATGTATGTGTATGAACATAGTAGCATACTCGTATACGAGTGCATTCTGTTTATTTTTTGTTTTTGTTTAGATTGGTGGGCAAATGGCAAACGACTGTACGTCTTAAAAAACAATTTTATTTGATTGGTTTGTTGGACTATATTCAATGGTTGGGTGCTGCTGTACAGAAAGCGTGTTCATACATAGGGAAACTCTGAGAGAGAGAAACAGAAAGATATAGAAGTAGACAGAAATATATGCAGGACTATAATTTATATAGGCAGATAGATATAAATGTACGACCAGTTGTTGAACGAGTACGTGTGTCAGTTTTTATGAGAGTGTGTAGAGGTGTGAAAAATTCTTGACAATGTTCAAAATTCCGCTCAAGAAGTTTTCCCGTGCCTAGGATCAGGTTAAAATTGTATCATATATGTTTATATATATATTCTATTGTTCTTAAGTCTGAAAACATTCAATATATGCATAAATATGTATGTAGTATATTGGCATTGATTTAATGGAGTTGGGTTATATTGCAAAAGTGTGGTGCAGTATTGTTTTATTTATACATTGTCTTAATTTTTCTAAGTGTTAAGCGTTTGTCTTTATATTGAGGAATGTTTTGAAGGAGATGCTCTAAGCATGTTTTATTATTAGGTTTTTATTTTGCGTTTAATATTTATGATTTATTTGTCGGTATACAAAATAGTTTACAATTTGTTTATTGCTTGTTTATTTATTGGGCAATATACTTTTTGTTTTTTTTTGTTTTTTTGATAATTAATTTTAAATACAAAGTAAATTTTTACCTGCAAATCTTGCTTGGCGGCTTCTGCGCCGGCGCGTGTATGGAATGTAACAAAACCAACAGGCTGTGAGTGCGTTCAAAGACATATTGCGCGGACCGAAGGTGTGTGGCAAGGGGAAGATAGAACGGGTATTCAAAATTGATTAAGCTTAAAAGTAGTTTAATTGTGTGGTTAAGTTAAGTTAAAGACATACCGATGCTGTTTTTCCATTTTTGCTGGTTACTTTCAAAAGGGATCCTTCATAACCCTAGAATTGACGAAATTTTTGATATTAGTGAAAATAATCTATGTTAGAGTTTATATTTAATTATGACTTGATCAGTTTTTTATTCTGGTTCGAGACCTTTATGTTGTTTCTTTTTCAGAATCAACGTTAAAGGAAGAAATTGGTGAAATGTATTTGCTACGATTGCCAGGCAGACTGTACAGCTGTTTCTAAACCCGCCAAAGTTTTTCTTCAGCAGTCTTTGGCAACGAATACTTCGGCCACAAATCAAATGACTTATACGGGAGACTCATTTGTATTAATGAGAATTACCCTTTGTGTATAGTCTTCGAACTGTGCGTAGAGCAATCTCTCTTCTCATTAATAAAAATGAGTCTCCCGTATAAGTCATTTGATTTGTGGCCGAAGTATTCGTTGCCAAAGACTGCTGAAGAAAAACCTTGGCGGGTTTAGAAACAGCTTTACAGTCTGCCTGGCAACCGTGGCAAATACATTTTACTAATTTCTTCTTCTTACGTTGATTCTGAAAAAAAAGCAACATAAAGGTCTCGAACCAGAATAAAAACCTGCTCAAGTCTTAATAATGATAAAAGACCGAATAAATAACAAAAAAAAGAAAAAACTGTTTATATTTAATAATAAAACTTCGGAACACAATTTAAAGGATATTGTCTACAAAGTCCTCCAAGGAAATTGCAAGGGGTTTAAAATATGCAATACTACATTTTATTTAGCTCGAACTTTTGTGCCGGAACTCTTTTCAATTCTATCGTCGCGACAGAAACGTGTGATAGGTATATCTGGCAAATTTTAAATCTGACTAAATGTCTAAACGAAAATAAGTTAACTAATTAAGAAATATAAAATAAATAAATAAAAAAATATAAAAAAATAAATGAATGAAAGATAAATAAAACAAATAAAAAAAAAATTAAAAATACTTATAGATAAAATAATATGGTTTTCAACCAGAATTGGCTCAGAGTCTTCAAAATTTATTAAAATGACTTTAGAGTTCTGTTTTCGGTTGGCAACTTATCTGACTACCCAGAAAACCAAACCTTCAGAATTCGGTCAGAGTTCTGTACGACAATCGGCTATATGTTCCGATTTCTTACCGAATTCGTAACGAAAAACATATGAGAGGGTTGACAAAAACTCTAAACTACTTTTCTGAAAAAAAAATCCTCAGACAAATCGAACAGAATTCGTAACGATTTCGGTAAGAATTCTCGATAGAGTTCAGATACTGTTCATAATTATCTGATTGATCAGACATTGTCGGCAAATTTGGTTTACTGGGTACATACATATGTATTTACGAATACTCTTGCATACAATTTGCCCAAGAACTTTGTAAATTTAAGTTTGGATAAGTATTTAGTTCCCCTATTTTGCGATAAACTTACCTCATAAGCTCTGAATAGCAAATACAATTCACGTGGTTTTGCATCCATGGGCAAACCACTTACGAAAAGAGTGCGAACCTGCAATGACAAAGACAAAAACGAAAAGTTTAAATTTGGCATACATGGCATAAAGTTATAATGGTTTTATAATTAAAATTTTTTAATTTTTCTCTTCTGAAAGTATAAAGTCTGTTTTTTTGAAGATAATACACACTCCTCCTTTTAGCCGGGAAGTCTGCAGTTTTGTCATTATAAAATTGTCCATGTGAACACCTAATTATTGTAACCAACCATGTGAACTCTTGACAAATATTTGAAATACACACTGACAAAGACGTTAAAGTCGAAGCTCATACTCTGACACTTGAACGTTTGGCAAAGTTCATGTTTATTATAAGGCGCAGACATTGTTGGCGGCGGTTGTGTACCTACCAAAGAAGGAAGAGAAATGAAGGGAGAAGGGACGCAGTGCACAACAGATAACATCTCATTTTGCTCGTTTTCTCTGGGTTACAAGCCAACAACCGCAAAGGTTCCAAAAGCAAGAAAAAATACGAAAGAAAAATGTGAAAAATTCAAATTGGTGGATGGGAGAAAAAAAATAAAAGTAATACGAAGAAAATATTCCGCAAACCTCTTAACCAACAAAGTATGGCAACAACGTGTACAACAACAGTAAAACGGCAATAGCATCATCCCCAACAACAATATCATCATGTTAATGGTAATGAAGCCAAGTTGTGAATGAGGTGAAAAATGTACGTAGTAGACAAAGTGAACGCTGGTACATGCTATATATTCTAAAAACAGAACTACGAGGGCTGGTGGAGCAAAACGCTGCCAGCTTATTTGGCTGTTAAAAAAGAGGGGTGGCATAAAGATTTATAAACTAAAAAAATTCATAATAAAAAAGACAATATTGCACAAAGTTTCTACGTAACAATGTTATGCGACTCTGTCAATAATAGTACAAAACATTTTATATTAAATTTGTAGAGTGAACTCTTGGGTGTGCTCATCATCGCCTTTATTTAATCTCTTTATTCAATTCTCTTAGTATTCAATAACATAATAAACGGTGAATCTCAAATCAATCTGATGTATACTATTCAATTGCAACACCCACTGAGAGGGATCTTGCGATAATAGCCCCTTTGTAGGCTAATAAATGAAGCTTTGAAATGGCTCAAATGTTTATCTCTTGTAAAATCGCTGGAATTTACTTACCTAAACTTACTTAGTGACTGTTCAATGTCGGCTCATAAAGACAAGTGTCTTTTATAGAAAAGCTTTTTAATTGCCTAGAGATTTATCTCTCACTCGTAAAGTCGCCTTCATTACCGAGAAGAAAAACCTGCCGTTAAAAATTTAAGATGTTCTTACCGGATTTGAACCTGAGTTTACTTCTGTTATCGTGCACAACATCTGATCATCACCCATGCCGTCATCTTGCCGCATGACGCCGTTGTTTGGAAACTTAGCCACTTATCAAATCTCCAATAATCGAATAAGCTTACAAATTTGAACTGATCACAAACTTAGCCTTGTGTAAAAGATAGGAGCAGTTGGTAACCCATATCATTTTTTAGACCAAGAAATTAATTGATCATGCTTCTATCACTTCACTATTTTTGAGCTATCATTTTTGATGAAATTGATCGACTCGTTAGTTGTTGATGTAGACAATACACACCTCAGCCCTAAAGAAATTTTGGAATGAATCTATAGATATATATATATATCCTACCCCACACAGGGTTCAATGTATATATAAATGAACCAAAGAGCTTCAATTTTCATAAATAGGTTCTATCGGCTTTATTGGGGGGTTCATGGGATTGTTGAGTACTTTAACGAAGAATTTGGCGACTTTTTACGTATTTGCAAGAATGTAGCGAATATTTGCTGCAACACATTTCATTGGTTTTTAAATTATTATTCCGTGCGTTTAGCCTATTTTTGACGATAACCCCATCTCATGCGTATGCACCCCGAATGAACTCGTTTATGAATGAATGGAATGGACTCCATGTTCTGTGCTGCCAGTTTAGGATTAGGATTTTTCCCCTATTTATTATTTTTGAAATTAAGATAAATTTATTGGTATGGGAATCTATAGATTTTGTTGGGAATTGCAATTTATATTTAGGGGATTGTGGGGCTGACTTGCTAACATGTTTTCTACTTTGATTCATCGTATACTAGATGTATATTTGTATGGGACTGTGCCAAAATGTCGAACGATCCGGTTTGTCCGCGAGCAAGTCCGAGTATGTAATAGTTTGGTTAATATCTGTTGCGAACAAACATAAGGGAAGATGGCTAAATAATAGGTTGGCCCCTACTCACCTTATAAATGCATTATCTGTAGAACATGACGTGATACATCAATTCAAAGACGTTCTGCAAACGCCCTAAATCTTCACTCGTAGTTTCGAATGTAGAGTAATTATTAGTTTGATGTAGGATGATTCGTATGTAAGACTTGGATTATATTCTACTCATAGTATGGTATTCTTTTTAATGGGTCGATTTTTTTTTGGTACTACTCTGTAGACTTTCTTACTTGTTATGTTTAGAGCAGCTAATTTCTTGAAAACTTCTGCGAGTTTTATTAGAATTTGGCGTTGTTAACAGTCTTGCCACTGATAAAGTTATTTTTCTAGCACATTTTTTCAAGCCTTAAAACCTACGAAAACTTTTGAAGTCATTTAACAATTTGTAGGCTGAAACGGATTATTATAAGTAAGTTTCATGTCAAATGTTTGTAACTATCAAGAATATTAATGCTGTGATCAATTGCGTTTGAATCGTCAGCGGATTTGATTTAACACTGTCTATGTTATCTGTCCATCTGCGGCTTGTATTGTAATCAAATCGCAATTATCGTCCAATCTTTGCGAAATATGGCAGGAGTATGTTTTTTAGACAGACGCTATGGAAATTTAACAAAATCGTTTCAGATATAGTTCCCAAACATATGTGTAATAAATTGCTTGCTATGGAACACCCGCATATATTAATTATTATTTCGATTAATCTACGATGGACCAACAGTCATTCCGCATATAGGCCCAAAGTTCAGTCGCTTAACACATGAAGATACGGATAAAAAAATACACGGAATATTTTCAGGAACCAAAATAGATTTGCATTCATTTGGCTTGATTTGATACTTATCCTGGGGGCCGACAAATCGGCCATTTTACAAGAGGCAATACTTGTAAAATGTAGTACGATCAGTTTCTGTTATGTTAGCCCTTATTATGTTGGCATAAAGGTACCAATAATATTATTGGTTGCTAAATGGTTCGCAAAACCTATGAAATACGACTAAGCCCACAATGAAAATGAAAGAAAAACCTACCGAATTTCGTAGGAAGGCCCTGGTTGTTAACCCTGTCCACTCTCTAAGAGAGAGAGAGAGAGAGAGAGAGAGAGAGAGAGAGAGAGAGAGAGCAAAAATTACTCTCACAATCAGTGGACAATTTTTTTCCTACCGAAATTTTCCGAAAGCCGACCAAAGCGGCCCAAAATCTAATGTTTCCGACCAAATCGCTAAAATCTTATTGGGATTTGTTTTTATCAATATCAATATAGCGGCAAAAGGCCCTGGTTGTTAACCCTGTCCACTCTCTAAGAGAGAGAGAGAGAGAGAGAGAGAGAGAGAGAGAGAGAGAGAGAGAGCAAAAATTACTCTCACAATCAGTGGACAATTTTTTTCCTACCGAAATTTTCCGAAAGCCGACCAAAGCGGCCCAAAATCTAATGTTTCCGACCAAATCGCTAAAATCTTATTGGGATTTGTTTTTATCAATATCAATATAGCGGCAAAAGGCCCTGGTTGTTAACCCTGTCCACTCTCTAAGAGAGAGAGAGAGAGAGAGAGAGAGAGAGCAAAAATTACTCTCACAATCAGTGGACAATTTTTTTCCTACGAAATTTTCCGAAAGCCGACCAAAGCGGTCCAAAATCTTATGTTTCCGACCAAATCGCTAAAATCTTATTGGGTTTTTTTTATCAATATCAATATAGCGGTAAAAATGACCGAAAATCCAATCAAACAACATATATTTCATTTTTCCCTACCTAATTTGGTCGGAATTGACCAAATCGGCTCACAATGTTGCCAGATGTGAGCATAAAATGTCATCAGAACGAATTCATCTTTTTATATGAGCTAATTTTTTGATTCTGAATCATTGGGGTTTTGTTTTCAAGCGTTATTATTTTCCCTGTTGCCGGGCTTGGTTACCCACACTGCCATTTTGACATCCACCTCTTTAGAATAAAACCCCAACGTAATTGTGGGAATATTCCTTGAAGTAACATAGTGGGGTCTAAGGACATTTAGCCAACTCCTTAAACTACCCTCGTCCCACACCTACCCATACCCTACATTCACTTCATTACTGCAATAGGTACGTGCATGAGCAACAAAAGCAAAATCGTTAAAAATATTATGTTGGCTGTGTGAATTCATTAAGGATAAGCGCAAATGTTCTCTGCGTGGTTATTTTCCTTTTTACCAACGGGGACTGCTGTGATGGAATGATTTTACACGAGTATGGAGTGGTGGTGGAGTGTGGTCTACGGCAAAACGTTCATTATTGCCGTTGCCAGCTTTTAACTCGAGGGTTTTGCTTCTCTTATTTTCGTGTGAGTTTTTTTTCCGTTGCTTGGTTTGAAAATGTACGAGCGGGTCTGAGTGGAGGTATGCAGTTTTTAGCGCGAAATTAAAACGTGTTTTATCGTAAAATCTTTCGTTCAGCGTTACATACTTTTGTTTGTCATTGTAACCTTTGCCCCGTTGAATTTTCCTGTCATTTCGTTAATGTTTGTCACACCTCACGGATCGTGTGAGCGCGTCAGTATCAGAACTAAGTGACTGCTGCGACAAAATATGTTGTTGTCTCATCACAAACATTTTTGTGCTTAAAATGCAAAATGGATAACATAAAGTTGAAGGTGTAAATTAGTCCAAAGGATAAAGAAGATGGATAAAAGCTAACGAATGCCAAGAGTCAAGGCGAAAAAAATTCGTAAAAAATATGTACTGCAAAAAAGATATTAACAGTTCGGTCTGAAGGGCGGGATCGAGGGTCATGCCAAAGAAAACAAGAAAATGCGTTTGTTTGCATTGGAGAGGGTATCATTATTGCTATTATCATAAATATTGTTATTACTACTATTATTTGAAACGTGGCAAAAGGTATTGTCAACAATGTCTTAATGGGGTCTTCCGGTGGTGTTTAAAACGAAATGTTGAAAACAATTTAGAACAGCATAAAAACGTGTTGATTTCAATGGGCGGGCTCCTAGGAACGATCATAAAAATTCAAGATAATATCAATCAATTTAAAAAGGTACATATTTAATATAAACAAAAAATATTTTCACATGCACTTCATTTACTTTTGCTTCAAGAAAGCGTAAACACTTTGCAAAACTTGAAGACAAAGACTGAAGGACACAATTTCCATTGTCTCGTGTGTTAATGAAATTTCATCATCTATTTCAAGAAATTAATTTTTATATTCTCTCACTACCAATAAACACAACAATGAAAGAAAAGAGATATGGCTTAAAATTGACCAAAGAGAGGCGCAAACCCAATATGTCTGAGTAGAATTCGTCTACTATGCCTGAGCAGATAATCGCGAAATGGATTAAGAAATAATTTTCCCCTGTTTTGTTTGCATGATTTTAAAGCTTTTGTCAGAATATGACGCTAGTGAAATGAGCTGGTGGGTTTTCGCAGAGCTGTTCGTTCAATGAGCTCTAAACCATATTTTTTGAAATTGTAAAAACTTCGGACTGAGTTCAGATATTTTGCCTTTGAATGGATGCCTAACGAAATAATTAAATATTTTTTACGTTTATTAAAATAAATAATTTTTCTTTTATATATTTTTATTACTCCTATACTGATGGTTGATTTTGACAATGAGTAGAGATAACAAATGTAAGTCTTTATCTTACCAAAATAAAATTTTGCATGCGAGTGATTTTTTTGTGGATTTAAGAATCCTTGGTTTCAGAAACTAGAGAAAGCACGACCAAGACCAAAGTGCTTTTGAATCATTTACTGAGCAAGCCTACATGTCCAAATATAGGGTGATCCAAGTAGAGATACTTTTTTCAATTACCTTTTTTTGACAGATCACGCCTGAGTCGTGTCATGCTGTCATGTTATTTTTGTTTAGTATTGTTTGGCATTTCATCATGGAAAGACAAACGCCTGAACAACGTTTACAAATCGTTCAACTTTATAACGAAAATTCACGTTCTGTGAGGAATGTGTTTCGTGCACCTCGTTCAACTTATAGTCAACGTAATCGGCCTACAGAGCGTACTATTTGCATCATCACCACCCATCTTGAAACCCAACATTCATTATTAAATTATATTAGACCGAATAGACCACGTCCAGCACGCAGTGAAGAAAATGTAGCGGCCGTAGCCGATGAGGCCCATTTCTGGCTCAATGGGTATGTAAACAAGCAAAATTGCAGCATTTGGGACAAAGAGCAACCAGAAAAGGTTCAAGAGCTGCTACTTCATCCAGAAAAATCAACGGTTTGGTGTGGTTTGTGGGTCGGTGGAATCATCGGTCCATATTTCTTCAAAAATGATGCCGGTGAGAACGTAACCGTCAATGCCGGCCGTTATTGTGCCATGATAACCGACTAATCGGTTATCATGGTCAACATAGTCGGCCAACATTTCTGGCTCAATGGGTATGTAAACAAGCAAAATGGCCGCAATTGGGAGGAAGAGCAACCAGAAGAGGTTCAAGAGCTGCCACTTCATCCAGATAAAACAACGGTTAGGTGTGGTTTCTGGGCTGGTCGAATCATCAGTCCATATTTCTTCAAAAATGATGTCGGTGAGAACGTAACCGTCAATGGCGATCGTTATTGTGCCATAATAACCGACTATTTGATGCCTGAAATTGAAGGTCGTGATCTTGGCGACATTTGGTTTCTACAAGACGGCGCCACTTACCATACATCGCATCAATCAATGGATTTATTGAGAGAACAATTCGGTGAGCAGATTATTTCACATTTTGAACCGGTGAGTTGGCCGCCTAGATCGCGTGATATCACACCTTTGGACGTTTTTCTTTTGGGCTACGTAAAGATCAAAATCCATACTGACAAACCAGCTACGATTCAGGTTTTGGAAGTCAACATTACGCATGGTATTTAAGCCATACCGGTCGAAATGCTCGAACGAGGCGAAGTTGCAGCTAACATTTAAAGAAAATTTTATTCAAAAAATAAATGTCATCAAATGTCTTTTCGAATGAACAAAAAGGATTCCACGCTTGATTTGAATTTTGGAATTATTTTTTTATTTGAAAAGTAAGAATGTTATAGAAATACCATTTTCTTCTACTGTGAAACAGCATATTGTTTTGGCAAACGAATGACAAATGGGCTGCATGTGGTGCTATCAACCAATTCCAGTAAGTAAATTCTTACATACACAATTTAAAAAAGTTTTATTTAGAGGATTTTGAGATAATTCATGTCACACTGGCACACTGACTGACTGGCGACATTTGTAAAGATATTTTGATACAAGTGGTAACGAATACAAAGATTTCTTCATACCTGCTCCTACTGAAGTACTATCAGCAAAACTTGAATAGGGATTTCGAATTTTCCTTTTACTCTAACAATGAGTTATAGGTTTCGACTGCAATAGGAAATATAAAATCCAACTCAATTTGCCCTGATGAGATCTCGTTGAAGTTTTGAAAGAATTGTTTTTTTTTGTTATGGCGTGTCATAAGAGGGTTGCCATTTCTTTCGGGTCCTGACAATACTAGTGTTTCCAGATGCAAACTGGAACTTCCATTGGAAACTTTGATATTTTTTTAGCATAACTTCACTTAGAACGTTTTGTCATTTGAGGGCGAAATGTTTTGTCTACAGTGTTTTGAAAAATTCATCTCAGTCAAAAAATGGAATTAATTATCCCGTGAACACTTTCGTGCGATGATTGTTTTACGATTTTCGGCGTGGGGTTTTAAACACTCTTGTGTTTAAAGCACTATCAAATTCCATTGTTAATCGCTGGTTCAGTCTCGGACGCCGTTCGCTCCAGGATGAATTTCGTGAAGGACATCCAACTTTAGTCCCTTTGCCAGTAACCATTGATGCTGACGGTGAACTGATTAATCAAGACCGACATGTGACATTCCGTGAAATTGAGGCATTCTTGGGCATTAGTATGACAAGCATCAATAAGATATTGCATGTTCATTTGGCCGTGAAATAAACTTGTTCTCGTTGGATCCCACATAATTTGACGAAGGCTCAAAATAAGGCTCGTATGGATTGGTGCAAAGAGATGTTGAAAAAGTATAACTGCGGTAGCTCAGGCAGTGTATAACATTGTCACAGGTGACGAATCATGAATCTATGCATATGAACCCGAAACTAAAAGCAATCAACCGTATGGGTCTTTCAAGACGAGCCAAATCCAACAAAAGTCGTTCGTGCAAGAAGCGCATCGATGCGGTTTAACCGGCCAGTACCTGTAGTGGAATGTAGGACGGTCAATTCTGAGTGGTTTTACAACCATCTGTTTGTCAGCAGTGTTCGAAGAAATGAGGAAAGATAAAAGGAGAAGACGGATCATTTTGCATCACGCAAATGCGAGCTCTCACACATCAGCTGAAACGAAGAGCTATTTGACCACTCAAGATGTCGAATTGATGGACCATCCATCGTACAGCCCTGAAAAGAAAACGCGTGGTCAACCAACGTTTTTCATCGCCCTAAGCAGCTGTTGAAGCTTTCAAAAATCATGTTTTGGAGGTATCTCACTCGGAGTGGAAAAAGTGCTTTGGTTTGTGCGCATGCAAAAGTGTATTGCTCTTGAAGGAGAATATTTTGAAAAACAATAAAACCATTTCCAATGATAATTTATTGTGTTTTTATTGCCGGATCCGAAATCTAAATAGCAAGCCTCGTATTGTTACATTTTTAACAACATTTTGATGACATTAACTTTTCCTTCGTCTTTGAAAATACGTATTCGGATTTGCGAACCATAAGTGTACCTGTAGTTCTTTTTAAGATATTTAAAAAACTACTCAGATAGCTAAAGATGCTGTATCTGAATTCTAGCAATATAATTTCTAAATTTCAATCAAGATTGAAAAAAGGCCACAGCACTACCACTCTACTGATAAAAATAGTCGATGTAATTAGGAATAATATCGATTTGAATTTCAGTAGAGCTTTTGATTCAGTGTGGCAACAAATGCTTTAAAATAAAGTCTATTTAGAATATTGTTTTTCAATCTTGCTCATTATTCTTTACATGAACGATATCTTTTATGTTATTAGCGAGGCTCAGGGTTATTTACTCGTATATGCCGATGCATTACATCTAGTTGCTTTTTCTCATTAACCGATGGTTAATGTGGGCCTAGATGACCACGAAATATCTCAATATCTCTGGTTCACTTTTGATCGCCTCTTCCTAAGCTGCCACCGAAAAAACGTTGGACTCTAACAACTTTATACTCCAGTAGGTGTAATATTTCCGTGAATGGAGTCTAAAGTACATTTTTACACAAACAAAATTCTTACAGGCAATTCGGCCACGTAGCCAGGGCAATACTTTACAAGGCTACCAACTTATTATCCCTCGTTTAAGAAAGGTTGCCATCAGTTTTTGACCACTTCTCCTTTTTTGTTTAAATCATTTTAATTAATAGCATTTCCTTCGCTGTTTACCCACAACGCAGAATAATTTAATGTGTGCATGCATTCATGTAAGACCGTGTAAATGGCCCTAACGCGTTTTAACATTTTGTAAATGTGACAGATACACTCACACAGGGACAGCATAATGCTTCCCAACGGGCATACTACTCACATATTTATACATACATTGACACCTAAGACAAATACACTCAAAAGCGTACATACCCACACCCCCATGTAGGGGAGTTTACATACATACCTATGTATGTGCTCGTAGTACACTTATTACACATACAGGCAGGATTATTTGCATATTGCCATGACATCACTTTACAACCTTTTTGCGACACATGCACACACTTTATGCTGAAACATAAAATGTATCCTTTTCAGCGTCGGGGTTGTTGTTTTGAGAAGTTTCCAACTTATTTTCATCGTCGGCTTAAGGTTAAATATAGATTCACACAACCCCCCTCCAAACCCCCACCCAGCCGATATTTTATTTTGGCAATGACAATTTATTCGTTCTAGCCAAGAGTGGAAGGATGGATATCCATGAATGTTTACAGGCAACAACATCAGAAAAGAAGAAGATCATAAAGTATATTCCAGAATAAAATTATTATGGGCATTAACTGTCATAGCAAGTGATTGGATGCCTTTCAAGTGTTTTAGTATAAACAAATTTTTCCAACAATGCCAGTCAATGTCCTTTCTGGGGTGTTTGTTGCTAAATTGTTCCTCAATTATTTATGGCACTTGATTTGGATCTTTACGATGATGTTATACAATCTGCAGGAAATTTTTATGACAGAATTAAAATATACAGATTTTAAGGATTTTCTGCAATTTCAATTCGATGGCAGGGGAGGAAATTGTAAGGATGTTCTGTTATTCATAATCGTAGTAAAGCGAAGACACCATTAAAGATAAGTATGGGAAAATTTTCGATTATGATCGTTCGTTTTGAGGGTGAAAAACGAGACTGCTGGCAAAAAATCTTTATGATAAATAAAAAACTGCGTGAAACACTTTCTATTCCAAAGTTCTCTAAAATCTCTTAAACTCTAATATGATAAAATATTGACACAAAAAGCGACAAGATTAGACATGGTGTGATTTAATTAAATCCTGGTATTATCCTATGGCATATAAGTATTAATCTTGTTCTCATATCATCTTGTCCAAAGTCGGGAATAATTTATCAAGATAAAAAAAATATTTTTTTGGTTTATTAGAGAGTAAATAAAAAAACTAAAGTCGAAGAATATTTTTGTTGTTTTTGTTTAAGGGTTAAAGGAAGTTCCAATGTTATTGAGTTCCAATATCTTAACTGGACCTCTAAGAACCATTCGGCCTGTGATATGGTAGCCAAATTTGTTCGAAAAATTTGTTGTTTTTGGCTACCCATATGTCCATGTTTGACGGGACCCTTTATTCGTCATCCCAAGGATCTTGGGACGGCATAATGGAATAGGGCCAAATTTAGTTGAATCAAGAATACATTTTATATTCGGATGCAAGACTTAATTTCATTGTTTTTAGTACCGATATTAACGTAGTTAAAGGGGCTGATTTACGGCCCCAATTGTCAAATACTTAAGGTGGAAGATCTTAAAGTCCCTTTTAAAGGAGGATCATATTTCGATTAATTAGAATATTCTGCAGTTTCTAAGTACACATATCTTCATGTCCCAAGGATCTATTCCTCAAATTGAGTCGAAGTGTCAAGTTTGTGTCGATTACTCAAAAACTCATGTCCTCGGACTTAGTCGAATCGCCCAGTTCGTGTCGAAATATTATAGTTTTTCTGGTACCTATATGTCCAGAAGTTTAAAAGAAGTTTCCCCTTGTTTCTTAATGGGATGTTGTGGGACTAAAGTAATATATATACTCGTATATACTTATAAATATTAAATGTGGACAATTATTTGTACTTAAGGTTTCAAACATGGGCAATATCTTCAATATTGGTATGTATTCGGATTTGTGGACTATATGTGCTGTTCTTAATTCCCTAGATGCCTCCAAATGCTGTTTTTGGGCCACAAGGATCCAAAATCCATGCCCATTAATGAAATGTTTAATTCGTTCATGTCAATGGCTGCCAAGCGAAGTTAATTATTAAAATGTTAAAAAAATGTTTTGGTCAGTAGGTTTTTTTAAGTCTTCTTGCCCAATTTGGTCCGATCAACAACTCTAAAACCTATAACCGGTTTTACAGACTGACGGATAGATGAACAGGCTACAACGTAATTAAATTTTACGACGATCAATAGGATATTTTAAACAAAATCTGAAGTTTATATATGAACTTTATCCTATTGAGTAGAGTATTCAAAATGTTTACCAAATTCGGTTTCGTCTGTTAGACGTTTTCGCCCCAAACACTGAAACGTGTACGATTAAAACTTTTTGTTGAAAGCCAACTATTTTGAGAGGCTTAATATTTACCCTAATTGATTTCATTACCTGTATCTACAATAATTGTAGTCCATTTTGCACATATTTAAAACCCTTCCTAAAGAAATAGAATTATTGAAAATCCGTTTAAATGCTAAAGTAACAAGTATAAATTCCTTTAAGTTCGGCAAGACGAATCTTATAAAACCTCCACATTTTAGCAAGTAATTAATTTTTTGGAGGTAATTTTTGCAGCTTTAAGGAACACTATTTCTCCCAAAGCCGATTTTTGGCTATAAGCCACCATCGTGCAACATCTCAGTTTCCTAGCTCAATGCTTATGGCCGTCATCGTCGGATGGACTTGGCTAGATCGTCTTTGAACTCTATATATAACTTATAGATCAATAATACCGAAGTGCTGCAAACAGAATAACGATTTTAGCATGCACTTAATCCTTTGGCTAAAAATGCTACAGCAGTTGGTAAAATTTAAAACACAAAATAATATTGCGAATTTTGTGTTAGAAATCGGTGGCATTAACCTGGTTTTTATAAAAGTATCGTAGTTTAAAAGTCTAAAGTGTCTAAAAGTGTATACATTTTGCATGAACTTCATCCTGACATGCTTAATGCTATAATTTTTCTTACGATCCCCTCGAGCTGTTTTCCAATTGATTCCCCAAATTCCGGATTCGCATATTTCGGCGATTTTCTTCGTCATTGGTTTTTGACTTTAATTTCAAAAATTTCTCATCATTATCTTTAGTCTACATTCCAGAGATCTTCAATACCTAAGTCTTGTTTTGTTTACTAACAAATGCGGTAACTACATACCCACACACCGAGATGATGACCACACAGGTTCGATGCCACAATCGAATTTATTGCCAACCGAATAATTCAAGTTGCATGCAGCTTAAGCATTCTTTTACTACTACCGAATGTAAGTTGGTGCTCTGTACTTTTTCGTAATAAGAATTAAGGTATCGACGGAATATCGGAAGTATACGAACCTCCCGAAAAGAATTTTTGGACTAATAAATTTCATCAGAGGCAAACAACTGATGCTTACACTCATGAAGTTCTTTGCAACATAGGGAGGATCATGTCAAGGAAAGTGTGGAAAAGATGACGACAGATTTTTACTCAAAAAAGTGGATTTATTAATTGACTTCAAGTCAGCAATAATCGAATTATTTTATTTTAAAAAAGCCTATTGAAACCAACAAAAAAAACAAAAGAAATTACCATGAGACAACACGTTTTTTATATGATAAAATTTTATTTATCATTACCAATAATTGGCAAACAAGACAATCTTTGCATAATTGTTGGTTAACACAACCACAAGTTGTGGCAACCACGTATACCTCTTCCACGTTGCATAGGCATGACCAATCAATTAGTTTTGTTTATAATACGATATTTATCAGCTTGTGGTACTTCAAACCAAATTTCGATAAAAAACTTTTGATGATTGCAATGGAATTTGTGCAGTTCCATCCGATATCCAAACAATGTTTTCTTTATGTGTACTAATTATTTTGATATCTTACCAAATAATTTCAAAGCGAGTTGCCTTTCCTTTCAATTGATATTTGTATGGTGTACTATACTGACAACTATTAGATTACCAACCAAGCCATTGAGGTTGATTGCAACTTGTTGCTGTGACCTTTGTCTTTTGGCAAATTTCTATAATTCGCTGCAAGTTTTAGTGGATGTTCCTGCCAAGGGGAAGCAAGGGGTTTGGACTTTGTTCAACCACACCACAGTATAAAGTGTTAGAAACACAATATAAGGTGTACACAAAGGTTTCGTTACTAGGAATATGATGTTGGTTTCTATTGTATTGAGTACACTTAAATAAAAAAGTTCGTTCTATGGAAGCAAAAGAGAAATTAAGCTGCAAAGAAGAATGTTATGGCAAACATGCATTTTTTTCCTTTTTCCCTTAAAATTTCATTTAAGAAACAAATGGGTAACTTCTGTCAAAACGTTGACCTAAGCATGATATAATTCGTGCACTTAATGGCCGGCACCCACTATATAAATAACAGCTCCAAAAGGCTTTTGCATTGCTTAGAGAAGTTTTTAAATAGCTCAGAGATAAATATTTTCTCATCAAGTCGACGGCATTTTTAAGGTGGACGACTTTCGATGTTGACAAATGTTCGACAGCCTTACTCGATTTAAACCTGCGTGTACTTCCAAATATTTTAACGATCCCATCTAAGTTTCGTTGCTTTCAATGGTGACGGAAATCCCTAGAGATACCCAAGGCATTGCCTATGCGATTTGTATTACTTTTATAGTCTACGTAACACCTTTATTGAGTGTCGTTTAGGCATTGTAAGTATACTAAACGATAATAAAAGATACTCGTAACAAAAATGAAATCTAAGTAGGAACACCTTTCATGTTTCAGCGCCTACATTGGAAACGTTGATAATTTCAGACTTAAGATCTTAAACTATTAGAGTTTAGATTTTAACGGCAATGTGCAAATAGTGACTTTTATATTTAGAAATATGACCTAAAATAGATCTTAGCTACCTAATGATTACCCTAGTCCCCTTTTCATTCCATAATTGAGGAAAACACATGCTCAAATTCAATGTTATTGATTTTTTCCTAATCTTAAAGATTTGCATAATTTTTTACCACCTTAGAAATTTAATATTTTCGGTACTATTTAAAGGATTCGATTAATATTTTTTTTTCGAGTGTATTTTGTAGTATGAACCAACACATGTTGCATAAAATTTGCCAATTGTAGCCACACACAAAACAAAACAGCAAAAAGGAAAATTGCATTATATTGAATTAAATTGTTGCCATTTTTTCTTGTAGCCATTTTTTACAAGTTTCTCTTATTTAGAGTTGTATCCTATACCCTACACTGAGGAGTATAAATGTACATGTGACAATTTATTTGAAACATCTGGCAATATTCACATGGAGGGCTACAATTAAGTAATATTGAAAGTTAAGGAACATCTTAGATAATTTAGTAGCCATTCTTGCCCCCACTTCAGTGGAGCTAATTCCGTCATTTTTAGGCTAGATCTTTCGGTGTTATTTTCATTAAGGTAAATACAATTTTATTCAACTGCCATTTTTAATAACGAGGTCTTAAAGTAGAGTAAAAGTTTTCAAAATAAAATATAAATTCTCAATTTGAAATGGAAAGTCTCAACATCAACTTCTTGACATAAAACAATATTCTAATTTCAACAGGAAATTCGACTAGACTTTGTCAATTTCAAAAGAAAATTCTAAATTTAAACAGAAAAATGCTCAATCGTCCCTATAAAAGGTTCTCTTTACGAGGGATGCTATAAATATTTCTGGCCTAGACAACACTAAGTGTTGCCTGGTGCCATCTGACATTTCCATTTGAAACTTTGACATTTTTTAGCATAAACGTACCTAGAATGTTTTGACGTACGACCATCATTTGTGTTGTTTACAGTGACTTGAAAAAATTAATTTGGCAAAAAAAAAAATGGAATTATAACTCGTGATCATTTTTGTGCGATCATTTTTCACAACTTTCGATGTGGATTATCACGACAAGAGTCCATCGATGAACTTAAATCTTTGTATGGCAATGAAGCACCATCCTATAGAACTGTGAACAACTGGTTTAATAAATTCAATCGTGGCCAACGCTCGCTCAAAGACGAAGGTCGCGAAGGTCGTCCAAAAACGGCCGTTATGCCAGAGAACATTGGTGCCGTGCGTGAACTGATAATGCAAGATCAACGTGTGACTTGTTCACAATTTGACAATCACTAGTGTCGATTGGTGCAAAGAAATTTTGAAAAAATACGATCGCGGTGCTTCAAACGACGTTTATAAGATCGTCACAGGGGACGAATCATGGATCTATGCATATGAGCCCGAAATAAAACAGCAATAGACCGTGTGGGTCTTAGAAGACGAGCCAAATTCAACGAAAGTTCTTCGTGGAAGAAGCACTTCAAAGCAAATGGTCGCCTGTTTCTTCGGCAAAGCTAGTCATGTGTTCATCATCATCTGTTCCGCTTGAGCAACGTAGGAGGTCAATTCTGAGTGGTACACCACAATTTGTTTGCCTTTTTGGCCAAAACGTCGAATTAATGGGTCATCCGCCTTACAGCCCTGACTTCTTTTTATTCCCGCACATGAAGAAAAAAATGCGTGGTCAACGATTTTCGTTGACGATACTGTTAAAGCGTTCAAAACCCATGTTTTAGAGGTGTCTCAAGCGGAGTGGAAAAAGAGCTTCGACAATTGGTTTGAGCGCTTGCAAAAGTGTATAAATCATGCTGGAGAATACTTAAAAAAAAATAAAACCATTTTTGATTATAAATATTCGCATTTTCATTATTAGGCCAGAAATATATATAGCAGACCTCGTATTAACCAATTTTGGTTGCACATTTGCTTCATTTGTTTTTTTAAATATTTTTTTAAGTAAAAATAAAAATATTTTAAATATCTGAGCTCACCCCTGCAAACACCTGTACGTACGAGTAAATTAGAAAAAGTCTAGAATTTAGCGGTAATGCTACAACTAGTGACTATTATATTTAGAAATATTAACTTAGATCGTATGCAGTTCATTAAAAGGAGTTTTTTTATAGCTCATGTTTTTCAACCAAATGATATACTCAGATAAACCTGTTTTATTACACAATGTCAATACAAATTGAGTGCAATGTGCCAAAAACTTTGGCTTTAAAAGTTTTTTACTGAAACACCTAAGAACACTTGAAGTATAAATAAAGCACCCGATTTTCAACTATAATAAAAAAGGAACATGACCTTTTTAGCAGAATATTATATTTTTTTCAAGCTAAGTAGAATCGCTAAATACTCCAAGCCATTCTCTTGTACTGAAGATTTAACATAGAGTGCCCAAACATTCTGGTTTTAAGGCCCAAAACCGACAGACGGTTTCTTGAACATAGCTGAAACCCAAAAGTCGGTTATACCGGTTTTTGCCAACAGTTTTTTTTTTGGTTTTTTGGTTGTTGTATGCAAAAGCAAAGAAAATTCATAACATTCCAGTACGAAGTACGTAAATATCAAAAGTATTTAAGATAGAACAACCTTTAAGTGTACCGCTCGACTCAGAATCACCAGGAGATTCGATTTTACGATATCTGTCTGTCCCTCTATTTGTCCGTCTGCTGTTTTTCTGAAGCTTGTTTTCAAACAACAGGTTGCAATTGTTGACCGCACTTCATAAAATTTGCAAAAGTAAGTGTTTTGGATAAAGGCTATTGAATTTTAGGAAAATATGTGAAGATTTAGATTCAACCGATTTTATATCTTTAGCTCTAGAAGCCACATATTCCATCGAATATTAATGAAATTTTGTACAGTTCATTACAATCGATCAGTAATCAGCTTAGATGAAAAAGGGTCATACTGGTACACTCTGTGATGCATAAAGCCCCAGTCTAAAGATCTTTCCCGATACATATCATACATCGGGTCTAGGACATCCATGTAAATTCCGATTTCAATAAAATTTTGTATGGTATAATTCGATTGAGAAACTGATTTGAGACATATGGGCTTATTTTTTTGATATAGTTCACTTAAAAATTGCATGGTGATCCAAAAAATCGTTTTCCATATACATAAACAAATGTCTCTAAAATAACTACATAGAGTTAAATATAAAAATAAAGTTATTTTTGCAGTTTGGCCAAATTTGGGTAACGGTCCCTATGACCAATGTCAACATGGATATATGGATATACGTCATATTCAAATATGACCTTATTTTTAAAATTTGGTAAATTTATAGTTGTTCCAGGGCACTATTACTTTACTTCTGATTCAAAAAATATTTTTTTTTGTTGTTCTAATTTTAAAGTGTGCAAAAATATTGTGGAGTCCATTTTTATTTATAACTTGAAAAATTAAAGCGTGGCTAGGAAAAACTTATAGCCAACATAATAACCATTTACCAAAAAAAAAATTAAGAAAATCACAGGTACGTCTTTTTAAAACAGGGAAATTTTGTTTTTAAAATTAAAAAAAAATTATATAGATTTTTTTTTAAATAATAGCCAAGCCTTTTATACGGTTAGGACCAAGTCAAACTTTACAGCGTATCCCTCTATGGGTAAAGGTTAGTCGGTTCACCTTACTACAACCTTCTTTCCCTCTTTAATGCTTATTTATGGCTCTTTGTTGATATTTTTAATGGAAATAAAAAAATTCTCATGCATGACAAATAGAAAAAAAATTAAAATAATGTGGCGACCTACATACATTTTCATTTTCAACTCAAAAAGTAGAAACGTGGCCATCCAAAACTTTGTTTAAGCCATTAGCCGACATAATAACGATTTGCCGAAATTAGTTCAAAAGATTTTCAAAGAAAGAAAATCAAAGCTATTTTTTTTCCAAAATAGCGAAAAAAATAAAATTTCCAAAATATAGAAAATTTTTTTATTAAATTATTATTTGTAAACGTCAATGTAATCCAGATAGTTCAAAAAAAATTTCTCCGATATCTACAACTACAACAAAAGTTTTGAGTTTTAAAAAAAACGTTTTGAAAATGTTGCCACTGCTGTAATTTTCAGAATTCTGGAAAATAACCAAACTGTATTTTTTTTTAGAACACCAACACAATGAACCAAGGTGCAAAATTTCTTCAAAATCGAAGACCAACTTGGAACTGACGTACGAGTATGACAACCAATCCCTTCCCTGTGTGAATTGAGTCTTTCGGTAAAAACTCGATTAACAAATATTGTACTTGCGTAATATTTTCTGCATTCGACAAACTGCTTAGTTGTTTATATAAACAGTTTTGTTGATCACTCACAATTTGTTCGACACTTGCTGATTGTACAAAGCAAACAGGAAAAAAGTAGTTGGTTAATTTCGATACTTTTGTTCCATTGACTGAAGATTGTAGTGCATCACACATAGTTCAAAAAGTACTGCTGAAAACTTAATAGTTTATGCAACCTCAGTCATTCGGTTGGCAAAACAAATTTTTCTCTGTGTGTAGAGTGTAAAAAAGATTCGGTCCGGCTCAAGTTTGGACTCCATACGTACCTAGTTTTTTGTATTGTAATTTCAACCGACCGAGCAAAAAAGAAACTGTTGCTGCAACAGGGTAGCAGGCAACACACAATTGATCATAAATCATTTTCTGCTGTTCGGCTGCAATTGTTCGGTATTTATGAGAACAATAACCAACCGCACTCTGAGGAATAACTCAGAAAAACGTTGGTTTCTTGTATACGCTTTACACAATGTTATAAATTATTATAAGCTTTATGTGTTGTTGTTGTGATTTTTGTGTAAATACAAAAATGTAATTATTTTGTTGTGCTGTTGCTGTTGTAGCTTGCAATAAACCATAGACCGACGATATTGTATTTGGTTGTTTTTTTAGTTTTAGCCTCGTACCCTTCAATTAATTTCTCAGTTTTATTTCTCAAGAGTGCTTTTTTATACAGAGCTTTCAAATAGATTTGAGGAGGAATCCTCATAAGAAAATTAGCATCTCTTTATAAATTTTAATTGAAAGCCCTTTTGGAAACTCCCAAGTAGGATGGGTGGCCTCCTGTAGAGATTTTTTCTCCTTTAGTCGGTTTCGTTTGTCTGCATTTTCTGTGGCCCTTAAGAACATCCGTAGCGTTTTCTTGAGGCATTGAAATTGCTCAATGCTTTAATTTCTGTTTTTTCTGCCAGCCATCTTTCTTTTATTTTAGTTCAGTGGCTGTAGCTGTACAGCTGCTGTATTTGGATTTTGTTGTCTTTTAAGTTTTTTCTGACCACATAATTATGCTTAGAGTAGCACTAACGTAATTAGCGTAAATCTAAAGAAAAGCGAAAAACGTGTTGCGCTTCAGCAACTGAGAGCAAACCATAAGTGGCGGGGCGATGGTCTAAAGTAATTTGCAAAATCTTAATTGTTTTTCACCGCCATTGAAAAGATTGTATGTTAATTAGGAAACAATTTTATTAAACTATGAATTTTATTAAAGCCTTTTATGTGTTACAATTAATGATTTTGTTGTTGCTGTAGAGGTACACTTACTGCCGGGATCATAGCCCTTGGCCAAGGAACTGCTGCTTCGGGTCAATCCAGTGCACAGAACCGGCTGTCGTCGGTTTTTGTAGTATTTTTTAGTAGATTTTGTGGTATTTTTCACAAATTTCCACCTGCCCATCCATATCTCTGACTGTGGTTTTAGTCCAAACAGAAAGAGCTTGCTTCGTTGGCATTAAAAACGGACCTATTCGGTGCAGAAAGTTCCACTTTGAGAAAGTAAAAAACTGCACCAATTTAGTCGCAACGTCAATAAACAATAAACACATTTTGGCTGAAGAGCAACCAGAAGAGGTCAAAGAGGTGCCATTAACCCAGAGAAAACGGCAGTTTGGTGCAGTTTATGGCCTAGTGGAATCATCGGTCCATATTTTTCCAAAAAGATGATGGTCGTAACGTAACCGTAAAAGGTGCCCGCTCTCGCGCCATGATATCGGACTTTTTCTACCTCAAATTGAAGACCGTAATCTTAATAAAATTTGATTTCAACATGACACCACTTGCCATACAGCTGCTCAAACAATGTATCTATTGAGAGATAATTTCAAAGTCTAGCTTATTTCTCGTTTTGGACCGGTGAGTTGGCCGCCTAGATCGTGTAATATCACAGCTATATATATATATATTTCTTTGGGGCTACGCAAAGTCGAAAGTCTATGCTGACAAACCAGCTACGTTTCAGGTTTTGTAAGCCAACATTAACGCCATACCGATGGAAATGCTCGAATGATTCATTCAAAATTGAACCCTCAGAATGAACACCCTGGGGCGTTGTTATGGCCATACTTTGAAGGAAAAATTTCCTTTTGAATAAACATTAGAGATTCCACACTTGATTAAAATTTTTGTATTTTTTTATTTTGAAAAAAATATCTCTAGATGGATCACCCATTATTATATGTGACAGCGCATAGAGAAAGGGACCTAAGGGTAAAAAAAATAATTTTCACTTTTTTTTTTGATGTGGACAACATTTGAGCATCGAATGAGACCGATCCCATGCCCCAAAAGTGTTCGCTCCCAGAGATATGCGCGTTTTATGAAAGTGAAGTCGACGATTCTACACCAAAGATACACGTATTTAAATCTTTAAAATGACTCTCCTAAACAAAACTAATTTTTACCCACAATAAGGATGGATTTGTTTTAAAGTTTTGACTTAATTAGGGTCGGACGCATGGACCGGAAATACTAAAAAACGGACCATTTGTGAAAGGCTTGATTAGTATGTTTTGACCACTGCGAACTTCACGACGTTTTGACTTGTTTTTACGAGATCCCAGTGTAAGGAACACCCTTTCTTTACACAAGCTATGCATATGTTGCAAATAATTATGAAATGTGACAAAGCCAACTTCTGTGCTAGACACACAAAAAAATTAGTTGCAAGCAATGATAACACTTTTGATGGCGAAAGGAAAAAGTTGCAGTAATTCGAAAAAGTTATTATTACCACAAATTTTTGGCTAAAACAAGTATACATTTCAGTTGTTTTGTGGCGAATAGACCAACTTTTCACACAAAGACTATATGAGTAACACATACATATGCAAAAAAATAACAAACTGGAAACTTTACGTTGCTTCTATACTTTTATGTTTGCTTCCTTTTATGTACGGGGGGGGGGGGGGGGGGGAGGTGGTAACATACAGTGCCAGGAACATCATGTAAAACATAACAACAGCGTCAACGTCAGCAGCAGCGACAAGACCGACAACAACAGCAACGCCAACTCCAGTTTATAGACATTATTAAAATGTAAACAAACCCGCTGTGAAGAGTAATTTCAAAGCAGAAGTCTGCCTCAAACTTTGGGCCCCTTTACATTGTAAGTGTGTGAGTGTTTTTTTCGTAGGAATTAAAGGCATTTTTGTAATTTGGCCAAGGGACTGGGCGATTGCCCATTTGTGCTCGACTGTCGGAATGTCTGGGATGAAGTTAATATAGAAAAGTGCACTTAATTGGCACAGTGCCCAAAATATGTTCACACAATGCTAAATGACAAAAATGTGCAAAAACAAAACATATAAACCGAGTAAGACGCCCGAATGGAATGGATAAACAAACGACAAGTCCAATACTCGTAACCATATAAATTTGTATGGTTTCTACTCGTATCGTTCATTGTGGTATGCCTCTCTCTCTCTCTACTTCTCTTTGCCCCCGACGCTCTTCCTCTTGTTATAAGTCTATCTCGTTCACTTCCGTTGCTGCTAGTGTTCTGTGCTCCATTTTGGTGGCATAATATTTTTGCTAAACGTTCACTGCAACACAGTCCTTTCCATTTCTTCCCCAGGGACACACATACACACAGCCGTCAGTGGATATGGGGATTTTCAAACATGCTGCAGTCGCTGTCAGTGCCTCAGCTTGCATGTGTTGGTGGTCAAGTTATATACGAATGGTTGAATGTCGGTGCGGTTGTCACTGGTAGTGTTGCCGGTATTGTTTGTTGGGTTTGTATGTTGCTGGCATTGCCGTCGTATGTTGTTGAAAACCCAAGCAATGTTCAAACAAACCACATTCAAACCACTGCATACAAATGGTGTTGGTGGTTGATAAGTCAACGCATTGTTATGTTCACTATACAACACAACCACATGCACCCAGTCGATGCCAGTGTACCCATCGAACAATTTGCTGGGAACGAAATCCGGTGCGATAAATGCGTGTATTGTCAGATCGTTAAAAAAACAGTTGGATTGCTATAATCTAAACAATTTTGTCGGCAAAGGCAAAGTATTTATTAAAAGGAGGGGCGACTCTATGGACATTACTCGTAATCGGCAAGGCAATCGAGTCCCAATACGAGAGAACCCTTTAGGAAGGCTTAAGCTTAGCTTGCGATTTGTAAAGGCCTACAAACTGCCTTTGCAGGCCTGTCATGGGGCCAGCCAACAACTGTTTTCCCCCGCTGCTGTGTGCTTGCAAGTACACATGCATACGTTATCGTTTATGTGAATTGTAAAAAAACCTCCGTTCTTTGCATGTGTTAGTGCATGAAGTTGGAGAAACGCTGCTGCTGTGTCCCTGGCATTGGTCAAGGTAATATTTTGTATAGCCACATCTGTTGGCGTGAGCTCCACGAAAAATGCCTGATAAACGAAATTCTCTTTCACTAAAAAGAACCCTGACCATGTTATGGGAAATCCATACGAAGGCTTGTGGTTATGTGTGACGTTATGGCAACTCGGCTTTTTATTATACTTTTCATATTTTCAAGTGACATAAGTTTTTCATGTGCATATGAATGTGATAACCTCTTAAACAGCTGGCTGTTATGCAAACGAACGTAACTAATAACAAGCAAAATCGATAGTGAGTTCCTGCAGGTCGAATCTTATATACCATTCAACGCGAATTCGCTATTGACATTGGTTATTTTTCGGTCGGCTTGGGTCTTATAGTCCAAACCAATATTAGAAAAATCTTTAATTTAAAACCAGCTTTAACTTTAGTCACTTTGACCATAATAGGGTTTTTTTGGTCCCCTTTAGTACTATTGACGTTGGGTATTTTTCGGTCGGCTTGGGTCTATAAGTCCAAACCAATCTTAGGAAAAACTTTAACTTAAAACCTTAACTTTAGTCGCCTTTTTTGACCATAATAGAGGTTTTTTGGTCCCCTTTAGTCCAGCGTGAATTCGTTTTTGACGTTGATCATTTTTCGGTCTGCTTGGGTCTGTCAGTCCAAACCAATCTTAGAAAAATCTTTAATTTAAAAACAGCTTTAACCTTTGTCCCTTCTTTTGACCATAATAGACATTTTGGTCCCCTTCAGTCCATGAGCTTGACCTTAATTTCAGCCAAAACTTAGTAATAAATCAATATTTGGATGCATCGCAAAATTTTCGTAAATTTAAGTATCCTTTAGTCCGGGGGTCCGTTTTTTGAGTCACATGAACTAAAATGTTCAGTAACCACGGGTTTTTTTAAGGTATTAAATCCATCTCAACTTACAATCTAAATCCAACCCGTTTTTTCTACATAATTTATCTCGTATGTGTTTTTCCCAAGTTACATTTTGTCCCAAAAGGAGGGACTTTTTTCCTCCCTAAGGCTCTTTTTCCCATTTAAAATCCCAAGCAGCTTATGGCCATAAATTATCATCGTACACTATTTCAGGGCCTCAGCTTTATTCATTTTACCGCTACCGTATAGACGGATGAATGTGGCTAGATCGTGTTAGATGTTTACGACGTGTAATATATACATGTTCTTTATAAGGCCTCCGATCTATTTTTCGAGGTGTTGCAAACGGAATGACAAATTTAGTATAGGTGCACTCAAGCCTTCGGCGGTTGGAATTTTGAATGGGGGTATAAATCTACCAACACAGACAAAAAAAAAATAATTGATACCGGTTGGAAATAAAAAAATTCCGTAAAATTGGTCACGTTTTCATCAGAGTGTACCTCCTTTGTTTAAAAGTTTCTTTACTCTGATGAAAATTAAAATTTTTTTGTTGTGAATTTTTAGATCCAATGTTTTTTTTTAATTTTAAGATATTTGGTATGTTCCACCAATATATCAGTTCCAATAACTGAAAATTCAGAGCACTAAGTAACATTCGGCTGTACTGATGAAATACTCGAGGTGCCTGCAACTGCAATCATTCAGTTGGCAAACAAATTCGGTTCTGGTAACGAATCTGTTCTCTCTGTGTATAGGTTGCTACCATAAACCTACATTGAGAAGAAAAATAACCTTATATAAGGTTAAGTTAACCATTATTAAACATGATTTGGAGTCTACGTTAAATAACGTTTAACAATAACAATAGTTTATTTAACTATTCTATGGTTGAATTTTTTAACCATGAACATTTTTATTATTAAAACTATTACTGTTGTTTTAACAATGCATTGTTTTTAACCACGACAGTTGTTAATATAAAAAATTCATAGTTAATTTATTGAAACAATACATGATCAATTTAACAATGAAATTGTTAATATTATTAACTATGAAGATTGTTATAGAAATCATTTTTATTGTTAAGTTAACTAATTATTGGTTACCTCTTTTAACCAGAAATATAGTGACAGTTAGAATTTTTAATATTAAATTAACCTACTAATTATGTTTTTGTTTTGTTTACATTTATTCCGTCTTTGTTTATTAATATGACTTCTTATTTTCAGAATCAACTAAATACTTGGTGAAATGTATTGGCTACGGTTGCCAGGCAGACTGTACAGCTGTTTCTAAACCCTCCAAGGTTTTTATTCAGCAGTCTTTGGCAACGTTTACTTCGGGTTCAAATCTAATGACTTATACGGGAGTCCCAATTATGATTAGTGGTGTGACTTTTAGAGTCAAAAATAATATAATCGAGTAAGATCCTTGTTTAAGCTTTAAATTAAAGCATGAATGGGATTCAGTGGTGTGACTTCTTGAGCAAATAAATCTTAAATCGGTACGGTTCTTTGTTTGAGGTCTATTCCATAGGGACGAATGCAATTTTTAAGCGTTTTATTATAATTAATTGTGTCATACTCTATAGATAGTAATCTCCAGAGCCGGAACTTTGAGTGGGCTATGCACATAAACCAATCCAGACTGAAGTTGCGCAGTGTGCAAAATAACATCGAGATCGGATAACTTTTGTTATTTGCTTTTAGCTTACAACAATTGCTAGACAAATATATGGGCAGCTAAATGAATCCGAAAGTGTTTCTGCTTTATCTGCCTGCCAAAGATGGCAGATACTTTAAGCTACAAATTTAGTTAGGTCTATTTGCATTTCAGCTAACATAAGTACATAATGCAGATGTACATATACTTATATAACAATACATAACCGCATTTGAGAGTGTAGTGAGTTAATTAAGTGGGATTTGCGTAGAATTTGTTGCCTTTTGGAGATGCAGCAAACTTGCGTAATTTATTGATTGTTGTTAATTTGTATATTTATTATAATTTATTAATTTTTGTTTGGTTAAAATTAAAATTGGGTAATGACTGGATAATTGGGCTTTCTCAGCCACTGTCATTTAGTATGTCATATTGGCATATTAAAAAATATTTAATATTTGAATGTTAATTTAATTTGCAAATAATTATGAATTTAATCATAAGTACACAACTGGTGATGCTTTCCCACCCACAGAGTGACAAATGACACTTGTCACTTCGGTTATACTTTAATTTAATGCAAAGCTAATTTTGTGAAATTATAGCTTTGAACTCCATAAACGGGAGTGTGTATCCAACGTATGTATTTTAATTTTATACAGGGTGATTCAGTTGTAATCGAGATCATATGCCCATGTTAGTTGCTCTATTTAGTTCCTAGACAATTGCTCTTACAGGTCCTGTTTTATATCTCGTTTAATTAATAATAATATAATTTCGTTCAACATAGCCGGCCTTTTACAATATTAAAATCAGGCGTTTGGTGCCGAAATTGAAAGAAACTGAGTCGGTGCAAGACGTGACAATAGCTGTGCATCATTTCACCCAGCTTCGGTTCGGCCGATAATATTGCTGCTGCGCATCGTGATAATCTCCGTTCGTTTTTAACAGAGCTTTAACAAACATTCTATAGCATGGACTTTGAAAATAGAAAAACACTGCTAATGCAATTATTGCACATCGTAATCGAAACTGTGTTTATATTCTTCATCACTATATGAAACAGGATGTTTGTGATCTATTGTCAGGCACTAAAAAAAAATCGTAATTTCGACACATTTTGTAGTGTTTTAGTAATAAAAAAAATGTTGCGGTCGTATGGAAATACATATCCTATATATTTGACTGAACAAACCTGCCAACCACATTCCATAGTCTAACATTTTTGAACTTTCAAATCATTTATTATACCCAAAAAGTCTCAACTATTATATGTACAATGAAGTGAATGAACACTTTTTTATAAAATTTACGAAAAAAATCTTTTTTTTTTTTTAAATTCTTCTTGTTTTCTTATCACATATATCATACGAGTATACAATTTGTCAAAATCTCCTTCTCATGTATTTTCTTTGCAAAATATCTTTATCTTTAGATCTGTTATTGATGTTATGACATAAGCAGCAAAAACTAGCCACGGCATTCATATTTCAAGATGCTGTCAGTTGCCAATTGCAAGCTATCAGCAACATGTAATAAATGTAACAACTGTTTAGAAAAATTGACAAATAACTGGAACGTAATTTAGATATGAGTATGTGTAACTGTGCTAATACTACAAAAAAGCTTAAGTAGGATTTTACAGTTTTAGAATTTTAAATTTTTTTCTCTAATTCCACAACAAAAAGATCATAAAAATATATATAAGTAAATATATACTCGTATACGTATATATATAATACATATAAGTGTTCTAAGATATGCTGTCTTAAAAATCTGTTATAGCAATTCGTAAAAAATTACATTTGCCTTAAGAAGACAAAAATATTGTAAAGAAAAACAAGTAAAAAATGTTAAGTTTGGCTGTGCCGAACTTTGGATACCCTCCACCAGATTCCCAAATAAAACCAAATTTGGTGCGGAAGTGTATAGAAAACTTTATGTGCAAAATTTCATTTCGATAGGTCAAGCTTGTGGTGAGTTATCGTCATATTATTTCTCAAAGCCCATGAGACCGTGTGTGTGGGAGGTATTATTAGGACTTTTCCGATCTCAACAGAATTTGGCGCAAAGGTGTGTTCTACATAAAAATCTTTATGTAGAAAATTTCATCTCGATAGGTCAAGTTTGTAGCGAGTTATTGTCATATTATTTTTCAAGGCCCGTGAGACCGTACTAATTTTAATGCCGAAAATTTCATCTCGATAGCTCAAGTGCGCGGTGAGTTATTGTCATATTATTTTTCAAGGCCCATGAGACCGTTAGTGTGGGAGGTACCATTAGGACTTTTCCGATCTCAACAGAATTTGGCGCAGAGGTGTGTTCTATATAAAAATCTTTATGTAGAAAATTTCATCTCGATAGGTCAAGTTTGTAGTGAGTTATTGTCATATTATTTTTCAAGGCCCGTGAGACCGTTTGTGCGGGAGGTACCAGTAGGGCCACTTCGATCTTAGCCAAATTAAGCGCAAAAGTCTGCTCTATATATTATTTTTTATGCCGAAAATTTCGCCTCGATAGCTCAAGTGTGTGGTGAGTTATTGTCATATTATTTTTCAAGGCCCATGAGACCGTTAGTGTGGGAGGTACCAGTAGGACTTTTCCGATCTCAACCGACTTCAGCGTAGAAGTGTGTTGTTTATAGAAATCTTGATGTGTAAAAGTTCATTTCGATAGGTCAAGTTTGTGGTGAGTTATAGTCATATTATTTCTCAAGGCTTATAAGGCCGTTTGTATGGGAGGTACAAGAAATGTTGACCCAATCTAAACCAATTTAACATAGATGATTGCGCCTATATAGAGATTATTATTTGCAAAATTTCAGTGATTTTGCTCAAGAAACTGGACGGATATTTCCAAATAAAAAACTAATTTTTATGAGGTAGTGTCGGTTGAGGGTCTCCAACACCAACTTCCCGTAGAGCTATATAGCCCATTTTCAATACCAACCATGCTAGTTTAACTACACATGTTTGTGTAAATTTCAGCTTCCTAGGTGTTTTCATGCAGGCTCTATTTTGTTTTCAACAGACGGACAGCCGGACAACATGGCTAGATCGTCTCTTTTATATATACTTTCTTGGGTCTCCGATGATTATTTCAAGGTGTTACAGACAGAATGACAAAACAAATATACCCTCCATTGTAAGGTGGAGGGTATAAAACAATCTAAAAGTATTTTCGATGAAATTCTCAGTGGACATAGAAATTTTAAAAATAAACGTAAAACAATCGACAGTAAAAGCGCACTATACAATACCAACTGCAAGTTTTGAAAACAATTTCGACAAACATATTCATGGCAGGAAAGACTTTTAAGGATACTTACTTAGGGGATGAACTAAAACTATTGACAATATTTTTGCTTTTGTAAATATTTTATGACTCCATGACTCCAACCTATAAATTACAAAAACTGAGAAAAAAAGCTCAAACCAAATTCTCTAAACGAAATTCTAAAGACCTTTACAAAAGTGGGTTTAAAATGATATTTGTCTTACTTATTCGAAATTCGTTTATATCGACATACGAAATTATACCATGCTATAATAGATTTCGTGAAGATACAGACGTTTGAGTTTGTCTAAGATTTAGAGTGGAATAAACGTAGGAAACCCCAAACAAGACATCCATGAACAACTTACGAATGTTTGTGAAGTATTACCAACACAGAAATGCATTTAAATGTGTGTGTGTGTGTATTCACACACACTCAGATACAGACAACAAATGAATGCGATTGCAGTTGACAGCTTTTAAATAAGAGTTTACCAAGTTCTGGTCTTAAAGTTATGGTAAATCTTTTCGCATTTTCTGATGTAGATTTTTGTGGTACAGATTTTATAAAAATCAATTCGCTGGCGTTGTTGGTGGCAGCTCTATGGGCTCCCACATGTTATGGCATGTTCACACAGACAAAGATATTCGTAAAGATCATTTTCTAATTAAGTCTATTAAAAGAGACCTTAAGACTGTATGAAATTTGAAAAGTGTTACGTATTCCAGATACATCTAAAGCTGCTGATGCAGAGACAGATTGGCGTCAATGTGTTTAAAATCGAATTTTTGAATTCGTTAAAGGCTTTGCTTGAAAATTTGTCGGCCAAATGATGTAAAAGGCTTTAAGGCTCGGTCACACGGAATCTTTTTTTCAACTTCCGGTAGTCTAAAAACCATTAAAATAAGTGTTAAAAAATGTACAATCAATATAAAGGGTGGTTAAATTTTAAAGGCCGATATTAAATGTGAACCGCACCTAAAGGTCAAGTTTTTTTCTGCATTTCATCTAATATTTCTCAATTTCAGACTATCTCAATTTGAACCATGAAAAGATACAAAAGCGAGCAACGCTTTAAAGTTATTCAGGCTTTTTATGAAAATAGGCATTCAAATCAACATACATATCGTGCACTTCGTGATTTTTTCTTTCAATTTAATCGTCAAAATGCGCGTACAATCGAAAAAAATCGTGCAAAAATTTGAGCAAACCGGGTCTATAGGAGATGTGAAAACACCATTGCATGCTCGCACAGCTCGTACTGCAGAAAATATTGCAGCTGTTTGCGATAGTGTGGCTGAAGAGCGGTCCACCTCAACTTGTCGTCGTGCCCAACAATTGCACCTTTCACGCTCGTCGTTGATGAACATTATGCAAAAAGACTTGCATTTACACGCTAACAAGGTCCAATTGACTCAAGAACCAAAGCTTCTTGACCATTCTAAACGTCATCAATGGTCAGAGTGGTGGCAAGAAATGGCAACAATGGATGATCAATATTCGAAGAAAACCATCTACAGTGATGAGGCACATTTTCACCTCAGTGGATTCGTCAATAAGCAGAACTGCCGCATTTCGGCGAATGATAATCCAAGAGTGATTGTCGAAAAAACAATGCACCCACAAAGGTGACTGTTTGGTGCGGTTTATGGGCTGGCGGCATTATGGGCGGTATTTTTTCCAAAATGAGGCCGGTCAGGCAGTTACTGTGAATGGTGTTCGCTATCGTGAGATGATATAGAACTTTTTATGGCCCGAATTGGAAGATATGCATGTGGACGATATGTGGTTTCAACAGGACGGTGCCACTTGCCACACAGCTAACGAAACAATGACTCTTTTGCGCTACAAATTCAATGGCTGTGTTATCTCCCGTCGTGGCGATGTGGCTCCGTTGGACTTCTTTCTTTGGGGTTATTTGAAAGAAAAGGTGTACGTCGATAAGTCGGAAACAATGCAAGAGCTAAAGGAAGAGATAATTCGGCACATTAACGGCATAGAACCTCAATTATGCCTCAGCGTCATCGAAAATTTGGACCATCGGATGGTGGTGACCCGCCTTTAGTTTCATTTCGAACGAAATACGTAGACCGGAAAGATCAAGTCTTCAGTGAAAAGATAAATGGCCTTGATATTACGGGGTAAGTGCAATGCGTCACTTACCCAATCATTTGAAAGAAAAAAATGAAATATACACTATAAATTAATAACTGGAACTACCCTAGTAGAAGCATTATTAGAAAGAATCCCTACCAGCCTCTGTATTTGAGAAATAGCTTTTTTTCTGTCCGTCCTTTTAACACGTTTTATAACCTCCCCTATTGTTTGACCTCTGGCCATGTGTATACTTTTTTTTTATCAAATTATCACTCAGCAGATTCGTGAAGAAAGTATCATCACTGATACTAAATCAATTTCACTGCAAATTTTGTGTCTACTTAAATGAAAATGCAAAAAATATTTCATCTCCACTGCTGCAACTTTAAACTATGGCAGAGCTCTGCAAGATTAAACGCACAAAAAAGGGGGAGTGGCTTCCCCCACGAAGCAGACAACACAAATCGACAACTATACAAAGCAAAGATTTAAATTAATTTGACCTGAATGTGCTCTGCAAATGTTTTGAATGCAAAGCCAACATCCGAAGCCAATAATAAAATTTAAATATAGCAAACAAAACCAAAAAATACAGCAACTGGCAAACTACAACTCTACATGATTTTCCAATGTTAGGCAGCCGTTGCGGTAAGAGTTGCTGATGCAAGCACCAATATTGCTCCATCGCCGAGAGCAGAGGTTTGCGATGGGCCACCACCACCCACCCCATACAGTGGAGTAGATGCCAATATCGAAGATAACATCATGAATTGCCCGGGCTTAGATATTTGAGTTTTGTAATTGAATTAAGTTACTAAAAGTATATTGAATGAATGACTGCATGAGGCAATGGACAAAGAACTGCATGAATAAATTAGTGAATCAATGAGGAATAGATCGAATGAATGAATGAACGCATGTATAAAACACCATGGCCCATGTATCTCTACATATTTTCAATTCATAGAATGCTTTTTTCTTTAGCCATGTACTCGTATGCCCTCCTTACTCTCACATCGACGTATATGGGCACTTTTTATGGGAGTGTTTCTAGCGCTTTGGGTTTTTGCTACAGCAAAAACAAACCTGTTTTGAAACTTTGCCTTATTGAAAGCATAGCGGTTGCTCCTTCACTTAGCATGAAATGTGTAAATGTGTAGGTTAATTGGCGAAATCTATGGAAAATTGTAATATCAGGCCGGTTAGTGTTTAAATTAAGATTCATTTGCATGAGTTGGGATCTAGTCCAAAAACTGCACGATAATGTGAGCTATCATGTACGGTTTCTATTTTCTAAGCGAAACTTTAAACTTCCAAAACTACCCCGAGAAAGCCCTTATTATCGAATATCGCTGTAGGTAAACCAAGTACAAAAGAATACACCACTTGCAATTTGAATTACTTTTACACGACGATGCCATTGAAGGTAAGTATAGGGTGATCCATCTTGAGGTATTTTTTTCCAATAGCATTTTTTTTAAAGATTTCGCGAGAGTTGTGTTTAACTTTATTTATTTTTCCTTTCCAGTATTGTTTGCCATTTCATCATGGAAAGGCTTACACCAAAACAACGTCTCAAAACTGTATAATGGAAATGAGCGTTCGTTGAGAAACTGTTTTCGACCACAATTTTGTTCAGTGCTGAGGCACATTTCTGGCTCAACGGCAAAGTCAATGAACAAAATTGGCGCATTTTGGCTGAAGAGCAACCGTAAGAGGTTAAAGAGGTGCCATTATATCCAGAGAAAACCATATCCAAAGAAAACTTTCGTAGGTTGGATTTCAAAACATATCCAATTAATATAAGAATCACAAGTTGAAGAACCTTTGTTTTCAGTGTTGGAACAAAAATCAACTCTTCGCCCGATTTATGTTTTATATTTGATAACTTAATTTTATTCTCTCGCACATTTACGAACCGAAAACTATCGGGTGATCAATCGAGAGGTTGGTGCGGTTTATAAGCTGGTGGAATAATTGGTCCATATTTTTCAAAAATGATGATGGTCGGAACGTAACCGTAAATGGAGCGCGCTGTCCATTCACAGTTACGTTACAGAACGATGCCAATTGTCATACTGCTGCTTAAACAATTGATCTACTGAGAGGTCATTTCGAAGAGCAGCTAATTTCCCTTTTGGACCGGTGAGTTGGCCGCCTAAATCGTGTGATATCACACCTTTAGACTTTATTCTTTAGGTCTACGTAAAGTCGAAAGTCTATGCTGACAAACCAGCAACGATTCAGGTTTTGGAAGCCAACATTACGCGTGTCATTAACACCATACCGATCGAAAAGCTCGAACAAGTCATGCAAAATTGGACCCGTAGTGTGGACACCCTGAGGCGTAGTTGCGGCCAAATGGCAAACAATAAAGATTCCACACTTGATTTGAAATTTTGTTTTTTTTTGTTTATTTTGAAAAAAATACCTCTCGATTGATCACCCGATAGTTTTCGGTTCGTAAATGTGCGAGAGAATAAAATCAAGTTATCAAATATAAAACATAAATCGGGCGAAGAGTTGATTTTTGTTCCAACACTGAAAACAAAGGTTCTTCAACTTGAGATTCTTATATTAATTGGATATGTTTTGAAATCTAACCTACGAAAGTTTTCTTTATTTCGATGTTGAACTTATTTTCATTAAATTTTCAATTCCTTACATCAATTTGATGAACATTGTACATAAATAAGTAGTGCAATGTACATGCATTTAAGAAACAATGAGCATCAACTTGATGCATATTTTACATAATTTAAAAAGACATTTTCTAAAAGAAAACCAATCATCTAAAATGATTCAAAAACCTGTCGAAAAGATTAAAAATTGCAAGCTTAAAAATTAAGCTAACATGATTGGTGCATATACACTTAAAATCAGATAGATTCGCATTTAACGAGAACTGCTGGCAGTAGAATACTCCACCGAACATAGTAAACACACTAAAAATCCCTTGCATCTGTTTTTATTGTTGCACAATGGCCACGCACAGTATGGTGTCTGTAAGTAAGTGTTTCAGTCATGTGGAGCTAATGCAATTTTTATCTAGCTATCTCATATGAAATATTTATGAACAACGTTCCACATTGATGCATAATACGAGGGTTGCTATTTATATTTCGGGTCCGGCAATAAAAGCACAATAATTAATCATTGGAAATGGCTTTATTCAAAATATTCTCCTTTAAGATCAATACACTTTTGCAAGGGCGCAAACCAATTTTCGAAGCACTTTTTCCACTCCGATTGAAACATGATTTTTGAACGCTCGTAATACTTCAATTTGATAAACGCAAAAAATTGCCATAAAATCTTAATATTTTAAGTTGAAGAATTTATTTATTAAATCAAAGAATTTTTTTTATCAATTCTACATCAAGCACTTTAAAAGTTTTTTTTCATTAATTTGTACATATTTTTTCAGTGTAGGTGCTCACTCTAGATCAGTGATCGGCACACAAATTCGACTTTACATTGTGTCTGTATGGGTGAGTTGCTGCTCAATGCACTGATAGAAATGTGTCTGCAATTTTCTCATCAAGAAACTACACTAAAAAACAAACTCCTATGCTAGAGTCTACATCAAATATTTCGTTCCGTGTAACGTCAGATAATATGCCGTAACGACGCATTTTCGAACGAATGCTCCGAATAAATAATGGCCAATGGGAGCCCCATTAACCGACCCTCGCTCTAGATGATTGTTGCTTTTTTTGCAAAAAAATGGACAATTTTTTGGGCTACAAGAGACCACAACAACAAATCCCATTGTTACGTCTAGGATGAGATCTATAAGTACGCGCAAAATAGAAAGACACCTAAGGTTAAAAAGCAGTTTTGTTCAGGAGAGCCATTTTAAAGATTAGGTCCCTTTCTATTTGCGCTTAGAATCGTCGACTTCACTTTCATAAAATGCGCATATCTCTGGGAGGGAACACTTTTGGGGCATGGGATCGGTCTCATTCGATGCTCAGATGTTGTCCACATCAAAAAAAGAGAAGCAAAATGAAAATTGATTTTTTTACCCTTAGGTCCCTTTCTCTATGCGCTGTTACATATAGTGAATCCTGATTTGAGAGGGTCCTTCACCGATATGTTTCTAACTGAAATAATACTGCAAAGGCCCTTTGTACACACAGAAAACAGATTCGTTGTCACAAACGAATTTTTTGTCAACCGTATACTATCAGTATAACCGAATGTTGAGTCATACAATGATATTCGGATATTCTATGTAATACTTAAAGGTCAATTACGCAAATAAAATATTGCGAAAGTCAAATCAAGATAAAACTAAAATTGTAAAATGTCAGCACTTGTAATAACTTTTTTGGGTCCGGCCGCGGCAAACATTTGATAGGCACAATCTTCAAAAAATAAATGCCACAGAATGTTCTCTCAAATGATAATAAACATTCTTATAACTCTTTTGGGTCCTCTTGGCATTTGTCAGAAGGTATTCCAAGAGCTACGCAAATATATATTTTTGTAATAGTTAGGAAGAAGGGACAACCTAGAGACGATAAAATTAATTATCAACAATTGCAGCGAAGCTTTCTGATGATGGTCGTCACGGACCTGAAATAGCTATAAAAGCAGTGCGCAACCACGAGAATTAATGTCACTTTGCCGTTTTGTAAAAAAACTTGTCATCTCTTAAAATGTAGATGCAAGAGGTCTCGAGAGTCAATTAATTCCAGGTTAATTTTAATTTTTTTAGTTTGTTTTCATGTTGAAGTAAGCAGTGCTAATACGGTTACTGGAACGAAATTATTTGTAGTCATAACTAATTGTTAATAGCAACGATCAAATCTATGCAAAACTATTAGTTGCTACAGCAGGCGGTTCTAACAATCACTTCATCTTAATAGTATAGCCGAATTGTAGGCTATCTTTGCTGTAATATTATCAAAGCTACCATCTTATGGTATACCGAACCAATATTCTATGAAGATAATTAACATTTGGTGATTGCAACATAAAGTCGGAGTTTTTGCTGTCCGAACCGATTGCAAACGGACTTTTTCTCTATGAGTAGCTTACATTCCCTTTTGCAAAGCACACATATTTGCACCTTCTAATGAAGGTCCACATTGACACTTTTCTCTTATATTTATCTACAATTAATGCTAACAATTCTGCTAGTGCGTTGTTGTCTTCTGCCCGTTTCGTTATTTAATTTTTGTATTCTCGCAAAAGTTCTAAGCAAATATGAAATTGAAGCCAAAGCACCAACATTCAGCCGTCAACGCTACATTGCCACCAACATGAATACGAGCACAAATCAACAAAAAGAATTTCAAGAGAGGACGATGATGATGATTGTTGTGCTCCTCTTATCCTTGTCCTACATTTACTGCTATGAGTATTTTTTTTCTTTTACAAGCATTTTCTTCGTGAAGAAGGCAAGAAACAAGCAAAAAAAAAATAAGAAAATAGAAACATAAATTTGCAAGAAATGAAAAGCATACACACTAGGGATGTCGATCGGTAAATCCCCAGTTCCGAAATAGCGGGAATTTTTGGTATTCAAAAATCCTTAATACCGAGATTTTTCCTAAAAAAAACCCTGTAATTGATATAAACTAAAATACTGGAGGAGAACTCAATTTGTTTCTTTTAGAAGAAGTAAGAGGTATCCTCTTGCCGGCAGCATACAGCAGCTACTTTATATGTTGCAAATTCTACCCACAAGCGTGGATTGCAAGGAGATTCTTTCTTTTAACGGCATATATTTGATCAATATTATCTTAAAGTTTAAATGTTCTAATTTTCTTATGAAGCTATGATTTGTTTAATCATACATGTCCTTGGATATATACTGAAGACAGTAACTGGCCTGTTGAGCGTTTCAAATCCTTATGGTTCCGCCTTGAGAGATTACTTTAGGAGCTCTGTACCTGAGATATAGTCTCTTAGCGAATTTAGTTCAATGGCTTTCATCTGGATAACGTTAGGTAGAGTCAATTGAGTAAATAACACTCGTTTAATTATTTTCTTTTGATTCTATTATGTTTTTGAATAAGTGCTTATTTATTTTATTTTAACATTGAAATATTTGGATTTCTTGTGGTTTTATGTAGAAGTTTTCTACGAAAATGTGGACAAAAAATATTTTCCCTTAATCAAGAATCGTTTTAATTGTTTTTTTTTATATGTAAAACAAATGAAAGAATCCGGAAATTTAGTGGATCTAGTGATAAGAAATTATCCGTTCAAAATCTATGGAACACAGTATCTCAGTTTTTAAAATACTTAATCCGGGCTATTGCAAAAGTCAGTCCGGATCGACATCCCTAATACATACAAGCACTCGTTAGCTACACTTAAGCACAAAAGTAAACATCAGCGTTAGTTACGAAACTTTTCTCAAGTGGTTATGGCTAATTAAATAAGCACTTTCGCCGTAATGTGAATGTATTTCAAATTCAGCAGTGACAACATTTTTCTTTTTCTTTAGGAAGTTGTTGATGACGAATATTAAATTAGGTTTGTATACGCTCCATATGTTGCAAGTTGGTGGACGAAGAACACGAATCGTTGGTCAATATACTTTATGTACGTGTGTGGGCACTTAAAGAAAGTTGTGGAGTGGCTAAATAAAAAAATCCTTAGAAATTCATTATAATATAAAAATAGATTATTTTGAATTATAGATAAGTGCGTGGGACACACGGATGCCTAGACAGAAGGTAGACAGATGTTTAAATATATAAGACAGAACTTATATTTCGTTTTAGTATAAATAAAATATCCAGGAGAAATTTTATCAAAACATAGAGCCATAGTTATCAAGAATCAAGTTGAAACAAACAATATTGAAGTTAAAAATGAGAGAAATAATCGTAGATCAGGAAACAGAAACAATGCATAGGCCCTTTAGTTCCAAAGGTCCCAACCATGGGCCACATTCAGCTATTGATATATTGGTACTAAAATAATGATATAATTTTATATAATTTTAAGTTTTGTCGTTCTGGTCTATTACTAATTCGCCACAACTCAGATTAAATTTGAGGTCTTGGCCCTTGGGGGAAAGGTTCCTACACATAACAAAAGTTTCTTCAATTTGATGAATTTGGACAACATTCTTCAACCTACGACACTTTCTTTTCTCAAAAATATTATTTTTCAGTTATTGTTAGGCTTGAGGTCATAAGCAAAAAACAGATGTTGTTGTTTTTATAATTTATTTAATTTTAAATAACCCAATATTTCGAACTGACTTCGTCGTTCATCATCAGGGGTAATCAATTTAAATAATTGTTTAATTTAAAATGTCCTTAATAATAATAATTAATTTAATTAAATATGTCCTTAAATAATTGTCCTGCTGTACTTCTAATATTTAGTTAGGAAATTTATTACGTGTGTTCGTTTCAATACAAAAATATAAATATTTAGTAGACAGATCGACTAAACGGGACCAATCTTAAGATAAACCTTACGTTGCACAAAGCTAACTTATTGCCCAAGTTTGGTTCTCGCAGTTCTCAAGTTAAAGACACTCGTACATCGAACACTACATTTTTATTTAATAATTTAGATCTTAAAATCGCTTATAAAATGGGCGAATGACACTAGTTTACAAATTATGATTTTATTTCTAGTCTGGAGCTCTAAATTTTTTTCCCAATATGTTTGGGACTCCTAAATATGTATTTTAAAAACTTTTTGATTTTTTATGAAATGTCCCTGCTTTTTGGCCCATAACTTCCAAACGCTATTATTTATTATAAATAAATTGAGCATAAAGTCGAGACTTTCTCGAGCAAATTTTAAAAAATTTTCGATTTTTTTATGAAATGTCGCTGCCCAAATGCTATTATTTATTATAAATAAATTCGGTATAAAGTTGGGACTTTGTCGAGCAAAACAAGCTATCGTTTATGAAAATTGGCCAACAAATGTCCTGATAAATTTTTGGATTTTCAGCATTTGAGTTACTTTTTTACTAAACTATGGTTTACCATAGGGCAGGAGTGCCTACGGACGATTGTTTTTTTGTAAAGCACCCAGCATAGAGTCATGAATAATCACGTCCCACTAAACAACGTGTAGCTCTACCATTTCTTACCCAATTTCAAAAAATCCTGACTTATTTTGCTCCTGCTAAATAAACATATTTTTATAATAGGTGATCCAAGTAGAGATACTTTTTTCAATAGCCTTTTTTTGACAGATCACGTACGAGTCGTATCATGCTGTCATGTTATTTTTGTTAAGTATTGTTTGGCATTTCATCATGGAAAGACTTACGCCTGAACAACGTTTACAAATCGTTCAACTTTATTACGAAAATCTACGTTCTGTGAGGAATGTGTTTCGTGCACATCGTTCAACGTATGGTGAACATAATTGGCCTACTGAGCGTACTATTCGCAACACCATCACCCATCTTGAGTCCCAGCATTCATTATTGGATAATATTCGACCGAATAGACCACGTCCAGCACACAGTGAAGAAAATGTAGCGGCCGTAGCTGAGAATGTACACCAAGACCGTGGAGAGTCGATTCGGCGCCTTTCACAGCAACTCAGACTGACGTATGGAACGACTTGGCGCATTTTACGTCGAGATCCTTAATTGAAATCGTACAAAATACAGCTTGTGCAAAAACTGAAGCCGCCCGACGTTCCCAAGCGACATCGCTTCGCTCTATGGGCTCTTGAAAAGTTCCAAGAAGATTTGACGTTTTCGAGCCAAATTTTGTTCAGCGATGAAGTTAATTTCTGGCTCAATGCGTACAAAATACAGCTTGTGCAAGAACTGAAGCCGGCCGACGTTCCCAAGCGACATCGCTTCGCTCTATGGGCTCTTGAAAAGTTCCACGAAGACTCGACGTTGTCGAGCTAAATTTTGTTCAGCGATGAGGCCCATTTCTGGTTCAATGGGTATGTTAACAAGCTAAATTGCCGCATTTGGGGAGAAGAGCAACCAGAAGAGGTTCAAGAGTTGCCACTTCATCCAGAAAAACCACGGTTTGGTGTGGTTTGTAGGCCGCTGGAATCATCGGTCCATATTTCTTCAAAAGTGATTCAAGAGTGAGAACGTAACCGTCAATGGCGAGCGTTATCGTGCCATGATAACCGACTATTTGATGCCTGAAATTGAAGCTAGTGATCTCGGCGACATTTGGTTTCAACAAGACGGCGCCACTTCCCACACATCGCAGCAATCAATGGATTTGTTGAGAGAACACTTCGGTGAGCAGATAATTTCACGTTTTGGGCCGGTCAATTGGCCACCAAGATCGTGTGATATCACATCGCTAGACTTTTTTCTGTGGGGATATGTAAAGTCTAAAGTGTATGCGGACAAACCCGCTTCGATTCAGGCCTTGGAGCAAAACATCACGCGTGTCAGTCGAAATACTCAAACGAGTCAACGAACATTGGACTCAACGGATGGACCATCTGAGACGTAGCCGCCATTTTATAGACACAATCTTCAAAAAATAAATGCCGAAGAATGTTCTTTCAAATGCTAATAAACATTCCCCATTCAATTTGAATTTTCCTTCTTCTCTTTAAAAAAATAGGGAACCTCGAAATGGATCTCGCATTATTATTGTTTATATATATTTTTTTTTAATTTAAAATCCTGATTATTGCACAAAGAATTCATATTTTTTAAATTTTAAATGCCCCTTACATGAAACCAATTAAACTGATTTTAATCTATTGTAAAACATGTTTAAGAAAATTTAATATCCTTTTATTTGAGACCACTCTTGAGCTGAGGCATCTCATTAAAAATCGTAAACAATTTCCAAAAATTCTAAATTGAAAACTAATTAAAGAAACATTCTTTAAAATGTAACTTCTTGTTTAGAAGGCCAAAATCTATAAGTATAGGAAAAAAATATTCAGAACTGTGGACCAAAATGGCTGTAAACTAGTGTAACAAATCAGGCCGGGTTCAAACCCGTTTCCTTGAAGGGTCAATGATACCTCGTAAGAAGCACAAAGATTCGAACTGGTAGAACTTAATGACATTTTCCGGTAATTTTAAAAACATAGACATTCCAAGTAGTCCCCTAATTTAAAGACCTTTTAACGTATCTGCAAACTTTGAATGTCACTAGCGAATTATTTTTCTAATACAGCCAGTTCAAGTCATGTTTATAATAATTTAAAGGGTCTTTATGTAATATTTTAAATGCTTAAAAACATTTATTGTGGAGATTTGCATGTATTATAGAATATTTTAGAACTGTCTTAAAATCACAAACCTAAAGTTTTAGTAAATAACGAAAATAAGTTTGCTGTACCTGAATTTGGGTCCATAATTGCCATATATTTAATGGCATTTAGTTCTGCTGAGGTGCCCCTGCCGCGAAAAGGTTAAATTTGTCATATTTGTTTGCTCAGCGTATACGAGAATACTCGAATCCCCTAGGAACATATCCCGGTTCACAGCCTGTATTAACGCTTGTGACATTCAGTTTAGTTGAACATGCTCTCCTGCCAAGTTTGTAAATTAATTTCACTAAAATTGTTCGCCTTAATTCCTTCATTTATTTACGCAAGTCTCCGAGGATGTAACACACATTGAAACACTCATCCAGCACTCATCCATCCAACAACTAGGATTTGGGTATGTGTACGTGTGTTTGTCATGCCAACACGTCGTTGACAACTGTCTGTGTGCAGCCATGTTTTAGTTACCCTGTATAGGAGTGTGTGTGTATGTGTAAGAGAGTTTCCACCCAGCGCCGCTGCTCTTTTATGGTGGTGCTGTTGCCGATAACTGGCACTAATGAAGATGGAAACTACACAACACTTTAAGTGTTGAACTCAAATTTAATATTCATAGATTCTCCGACTGGTACTACTGGGTTGGCAGCATCGACGTCGTCATGAACAACCCTCAAGAAGTGGAGGTTCTTCCAATAACACAAAGGCGGGGATCGACGTCTGGTCAATGCATCTTTTGAGGGAGGTGTTGGGTGATTTTCAGTTTTAAGTGTTGGTTTAGATATAAACACAGATACAATCTGTTTGATAAACACACAGAGATATACGAGTACGGGCTATACTTCTACAGGACAAGTGCTAATTTCGTAAAGTTTACCAGGCTGTAGGTGTTCTTTTTGCTCTTGTATTCAACATCTTCATCATCACCATAAGTCCGGAGCACCGCCGCTCTTTTGCAGGTGTTTTATTTTTAGTTTTTGTTTTTGCAGAGGGTTGATCTCGTTCCCTACCATCATTCGAATTTTTGTTTGTTGTTAAAATAATTTACGTGTCATGAATTCTATGGGGAGTTTACCTGTAAGTGTATGTGTTTTTGGGATATTTTGCTATACATAGTCTTTTATTTACATGTTTGGGTAATGAGGAGAATATTCTATATGACAATTTGATAAATTAATGAATTTTTCATGATGATTATCACCGGGCTATGTTAAATGGCAACCATGAGGGCAAAATGACATCTCATTCATCTGGAATAAGGTTAAGTGCGACTGGTGGTAAGGAGGGTAGACAAAAGATATTTGATTGGCAAAATGAGTGAGGTCTCAGATCCATATATCATTAAGATACCAAAAAAGAGTGGTAAATGAAAGGGTTTAGAAAAATTATAAATGTAAATGATGTGGCGCATTTGCGAGTTATTTTTAATCGGCATATAAAGTCTACTAATAATATTTTCATTCGAAAATATTAAGTCTTGAGACGCATATGAGTCATATGGGGAAATTTCCGAAACACTTATTATTAGTAGGGACATAAATACTGTTACACACGTTTTATGCTGTAAAATAAAAAATACTGCATGTTTTTGGACCAAATATTTTTTAATATATTTATTGATATATATATTGTATCCAAAAAGAATCTACTTATCCGAATTGTCCGCCTTTTGCCTTCACACAGCCCTTAAGTCGCACTGGCCAATCGTCAATAGCTGCACGAACCTCGTCCATTGGAAAATTGGCCACAGCTCGAACCAAAGCTGTCTAAAGAGATCCAATATTTGGGTATCTTCTGTGACAAACCTTGTCCTCTAAAACCGTCCACAATTTGTAATCCAATGGGTTCAAATCTGAACTGCCTGAGGGCCATTCTTCAGAGGAAATGAACGCTGGCAAATTGTTTCGAAGTCAGGCCTGGGACGTTTTAGCCTTATGGGCCGGCGCAGAATCCTGCTGGAAAGTCCATGGCTTGTTTTGGAACAGGGAATTGTTAAGAGGCTTCACAACAGCATCCAAACGCAACAACAGCATCATTGTTCGCAGAAATGTAAAAGACATTTGCATTATTCAATCCTATTTTTTTTTAAAGCTGCAGTCAATAAATGTCCGGTACGTCGTTTGAAAGCCCCAAGTCTCAAGTCTTTTTTATTGATTCGACTCATGGACTTTTGCGTGATATTCATCTCACGGGCCATGATTTTCTGCTTTGATGACATGCGGTGTTCGAACAGAGCGTGGGCGGCCCGAGCGGTGACGGTCATTTACATCTCCAGTCTCCTCAAACAGTTGTATGCATCGGTAGACGAACATGCGGCTAATCCCTAGTGGCCGGAGCGTTTTGATAATATCGATTTTTTCATTTCACACTTGAAAAGCGCTATTACAGCGATACCCATATGCCAATAACGGGGTATGTTCAGTTCTTCTATTAAAATGGGTGTGTTCAATGTTGTAACAGTATTTATGACTCTACTAAGTAGATGATTTTGAAAGAACTCTGCAAAGATTACAACAATGTGTCATACAATTGATTGAAAAAAATAATTACTTTCTCCTGAGTGGGAGCATTTTTTAGGAACTACAATTAATTAGCAGTAGAATTAATTCTTCGAAAAGTCAAGAATTTTTGGGTTATTTTTTATGATCAGTTCAGCGGTGATTAAAAGTTTTTGATATATGTACTTCCCAATTTGAAGAGATCAGCTGGAAAGCCTTAATACCTTGAAGAAGAATTTGTTAATCCAGCTCTAAGTAAAAAAGTAATCGGGAGTTGCTTATTGAGAGGCTGCTTTAATCCAGCTATAAATATGAAAAATGAGCTCAAAGGAATGGATTTTTCTCTAAACCTAAAGATGTGTTGCCTTTGGCTAGAATTCAACTGTGAAATCCTCTATATATTTAACCACTTCGTAAAAAGGTTGTTTGTTGGTGTTAGCAAGATGAAAACTTTGAAACTCGGAAGATCCTAATCAAAACGCCACCGAGTATTCGATTTTATTGCTGTATTTTCCTATTTTAGTAGGGAGCATAATTTCTAACGAAAGGCTTTATAATCTTGTATTAGAAAACTTAAAAATCAATTGAACAAATTAAGTTTGCCAAGGCCGTAAATATCCTTTATCTTGTTAGGCGTTCCCTAGTATTTTAGCTAATGGAGTAGAAATCGTGTATCGAATTTTCTTAGTATTTATAACATGTTTTTTGTCGATTCGTTGCTCTACGAGTTTAAAGACCAAACGAAAACTTACCGGATATTTGACTTATAATTGTAGATCGGTTGGTATTAAAATGGACCAAATCGGACCCAAGGGTAAAAAGTTCCCTGTTAAGGATAAAAACAACTTAACTTAAATTCTAATCCTTTAAATTAGTATCTTTAAGCACAGACGCATTAAACGCCGTTGGGCCCTGCGGCCAAAAAATTGTCCCCTAATGTTCGGAGACTTATAGGTATCTAGAAGCAGTGAAATCTTATAAATTAAAATATAAACCTTTAATTAAAATTTGTCCAAATTGGTGTGTCAGTCCATATAGGCTATAGAGACCCACAAATTTCTTGTTTTTATGCATAGATATTTGGGTAATAACATACGAGGGCAGATCATTGATTCCGTGACTTTTGGAATAAAACACAGTTTTTTTTTGCAAAAAGAAGTGTTTTTAACATAATCTCCTTTATAGCTCAATATACTTAGTCGAACATTTCTCTAATTTTTGTATCCCTTACACAAAAAATGATTTTTCGAGGTCCATAAAATAGGCATTTGTTTAATCAATAATTTCTTTTCTGAAGCTGAATCTCTTTCCACCGAGCTATAAATTTAGCTTTGGAAATCGGAAATAGTCACTGGGGGCTCCGATATATTTAGTTTAATTTACTGAAAATTTTTGTGCATGAACTAACATTCGATTGCAGTACTGGAAACCTGAGAGCAAACTCAATCATTCGGTTGACAATACCAAATTGGTTGTGGTAGCGAATATATTCTTTGTGTGTGTATATTTCGACTGGTCGTAAAAACCTAAGCTATGCCCTTGTTTTAAAAAAATGAATTACTCTTCAATCTTATAAGATCAGGTTTGTCGTATGGGGAGGGAAAAGAAGGTCAGCGACGTTTAAAAAAAACATCACCGCATAATTTGCCGGCTCATCGGTACCACATATGTGCTGCCGACAAGGTTTCCACTTATTGAACGATCTATTTACACAAAACTTTGCTTGATTTTTCATATGTGAAGTATTCAGACGAAGAGTAAGGACACAAGCGATTCACCGAAACAATTTCTACTGTTGAAAGTAAATTACAATTGTTAGTGCAAATGAGGCAGATTGGTCCAAATCAAGGACGTTGTCAACCTCTAGAAAAATCACTGGATTTGTAGTTATAGGGGGTCTTTGCTTTTACAACCATTTTCACAATACGTTACGTCCTGCCGGGAAATATTAATCTTGTGTTTGGACAAAGGCCATGGCACTGTCCATACAACTTAGATAGATCTTATCTCATAAACTGTCTAAGATATAAAGATGATATTTGAAACATAATATAGGTGTACAACGAAAGACAACCTGGTGGACCCTTTAAAAGTTACAAACAGTGACCAGACTAGCTAATTATTATAGATAGTCTTAAGTAAAGTTAAAGTGGCTTTTGATGGTGCTTCATCACTAGAAATCAAAACAAGTGGATTGGGACCTTCTTGTCTCAATAATAAACGCCCCAAATCGTTAATATTCGTGGGACTAAAAATTGTCACGGTTTTATTCCATTTTTTTGACCGAGATGAATTTTTCAGCACACTGCAAACAAACAAGTCAAATGACAAAACGCTCTGAGTGAAGTAAAAAAAAGTTGTCAAACTTTTCTATTGAACTTTCATTTTCCATCTGCAAGCACTAGTATTGCTAGGATCCGAAATATAAATAGCAACCCTCGTTATACCGGAATGACGAGAATAGTTGGTATGGAAACACAACCTGATGGAGCAGCGGTTGGTGCCGGAATCCATGATTATAGGTATATAAGCTTTGGCATGTTAGAACTTAACTTGCCCTCTTGTCTTTTTTATGGAAGGAGTTTTCCCTTCAAATTACAACATGAATTTTTGTAATCTAATAGTTTTTCATTTTCTTGCTAAAGATGCTTTAAATCATAACATTTCAAATCATATTTTCAATGTTTACCTCAAAAAAATTTTAACTTCAAAGTCTTACCTTTGATAGTTGGTGTGTTTTGTAAAAATATTAAAACATGAAAAGCCTTGACAACTGCGGCAGCAATGGTCACCAAAAAAAAAACCGAACGAAATGCAGATGCTGCTGCAGTTCGTCGAGCCACTGGCACTTGCTGCCAGGATGATGGCCTTAAAACAAATGACTTTTGGAACCCAAAAGAAAACACAAACAATATTTTTAGCTTGTTTGTTGGACAAGCAGCAGGTACTTGTAGCAACAGCTCCTTCTTTGTCGCAGTTCATCCATGATGGCCAAAGTGAAAAAGAAAAGCAAAAACAAGAACGACACAGAGCAATGTTGAAGCGACGACAAAACAAACTTATGGCAACAACAGTCAACTAGAAAATGCATAATTTAATAATTTATAAGCAACATGAGCAGAAAAACATAACACCATGGCAATGTGTTTGGTCGAAGGAAGGGACGGCAATTGCTAAAAGCAAACAGTAATGCAGCAGTGCCCAGAGCCGCACCAACTTGGCTAAATTGTTTGTGAAAGGTACAAAGGTACAGCTGCCAACAGTGGGTTCAAGAGGTGACGCTAGAAATGAAGCACAAACGAAGGAAGAACGGATGAATGGCAAATGTTGCTGTTTGCCTATTAGATCTCAAGTTACATTTAGTCGGCATTCGCTGTCAAAAGATATCGAAACAAATTAAATTTTCTTAAACTTCAAACGGTAGAGCCGAACACACCACGCTTTATTTGTAAAGCTCTCCTTGAATATGCTCGAGAAAATTACAAATGTGCGATATATAGCATTTGCATGGGAGCTACCAAAAGGGCGTATAACTATAAAACTTTCAGATGGACTTGACAAGATTGTCTTAAACTTCATAGAGTCCATAAAAATACTAGAAGAAAGGTTTTTCGCACTGTTAAGTCGGAAAATAGACGGATCAATCATGTAATGTTCAAAAAGCCCAACTGCTGAAATAAAGTCTGTCTGATAAATTAGAAAAAAACTGAAAATCATTTTATAATGTACAGGTGTGGCGACAAATCTATTCTCTGTTTCTATATTTCCAATAATGTTAATGGGGTTTCCACACTAACATACAAGAGTATTAAAAGTACTTAGTTTTGGGGAAATTAAAGTCTTTACATTCCAAATTAAGTTAAACATTTATCAACTTTTTGACTGCAGTGTGGCGAAAAAAACAAAGTTTTCTTTTCTTGCCAGCGTCAATGTTTTTTTTTTGCCGTCCGTTTTGCAACAGTTTTAACTTTTCTGCAAACAAACCTAGAGCAAGGCTCTTAAAGTTTCTAGTTTCCTCTAACTGTCAGTCTCCATCCAACATCGTCTCGACCCATCTGTTCTCCTGCACACAACTCACCCCACCTCCTACGAAAAGCAAACAATTATAAGTAGACGTTGTTGTTGTATTTGTTAATAAGTTTAAAACTTTGTTAGGAGGGTTACGGTGTGCTAGGGGGGGGGGGGCAAAACAAAAAAGAACGTTAGCGTACAGTTGGAAGTGTTAATGAGTTTTAATTATTTAAAGCGACAAAACTGTCTAAAAGCGTTTTTGCTATTTTTGTTTTATGCTGCAGCGCAGCCCCGCCACTGCGTTTGTTGCAGTTTAAAGGCAATTCCTTCAGGTATAACCACCCGCATATCTTAAGGCAGTTTGCCGTGCCATGGTGTTGAATGGTTAGGGAGAATTATTAAAGAGGATATTTTAATTTGCCTGTTTCTTGAAAATATGTTGTGAAGGTATTTTCCGGCTCTGATTATCACATTTACGTAAAACAACTGATGCACTTAAATACAAAATTCCTGCAAAGCTCTTTGCCCTGACTCAAAGTGCTTTGCAGGAATTTTGTATTTAATTTAAATGATGAAGCCTTTTCTAGGTACTTATTCTTTTACTTTGATTTTGAATGATTTGCAATCCTTGCTTAAATTTAGATTATAAATCGAAATTGGTGGGAACTTTTTGGCACAGTTTTCCATGGTATGGTGGATGGAATTATTTTAAGCAAATTTTCTATTAATTTGCAATCTTTAAAAAAGGATTTGTATAAAAAATCCATTAAAATAAAATATGCGATGAAAAGCTGCTTTAAAATGAAATCGTTGATGATATTTCCAATTAAAAGAACCTTCCAAAAAAAATATGCATTGAAATGAACTATTTGACAATATTTTTAATTAGAACCAAAACATTGACGAAATTTTCTATTAAACTAAAATTGCGACGAATTTTTTTTTAATAAATAAATAAATAAAATCAATTTTCACATTTTTTTGAAGTAGACAACATCTGAGCATCGAATGCGACCGATCCCATGCCCCAAAAGTGTTCCCTCCCAGAGATATGCGCGTTTTATGAAAGTGATGGTACACCAAAGGTACACGCATTTAAATCTTTAAAATGGCTCTCCTTAACAAAGTTGGTTTTTACCCTTAGGTCCCTTTCTATTTTGCGCGACACATATGCATACAATTTTGACGACAATTTTGATTGAATAGTAAATTTTGATTGATAAAATTTACTGTCAAAACTAAATCCTCAACGAAGATTAAGTAATTGCAATTAAAAATCCATTGATTTTTTAATTAAATAATAATTTGAAAAAATGCTTATTGAAATGAAAATTTCTATTGACATGAAATTTCAATGAAACTTTTTGCCGAAATCAAATTTCGACGAAATTTTCTATTGTAATCATATTTCGACGAATTTTCCTTTAAAAGTGAAATCTTCGACAAAATTTTCTATTGATAACAAATTTTCTATTAAAATCAAATTTCGACGATAATTTCTATTGAAATCAAATTTCGACGACATTTTCTATTAAAATGAAACTTCGACGAAATTTTCTATTGAAATGAAATTTCAACGAAATTCTCTATTGAAGTGAAATTTCGACAAAATTTTCTATTAAAATAAAATATCTTAGAAAATTTGTAATAAAATCAAATTTCGATTAAATTTCCAATTGAAATCAAATGTCGATGAAATTTCCAATTGAAATAACATTTCGACGAAATTTTCAATTGAAATCAAATGTCGATGAAATTTTCTATGAAAATCAAATTTCGATGAAATTTTTCTAATGAAATGAAATTTCGACGAAATTTTCTATTGAAATCAAATTTCGACGAATTTTTCTATTGATATCAAATTTCGGCGAAATTTTCTATTGAAATCAAATTTCGACGAATTTTTCTATTGATATCAAATTTCGGCAAAATTTTCTATTGATAACAAATTTCTACAAAATTTTCTTTTAAATCAAATTACGACGAAATTTTCTATTGAAATGAAATTTCTACAAAATTTTCTATTAAAAAAAAAATAACGACGAAATTTTCTATTGAAATCAAATTTTGACGAAATTTTCTATTGAAATCAAATTTCGACGACATTTTCTATTAAAATCAAATTTTGACGAAATTTTCTATTGAAATAAAATTTCGACGAAATTTCCAATTGAAATAAAATTTCGACGAAATTTTCTATTGAAATAAAATTTCGACAAAACTTCCAATTGAAATAAAATTTCGACGAAATTTCCAATTGAAATAAAATGAAATTTCGACGAAATTTCCAATTGAAATAAAATTTCGACGAAATTTTCAATGAAAATCAAATTTCGATGAAATTTTTCTATGAAAATCAAATTTCGATGAAATTTTTCTATTGAAATCGAATTACGAAGAAATTTTCTATTGAAATTAAATTTTGACGAAATTTTCTATTGAAATCAAATGTTGACGAAATTATCTAATGAAATAAAATTTCTAAGAAAATTTGTAATGAAATCAAATTTCGACGAAATTTTCTATTGAAATCAAATTTCGACGAAGTTTTCTTTTGAAAATGAAATCTTCGACAATTTTTTTTATTATACTTATAATTTTAGATTCATGAAACCTTCTATTAAAACACAATTTTAACATTGCAAAAAATTAAATTTCGAAAATATTAAATATGCGCCAATAATTTGACATTAAAACTATGTAGGGTGATCCATCTTGCAATATTTTTTTCAATAGCCTTTTTTCACAGATTTTGCGTGAGTTGTGTTCAACTTTATTTAATTTTTCTTTTCAGTACGAGTATTGTTTGCCATTTCATCATGGAAAGACTTACACCGAAACAACGTTCCACAATTGTGCAACTGTATAATGGAAATGAGCGTTCGGTGAGAATCTGTTTTCGAACACAATTTTGTTCAGTGATGAGGCACATTTCTAGCTCAACGTCAGCATTTTGGCTGAAGAGCAATAATAAGAGGTTCAATAGGTGAAATAATACCCTGAGAAAACCACGGTCTGTTGCGGTTTATGAGCTGGTGGAATAATCGGTCCATATTTTTTTAAAAATTATGATGGTCGGAACGTATCGCTATAGCGCCATGATATCGGACTTTTTACTTTTTGAAATTGAAGCCCGTAATCTTGACGACATTTGGATTTAACAGGACGGCTCCATTTGCCATACAGCTGCTCCAACAATGGATCTATTGAGAGGACATTTCGAAGAGCAGCTAATTTCAAGTTTTGGGCCGGTGAGTTGGCTGTCTAGATCGTGTAATACCACAGCTATTGACTTTTTTTCTTTGGGGAGTCCAAATGCGATGCTGACAAACCAGCTACGATTCAGGTTATGGAAACCAACATTACGCGTGTCATTAAGGCCATACATGTCGAAATGCTCGAACGAGTCATCCAAAATTGGACCCTCAGAATGGAAACCCTGGGGCGTCGATCAATATCAATATTTAAAGGAATTTATACTCAAAAAAGAAATGCCATAAAATGCTCTTTCGAACGAGTATTTTACATTTTATTTGATTTTTTTTTTAATTTTTTTTATTTTGAAAAAATACCTTTAGATTGATCACCAGATATTTCGATAAATTTTTCTACTTAAAATTTCAATAAACATTTGCAGTTTGTTAAGCAATAATATATATAAAACTAAAATATAAAAAAATTTAAGCAAGAGGTCTTGAGCCGGTTTAATCCCTGTTCAATGTGTAAAAGCAACAGACGAAATACAACAAACGAGCTAAACATAAAATTTATTATTTTAAAATCTTTTCAAATAAATTTCAGTGTAAAATTTGATTTTTATTAAAACATTAATTTTTAATGAATATTTGGACGAAAATTGCAATAAAATGCTGATGGCCACTTCAACAAGCCGAATTATTTAGTACGCAATTAATTGTTATCTACTTTTAATCTAGTATACCTGCCCAAAATCACACCCTATGTGCAACATAATGCATTCTGTCGAATGTACAACAGCAACTGTAAGGTGGCAATTTCATATTGTTGTTCTTGTATCACATAAATATTTAGTTGTACGGAAATTGGTCGAAGCTCCAAAGGATTGAGGTGTGGTGATCGGTGCACTTCTTGTTACATGCGAAAGTGATGTGTGCTCCATGGGATTTTGTTCATTTTGATTAGGTGTTTAATAATAAAATGCATATGATGGGGAGTTGTGAATGGAACGGGCCGTTGGTAACGGGGAGTGGGCGGTTGTTGTGTGATAGACAGTGGGCGCGGCGCGTACATGATAAAAGAAATGCAACGTTATTATCGACGAACTTCCCCATTTTGACGAAATTTTCTTTAAAACCAAATTTTATAATAAAATACGAAGAAATAAAAACGAAATTTTGGCAAAATTTTCTGAAATATGAAACAAAAAATCTCGTCCCCTAATGTACCAGTCTTTTTTATACTCACTTCTTTTTATTATAAATTGCTTCGTAGATTCAAACATCGCAAATATAAGGTGGGTTGATATCTGTACACTGGGCACTAAAGGCACTTACCTTTTTACTGAGATTTTTGTCTAAATTTTATTTTTTTTTTATAAAAAAAATTTTACGGAAAGTTTTATACGAGTATAATTTTGTTTACAAACTTTATTGCTGGCATAATTTATTGTTTTCATTTGATTTCATGAACTTTAACGCAATCATGTCGGGGATAATGCTTTAGTTCCTTAAGTCTTTTGGAGAACATTTTTCAGAAAGCAAACTTACTCATATACATAATAATAAAGTCAAGCAAGAAGAGCAGAAAGAAAAATAATCCTCATAAACTTTAGTAATAAAATTACATATCCTGTGTACAGCGTGTGAGTTTTAAAGGAGACAGAAACGATGTGAGGGTGGCGGGGAAGTACTCGTACGTAAGAACATTTTACCCCAAGTTTTCCCAATATAACATTTCATTTTGCGCAATGCAACGGGTAGATGAATGCAGGGGAAAGGGAATAACTTCATCAGGCTCTGGAGAAGTTCCGCCTGGAGTTGTTGGCATAATAGTATGGCCAGAATGGAATTCGAATGTGAGTGTGTGTGTGGGTGTAGTGCAGCTAGTAAAGTAAGACAACATATTCGTTCATTGTTTTAAGTGTTTTTTTTTTTGTTTTTTGTATACTTTTGTTTTATTTTTGTCTTAATCGCTTGTGTTTTGCTGTTGTAGCCCAATTTTGCTTACTGGAAGCCTGCTGCAGTGCACCGAGTTGATAATGTTGCCGTAGATGAAGCCACTGATTGCTGTTGCTAATGCGGATGATGCGCTGTTGATGGTTGCATAACAATTGTTAGCGGTAATTAGCGCAATTTTTAATAATTTGCACCAGCATCAGCCACGGTGCCATGACTGAAGTACGAACGAGTGGCTGGAGTATGTACTCGCTCTACTACTTCACAAGACCAAACCCTTGTTCAGTCATTCATTCGTTCATTCATTATCGCATTCGCTCGTTTTGTTACGAAAGTGTCTGTCGGTCTGTCTGTCGGCATTCATATCTCCACTACTGTAATTTACTTATGGCTTTTGTTCTTCATTTTCGAGGAGTGTTAAGATTTTTATTTGTTGTTTTAATTTTAATGTTTTCTTTGCATATTCCTTTTCTTTTTTTGTGTGTTGCTTATACATACATACAAATACAAATATTTAGGTCCTTAGTTATGTTGTATACATGTGTGCCTGCATATAATTATACTTCTGTGTACATTTATCAGTGAAATCAGCAAACAAATACCCAAGAAAGGCTTCATTATTTTTCGCTAGAGATAAACTCTTAGTGCTGGTTTAAAAATATTCCGGGAATTGGAATTTTTTCAAATTTCCATTTTCTTAAAATGGATGTATAAAAGTTCCAGCACAACGAGGCCAATGAAATAAAACCTTGACTATACTTGAGCCGGTAAAGTGATGCAGTTTTTCGTAGAAGGCAAAATATATATGGAATCGATTAAAGAATTGATTACAAAAAATTAATTAAATGTGGTCCTTTAAACATTTAGTGTTGCCTGGCGCCATCTGACATTTCAATTCAAAAGTTTGACATTTTTTAGCATAAACGTACTCAGAATGTTTTGACGTACAACCATCATTTGTGTTATTTACAGTGTCTTGAAAAAATCAATTTGGCAAAGAAATGGAATTAACTCGTGAACATTTTTGTGCGATCATTTTTCACAACTTTCGTCGTAGACTATCACAACAAAAGTGCATCGATGAACTTAAATATTTTTGTAACGCCGAAGCACCATCCTATAGCACTGTGAAAAACTGGGTTAATGAATTAAATCGTGGCCGACGCTCGCTCAAAGACATAGGTCGTCCAAAAACGGCCGTTGTACCAGAGAACATTGATGCCTTGTGTGAACTGATAATGCCAGAACGTCATGTGACATACCTTGGGCATTTCTTCCACCAGCATAAATTCGATATTGCATGAACATCTGGCCGTAAAAAGGATTGTTCTCCTTGGATCCCACACAATTTGACAATCGCTCAAAAAAAGGCTCGTGTCGATTGGTGCAAAGAAATTTTGAAAAAATATTATCGCGGTGCTTCAAAATACATTTATAAGATCGTCACAGGTGACGAATCATGGATCTATACGTATGAGCCCGAAATAAAATAGCAATCGACCGTAAGGGACTTCGAAGACGAGCCAAATCCAACGAAAGTTGTTGGTGGAAGAAGCACTTCGATGCAAATGGTCGCCTGTTTCTCTAGCAAAACTGGTCATGTGGCGACTGTTCCACTTCAGCAACGTAGGACGGTCAATTCTGAGTGGTACACCACAATTTGCTTGCCTAAAGTCTTCGGAGAAATTCGCAAAACTAACAAGAGAAGACGAATCATTGTGCACCATGACAATGCGAGCTCTCGCACATCGGCTCAAACCAGCATCTTGTTGACCGGCCAAAACGTCGAATTGATGGATCATCCGCCGTACAGCCCTGACTTGGCGCCCAATGAATTGTTTTTTATTCCTGCACATCAAGAAAAAAGTACGTGGTCAACGATTTTCTTCGCCAGAAGATGTTTTGAAGCGTTCAAGAACCATGTTTTGGAGGTGTCTCAATCGGAGTGGAAAAAGTGCTTCGACAATTGGTTTGAACGCATGCAAATGTCTATAAATTATGCTGAAGAATACTTTGAAAAACAATAATAGCCTTTTTGATGATATATATTCGCATTTTCATTATTAGGACAGAAATATAAATAGCAGCCCTTGTAGTCGTGAAGTTGAGTACTAAGTGCCATTGCGCATTGGTTGAAAAACAAAATATTTTGGAAATAAATCTCTTATTTCTGTTAAGTTTGTCGTAAATCTATAAAATTTTACACAGCTGAAGGTAAGACGCATTTGAGTTTACAGATGCGTTTCTAGGTCTGCAGCCTGACTAGATGTCGTGTAGCACGGCTCCGCAGTTTTCTACCTCGGATGATTAAAACTTATAAGGTTTGGTACCCCACAGTTTTTATACGGTGGGGATGAAAATTATCTTATTGAAAAGTGCTAATCTTTTAAACGGAAATTGCGTCTTAATATTCTTTAGTATCTGCTATAGTTAAAGAGTTAGGCACAAACAAAACAATTTTTATTCCAAACTTTTATTAGTAGTTTCATGTATCGTCCTTGCAGTGCGCCCAAGAGGTTTGCAATTAATCTTTTGGTCATAAATAAAAAATATTCAGAAATTATTTATGACTGCTCAAATCCAAACAATCCTAGTCTAAGCCGTTAGCAGACTGGCGGAATTAAGTCCATTTTTTCGAAAAATTCCATGTTTGGGATTTCCCCCACACCATTTTAGTAATTGTGGGATTTTTGCTAAGAGGTTTTTTCAAAACTATTTTGAAATAAATTATGACTGCTAACAACTCAAAAAGTCTAAACTTGAATGTCCAAAAACCGCCATTACGGGTTATTTTCAAAACCGTGATTTGATAAAACCTACTCTAGGGTTATTTAAAAGTAAGAAACCAGCATTAGCCTATATTCAAATTTAAGCCTTTTGCCTAAAAATGGACAAAATTTTCCGAGTCAAAAGTGAAGTAATTTTGCTTTTGAACAGACTCTACATTAACCCAGATGTTAAAAATAAGGTAATATTTGAATAGGTGTGAAAATTGCATTGTATGTCGATGTATAAATGGGTCAGATTTTCGGACATACGGTCCGAAAAAATATTATGAAAATGCTTTAGAATCCATTGAAATCCATGGTCACATAGAGGTTACCGGTAACGGCGACCCAACAGAGACCGAGAAGCCAATCATTATGCTGGGAGGGTTCAGAATAACAGGGTTAATTGGAAATATTTTCATCTATGCCAAACTTTGGAATCGCGTCGAAAAAGCACGTCATGTCAATGAAATCAGTAACAATAGAATCCCTAAAATTTGGCAACGGGGAAATTGGCAATATAATAGGAGTCGTTCGGAGTACAGTGAGATATGGTATACGGTAGAGTATGGGTATATCTCGGTAGGACTATTAGGATGTACTTCTTCTTCTTCTTCCAGGTCAACATTGTTCTGGCCAGACTAGTAAAAGCCAACCTTTGGGGAGTATTGCGGTGGCTAAAACCTAAATTGCGGTGGCTAAAACCTGAATTGCGGTGGCTAAAACCTGAATTGCGGCGGCTAAAACCTGAATTGCGGTGGCTAAATCCTAAATTGCAGGGTGAGTTTCGTCTCAATGTTGAGTTGCTTTGCGACCGTCTGCTGAGTACCCTTAGTGGATCAGGGGGCCTGAAAGATGGAACTCTATGGCAAAGTTAAGCATCGAATTGATCTAACATGACGGCGTATGCCAAACACACAGATGCGGATCAGGTCCGCAGAAACGAATAGAAGCAGCAGATCATCGGCTAATGGCTGTGCTCCTGCAGTATGGCTGAAGTGCTCCTACACCTTTCCTCTTTTCAGAAGTAGTTGCCTTGAAAACGGAGCAAAATTGTCCACTATGGTTCTAAAGATTCCTAAAAAGTCAATCATTATCAACTTATTTGCCTTGAGATCCTTAACTGTTTTACTTTCCAAAAAGTAATGCGCCTACAATTTCTTTATAAATTTTGAAAATATAGTCGGTGTTTCAATTTTTTCACGACAATTACCTTTGGAAATAAAAAAATACAAACATTTAAAGTTGTAGGTTTTTTTTGTTTTAAAGCTAAAATATGCTACAAGGAAACTGTGACAACCATTGCCATTAAGGAGAACAATGATGTTGAAGCAAGTGCCGGCTCACTTACAATCCAAAGGATAATTGTGACATATCATTTCACTATGCCGGATTTACTAAACAAACAGTCGTTGGTTCATGCAGTGCCATCGTCTTGTATGGGTGTCTTGTAAGCACAGGCCACAGACTTCTGAAAATAGTTTCTTTGTGTGCCGGCCTGCCATTGTGTGCAACTTTTGTTGGTCCTTAAATACCGTTTTGCCGCGGGTTTCCTGCACTGACTGTCTCAACATTTATTTTTACACTCTGCACAAATACAATCACAGATACAAATCGCAGAACAATCACACTTAAACCCATGCAAAACGCTCACAGATATCGCAGGTCACAAGGATACAGACGCACACACATACATACACTCTCTTGTGTTTGTACATAATAATGACTATATTTACTGCAATGCAGTAAAACAAAAAGAAAACACAGAAAGTACAGAAGGCACGACTCAACAGCTCCCCAAGTACGACGTACGTTGTACAGCATAGCCATGCTTCTTCTTAACCATAACCACACTCATACACACACACGCAGAGATTTCCTGTGTTTCAACACCAGCACCACCAACAACGCCATCCTGGCCACCAGCATCGTTAAATGAAAGGGGCAAAAGTCGAGCAGATTTACGAGTGCGAATGTACGAGCGAGTATCTTCGCATGTGTGCTGTGTCTTCGCTCGCTCACTTAGGGAACCGCCAGAGCAGTGGAATAAACCTTCCCACTCCATCCGTTCTCGGTTATGGTCGGTTTAAGTTTAACCCAAATTCAAGTGTGGCCCGAAAAGGAAAACAAGTGCCATGTTTATTATCCTTTCGATTGAATCGCACACTGACTCCTCATCAATAATCTTCTTGTTCAGGCCATCATAACGTTGTTGCTGTTCTGTTTTCTCGGTCGTTTCGTGTTTCTTTTAAGGTTTTGATTTATACTCTTTTCAATTTGTTTTCAAACATTTATCAATTTCCACTAACAACTAGCTCAATCAAACAAACGGCCACCATTCCCCAATCACGATGACTTTCACCGCAAATGCTAGGATATCTGCCGGGCAAATGTTTTGCACCGTTTACACCAGCTCTTCGAGCCATAATCAGACCTTACATTTGCCGTTAAATCAAGTGAATTTTTAGGTCAATCATTGGTGAGTTCTTGTGTGTTTTTCCTTCTTTCAGCCAAAATTTGTGTGCTTATTTTCTCCTAAACATCTATTTTTTTCATTTGATATACAATCGTATTATATAGGGTGTCTCAGCAAGAGTGTACCTTTTCATTTTAAAATAAAATAACAGGTATTTTTGGGATAGTTGAGATTTTCTTATTGGATTGTAAAAAAGACTTCTTCTGATGCGAATAAACCAGAAACAATTCCTGATCTCAAATCCGAAATATAGCGCGCCACCGTCGTTAGAAAATTTCATTAAAAGATCAATGGCCAGTTATCAACCCCCAGGGGGCGTTTAAAGGATAATTTATTTCATACTATATCGTAACATATCTTCTTTACAACCCACTAAAAAAACACCACTATCTCAAAAAGTCGTGTTTTTTCATAAATGAAAAAGAACACTCTTACTGAGATACCCTATATTAAGGGTGACCAGTTAGGAGTGCAAGTGGAACTTAGCGTAACAAATCTCTATGACCACATGGCATACTTAACAAGTGCTCCTCGAACCTTGCTCTCCCATTGCTCAATCTTATCAGTCATTCATTTCCGCCAAACCTATACATAAAAACGATAAAGCATCAAATCCTGGCAAATGCCGGCCGATCTCAATATCACCATCATGTGGGATATCTAGAGTCAAGCCGACATCTCAGCAATCGGCTGTATGTTTTCCTTAACATCAGATTTCCTTAGCAATCCTGTCGGAACTGTGTAGCAGCTCTACCGATTCGATATCTCCAAGGCGTTGGCTTGAGTCTGGCACGGAATCAAAGCGTAGTGCTTTTGGTGTCATTTTCACCTCGCTCGATTCATGTCGGTTTTTCAAAAGAGTGGGGTCAATGGAATTCTCTTAGCTGATCCCAGTCTCATTATCGTTCCTTAATGCTTAAAGGTGACATAGAGCGAATTGTTGGTGCAGATATTGATGTTACCAGTGAGAGTGTGTGGAGCTCAAACTAAAAGTAGCTATGTACTACAGAGACTAAAGGCTCAATCTGCGCATGGTCAGACGCCCCTTAACCTATTATTTTAGCCAGATCAGCTGGGTACGACCCGTCCGGGAGTTTTTCGGTGGCTGTGGTTTAACAACCAAACCCAAGTTAAGGCAAATGCTTAGATAGGTTCCAGGACATCGGAACCTATATGTGACAGCGCAGGGACCTAAGGGTAAACAAATCAATTTTAATTTTTTTGATGTGGACAAGATCTGAGCATGGAATGAGACCGATCCCATGCCCCAAAAGTGTTCCCTACCAGAGATATGCGCGTTTTATGAAAGTGATGGTGCAGCAAGAATACAAGTATTTAAATCCTTAAAATGGCTCTCCTGAACAAAACTGGTTTTTACCCTTAGGTCCCTTTCTATTTTGCGCGTCACATATGGAAATAAACGGGCGGATGATCTGGCAGGAACTGGATCAAACTCCGGGCAATATCTAGTAGACGTATCTACACCGATAGAGGCAAAAAAGAAGGATATCCATATACATTATTTCGGAATTGATGCCGCAAGGTCGAAGGCTTTGGAATAAGCAAACCTGACCGTTTACGATAGGATATTTCAAGAATGATAGCCACTCTGACTGGACACTAAACGATTGGACACTAAGCTCGACATTAAAGATACGTTTTTATCGATAACTGTCGCTGCTGGGGCAACAGTGAGGAGGAAAATACGACCGAGCACTTACTCTGTGAATGTCCTGCTTTCACTTGCCGACGTCACAATAGCCTGGTATCTATATACCTGAAGTATTTATCCTGTTTATCTTCAATAGACCCATACTGCCTTCTTAAATTTCGCAACTGTTCGTGATGGGTATTAAAATGAAACTTGAACGATAGGCAATTGGTATTCCGAGTGATGTAGCGATATTCAAAACGGTGAGCACAAAACTGATTCACACTCCTTGCAGAAGCTACGTAAATAAACCAGCCCGAGTGTTTTACTCCTAACCGATTCCTGATCTTTCCCAGTGAGCTCAAAGCTCTTACGCAAAACCTCAACTGTTTTTTTTTTTGGTGATGACAGTCATCTCCGGCTTTCCTGTTCTTTTGACTCCCCTATTAATCTTACAGAAGGACACGAAAAACGCTGTCTATGAAAGTATCGTTCGAGGGCGATCTGGTCGCTTTATTTAATCGAGGACGTCGGAAACGCTCGAGTAACTCCGGATCGGTTGAAGAAAATTTTCATTTCATCTGATCTTCTTAACATCTGTATGCCTTAAATCGAACCGATGAAGAAATAGAGCATTTACATTTAAGCCGTGGCTCGAAGATTGCTCTTGGATTTGGATTGATCGTGTCGAAACGAAAGCGGTGAGGAGAACTGAGAACTGTTCCAGAGAACTGGTTACCCTATCAGAGGCTTTAGAATACTTTAGGATCTCCCCTGGTCAGAGCACATATTTCAAGTGCTTTGGCATCTTGAAGCGGTTTAAGAAAATATTCCGCTTCTCAACATTTGTATGTCCTTTATTGGACCAAGTATGGAATAGAGTACTCACATTTGGGCCGTGGCTCGAAGATTGTTCTTGGAGTTGCATGAACGTATATAAACGAGAGCGGTGTGGCTGATTGGCGATAACCAGTTTCATTGACTTCTTGAAGCATCGTCGGGAAGTGTTTAGCGTTTAGCTATTCTATCGATACTTTTAAGCAAGATGTTTTTATTAAATATCTAATTTTATATCTGGGACAAAAATATTTATCTGTGCCACCAGATAGTAAAGACCATCGAGAAAACTATTTTTTTGGAATGAACTACCGGCTGATAACCTTCCATTCAGTAATGATTTATGTCGGTTATGAATCTAAACACACACATATCAGTTTCTGGCATATAAAGGTAACCTTCCCTGAGTGTAGATTAAGTCAAAACCCAAAGAGATGTGGAGACCTATTTTTGGAGTAAAGAAAATCTAACAAATTCTCCATTCCCACGCTTATCCAGTAAAATTTAGTCCAGATCAATATCCCTTACATTTATACCTAATTTATTTATTCCATATAAACTCTCTGTTTTGCGCTACGCTCCTGACTTTTCTTTGATTGCTATTTTTGGCATAATTCGTATAAGCTTTCCCTTATTTCATATTTTTTTTCTTCTTGCAAATAATTATGAGGTTTTTTTATATTCGCTTCTGCGGATTTCGGTTTCTGTTGTTTTTTAGGTTGGATTTGCCGCTTCAATCTTTTCCGTCTGTGCTGACCGCATATTGGCGAAGTCTTATGCATTTTAAATAAGGATTTACCTTTGTTCCCTTTGCCGAAAATTGATTTGGGTTGTTAGCATGCCAATGCGTTCAAAGAAAACATGACCTAAATACAAATAAAAGGAACACGACTAACAATATACTCGTATACATAAAAGTTTTCATAAAACTTAGTGTTGGATTCCAAAAGATAAAGGATAGCTTACACCCGTCAGAGAATTTTTCTTTTAATCGTGTTGGATTTTTTTTTTGTTCTGGTGGATTAGTGGAACATACCTGTAATGAGAAGAATAAAAAAAGGAGAACATAAGAATTTATATTAAATATAATTTGTTTATTTATATTTGTATATTTGCACGATGGTTGATAAATAAAGTTAAAATGTCTGGTGTTGTAAAAAAAAACAGAAATACATAAAAGTTTTATTTAATATCATTCATACGCCTGGTATAACGACAGTCTTTGGAATTTATGTTGTGTATACGCCTTGTGGTGCAATCTGTTTATATATCGTTTTTTCATATGCCATGTGCAGATTGAACTACATACCTATGGCGAATATCTAAACACTGCAAAATATGGTTATGATGTTCTCTTTTCTTCGTTACTCAAATAGCCTTATTGTCTCTACGTTTTAGAGATCTTAAACTAAGTAAACACTCAGTTTTTGCCTTCACTTAACATTTTGTTCAATTGTGAGTTAAAAACCTTTTGTAAAACGAGGGCGATATTGCCGTGTTGCAAGCAACTTGACCGAATTACTAGATTCTAATAATTCTAATGTATTAGAATCTAGTTGAAAGGCTTACTTACTGAAGTCTCACAAAATCCCATAAAGGAACAAGGGGAAACTTCATTAAAATCAGTGGTCTATGCACGAAATACTTCTTGTACTGACTGAGCGGGACCTACTGTGTCCAAATATGGGCATACGTGATGGTTTTTGCATGGCTTAGGGATAAATCGCTTACTCATAAAGTCGCCAACATTTAAAAGGTGGAAACCCGCCAACGAAAAATTGTTAGATGCTTTCACTCGGAATTGAACCTGGGTTAACTGTGTACACTACCATTACACCATGTCGGCCACTATGTTGAAGGTCTTATCACTCAAAAACTAGGATATCCATATATAGACTGCGAAGTTAAAATGTCTAACATTCCTACAAGCAAGAAACTAAATTAGAGCAAATATAACTTATACGCCCATTATAACAAGAGCCTTTGAAATTGATATTACTCATACGCCGTGGTCTGTAGTCTTGTGTAACTTTTTGTTACTTATACGTCTTGTGAAGTTGACAGATAGTGTGTTGCAAACCGCTTTAAAAGAACTCCGGTGGCAGGTTTAACTTGTAACTACTAGTGAATTTGCGAGTAGAATCGTAATCATAAGATTAGTTGGTAGAAATTATGAATATTAGGAAAAAGGCAGATTGGCACAGTCTTCTGTTGTAAAGAGAAGGCTTCTGGCAGGTAGTGTAGATCCAAGCTCAATGTACAAGCACACGTAACCAATATAACATTAAGCATTTCTTCCACTATTAGCTCTTATAGTTTTTGTTATGTTTAGCTCGTAGACAGATTTGAGATGTTGCTATTAAACATTTTTTTTACGAAAAACTAAAAATTTATTCAAAAGGCTGGCGTTAAGACTGTTTTTTGCAAGCAGGTGTCTCTGCTGTTGCGGCGAAAGCTACTTCAACATCAGCAGACCGCATTGTTACTGTTATGAGAATAGTTTTGTCAGAAGACGTACCTCCACGTGTTTAAGTCCTAGAAGAATCCTTTTTCTACAGGACGATACTTTGCATTGCAAACAGCGATGGAGTAAAATGTAAGATGTTTAATAGTCTGTTCCTGATAGAATCTCTTAATATATATTTTTAAAAGCCAGTCGGAGCCAAGACAGATAATTTCTGGCATATTGGCTCCTGCAGGTGATTTCAGCTAGCATTATTGTTTAGTTTTACAACATTTAGCGCCAGAATTAATTTTGAAAATTATTTGTCAAAGGCTAACGCTTTCTAATTTTCTCGTGAATGTGATCATCTCGCTATAGCTTAATTGTTTTTCTTAACAGTAGGGCCACCCATGCCAGAGGGATCTAAGAACGATCTAGGAACTACCCCGTCCGTCTAATGGTTTTTGGTTTTTCTAAAAAAATCGACTAATACTGGCCTATCATTCTCTTTACCCTCTTTACAAAGGAAGCAGGGATTTGCGAGTTGTCGGTAGGCGTAAGCCTTCGGTTTAATCGTAATCCATCAGTTTCAGTCCTCGTATTAAGCGATTTTTAGACTGAGTCAGTATTCCGTAAAGCGGGCGTTTTTTTAACTTAACTTTTAGGATACTAGTGATAATAAAAGAAATCTATGACCTGAATTGGATGCAAACTGTCTCTCTTTTTGAATTAATTCAATCCTACGATCCGTCAACATTTCGAGTAAAAAATCAATGGAAAAAAGTTATCTTAAAATGCAGTAGTGACAGATTAGGTTTTGATCAATTAGATAGATTGATTAGATATTAGACTGATTAGCTAAATCGTAAATAAAATTGATTTTTCCTTCAGACTGACACATAAAGTACCGGCATGCTTGAGTGCCGCCACCGAATCATTGCAAGAATTTCTTTTTTCCCTTAGTCGCAATCACAAATTGGGATTCTTTTAAATATCCACCTAAGGATTAGAGATGGAATACCACGTTAATAGCTGGTTGCTTAGAGCTTTTGATTATTACGCTGCTCCCTAACGAAATTTTCTCGATGCTGGCATTCAAAATACCGGTATGCTTAAGTGCTCCAAATATAAATGTTGGAAGTATTATTTTTTGCCTTAGTCTCAGAGTTTTAATTGGCATCATTTTTAATATTTTGAATATGAAGCACAACTTAAGGGCTGGCAGATGTGATTTTCTTATTGCTACTGTGATCCCTAAAATACAAGAAATCATACATAGTGACTAGTATTAGCCCACTGATTGAAAGTAGTTTCACTAGCTTCTTAAGAGATGTTCGACGTTATGTTTATTTACAGAAAACGATTCGGGTAACTTACTTTGGCTTGCTATCATGTTGAATAACTTGAATATTTCATTAGAAGATAATTAAAATTAATCATACGTCACATACACTGTCTAGACAAATAATAATTCTGATACGTATCAGAAATACCGGACAAAACAACAAGATTGCTTATACGCCTAAAGGTACGAACCTGGTGGAGACTTTTTTGCTGGGCTGAGAATTTGTTAACTAGCCCTAAGGTCTGAAAAGCAACACTTGATCAAATATTAAAGATAACGCAGTTTAGACACAATAAACTCTTGCAATACATTGCCTGAACCTATATTTAGCTTACCTATTTTCATGGGCTTTCGATTCCAAACGTAGACGAAATAAAGAGTGTATCTGCAGCCTTGGTGTTGGCTTAGGGAATATTAAATTCCTGAAGGCGCCATTGGACACATTTGCCAATTTAACGTAATTTAAAAGTGTGTTTTCCACTTTGCCGTTTAAATCGATTTCTGGTCTAGGCGAAGTGTTGAAAAAATATTCATTTGTGGAAAAGTCCATTGTTTTCCAATGCGTTTTTTTAATACTCGTACAAATACGTTTTTCTGTTTTTAAGATAAATACATTTTTGCAGTGCGAGATTTATCAATATGTTCGTTGTTGTTTTTTTTTTGCCAAACTGCCTGGATGCCAGTATATGGCAGAGAAAAAGAAGAAATTTTTCCAATATAGATGCCAAATAATTATTTTCAATTAATTGTGGCAGGTTTAAAAATGCTCAGGAGGAATTCCAGTGGTATGATGGGAGTTTAACAATCCAAAGATGAGTAGGGGTAAGTTGAAACGAGTTTTCAGTTTTGTAAATAAAACGATGGGGTATTTTTGTGGATCAACGTAGGAGCCCACCAGTTTTGGGGTATATCATTTGGCATGACTTAAAAAAACACCCTAGGTTTAAAATTTTTTTTTTTTAAAAGCAATGACTTTTTTCTGATGCATTAGTGTATGTGTTGCTTACTTTTTTATTGCTACTAAAATTGGGCTTTAGTTCTTTAGCTTGGAATGAAGATTGATTTTGCTCAAAAAATCATATTTTTAAACAAAGTGTCATTCCGCAAGCAAATCTGCCGCTATGAGGATTGGAATATCTGCACGTGATCCTGTAAAAACCACTGCATTCTCCAAGACAAACTGCTTGGTGAGTATTTTAGAGCTGTGGCATCACTAGTCCATCGTTTCGAAATGTCATTTCGGTTAACGGTGGCATTTTGGTTTTTTTCTTGCCCTGTAATTGAAGACTGTTACTTGGACCCTCTCATGTTTTAGCTGGATCGATCTTTGGTGAGGCAAGTCTGCTTATCCTGTTATCAGCCACGTAGGTTTTGTCAATTTAACACACCGGAGTTGCGATTTGATGCCGCTTTCTTAGCTTAGTAGAGCCACATGTAAAACCGATGATATGCGCTTAAGCTACTAAAGATAGACTGTGGTAAAACCGAACTTTATAGTTCCAGGCTCTCCCCAAACAAACGAGAACTATTGTTGTAAACCTTAACATTCAAGTTTTCTTCACACAATTGCCCACGAAAATAAAACTCACTCTTGCCCTTAGAAACTTTTATGAAATGTTTGCAATTTCGAGTATACCAAAGCTATGCCTAAATAAAAAATGTTGTATGTTGTATGTATTTAATTCATGAAGGAAGACTGGCCAATCAGCCCAGTCAAAAAACGACATAAACAAAAAAAAAATGTTATTTTTTTTGGCAATTTTTAAGTTTAACTTAGATTTGAGCCAGCCTGTCAGGTTTATCACTCCAAATTGGCCAAAGTGTTAACATAGTTGTTGCATATTTGTTTAAGGCGCTCGCTCCGCCTTTTGCTTGTTTGCTATTAAATATTTAATGCAATTTATTTTTTTTTTTAATCAAACTTTCCGGAATGCAATATGTGATAGACTCACACAAAAATCTGTTTCATAATTAAAAATAATATAGAATGATAAATAGCTTTTTAATCAGTGAGGTGAGGGAGTCAAAGATAGGTATTTACTATGACAGTGAAACGGAAGCATAAAACTAATGATGGCTAACGATTTTGTATCATATTTTGATTGGTGGCATTTATTTACAATTACCAGAAAACTAATGATTGCTAACGATTTTGTATCCTATTTTGATTTGTGGAATTTATTTACAATTACCAGAATCGTATCGGCAATGGAAATTTTGAAAAGTCCTTCAGAGTTTAGTACGTCCAGCAATTGCAATGCTAAAACTCATGCGACGCTCATAGCTTTTAAATCCGATGCTGAGGAGATAAGAAAAGAGAATACAATTGTAGAGGCTTAGCCTTATTGTTATGGCTTATTAAGATTCCCCTCCCTGCTGAAGCAGTGTATGATATACTCGTATGCGGCTTATGAAAAACAAAGTCAAATGCTTATAACGGGTGGCCCAAATAATACCATCTGATGTGAAACACAAATAACTTTTTTATTTTTTAACACAATTTATTTTTCTTTTTGCAGATTATGACTGAACTATTGGAAATTTCAAATGAACACAACAACGCATTGAAATTATCGATTTTTATTATTCTTCTCAACGATCAATTGTTCTGACGCAGCGAAATTATCGCCGTTTTTTAACGTAAGATCAGCGCCCACAACTTCAACGATTACAAGTTTAGTTCGCCGTTTTGAGGAACTGGGTTGCAGTTGGCAATACATCAGCATCAGTTACACCCAATCAGATGCACTGTTTGGTGCGGTGTTATGGCCACAAAAATCATCGGCCCATATTTCTTTGACAATGAGGACGAAACGCCAGAAACGGTCTACGGGGCTTCTTACAGAGCAATGATCGACAACTTTTTGCAGCAAATGGAAAAAACAAGATGGAGCCACTGCACATACTGCTAGGCAAACTATACACATACTGCATGAAATTTTTGCTGAACGCATAATTTCAAAAAATTCAGATTTCCCTTGGCCCCTCGTTCACCAGATTTAACTGAGTTTTTTATGGGGATATTTTATGGACAAAGTGTGTGTTAACAAACCACAGACACTTGGACAGCTGAAGCAGAATATTCGAGACGAAATACGGCGCCTGCAACCGGAAATATTACTCCGTGTAATGCAAAATGCGCTAAAAAGAGACAATGCCTGTGTCGAGCAAAATGGTGCTCATTTGTCTGATGTCATATTTCACACATAGTCACGTTAAATTTCCATAAAATGTATTTAACATACAAAAAAAAATCATTAAAAAAGACCGTTATTACAAGAGTTATACGTGTTTAACATCACTAGGTCTCATTTGGGCCACCCTGTAGAAACGCATAGGAATCCGTGTAATGTTTATCGGAAGCTAGAGATGTTCGAAGAGAAGTTACTGTATTTGCAAGATTACCCTTCTTACTGGAATAATATTTGGTGCGAAATTCCACAGTCCTTGTAGCTTATAAAGAATAGGGACACGAATGTATTGAGTGGCAAAGGGAGTAAAATTAATATTAATTATACGCCATGCTGGCAACCATTGATATTGCCATAACGTATACGCTCCATAACTTATTCACCAAAGTTAAGGTGACAGAATCACAATTTTCCACAATACTCGTACTCGTAGTAATATACGTAACAGTTGACGGATATCCCATGTAAGAGATTATCGCCGTTAAGGAAAGTGGAAAGTGGCTGCACTTTCCAAGCTGGAGGGCTATACAAATATTTACTTTAACTTTATGTTTTCAAGAGCAAATTGACAGTCTCATAAAAAAATAATCTGGAATATTCTTTAAAAACAGTAAAATATGTAGGATATTATATCCATACTTATTAGCCGCTAACTACATTTTAAGACGGCTCTAGTTGATTGTATAGAGAAGTATCGACGAAGGTTTCTGGAAGAACTAGAGGTCTGTTTGATTTGTTAAAATAAAATTGACAAAAGTCCTAAAATAAGGATGATCTATAAACAACTTACAGATAAAAACACTACTTCTCAGAGATATTAAAGTTACGGTGAGACCACAAGATTTCAAACAATTATGAATCTTATTATATCCGGCTGTTTCCCCGCTCATAAATGCCGGTGACTTTACCAGTAAGAGATTTATCACCGAGAGATGTAAATACTTTTTCATAAAATGCATTAGCCGTTCGAAGCCAGATTTGAAAAGTATGTCCCGATCTGTGAGTATAAGAATTATAGCGCACACAACTTACTAATTTGCGGAAAGTTCTCTTGTACCTTAAAGGGATGTCCAAGGACTTAATTAAATAGCAATCTAAGATAATCTGGCCATATCCACCCTCTGTGTCTGTTGAAAGCACGCTAAAGAGGCAAAAATATATAAAGCGCCATTATGGCTTATAGTACTTAGTAGGGACATAAATACTGTTACACACGTTTTATGTTGTAAAATAAAAAGTACTGCATGTTTTTGGAACAAATATATTTTTAGTATATTTATTGATGTATATTGTATCCAAAAAGAATCTACTTATTCGAAATGTCCGTCTTTTGCCTTTACACACGCCTTAAGTCGCACTGGCCAATCGTCAATAGCTGTACGAACCTCGTCCATTGGAAAATTGGCCACAGCTCGAACCAAAGCAGTCTTAAGAGATCCAATGTTGGGGTATCTTTTGTGACAAACCTTGTCCTCTAAAACCGTCCACAATTTGTAATCCAATGGGTTCAAATCTGGACTGCCTGAGGGCCATTCTTCAGAGGAAATGAACGCTGGCAAATTGTTTCGAAGCCAGGCCTGGGAAGTTTTAACCTTATGGGCCGGCGCAAAATCCTGCTGGAAAGTCCATGGCTGGTTTTGGAACAGCGAATTGTTGAGAGGCTTCACAACAGCTTCCAAAACGGTTCCTTGGTAAACTTTGGCCTATGTTTTGACTCCTTGTTTGCAGAAATGCAGGTCAGTGACCCCATTGTAAGAGACACCCCACCAAACCATGACTGAAGCTGGGTGATGACCCTTTTCCACCCTTGGGTTCAGTTCAGATGCTTCCTTAGATGACCGCGCATACACTCTATTATTTTGCTTGTTAAATTTTTCCTGAACGATAAACATTTTTTCATCGGTGAACAATATTTTTCTGTGCAAGTTATCAGCGTGTTTCGCCAAAAGACGTTTGCATTTTCCAATCCTTTATTTTTTAAAGCTTTAGTCACTAAATGTCCGGAACGTCGTTTGAAAGCCCCAAGTCCCAAGTATTTTTTAATGATTCGACTCATGGACTTTTGCGTGATATTCATCTCACGGGCCATGATTTTCTGTTTTCGTAGCGGATTTCTGTGAATTCTTGATTTAACGGCGTTGATGGCAGGCGGTGTTCGAACAGAGCGTGGGCGGCCCGACCGGTGGCGGTCTTTTAAATCTCCAGTCTCCTCAAACAGTTTTATGCATCGGTAGACGAACATGCGGCCAATCCATAGTGGCCGGAGCGTTTTGAAAATATCGCCTTTTTTCGTTTCACACTTGAAAAGCGCTATTACAGCGATACGGTTCTCATTATCTGACCACTCCATGTTGAAAGTTGAAACAATTTTAAAATCCCGCTACAGACTAACGCTATTGAGGTAGCTTTCAAAACCCATATGACTTCAATGGGGTATGTTCAGTTTTACTATTAAAATGGGTGTGTTCAATGTTGTAGCAATATTTATGTCCCTACTAAGTATATAAGCCGCTAGGGTTTAAAAATAGAAATCGGTCCATGGCAAAAACGCTTTCCCTTAAGGTACTAAAGGTACCTCGGAACAAAGTTCACTCTTCTGAGCATTTTCTCAAATGTGAAAGGTTTATTAGTTTCAGTTTGACTTAATTTAATTGAGTAAATTTTCGACTTTGTTTTTCGGTTCCTGGTGGCGCAAATTTGAATTTGGGCTCCAAAAAGTTTTTTTTTTATTGTACTACATCCACTCCGCTTACCCATTCTTTCTTCGTAAGGCTTTTGAACTAATAACTGAACAAAAAAAACAATAAAATAAAAGCACAACAGTTATCGGGGTTTAAGCTTCTACCTCTACTCCACTTCACTTGCATGCTTAATGACTGCAAAAGATTAACAAAAATTATATACAATGTGGATGCAGTTACTGCACAGAGTCGATGATGTAACTCGGCTTTCACTGTTATGTCAATAGACTACACTCACATTTCGCTGCCGACGTATGTAATACAGTTCGTAGCAAAAAAGGATTCGGCAAAAAAATCCTTTACTAAACGTTAACTCCAGATTCCGGGAATGGGCTAACAGAAGGGTTGTGCACAGAGCTGAAGGGAAAGCCTCCAACAACGGTCATGTACAATGATCAGGGTATAAAAAACATGACAATGTTCAGAGATGTTTTTTTTTATTTTTTGTACGGTTGGTGCGGTTCTTTTTTCTTTGAACGGTGCATTCAATAAAACTAAATAAACAGAGCAAATGAAATTTCGACGGTGTTCGTTTTTTGTTGACAAAAAGTAAATTCATTATTGTCACTCGCCAACGATTGCGCTGCCTCAACGGTAGCAGTTACTCGAGGACCACATAACGCCAGCAACTACGGCATGCCAGTCCGCACCAACGACTATGCATCGCCATCGCATCATTGTCCTTTGAAATGTGTCAACACATTGCCATTGCACATACGAGTATTCCTTGTAACTCCTCCAAATATTGCGGACTCTATAGAGCCGGAATGATGATTTATATCCTTTGTCGTGACAGCAGAGCAACGAGTAGCAGTAGCAACAACATCGTCATCGACATCATCAACAACAATATTGACAACGACAACAACATCAGCCAAACAAATCGGAAATTGTTGTATGTTTTACAATAATATTTGCCATTTTTTGATGAATTGTCACAGTTTTTAACTTTTTTTTATTTTTAATTTTATTTTCATATTTGATTGTTGTAGGGTTTTTTTCAGTTTGCCCCGAGCGAGTGCTGACTTTTTTTTTACCTATCCTTTTTTGTTTCGCCCTAAAAGACTCTTACCAAAAAAAAGCAGTTGATCACGTTAAACTCAATATGTAAGCTCGCTCGACTCTAATGAAGTTGCTGCTCTATTTGTTGGTTGTGCCATCATGTTGGCTTTAAAGTAATTTCTCCACTTGTCAATATGTCCACAATCTGGAAACTGTGATGGCTGCAGGAGAGGACAGATTGTGAAATCGCATGAAATGGTCTGTCAGAATTAAAGGAAGATTTAGTTTTGCAATAAAAGTGAACTGTGTGGATTAAAGGCTATTGCAAACGAGTCAAAAGAATAATATTGAAATTGATGTGAAACAAGCAAATTTCGCATTTACACATATGCACTGAGAGATATACACCTGACATAAAAAAGCAAAGTTTAGAATATTCCAAAAAAAGATTCAAAGAAATATTAGGCACAGAGCCGAAAACATTCTTACACATTTCGACTAGAATTTACACATTGTTGAGGTTTGGCACGACAATGAACCCTATAGAAGTTGGTCCATATCAGCAGTAGTATAATTAAAATCCCACATCTTCTAGAAGTCACTTTATTAAACCGATTTGGTGCCAAGCATAACAAACGACCAAAAACTATCTCTGGAGAAATTGAAGCATCGGCTTTCTTAAACGTCTTACCACACGCAGAAAAAAAGTATGGTTGTGGTGACAATATTCGAAGAGGATAATACTATTTTTGGGTATATGTTGTGGTTCAACAATATTGTGATACTCACAACAATAGTATGATTCAAATACAACCATACTATGTTCCTCACAACAATAGTATGATTCACACATAACCATACTATGATCCCCACAATCATAGTATGACCCACACTCAACATACTATGGTCTACACAACCATAGTATGATCCTCACAACCATATTATGTTTCACATACAACCATAGTATGATCCTCACAACCATAGTATGATTCACACGCAACCATGTTATGATCCCTACAACCATAGTATGATCACACACACTTATACTATGATCTCCAATATAATTTTTTATAATTTGTTTAAGTTGTCGACAATAGAAAATTATTTAGAAAATTATTCAAAAAAAAACAATTAAATTCTAAATAATAGGAGTGATTTATTTCACAGTAGAAAAAATAAGTTTAAACAAACGTAAGAGTTTTTATTAAAAAAATTTCAGTTAAACAAAGCCAAAGCAGCTGGTTTAAAAAATTTTAATTTCGATAAAAAAAAGTACATTTATTGCATTAGATCCGTATCAATAACATTTGTTTTTAAAAGCATATTTAAAGAAGACTAATCACAATCATACAGTATGATTGCCGTTATCATATTATTGTTAACATTAAATGCAAAACACAATACTTTTGTCGCACCAACCATATTTATATTGTTGCTATAACCATAATTTTATTTTTAAATTTGGCAATAATACTATTGTTACATTTCTACAATATTAATGTTGCAGCAATTATACTATAGTCAAAACTAAATTCAGTTAACAATGCTATGGTTGCGACGAACATACTTTTATTGCGGAGAACATACTTTTTTTTTGCCGCGATCATGTAGTAACCATGTTTTTTCTCTGCGTGCACATTAGCGTCTCGAAGCTGTAGTAGGCACAAATTAAATCCGACCAATTATTTACTGTGAAGCAGTTATATCATATTTGCCCATATTTTCTTTTTAAAGCTACAACTCCGCAAGTAACATTTTGACTTTTGGTCTTGCTCAATAGAATAGGGCATTATGGCCGACTTTTAAACAAGCCTGTTGAAATAAGCCAATATCGATGTTGACAAATTTGGGAAAAATGTTTGAAAAAGTTATTCGAAGTAAAATGCGGGCTGATGTCCACGAATCGTATATTCCTGATTACCAATTTGGCATCAAAAAGGAAATTCCACAGTTTATGCTCTTCAAAAAATTCAAAGTGATGTTGTACAGAACTTGAGGAATCGTAAATGTACTGTGGCTAAATCTCTGGACGTCGAAAAAGCTTTTCATAAGGCAAATCATAACGTAAAGGGTGGTGAAATTTTAAGTGCCAATGTTGATTTATCGCGCAAATGAGCCATTGTTTCGTTAGCTGTGTGGCAAGTGGCACCCTCCATCCATATCTACCAATTCGGGCCGTAAAAGGTTACGATAGCGAACACCATTCACAGTAAAAAATACGGCCGGATGATGCCGCCAGCCCATAAACCGCACCAAACAGTCACTTTTTGTGGATGCATTGTTTTTTCGACAATCACTCTTGGATTATCATTCGCCCAAATGCGGCAATTCTGCTTATTGACGAATCCACAGAGGTGAAAATGTGCCTCATTACTGAAGATGATTTTCTTCGAAAATTGATAATCCAAGCCTGAATTACTTTAACGCGTTGCTTATGTATCTTTCCATGGTTCAAATTTAGTTAGTCTGAAATTGAGAAATATCAAATGAAAAGCAAAAAAAACTTGACGTTTGGGTATGCTTCACACTCAACATCGGCCCTTAAAATTTAACCACCCTTTATAAGTTGATCACAATCGGAATTAGCCCTTCAATTACACTCTGCGACAAATGGTAAGGGTCAGTGATCGGTTTGGAATGAAACCACCGGGGAAAGTTATATTGGTAAAATTGTAAATTGTAATAAGGGAATTGTAATTCTTGGTTTTTTAAAATTTATTTCAGCTAAATCGGACGAGTGGTTCTCAAGTAATGTCAAACAAAAGAGCCAAAAACGTGACAAATTCCCCTATACGATACTTACTAACTTCAAATCGATATATCTCGATTCCTAGATGAGACCCAACGAAACGCTGGGACACGTATGACCTTTTTTTGACCGATATAACTTTCCCCGGTGGTTTCATCCCAAACCGATTGTGGCTGTCGCACAGTGTTATTATTAGCCCTTCGCCGACAGAAGATTTTGTGTACAGCTGGGCACTAGAATGTCCTCTAGCGGTAAGGTATGATTTTCATTGGTGCAGGACTTGAGGTTAACACCGCACTTCTATTAAAGTTATATGTACGAAAAATTTAAAATGTCCCAAAACGATTCTTTAGGCTTCACTAATTCGAGTAGTCTGGCTGTTCTGGAACGTATTTGCCAATTTTGTTAAAGGCAGACTAATGAAAAAGCCTTAAAGTCCTGCCGCTCGATGTTTCTCAAATTTTTTCTTAATTTAAGCGGTTTAGGTTTTCGTAAAGCAAATTTATAACTGAATATCAGGTTTGGCCTTTTTACTTAAAGCCACTATCCGATCCAATCCTATCTTGTTCGAATTTCACTCGTTATGAATTAAGCAAACTTAGGAAGACCCTACGAAATCTCGGCCTTATTTAGAGACTTTGTCAAACATCAGCCGTAAAAGCAGCTATCCCTATTTAAGGCTCTGCCAATCTTTATGCCTCTTTTTTAAGTGTTTTCTTGCTTCAAAGAAGCTACTGACCTAAACGGTATTACTGAAATTACCTGATATCGATAACTATGACAGCGGATAATGTCAAACTGTGTGGATATTTGGGTCATCATGAATCGTTTAACAACATAAAAACGCTTCCATTTTGTAGAAATTTATTTAAAAAAAATAAATTTTTTAAAGAGGAATTTCTCCACATGTTGTTGTTTTCCATAGAGGGAAGGAAAAGTAAGTCAACGAAGTAAAGAAAACACCGGGTAGACTAAGCGTTTCGCCGTTGGTGTGGCCGACTTTTCAATACCATTATGTGCGAAATGAACTGTTAGTGAAGTTTGAGAGCATTTATATCAAAGAATTGTGTTTGTTGATTAATTAAACTCAGTTCTGGTTAAATGTCAATAAGCAAAATTGCCATTTTTCGAGAAAAGATAATTCTCTAGTCGTTTACGAATCACCATTATTGCTATTAAAATTAAAATTTGGTGCGATTTACACACTGGCGGCATATTTCTTTCGAAATGAGAAAGTAGTTGTCCTTACTGTAAATGGCAAGCGCTATCGTTTACCTTAATCTACTGGGCAAGATGGTATACGTATATCATTGGGTACAGGCAACTAATCGAAAAAAGCATTTTTAACCCATACGTTTCGACCCAATCCGTTTTAAGACTTTCTGAGTTATTTAAGCGATGTCAAGCTGTCCGCCGGTGCGGCCGTTTTGATCGAGCTTTTAATCATTTTTCAATTTAGCATGTCGTCTTATTTTCCCAAACTGCCTATGGGATTGAAAACTTGTTGTTTTTCATATCTTCCCAAAAAAATGTCCAATAATGCCGACTTTTGGTATTCTTAAAATGTCCTAAATGCGTTCTAACCAAAAATCTAAAAATCTATACTTAAAAACAGATTTATACAGCTTACTTGATGAAAAACGTTGGATTCCTAGCCACGCCCCTTCTGAAGTCTAGGGGCGGTTTAGAATCCAGTGTATGGAATGCGTTTAAATTATCAACACCAAAATATTTAAATAACAGCTTAGTACATGCATATGAATTAAGGGGTTGAATCGCCCTATTCTGGTACCTTCCATGCACTTTTGGTGTTCTTGAAATATCTTTAATGCTATACTTACGATATAACACAAAATCTACACTTTAGAACAGAGTTATACGCTTAACCTGGTGACAAATAATTGCCACGCCCCTTTTGGTGTCTCCCATATAAATAATCATTTTTGAATGCAGATTAGAACCGTATTATCACAAAGTGCATTAAATTTATTTAAAATGTAAACTACATTTGGTTTTTAAACCGACTTTATACATGTGTTCAAGAAGAGTGGATGACACGCTATATTCTGCTACCCCTAGTGCAAATGCACCCTTCCACGCAATTTTGATAATGGCATAATGAATTTAATACAATGCATACGATTCGCTTAAAATAAGAACGGGTAATAAGAAAATCGAATATAAGTTTGACAAGCTGGCGAAAATTTTAAGCCTAAGCCATTACCTTTTTTTGTACCTTCCACACAAACGATATGTCTGAGCGTAGATTGAAACCAACATAACTTTTTTTTTCATTCTTGAATTTTGATCATCTTTGGTAGATTGTAATAAAAAAATTCTTTCCAACAATATTTCTGTCTTGTACTATGATTTTAAGTTTTCAAACCTTAAAAATACATTATATTTCATAAATTGGACTTAATCGCTCCATGTTTCAATACAACCTCCTTATAGAAGATTCTAACCGATGTCCTTTCTAAAAGCCGCATATCAAATGCAATCTTACTCAAATTTAGCATGTTGTGTTATGATCAGCTTGTAACCAACGCTACGGAGTCTCGACGATCGCCCATATTAGATCATTCTTTATTTCATTCATATAACCCCCTAGAAAGAGACATTCCTATCTAAGGTCCTGCCGTTTACTTTTGAGCACTAGCTCAAATATGTACAACTTATTACGATATGAAATTGGTTGCGGTTGGACTATTTCGGTCTTTGTCTTCGAAGAGGCTGTACGCAATTTGTTTCTGCGGCTCTAGAAGTCACATTTATTTAATCTTATGACAAACAGGATATCTTATTTTTTTCACACATAATTGCCATAGATCCTTCTACTTTATTATATAACAAAAATATAAAAAAAAATTCTTTGAATTTTTTTTATTTGTAATTAACATCGCGCGTTTCAGTTGGACCGCTCTTTACAAAGAGCAACACTTCAATTAAAGTTTTCTGTTGTATGCAAACTTGCATACATCAGAAATTCTTCAATTAAGTGAACAAATAACACACAAAAATATGAACAAAAACCAATTATGACGTTTACATACACACACGCACACACATACAAATTTAGGCAATGAAATCAATTTATCGGATAAAGTCTAGGGACCATTTTGGTTTTTCTTTTCTGTTGGGTATAAAACAAACTTTGTTTAAATAAATCCCAAACCAGACACATGTGGCCCCCCGTTGGCAATTGTGTACTCAGAAGATAACTTGCAAATGTGTAATTTATTGTATCAACATCATCGGAAAGCAATTATAGACCAATAAAGTCAATAGCTGCGAGATGTGTTTATACTGAATTGACATTGACTTGTCAGCCAAACGTTGCAAAGGTCTCTGTCAGTCGTCAAGAAACAGAGCAATACAATAAGGACAAACATACAAACATACAAATGTACGTGTACGGACGTAAATGCACTGTGAGTCACTGTAGTTAGTATAAGGATGAGTTCATACGTACGTTGTTGACATTAACGACATTTGTGCCAATGTAAATTTTATTGAATTTCAACTAAAAATATGATTTACAATCGTTGTGATATTTACATTCGGTGACATGCAAATAACGTATCACAATCATAATGTCAGAGGTATCTGAATTTTGTTGACCTTTGAAAACGGTTATGCATAAATATGCGAATGTAAAAATAAGAATTTATGTATACCATAAGTATTCATAGGTGGAAAATGAGTCCTTCCAGACTTTTATTTCTGACAAGCACTCGCCAAATGTCTCGTTGCGGTGTGGAAAATTCTTACGCACACATACATATAATGATATATGTATGTACCGGCCTTAAGGTTATATGCTAACATTAGAACCTTAACTATAAACCGAAAGGGAGAGAGAGAGAGAGAGTAAGCAAGCTGTTCTCTCTCATTTGTTGATTTATGGCAATAATGAATACGCATGTTGTTAGTGCTATTTAAATAGTATCCTCATCACACAATCTTCATCATTCGGAGCTAAAATATAATTAGCTTAATTTTAAAATCAACATAAGCATTTGGGCCACTAAATCAATTTCGAAAAGTGTGCATGCATCTATTTAATTAAATGATATGTGGCCTACATTCGATGCAAATACGTTCTAATGTTGTGTGTATTAAATTTCCGATACTAGGCACTGGGTTAGACCAATAACACGGGCAAATAATTAAGTTGAGTTTTGTTGGAATTTCTTATGGTAGAGTTGATAGAATTGAATAGTCGTTCTTGTTTGAACAAGGAATAATTCACCGAAGGTTGCTTAAAATTTATCCCGTAACCATTGTTAATGGTCCTGAAATGGAATGGAATGAAAATAAGTTATGCCACTTAGGCATACCTTGACATTATATACAGGCCAGAAATATATATATTTCTGGCCTAGGCAACACCAAGTGTTGCCTGGCATCATCTGACATTTCCATTTTAAAGTTTGACATTTTTTAGCATAAACGTTCTCAGAACGTTGTGACATACGACCATCATTTGTGTTGTTTACAGTGACGTGAAAAAATCAATTTGGTAAAAATATAGAATTAACTCGTGAACATTTTCGTTTGATCATTTTTCACAACTTTCGACTTGGATTATCACGACAAGAGTGCATCGATGAACTTAAATCTTTGTATGGCGAAGAAACACCATCCTATAAAAAATACACTGTGAAAAACTGATTTAATGAATTCAATCGTGGCCGACGCTCGCTCAAAGACGAAGGTCGTGAAGGTCTTCCAAAAACGGCCGTTGTGCCTGAGAACGTTGATGCCGTGCGTGAACTGATAATGCAAGATTGTCATGTGACATACCCTGAGATAAAGGCTTCCTTGGGCATTTCTTCCACCAGCATACATTCGATGTTGCATGAACACCTGGCTGTAAAAAAGGTTTGTTCTCGTCGAATCCCGTACAATTTGACAATCGCTCAAAAAAAGGTTCGTGTCGATTTGTGCAAAGAAATTTGAAAAAAAAATACGAACGCGCTGCTTCAAAAGGCGTTTATAAGATCGTCACAGGTGACGAATCATGAATCTATGCGTATAAGACCGAAACAAAACAGCAATCGACCGTGTGGGTCTTCGAAGACGAGCCAAATCCAACGAAAGTTGTTCGTGGAAGAAGCATTACGAAGCAAATGGTCGCCTGTTTCTTCGGCAAAACTGGTGATGTGGCAACTGTTCCGCTTGAGCAACATAGGACGGTCAATTCTGAGCGGTACACCGAAATTTGATAGCCTGAAGTTTTCGGAGAAATTCGAAAAACGAACAAGAATCATTGTGCACCATGACAATGCGAGCTCTCACTCATCGAGCTCTTGACACATGTGTGGTGCGTCGCCAGAAGATGCTGTTGAAGCGTTTAAAAACCATGTTTGGAAGTGCCTTAATCCGAGAGGAAAAAGTGTTTCGACAAATGGTTTGAGCGCATGCAAAAGTGTATAAATCATCGTGGAAAATACTTTGAAAAACAATAAAACGATTTTTGATGATAAATATTGGCATTTTCATTATTAGGCCAGATATATATATAGCAGCCTTCGTATTAATGTGATAAAGGTCGGCGGAGAAATGTGGGCTTATTTTTATAACAATGGAAACAAGTAAAAATGTAAAAAAGTTCGGCCAGACCTAATGCTATATACCCTCCAACATTAATTCGCTTTTAAAGTGGTCCGTTCTTTTTTAATCTTAATCTTCAAAATAAATCCATATGTGACAGCGCATAGAGAAAGAGACCTAAGGGTAACAAAAATCAATTTTCACTTTTTTTTTGATGTGGACAACATCTGAACATCGCATGAGACCGATCCCATGCCCCATAAGTATTCCCTCCCAGAGATATGCGCGTTTTATGAAAGTGATAGTACACGTATTTAAATCTTTAAAATGGCTCTCCTGAACAAAACTGGTTTTTACCCTTAGGTCCCTTTCTATTTTGCGTGTCACATATTTGCATTCGTTGAAAAACTTGCTTTGATTTGAGTATCCTTAAGCACATATTAACTGGTAATGCCTTTTTTTTGGTCATAAGGGCCATTTTATAACCTTTACCGAAAAGTGGATAGTACACTTATTTTTGATTCCGTTTGCAACACCACGAAATATTAATAAAAAAAACTGATCGTCGTAAAAATGAAGACGACCTATGCATGTCCGTCCGTTTTTCCGTTTGTCTGTTGAATGCACGACGGTCAAACGACTCAATCTAGGATCCTGAAATTTTGCATGATACTGTGTTATGGTCATAAGCTGTTTGAAATTGAAAATTGGCGAAATCGGCCTGGAGGGAAATAAGTTTCCATTTAAGGATCGGAGGGTGCCTTCGTAAAAACCACACTTTTGATTATTATTGTTTAACTAATAATATTTTTTTGTTAATGGGAAGCTCTTAGTATCTCAAAGAGGGCACATTTGAAAATGTTTTGGCTCAAGTGAAAACGTCCCTCAAGGTCAAAAGGGACAATCTATTGATCAAACATTCCAAAAAAATTATTTTGCTGAGGTAACTAAATCTGTTAAAGGAAAACTTTTTGTTCTCTCTGAGCCGATAGATATGGTCATAATAGGCGATAATGGAGATGCAAGAAGATGTTAGCAACAAGTGGTTAAATAAAGTTTGGTCGAGCCGAAGCTTTTATACCCTCCATCATGGAATTCGCTTTTCAAGCAGTTTGTGTTGCGTTCCATGCCAGTGACAGTTGTTCCAAATAAAGTTTTAATATCTTTAACACTTTATTCAATAAGGTTTTTTTCAGTTCAGGATTGTACAATCACACCGTAATGTACCCTACAAATAGAGGGTGATCCATCTAGAAGTATTTTTTCCATAGGGGTTTTTTCAGAGTTTACGCGTGAGTTGCGTTAAACTTTATTTTTTTTTCCTTTTCAGTATTGTTTGCCATTTTATCATAGAAAGACTAACGCCGCAACAACGTCTCCAAATTGTGCAACTGAATGATGAAAATGAGAAACGAGAAGATCCGCTGTTTTCGAACAACGGCTTATGCAGTGATGAGGCCCCTTTCTGGCTCAACGGCAACGTCAATAAATAAAATATCCGCATTTGGGCTGAAGAGCAACCACAAGAGTTTCAAAACCTGTCTTAATACCCAGAGAAAACCATGGTTTGGTGCAGTTAATGGGCTGGTCGAATCATCGGTCCATATTTTTTTAAAAATGATGATGGCCAGAACGTAGCCGTGAATGGTGCTCGCTATCGCGCCTTGATATCGGACTTTTTGCTACCTGAAATTGAAGCCCGTAATCTTGACGACACTTGGTTTCAACAGAACGGTGCCACTTGTCATTTCAAAGAGCAGCTTATTTCACGTTCTGGGCAGGTGAGTTGGCCGCCAAGATCGTGTGATATAAAATAAATGGCATAAAATGTCTTTTCGAATGAACAACAAAGATTCCACACTTGATTTGATTTTTTTTTGTTTTGAAAAAAAAATACCGCTAGACTGATCACCCATTATAACCTAAACAAATATAACATAATTGGAATTTTTCTTATTGGTCGGAGCTGACAAAGCTTAACCGCCCAAAAATACCACAGACATAGTAATTTTTTCCGGAGGCTGTGTCGGATAAAAATTTTTAACTCTTGATCGATCCGGCCCATTTTCAATACCAAATATTTTCGAGTATTAGCACACATTTCTGCCAGCTAGCGTTAATAGTGCGACCTAGCTTTCCACGGATAGGCGGACATGCATTATTCAGAATATATATACAGACCTCATAGGTCTTCGATCAGTATTTGGGTATACTCTTCATGCTATAGTGGAGGGTATCAAAATATTTATAGTTAGGGGTCGTTTTATATACTAGGAGTTGCAAACAGAATGTCTTTATCCTTCGGCGGAAAGTATAAAACGGATATTGTGAAGATTATGCTATTCAAAATTTTTCATGCCTCTGTTCTTTATATGACGAAGGTAGGACTTAATATGGGACTTAAAGAGGGAAGTAGTCATATTTCACATATGAAGCCCTAAACTGATTTGGTTCAATTTCTTCAGGATTACTAATAGGTCAAACATAGCGTACTATGGTTAATTTGAGCTAAATCTATTATCAGAGATATAGAGCAAGGCTATGAGTCGCTCAAAACGTAAGTTGCTGAAATTGCGCAAGATCGAATTTAGTTTCTGACTTCAAGAGCAGCAAAGCCTGTCCTATTCTTTGCTTTCCTATGAAGCTCTAACCTAACTTAATCCGTACCTTTTAAATTGGACATTTTTCAACTTCCGCGGCAACGCACGAATATTTCTTTTTTGCATTTCTTGCCTTGACTCTGATATCGTTTATTTTGAAAATACAATTATCATCTTTCCGTCTTCCATTTCCCAGCTTGACCCAGTCAAGCAAATGGAACGAAAAAAACACCCAGTGTTTACCGTTATGACTAGGGATGTAACGAAGGTGGTTAAAGGAAAGCAACTTTTACAATATATTTGTTGCAAATGCTTTTTTTGTTAAATATTCGCATTTTTTCTAATATCCCAAAAAGTGTTTTTTGCGAATGCCGAAATGAATCTTCAACATGATGCGAATTCGAACATTCATTATATCCCTAGTTATGCTTTCGTGGAAAATCGTAGTGTATAAAGTAAAGGTTGCATGCAAAAAACCAAGTGCGACTGGCATTTGAATGTATATCTTCGCCTGTCTGCCTTTGCGGTGACACGGCAATTGAGTGTGTGCGTGTGCAGCCCATGGAAGGAATGCCTGAGCTATGTTAACTGGATTTACCACAAAATAACTGCGGGCAACAGAGTGTGTGAAGGATACCGAACTTCAGTAGAAACGTCGAGGAGAAAATGTCAGTGTCGGGATATATCATTTAAATCGATGCACAGTGATTTCCTAGCAGCAAGTGCTCTGAACAAATTAGCTTGAACAAATTGTTAAAGCCCTAACAGCGGCTCGTTATATTTAATATTCCTGATATATACAAGGTGGGTCATCTAGTGGTTTCTCTTCGACTTATATGTTCTCTCTAGAGTGACTGATATATCCTGGTTGAAATTTTTACAAAAGTTAGTCAGTACCACATCGCTCTGTCAACTTTTCGGTAAAAAAACAACCTTCACTTGATGGTATGGAACAACTAAAGGCTGATTAAATTTTAAGGGCCGATGTTGAATGGGAACCACACCTAAATGTCAGGTTTTTTCTGCATTTCATTTGATATTTCTCAATTTCAGATTAACTCAATTTGAACCATGGAAAAATAAACAAGCGAGCAACGCGTTAAAGTTACTCAGGCTTATAATGAAAATGGGAGTTCAAATCAAAATGCACTTCGTGATTTTTTGGTCAATTTATTCGTCCAAAATGAGCAAACCGGGTCTGTAGGAGATGCTAAAACAGCTCGTACTGCAGAAAATATTGCTGCTGTTCGCGATAGTGTGGCTGAAGAGCCGTCCACCTTAACTCGTCGTCGTGCCCAACAATTGCACCTCTCACGCTCGTCGTTGATGAACATTACGCATAAAGACTTGCATTTACACGCTTACAAGGTGCAATTGACTCAAGAACTAAAGCCTCTTGACCATTCCAAACGTCATCAATGGTCAGAATGGTGACAAGAAATGGCATCGGCCCTTAAAATTTAACTACCCTAAGTACGAGTATTTGATTGTCGAGAAGACTGTGCTACTGTGGAAGACTGTGGAATAGTTGTCCTAATTTTTTTAAAAACAGTCAGTGGGAGATTGCCATACATTTTTTTTCAAAACGTTATAGTTTGGTGAGCATTTGTTTTCGACTCTCCAATTGTCTGCGATGGAAAATATAAGTTAAAAAAAATTTGACCTGGATGGTTTTTCATGCTACTCATTCGATCGAAGGAGTGCATATTAGGATCGACAACAGTGTCATAGGCTGTCTTGACTATGTCCGTCAAAGAGCCCAGTACCTCTTTAATAATTAACATAACATCTGTTTTTTATTCTGTGGTTTTGCAGCTTCATTTCATTAAATGGTTTTGCAGTTTCATTGTAATAACTACTTTGAAATTGTAGTTTTTTTTTGAAACACTGTGCGGCGGTTAAATAAACATCCATATTCATAGGTTGGATTCAAAGGTTGAATGCGCCGGCATCTAGGTATACACAAATATAGGTACATATCTACATGAATGAACACCTACAGATGAGCATAATGTCGCAGATTCCCTACTACTGCTCATCCCAGCAGGCTGGCAAGCGGATATGCCACTCCTACAAAAACACGTAGACATGTTTCACACTCCCGCAGTGATATACCAATTCAAACACACAATCACGCCATGGGTACACTCGCTTCACAGTAAATCGCATTTTGTTACTGTTATCAAATCAAAGTGCAGACGAGCGTCGACAGTTGAAGTTAATGGCATTAGTCTGAGATTGATTGGTGTTGATTGAGAAATCCAATCAATATGTATGTGTGTATGTGTGTATACACCAGTCTATCTATGTGTGGGATAGTGGCTATGTATATATGCATGTGAGTAGGAAACGGAAGGAATCGCCAATTCTACTTGCAAGAACAATAATAAAATGAAATGGTTAAAATACCTCCGGATGATGGCGGTGATGCTGGCAAAATTGGTTATGGCACAAACAAATATTTTTGCCAGTTTTATTTTATTAAATAGTTTTAAGCTGACATTTGAAACAGTCAACATATCTATCGCTTGAATTTCTGTCCGAATTTTTATTAAGCTCTAAGACTGAGCAATTTTGTGCGAAATAGTTTACATTTGTGTCCAGTCGAGCATGGGAGGCCGAGTCGTTTCAAAGAACGACAAATGTTAGAAAGACAGGTTGCCAATTGAAAACCCCAAAAATCTGTTATTATCTCTTCTAATGCGACTTGTATAAGCTCAAGAAGCGATGAAAAAAATACTCCGGGTTGTAAGCTTTGGGCAGGTAAATGTAAATCACATGTTGTACGATTCCCTTAAATTTGTTTAATCATCGGCAAAGTTGAAAAATGCCAATAACATTTAAAAAAGGAGTATTTGAAAAGAAAAACAGACACATAATGCAAATTTTAACTAGAAGTATATCGCTTGAAACGTCAATGACTCTTCGTTTTTTAATCCGTTCAGAAACTAAAAATAGGTTGGTTTTATGAAATTATAAAAATTAAAATGGCCTTCAATGTAAAATTAGGTAAGTGCTCAAGTAAAACTTCTAAAACTACTTAACCCATGGCGATCACACTCTGAAATTTTTACAGGCAGTAGAGAAAAAAATTGGAAAATTATCTTAAAAATAAATGCGAAAAAAATATCCTTTTTTACAATATGTAAGAATCAAGGATATATTATTAAGGGGGTTATGAAGAAAAAGGATAAGAATTTTTTTTATACATTATAATATATAGGGTGATCCATCTAGAGGTATTTTTTCAGAACAAAAAAAATATAGAAATTCAAATCAAGTGTGGAATTTTTATTGGTAATTTGAAAGGACATTTTATGGCATTTATTTTTTGAATATAATTTCTATCAAATATTGACCGCAACTACGCCTCAGCGTTTCCATTCTGAGGGTCCAATTTTGGATGACTCGTTCGAGCATTTCGACCGGTATGGCTTTAATGACACGCGTAATGTTGGCTTACAAAACCTGCATTGTAGCTGGTTTGTCTGCATAGACTTTGGACTTTACATAACCCCAAAGAAAACTGTTTAAAGGTAGGATATCACTCGATCTAGGCTCACCTGTCCAAAACGTGAAATTAGCTGCTTTTCGAAATGACCTCTGTATGGCAAGTGGCACCGTCCTCTTGAAACCAAGTGTCGTCAAGATTACGGGCTTCAATTTCAGGCAGCATAAAGATCGATTTCATGGCGCGATAGCGAGCACCATTGACGGTTTCGTTCCGGCCATCATCATTTTTGAAAAAATATGTACCGATGATTCCACCAGCTTATAAACCTTACCAAACCGTGGTTTTCTCTGGGTATAATGGCACCTCTTGAACCTCTTCTTTTTGCTCTTCAGCCCAAAGATGGGCCTCATCACTGTACAAAATTTTGGTCGAAAATAGCGGATCTTCCCGTTTCTCACCGAAAGATACAGTTGTCAACATTTGAAGGTAATTATTTTCAAAAAAATAAACGCCATAAAATGTCCTTTCAATTACCAATAAAGATTCCACACTTGATTTGAATTTTTATATTTTTGTTTTGTTCTGAAATAAAACCTCTAGATGGATCACCCTATAAAAATGGGGTTTACAATAGGGACATATCAATTTGGTATCTTTATGTCAACGCATCCTCAAACATTTTAATAATTTTTCAGTGTCAAAACGTTAGTCGGAGTCAAGATGTTCATCATGGTAAAGTTCACTTACGAGCAACGTTTGGAAATCAATAAAAATTACTAGCGAAATTCTGAGTCTATGGTCGCAACTTTAAGAGCGCAGGTGAGTTGGCCGACTAGATCGAGTGATATCACACTTTAGACATTTTTTCTTTGGGGTTACGTAAAATCCAAAGTCTATGCTGACAAACCAGCTACGATTTAGGTTTTGGAAGCCAACATTGCGCGTGTCATTAAAGCTATACCGGTCGAAATGCTCGAACGAGTCGTCCAAAATTGGACTCTTAGAAGGGAAACCCTGAGGCGTAGTTGCGACCAACAAAAAATGTCAAATGTCCTTTTAAATTACCAATAAAGATTCCTCACTTGATTTTTATTTTCATATTTTTTTTGTTCTGAAAAATTACCTCTAGATAGATCACCCTATATATTAAATTAAAATAATAGTTGTGATTTATTCAACAGTAGAAAAAATCAGTTTCAAAACGTATGAAAATTAAATTTTAATAATGAAAGTAAAAAGAGCATTTATTGCATTAGAACCGTAATAATAATAATAATAATATTATTGTAAAAAGCATATTTAAATACCGAAAAAATACAATCATACAGTTTGATTAGAGTAATCATATTATTGTTAAAATAAAACCAAAAAAACAATACTTTAGTCGCACCAACCATATTTATATTGGTGCTACAACCAATATAAATAATTTTGGTAATAATAATATTGTTACACTTAAACAATATTCATATTGCAGCAATCATACTATTCTCAATACTAAATTCCAAAAACATTACTATGGTTACGACGAACATACTTTTATTGCGAAGAACATATTATTATTGCCGTGACTATACAGTAACCATTTCTTTTCTTTGCGTGTAGTAACCATTTCTTTTCTTTGCGTGTAGTAACCATTTCTTTTCTTTGCGTGCTCAAGAGAGATATTAATTAACCAATAGTAATTAAAATAAATGGCTTGAAATATTTTATTTTTTATTAATTTAGTGTTCATTATTGCAAAAAATGGAATTATTTGCAGATATTAATTCGACAGCTGAAAAAGACAGATACTAATATCGTAAGGTGTGGGTAATAAAAATATTATAAGTTAAAAAAAATAGTTACGCAGGGTATACCGGCCAGAAGTTTAAACTAAACTCTATATCGATTTTGTAATCAGTAAAATAATTAGTAAAATATTGACCGCAACATTAACATTGTTTTACTTTTTTTCTTGCATATTCGAAGTTCCTTTCTTAAAATACACATATTACATACAACTGTGTTTAAAAATACACTTTGAACCCATAACGTTTTCTTCATATATGTGGCCCAAAAAACACAGACTTGTGTTCACTTTGGCAAAGTTCAGTTTTAGTTTTCAAATATTTTTCTTAGTACGAGTATCCTCTTAAAAATTGAAAAAAAAAACAAAAGAATAAACTTGACAGCAAACAAAACTTCCTTAGTTCTTTTAGTTCTTTTCATTTATTTAGGTTTGCTTGAGTTTTTGATAAAGTTTTGTAATTAAAACTATTTCGAATGAAGGCAAACATGTGAAGTGATACGTTTATTGTATTATTAATTCCATAATATATGCAAACTTTTACCACATGCTCGGCATTCTTTTAAGGGCCCAGCCCAAGTAAAGGAAATTATGCCAAGAACAAAGAAAGGCAAGGAAAACAAATTCTGAAGATGCATTTAAGTCATGGCAAAAAGTCAAACTGAGACAAGAATAAAATGAAGAACACGCAAGCCGGTAATAGCTTAAAAAGTTACAGCGCAGCATATGACATTTGTTTGAATTTCAAATGGAGAAGGAAAGAGAATATGAAATAAGATCAACCACATAAACGACACGAAGACGTAAAGAAAATGGAAAAACTCTAACGAAATAATAAACTGAAATCCCTTTGCCGAGGAGCATGACAATATGTTCGCGGCGTTTTTTTTTTTATTCCGGCATTTTAGGCCAAGACATAGCAGGGAACAGGAATGGAATATCTACATATGCTCAACAGACGACGACGACGACGTTGTAAATTCGCGCACTTGTCATCAATTTATAAAATCATTATCAACGTCACAACATGAGGCAGCACTTGCTTTGCCTCTTTACCAAAAACGACCGAGGAAGGAGCAGATACAACCAATGCAAACCGAGGCAGACAAACAGACAGACAGACGCATATGTTATACGAGTACAGTCAGTTGTCAGAAAGAGACATATGCCTTTAAGGCTTTAATGCTTAGCCATAATCGAGGCAAACCAAAAAGACTCAGCAGAAGGAATGGGGGGTCACCATACCTCACTTCTGCTCCCTTATATTGGGCATCTCATTTTGGCCATATAATAAATGTTTGCAATTGCCATAATATTTAAGAGCTTATTACGAATAACGACTGCATTTAGTACGAGGGGCGAACACAAAGTATATGAAACATAGAACTCAAGTAGTAGTCATGGAAAGTTATCGCGCGCGTGTTGGTCCTAAGAAGCCAAACTAAATCGTTTGTGTTGTATTCAATTACACTAATGGCGTTTAATGTGTTACTCGTACTAGCCTCAACTACACTTCAGCTTTGTCGAAATTTCATTAAAAAATACATGCAAAAAGAAAAAAAGCTTCCACGATCTTTTCGTTTTGTCATTAAATTTATGTTATGGCAAACACTAAGTGGCTTTCTCTCTCAGTACCTTTCCAGGATCATGGTGAGCTATCATGCTAACTAAGCTCGTAAACTCGATCTACAAAACCCCCAACGCAAATGATGTTTAAGACCCAAATTCGTTACTTACTGTCATCACTAGAAACATCAGATTTCATTTAAGTAAAGAAAACATACCTGAAAAGAGAGAAAAAATAAAATTGATTAATCTCTAGAAGATGAATAAGTCGAAAAATGCAATATAAAAATTATAATAATCGAGGAAAGGGATTAAACCTAGTAAAAAAAGAAAATGTTGCATACAAGCTGAGCAAAAATTCGTTGCCACAACCGAATGATTGAGGTTGCATGCACCTCAAGTATTTCATCAGTACAACCAAGTGTTGGTTGGTACTCCGTTGCTTTCTGTAATTGCAACTGAAGTATCGGTGAAACATTTTTTATTCCTAAAATCCATATAAGGCACACAAAAAAGTTAGCTTTCACTCTTGTAATACTCAAAAATATGGGGAGGGTCTCCAGCAAACCAAAAGTTCAGAACACCTCCTAAACATGGTTTTTGAACGCTTCAACAGCATCTTCTGTTGACCACGCATTTTTTTCTTGATATGCGGGAAAATAAGTCATTGGGTGTCAAGTCAGGGCTGGCGGATGACCCATCAATTCGACGTTTTGGCCGGTAAAAAGGCGCTGGTTTGAGCCGATGTATGAGAGCTCGCATTGTCATGGAGCACAATGATTCGTCTTCTCTTGTTCGTTTTTCGAATTTCTCCGAAGACTTCAGGCAAACAAATTGTGGTGTACCACTCAGTATTGACGGTCCTATGTTGCTCAAGCGGAACAGTCGTCACATGACCAGTTTTGCCGAAGCAACAGGCAACCATTCGCTTCGAAGTGTTTCTGCCACGAAAAACTTTCCTTGGATTTGGCTCGTCTTCGAAGACCCACACGGTCGATTGCTGTTTTGTGTCGGGCTCATACTCATAGATGCACGATTCGTCACCTGTGACGATCTTGCAAGCGTCTTTTGAAGCACCACGATTGTATTTTTCTTTGCCCCAATCGACACGAGCCTGTTTTTGAGCGATTGCCAAGTTGTGCGGGGTCCAACGAGAACAATCCTTTTTTACGGCCAGGTGTTCATGTAATATCGAATGTATGCTGGTGGACGAAATGCCCAAGGATCCCTTTATCTCACGGTATGTCACATAACGATTTTGCATTATCAGTTCACGCACGGTATCAATGTTATCTGGCACAACGGACGTTTTTGGACGACCTTCGTCTTGAGCGAGCGTCGGCCACGATTGAATTCATTAAACCCCCTTATCACAGTGCTAAAGGGTGGTGCTTCATCGCCGATAGCCTCAGGTGCTAGTGCTTATTTCCTTATAAGTTTATTATAATTTAATATTTTAATAGATATAAAAAAAATAAAATAAAATAAAATAAAATAAAATAAAATAAAATAAAATAAATAAATAAATAAATAAATAAATAAATAAATAAATAAATAAATAAATAAATAAATAAATAAATAAATAAATAAATAAATAAATAAATAAATAAATAAATAAATAAATAAATAAATAAATAAATAAATAAATAAATAAATAAATAAATAAATAAATAAATAAATAAATAAATAAATAAATAAATAAATAAATAAATAAATACATAAATAAATAAATAAATAAATAAATAATAAGTTCATCGATGCACTCTTGTCGTGATAATCCACGTCGATTATTATAGATACATGATACGCCACCTGTGACACTGCATTTGAGCTACCGCAGTTATATTATTTTCAACATTTTTTTAGCACCAACCGACGCAAGTCTTTTTTGAGCATTCGTAAAATTATGTGAAATCGAATGAGTACACATCTTTTTTAACGGCCAAATGAATAGGCAATTTCTTATTGATACCCAAGGCCCAAGGATGCCTTAATTTCACGTTACAGCAGCATCAATGGTTTCCGACAAAACGACTAATGATAGACGACCTTTACGAAATTCTTTCTGGAGCAAACGGCCCCCAAGACTGAATTTTTGATTCCAGCGATTTGCAGGGATTTTTGATGGTGTTCATCACCAACAATTGTAAAGTTTTGATAAGGATATTGTCCTATAATCCATGCCGAAAGACGATCCTTACGAAATTTACTTTGGACGGAACGAGTGATTCCAGCCATTTACTGGGTTTCTTGATGGTACTTCACCACCAAAAATCGTTAAGAGTTGATTAAGATATTCATGTCGCTATAACCCATGCCGAATCGTCAAAAAATCATCGCACGAAAATTTACGTACTCGGGTTAATAAAATTTGTTTACCTAGATGAATTTTTCAACGACTCGCAGTCACACGTTCTAAGTGAAGTTATTCTAAAAAAATGTCAAACTTTCCAACAAAAGTTCCAGTTTGCATCTGCAACACTTACTTATACTCTTTATTGATCTGAAATATTAATAGCCACCTGGGGGACTTAAATACGAAGTATCTAAACACAATTAATATTTCAAGAAACTTTAACTAGTACCCCCGTATAGTTAAACCATTACTCTTAAGCCTGTCTGCGGCGTAAAAGTACGTGTGAATTCATGTAAATATACATACATGAAACCAATTCGGGAGCCAAAGTTTAATATGTCGTAGCGAATGCAAAAATTTATGTCTAAACATTAATACAAAACAAAAGGCAAAACAACGGAAACTTTTCCTATTAGACATATTGTTGCTGATGGCGGCAATGATGATGACGATGATGATGCTGCCAGTTTTATGTTGGTGTGATGATACTTTGCAACAGCAGCCGCCAGAGTAGCAACAGCAGGCTCAACAATATCGTCAACGTTTATGAAAATAATATGAATAACATAAGACCTACACTAGGCGATAGACAGACTGTGCGACAAGCAGAGAGATGGATGGGAGGAAGTATGGATCGGCAAACATGGGCACTTATACCTATACTACTCGTATGTAAGTTTGCTTGAACCAACAAGGAAAAAAGTTTAAGAAGGCACTTCTTTCGTAATTGCTTAAATGGAAAGCAATCTCGTAAGAGATTCTTAAAAAATACTCTTCAAATCTGGAACATGGAAATAAAGCAATGCCTGCGATTCCTTGAATTGCAATCAAGAAGGAAAGTGAACCTTAAAGCTGAACCATGTAGCAAAAAATAAAAAAATAATCCCGCTTCATATGCATTTACCACTGCAATTGGGGCCTTATCCACATTATTATTATTATTTCTGTTCGTATTTAACCCAGGCATTGAAAACAAGGCTTCTTTTCGTAACCACTACACATTCCTTATGCCTTCTGGAAGGCTTTCTTTCCACATGAGAAATGATCCCTGTAACGTCGTTATGACGGCCTACTAGACGACATTGTAAGGTTATAAGGTTAGATCAGTGCTCTAGAAGACCTTTCTTAATCAATTAGAATGATTCGATAAACATTATTTCTTTCCAGCTAGTAGTAGGCCTTCAAATTTTCAGTTATTAAGAATCAATAAACATTCTAGCCTCCCTATTTGCGGAAGGCATGCTACCATGCCGGATGAGGGAAGGAAACATGGAAGCTCTTTGTTACAGAACAGGTCAGTAAACCTAATATGCCAATTGAAGCAAAAACAAAATGTAGTTTTTGTTAATACAAACAAGTAAATGCGAGACAGTTAGGCTGAGTCCACTATATGATATCCTACACAAGTATGGTAGACCATCACTTCGTAAAGAAATGATTTAAAATGCAACTATTAGATCTGGCGGTTACCTTTTCATGGGCGCTATATGAAAATATGGACCGATGGGGTCCAATTTAACTAGGGCTGTGTAAGATCGCATCGTAGAATGGTATAGCTTTAAGTTGACAGGGACCATAGCTTGGAGGCCTAGGGATACATGTACCAATATGGTCCTATCTGTCATATACTCGTATGTCCCAGAAGGCACTTAATTAAATTGCACAAGATCGTAGAAGAACAGGAAGATTGTGAAACAGCAGGACTTAAAATCGGGTATTTACATTGCAACTTGGACTAATATGGTTCAGTCTCTTCATGGTCACTTATAGATCTTTTACAGCTCTTTTTGATAAATTTGATGATCAAGTTGGGTTAAAAACTGTGGCTTGTATAGAAGCAGGATCTTAATGCGAAAAGAACAATTGTGGGAGGTCACATCAACCCCTGCACTGTTATGGTACAATTTTAAAGGGGTTAGTTACAGATATCCCAAAATGTACTACGCAACGTATATGCATGTGGAGACCAGGGCCCCAAAGAAACATTTTCATGGAACTATAGGAAAGTATGGCTGGTATGATTTAACTAAAAAAGTGGCTCATAACGCACCATAAAAAATTTGAGCAAGATTGAATTAACTTGTGAGTTCTAGAGTGGCAGAGCCCCGAATCTTTATGGACTTTTGTGTGGACCCCATTCGTAATTATACTTAGTAGGGACATACGTTACATACGTTTTATGCTGTAAAATAAAAAGTACTGAATGTTTTTGGACCAAATATTTTTTAATATATTTATTAATACGAGTATATGTGACAGCGCATAGAGAAAGAGACCTAAGGGTATACAAAAATCAATTTTCACTTTTTTTTGATGTGGACAACATCTGAGCATCGAATGAGACCGATCCCATGCCCCAAAAGTGTTCCCTCCCAGAGATATGCGCGTTTTATGAAAGTGATGGTACACCAAAGATACACGTATTTAAATCTTTAAAATGGATCTTCTGAACAGAACTGGTTTTTTCCCTTAGGCCCCTTTCTATTTTGCGCGTCACATATATTGTATCCAAAAATAATCTACTTATTCGAAATGTCCGCCTTTTGCCTTTACTCACGCCTTAAGACGCACTGGCCAATCGTCAATAGCTGCACGAACCTCGTCCATTGGAAAATTGGTCACAGCTCGAACCAAAGCTGTCTTAAGAGATCCAATGTTTGGGTATCTTTTGTGACAAACCTTGTCCTCTAAAACCGTCCACAATTTTTAATCCTATGGGTTCAAATCTGGACTGCCTGAGGGCCATTCTTCAGAGGAAACGAACGCTGGCAAATTGTTTCAAAGTCAGGCCTGGGACGTTTTAGCCTTTTGGGCCGGCGCAGAATCCTGCTGGAAAGTCCATGGCTGGTTTTGGAACAGGGAATTGTTAAGAGGCTTCACAACAGCTTCCAAAACGGTTTCTTGGTAAACTTTGGCCTAGGTTTTGACTCCTTGTTCGCAGGTCAGTGACCCCATCGTAAGAGACACCCCACCAAACCATGACTGAAGCTGGGTGATGATCCTTTTTCACCCTTGGGATCAAACTTGTTAAATTTTTCCTGAACGGTAAAAATGTTTTCCTCGCTGAACAAAATTTTTCTGTACAAGTTATCAGCGTGCTTCACCAACAGACGTTTGCATTTTTCAATCCTATTTTTTTTAAAGCTGCAGTCAATAAATGTCCGGTACGTCGTTTGGAAGCCCCAAGTCCCAAGTCTTTTTAATGATTCGACTCATGGACTTTTGAGTGATATTCATCTCACGGGCCATGCTTTTCTGTTTTCGGAGCGGATTTCTGCGAATTCTTGATTTAGTGGCTTCGATGACATGCGGTGTTCGAACAGAGCGTGGGCGGCCCGAGCGGTGACGGTCTTTTATTTTCAAACGCCGGAGCGTTTTGAAAATATTGCTTTTTTTCATTTCATGAAAAGCGCTATTACATTATCTGACCACTCCATGATGAAAGTTGAAACAATTTTAAAATCCCGTTGCAGACTAACGCTATTAAGGTTAGCTTTCAAAACCCTTATGACATGGGTATGTTCAGTTCTACTATTGAAATGGGTATGATCAATGTTGTAACAGTATTTATGTCCCTACTAAGTAGGCTAAACAGGTCGAATTTCATGTTGATCTATTATTGGTCGCTCACAACTATGCAAGCGAAATTTATGTATGATCAGATATGACCAGGCAGATCAAGGAACCCTTGTGTGAGGGCTAATTTCATGTATGGTCCGATAAAAACACATTTCACTAGAGTTGGTAACTGGCCAATCAAAATGGAACTGGACCTCTGTCAAAGCATACATCTACGAGGGCCAAAGTTAAATAGGCTTTGTAGTGGGCTAAAGTTAAATAGGCATTGTAGTCTTTCTTAATTACGACCATAGGTGGACAGACAAACGTACATCGCTGAGTGGAACCCAGTGTGGTATAGGGTATACCTATACATATGGACAACACACAATTTTTTTTTTAGTCTGCGCTGCAGGAAAAAACTAAATTTTTCATTCCTCTTAGAAGATCTCGAAATATTAATCGTAAACCTTATTATTTTTTATTATTAATTGCAAAATTGTAAGACAATCTAGCCATATGCGTCCTTCCGACCTTGTGTCCGCTGAAAGCACGATTGTGGGCAAACGAATACGGCAAGTATCCTAAAACAAGACACGATGGTGGGTTGTTCTCAGAGTCTCTGCGGAATTTTAAATGGGCAAAATCTGCTAAAGGAGAAAAAAGTTTCCCTTTTGTAAGAACTCTTTGTGAATATTCGCTCAAAAAAGGCCTGGACAAACATAAGCCGGTTAATATTTTTGTAAATAAACCTCATAAAGCTTATTCTAGTGCAGGGCCCTCAAACAGGGTTTACAGTACAGAAATCCAAGTTGCAAATCTGGAAAGGGAATACTTTCTCCCTCGTTCTGGGTAATTTTTTCTCTATTGCAGTGTAAGAGGTTCCGATGGAGCCGTCTGCGCTATAATCCGGGATATGGTTACAATATGTTCAAGGCAACAATTATATGATTTTGTTTTTTTGTAAAGCCACATCCAGCGAATGTTGTTCGTGGAAGAAGCACTTCGTTGCAAATGGTCGCCTGTTTCTTCGGCAGAACTGGTCATGTGGCGACTGATCCGCTTGAGCTATGTAGGACGGTCAATTCTGAGTGGTGCACCACAATTTGTTTGCCTGAAGTCTTCGAAAAACGAACAAGAGAAGACGAATCATTGTGCACTATGACAATGCGAGCTCTCACACATCGGCTCAAACCACCGCCTTTTTGAACGGACAAAACATCGAATTTATGGGTTATTCGCCGTACAGCCCTGACTTGACACCCAATGACTTCTTTTTATAACCGCACATGAAGAAAAAAATGCGTGGTCAACGATTCTCTTCGCCAGAAGATGCTGTTGAAGCGTTCAAAAACTATGTTTTGGAACCGTCTCAATCGGAGTGGAAATAATGCTTCGACAATTGGTTTGAGCGCATGCAAAAGTGTATAAATCATGCTGGAGAATACTTTAAAAAACAATAAAACCATTTTTGATGATAAATTTTTACATTTTCTTTATTAGGCCAGAAATGTATATAGTATCCCTCGTACTCTTTATAACTCTGTTTTTTTTTGTTGATGTTTTTGGCCTAGTAATTTTGTTAATTTTTTTTGTATCGATTTGTCAAATTATGCCCAAATGGAAGTTTTATTTGATGTATGTGCTTTTCATTCTCTCTTAATTTCCAACCTAAGTGCAGCATAATGACGAGTTCATAAATGGGACAACCCAAATTTCTCTTTGGCATCTTAACAATTTATATTTCTCACGATTTTTCAGGCCATGATGACAATACCCTAAATCATCTAGTATACCATTTTGGAGTTGGGAAAATTTGAGCAATTGCTTGGGTTTTTTTTGTTCACGTTTCTTTTTTGTTTTGGGCTCATAGCCAACAATAGAGACAAAAGTCTAGCAGGCCAAAAGTAATTTAACAACAAAGACTTGCACAGAGTAATTTAATTGTTTATCTAACTTTGACTATAAACTTTTGAGGCAAAGCCTTAAGAGCCATTCTGGAGTACGAGACCATCATCATGTAGGGATGGATGGCATTCCCGAAAGAAAAGAAAAAGAGAAAACGCCAGAGTTATTGTAGCTCATGTTGAGAAACAACAATAGTCCAATCATCATCTTGGCAAACATCATTAATACGTATCGTCCTCATCCTGACAATCGCTATGCCGGCCAAGTATATCTCCATTCATTGTATGAACGAAACGTGCCACAGGGACTGTGTCAAATAAACGAACTTAAAAATTTGCCACAATTCCTGCAATTTCGTCCCATCCACCAGCTCTGCTGCCAACGCCATCACTATTCTCATCCGTGTTCCCTGTGTCCCTCTTTCGCCGGCCAGCGTTTGTTTTTAAGGCCCAAAAGCAAGGGAAATTGCACTTAAATTGCTGGCAAAATCAGAGAAATGCATACATACTCGTATGTACATATAAAAATAACGTTAAGAAACAATTCGCCAAAACCAGCCAACCAACAAGAAAGTCAAAAAATTTTCAATGACCAAGCTGAGCTGTCAGAGGAGAGGCCGGCGGGCAGGCTGCCACTGCCACATCAAGTGGCAAACAGACCAAAACAAAAACTGCAAAGAAAAAACGGGCACACATTTTTCTTTTTTTGAAGAGTCAGCAAACACGTCTTAAGGCTTATAGGCATTATTGAGGAGGCAAACCGAGAAAGAGATGACGAAGACTAAACCTTATGTTATTATTCCTGATTGTTGTTGTTGGAGCGGCTTCAAACACATCCTCAATTGGTTTACAACTATAAAACCACTTTAATTTTGTTGTATTTCTATTTCTGTGTCTGTGCCGGCTCCACGTTTGGTATGCTTGTGGCAGAAACCGGAAAGAAGGTACGTGTTGTTTCCAATATGGGTCAAAGTGCTACTCGAAGGAGGTCGGTATGATAAGGACGTCGGGAAACAGGCAAGGAAACTTATTGATTAAGACCAAATACCTTACGCAAAAGGGTCAACGACCTAGAGGAAAATGGCATTGTAACATATTTTAACAATTAAAGGGTTCCTGATAAATGCCACTACGCACAGTGGTTGGAGCTACAAAAATATTCTGAAAATAAATTTCGTAAATTCCGTGGTGTATGTCCTAAATCAATGAACAAAGTTAGGCATGTTAATCTTAAATATGTTTAAGCAATAATAAGGCCAAGCTAGCGTACGGTATCTGGAAATATGGGAACTATAACTTATAAAACTCCCAAAATTCCTAAATGGGGGGAAAATCACAAAAAAGGCATTGTTTTAAAAAAGACCGCCAGTTTGTTCATGGCCCATTTAAGGTTTTTTTTTGGAATATAAGCAGCCATTAAAGTATCTAAAACATACAACGTCGGTAAATTCGGCCAGACCGAACTTTATATACCTTTCACCGCCACTTCACTACTAAAGCGCCAAAATGTCCGTTTTTGGGCCCATTCGTTGCATGCTACCGTCACTTAACACAGCCAAGACTTCAAAATTATTCTGAAGTTGGAATCGTAGCAAATTTTTTTGCTTTAATTTAAGTACAGATATGGCCAAATTACCTATTGATCGCCCGTTTTGAACGTGAGCGACGTTTTTTCGGTCATATGAACAAAAAAGTCCAGCAAATATGTTTTTTTGAGGTATTTAGTGCGTACCCACTAACCCACTTTAACCTTTAACCGCCTACAAAAAAATATGATTTTTTAAGCTGATAATCTTTTAACCGAGACTTTAGTCTCTTAAAGTAGAACTCTTTCACTCCGGAGACGATTTCGCCCATTTACAGTCCCACTCAGCTTATGACCATAAGCCATCACCATACTTAAATTCAGAACTCTAGGGTGATTGTTTGATACCTATTGTGCTTTCAATATAAACATGTTTGAACGGGCATGGCTAGAACGTCTTAGAACTTTACGACCAATAACAAATATGCTTTATAGTGTTGCAGATAAGTATTTCGAAATGTAACAAACGAAATTGCCATCCACAAAAAACATATCTTAGAGATAGATAATGAACATTTTTCATTCGTCTGTACGACTGTCTTAAAAATGGACCAAAGCAGTTGAAAGGGGAAAATTTTTATTTTGAGAGACTACAAAATTCCCTGACTAATTTTTATATGACTTTTCCATTATATAAATAAACGCTTGGGGACATATTGGTATCCAGAAGCAGTGACACTCTCTCGCAAATCAAAATATGTCACGGTTCAATTTGGGGCTCAGATCAGTCCATAAGGACCCTATGGATATATGGGTAATGGAAACAATCAAATTTTAATATATAAGTAAATTAAATTTTTTAAAAATCGGCATATGGCAGAAATTTTACAATATGGCTGAATTACCATCACTTTCATAAATCGCGCATATCTCTGGGAGGAACACTTTTGGGGCATGGGATCGGTCTCATTCGATGCTCAGATGTTGTCCACATAAAAAAAAAATGAAAATTGATTTTTTTACCATTAGGTCCCTTTCTCTACGCGCTGTCACATATGTTTATCCAGAAACTGTGAAATTTTCCCACAAACTCATAGATGTACCTTTATTTAAGATATCGGCAATATTTGCACTCAGGCATAAGGGTAATGAAAAACAAACAAAAAATTTCGTCACTCATCTGAAATAATAATTATTCTACAATTCGACTATAATGTTATCCTGCTTTAACGTTTAAGATGTTTCTAAATTTAAGGCCCGAAGCTACGGGCTCCCTCGGGCAACAAAACAATGAAATTCGTTCACACATCTAAATGGTACAATGCTTCATGAGACCTCAAGAATGTAGTTCTGTCAGACATGGCCCCACCGCTAACCACCAAATCCCCCGGTTCTGTCAATGCGACACTACAATGCAAACTAATGTGGAGAGTGTTACTAGCCAGCAACAACACATAAAGAGTGAGAATTACCTGGTTATAGGTAATCCTGACTCGTTACATTTTGCATTATTTTGAAACTAGAAAAACGTACTTACTGGTAATGAATTTAATAAGTACACCTATGTATGATGTGTGGCGGTTAAAATATCAAAAGGCCTTTGCGACACAAAGTTTTGTTGTTTATTTCTCTCTGTCTCTCTCTCTCTTTCTTTCTCTCTCTCTCTCTCATTTCTCTCTCTAATACGCACACCATTTGAAAGGATTCGAAGGAAAAAGCAACAACTGACTGTCACCTATTATTACTGCCTGTGAGGCAGAGACTATCGTCTGTTTCTACTCGTACATTTCTACTCTCAATTTGTACCCTCTTTCTTAATCTCGCACTTAGAATACTTATTAATGAGCTGCGTGTTAGCTTGCAGATATCTACTTATAATGGGGTCCCTTGAATGCTTGCAGATATCAGTATTTCCGTGTTTTCCAATAAAACACAGTTTTTTTTGCAAAAAAATAATTCTTCAACATAATCTTCTCTTAGCTCAATACACTAGGTCCAACGTTTCTCCAATTTTTGTATCCCTTCCAAAAAAAAGGATTTTTCGAGGTCCATCAAATAGGCATTTGTTTGATCCATTATTTCATCGTTGGAGCTGAATACCTTTCCACCAAACCATTTCTTAAGGTTTAGAAATAGGCAATAGTCACTGGGGGCTAAATCCGGAGAATATGACGGATGAGGTACCAATTCATAACCCAATTTTGCCATTAAGACTGCACACGAGTGCACACGTGTATTGTCTTTTTCTTGGCTATATGGGGTCGTTTTTTTAAATCCTCGTTAAATCGGTCCAAAAAGTTGGCACAATATTCGCCGTTTATTATTTTTCCCTTTTGAAGATAATCGATGTGAGTTATTCTGCTTGCATTCCAAAAAAAATAGTTGCCATCACCTTGTTGGCCGACAAAGTCACCTTGGCCTTCTTCGGAGCCGGTTCAACCGGAGAAACCCATTGTTTGGGCTGTTGCTGGGTCCCCGGAGTGGTGTAATGGATCCATGTTTCATCCACAGTCACAAAACGCTGCAAAAACTCATTTGAATTTCGGTTAAAAAACTCCAAACAGCCCTTTAAAGTTGTCACACGACTACGTTTATGGTCATTTGAGAGCAAACGCGGCAGAGAGCTTTGTTAAACCCAACTGATCAAAACCACTCTGCCATATGATAGGGTATGACATTAACAATCTCACGCACTTTTACTCTACGATCGGCCAACACCATGTCGTGGATTTTTTCGGGTGTATTGACCTCAATTGGCCGTCCAGAACGTTCAGCGTCATTTGCACTGGTGCGACCACAACGAAAGTCAGTAAACCACTTTTAACCATTGAAATCGATGGTGCAGAGTCCCCATAGTATTTATTAGACTTTTCCTGGGTTTGATTGACAGTCTTTTCCACAAAAAAAAAATGTTTGATAGCCACTCGAAATTCACTTTTTTTTCCATTTTTAATAAAATCCACGAAGTTGTAGCTTTTGCACAGCTGTGAAACAAAAATCAAATGAGGGAACTCTCTCAAAATTTGACAGTAGTCTACAGATGGTACTTGATGCGAGCAGTGTTGCATGTCATACAACTACGAGAGAAGTTGGAAAGGTCACGGAATTATTGATAAGCCCTCGAATACGTACTTTTCTTTAATGGCATCGCCACGTTCAACACTAACCGACACTAACCGAATAAGAAATCTCAAAAAAGTGTGGCTTTGACGAGCACTCGAAGTCTATTCACACCCTACTTTGGATTCATGCTACATAGCACCTTTTCTAATTATACATCCTGTTAACTCAAAGCAGCTTGTCGCCTTGACAAGTACATAAGAAAGAAGAAACTTATTTCTTAAAATATTTTATTCGATTCGAACTAATGGTTCTGTTACGTTTAATGGAAACTGTTACTAGAAGAGTTTTTCTCTTACAGAACTCCGAAGAGTGGGAATGCCTTCCAACGAGAGAGTGGAACTCGTCATAAAGCTAGTCTGTCTATGACAGAATTGTAGCAAGCAATATTTAACAATCATAGAACATCTCATCCAAAGCACCATTGGCAATTAAGATCATTTACATAGAGGAGGAACTGGATTTTTATAAAAGTCGATTGGTAGTTATCCAGTGGAAAACCGAGTGCAAAATATTGCGATAAATGCTTTTGCCCACTTATTTAAAGAGAAGTGTCCTGTTTGTTTCACATAAGGATTCTATAAAAATACACAGGCATTCTTTCTCATTATATTCCATATTTAGGTCTTGTTCTTAAGTCGCCGTCTGAGTTAAATATTTTATGTGAATATTCCCTTAAATCCTCTAAACTGTAAGTCCTTTTGCAGAAATTACATTGTTACAATCAACGATTCTTTTTTTCTTCTCTTCGTTGTAGGAGGGGTGTGCGATTTATTTATTGTCAAGGTCTCATAGTGTTTTCATATGCAAACATTTGTTTAAAAAGGACTTGAAAGGCTGCACACTGAATCTCACACACACACACACACACATTTAATATCCTTTCAGCGGATGTGGCTCTGGTGCGACTTACAAATGCGACTATGGCTATAAACAGCTTATCGCGAATTTTCACAAAGCTTAAGTATTACAGAAGATAAAATTGTTTTATTGTCTGCTTGCTAAGAAGATTTGCTAAGGAGCCACGGATAGAGGGAGAAAAGAGGGTGGGAGTGGGCGCTTGGGTATATGACACACACATACATGACATTGCAAACTAAAGATGTTCGACATTGATAACATCCGGCACCAATAGATATTTTGCTATCCAAGAATGAACTTGCTGCTATCTGGGTGAATCAAGATAGCGATTGTTTCACATATTAAAACTAGTTTTTATAAAATATATATATTAGGTTCGAAAATTAAAAATATTCTGATGGATGAGTTTTTTGTTAAATCACTGGGTCAAATCAGCCAAGTAGAAAATTGTTAAGTCAATAAAAATAACTTTTCATAAGAATATAGAGAAAGTCGATTTGGAATCCATAAGAACTGGATTCAAAATCGACTTTCAAAAAAACTGATCGTGATTAACAGAACTTTACAAAAAAAGGTTTGATCTGACTTTTGGTTAAAGAAATACCATATTTAACAAAAACGGGATGTGTCTACTACTTAGTATGTGACAGCGCATAGAGAGAGGGACCTAAGGGTAAAAAAAATCAATTTACACTTTTTTTGATGTGGACAACATCTGAGCATCGAATGAGACCGATCACATGCCCCAAAAGTGTTCCCTCCCAGAGATATGCGCGTTTTATGCAAGTGATGGTACACCAAAGATACACGAATTTAAATCTTTAAAATGGCTCTCCTGAACAAAGCTGGTATTTACCCTTAGGTCCCTTTCACATATATTTGTCATTTCGTTTCTTACATCGGAAATAATGATTGGACACTTTATTATTAAACGTCGTAGTATTCTAAAACGATCTAGCCATTCCCGTCCCTCCTTCTGAGTGTTAAAACACGATAGCAGTAAAGCGAATAAAGCAAAGACCTTGAAGTTTTGCAGCTACATAGGTTTGTAAATTGGTGAAATCCACCAAGAGGGGAAAAGTTCGAAGAAAAAAAAAACACTTTTTTAAGTAATTTTTTTTGTTAACAACCCTAGGCTTATATATGGTTGTGGCACAACAATATCATAATCATCACAACAATCATGGGGATCATACTATGGTAGTATGTGAACCATTGGTTGTGTGTGAACCAATGGTTGTGTGTGAACCATACTATGATCGCCACAACAATATTATGGTCCTCACTACAATAGAATTATTCACACAAAACCATACTATGATTCCCACAGCCATATTATTAGTCACACTCAACCATACCATAAAAGCATGGCAGGGTTAACAATATTCGAAGAGCATCATACTATTGTTGTTTATATGGTTGTGGCACAACAATATTATGATCATCACAACAATCATGGGGATCATAGTATGGTAGTTTGTGAACCATTGGTTGTGTGCGAAGCAATGGTTGTGTGTGAACCATACAGCACAACAATATTATGGTCCTCACAACAGTAGAATTATTCACACAAAACCATTCTAGGATTTCCACAGCCATATTATTTTTCACACTCAACCATATCATAAAACCCAAAGAAACCATACTTTTGTTGCGCCAACCATATTTATGTTGTTGCTACAACCATAATTGTGGTAAACTAGGATTTCTTTTGCGATTGTGTCATAAACCAAGCTATTTCGCTCCAAAATTGACTCCACTACAGCGTGGCCGAGACGTAGGCCATTTAAATTTCAGTTACACGTTCGATGCAGGAAAACAAATCGTTTCGAAAAATTTGCAATCGTTGGCTCAAGCAAACAAAGCAGAAACATCGGCGTGGAAACAGATAACATCACTTACACACACACATGGCCAAACATACGTGTCCTTATTAAACTCTCACACATATGCATGCCGAAACGGTGGATCGTATGTATGTAATTTCCTTTAAATAGCGCCTATCCTTTATATTCGTACAAGTCTGGGAAACACGTGATTTCGTTATTATCACGTTTTCTGAATTTGCAGCAAAAACATATCGGGCGTTTTTTCTGTTTGTTTTTGGTCCGTTCTTCTTCTTCTTCTTCTCATAGTACACAGTAGTATATTTGATTTTCTTTTTCTTTCATTTGTAGCTGTTAACTTTTTCTATTGGTTTTGGGGCATTCGCCCGTTCGGGCTTCTTTCTCTCCATGTTGTGGCGAAGATTTTTATCGGTTTCTTTGTGAGTGCGGTTTTCTTTTTGTGTGGCTCCAGCATCATGATATATGATAGAAGTTTTATGAATATGAGAAATATAACCATTAAGGCGGTTTCAATAAATACGGAAAAGAAAGATCGGAACGAATTTGTCCACAATGTGTTAAAATTAGTTTGATACTTTCCTTCGATATTTATATTACGGTGGGGGCTGTCTAACACTGGCAACACATTTCTGACTTGTTTATTAATTGTTTTTTGGGTTTGGCGGAGAGGATGGTTATGGGGTGACTTTTTTGAAGGCACAGGAGATAATGTTGTCTGAGATGAATGGCCAGGATATTAATAAGTCTCTTGTTTTTGAATATCTTCTCATAGCATTGAGTGATAACCTCAACACAGACAGGCGAGTTTGTAAACATTTAAGTACTTTCATTTAATTCCTTAATTCATTGTAGAAATTTGGGTTTAGTTAAAGAACACTGTTGCTTTTAGCCCTGAAGGTCCAGCAGAGGCCTTTGGGTATAAATTTCAAACATAAACATGTGCTGTCTGTTCCACGGTTGTTCAGACCCAAAATAAAAAAAAAAAACATTTTGATAAAAACCATGTAAATGCCCCAACTTCAAAAAAAACTTATACAAATGATTAAGTTGGACATGACAGACTATGATATACCCCACATCACTCTGCTATTCTGTCTGAAGCTTAAGCCAGGTCGGACATAATATGTTATGTTAGTCATAATACCCTGTAGCACAGTGTGGTGTAGGGTAAACAAAAACAAGTAATGACGGCGATCACCACTTCATACCACCATCCATGTAAAGGTGGCAAAACTGAATGCCACAGAGTCACCCCGGTGTGGAAAATTTTAAAGACCTTAGAATTTTAGGCAGATTTGTAGACTCCATTGGACCGCATACACAAGCTGCGGGCAAACATAATGTTGCCAACCCCTTCCAGATATCTATATAAAAGCAAACGATTGGCTACTTAGAGCAGAAGGAAAATATTAGATCTCCAATGCTACCTCTGATCTCATAGGCGACACTGAAAAAAAATATTATATGGTCACGGCAACAATAGTATGTCTTCCGCAGTAAAAGTATTTTCGTCGCAACCATAGTATTGTTTATTGAATTTAATTTTGACAATAGTATGATTGCCGCATTAGTAATGTTGTTTAAATGTAACAAAAGTACAAGTATTACTGCCAAATTTAAAAATGAATATTAGGTTGTAGCAACCAAGGCCGTAGCCAGGATTTTAATTGGGGGGGGGGGGGGGTGGGGGGGTTCAACTTTAAAAAATAAATATTCATATAATCTCATGTGTAGAAAATTGTATTTATGTATAGGTACGTATACAATATTTTTATAATATTAAATTGAGCCGACGGGCTTTTTGGGCAGCAAATAAATCAACCGACATTAATGCCAATCCATTGAGTCTACTCTCGCTAGTCGAATTTCTAAGATACGTCTTTAATCTCTTCATTGTTGAAAATGAACGTTCGGATGAGCACGTAGTAACTGGCAAAGTGACCAAAATTTTTAAAAGAATATGCACGTTTGGAAATATCTCTTTATTGCACTCTCCAAGTGCTTCCATCGCTGAATTAGGCAGGTTCTTTTCGCAGGTTTTGCGCCATTTGGTTTGCCAAAGCGACAATTCAGATTTATTATTATTTTCTTGTAAAAATCTGCCATAAAACGAAAATGTATTTGCTTCAAATTTTGTTTCAGGCTTTACACATTCTGTCGGAATTAATTTATAAAGATCAGTCAGTGTTTTATTGTGTTTTTCAAACCGCAGTGTTAACTGATGTATGAAATCTTCTAAAAGTGGAATTATTATAGTAATGCGGAAGTATTTTTTCGGATGTTGATCCCCCTCATCCCCCCTGAATACGGCCTTGGTAGCAACACTTTAAATATGGTTGGTATTTTGGGTTTTTTGTTAACAATAATATTATTACGGCAATCATACTGTATGATTGTAATTTTTCTTCATTTGACTATGCTTTCTAGGTGAATGTTACGGATTTAATAAAATAATAGAACTTTTTATATGTAAGTTAAAATTTTGCAAACAAACTGCTTTGGCTGTGTTTAACTGAAATATTGTTAATAAAAACGCTTGCGTTTTTTTAAACTGAGTTAAATAAATTTTTTTAAATAAGGTTTTTTTAACTGAGTTAAACAAATAACTCCTATTATTGTGAAGTTGATGTATTTTTTAAAAATTTTCATAACTTAAATCTATTATTGACAACTTAACCCAATTCTACTGAATAATTCTGGGGATCATACTATGGTTGTGAGGATCATAAAATGTGACGCGCAAAATAGAAAGGGACCTAAGGTTAAAACCCAGTTTTGTTCAGGAGAGCCATTTTAAAGATTAGGTCCCTTTTTATTTACGCTTAGAATCGTCGACTTCACTTTGATAAAACGCGCATATCTCTGGGAGGGAACACTTTTGGGGCATGGGATCGGTCTCATTCGATGCTCAGATGTTGTCCACATCAAAAAAAGAAAAAAATGAAAATTGATTTTTCTTTACCCTTAGTTCTCTTTCTCGATGCGCTGTCACATATGGTTGTGGAGATCATAGTATGGTTGAGTGTGAATAATACTATGTTTGTGGGGATCATAGTATGGTTATGCGTGATATCATAATATTGTTGTGAGCATCATAGTATCGTTGTGAGAATCATAGTAAGGTAGAATCATGCTTTTGTTGGGAGGATCTTACTATTGGTACAACAACCATATACCCAGCAATAGTATGATGCTCTTCGAATATTGTTATCCTAACCATACCTTTTTTCTACGTATGTGTATATGCTATACTTATATATAGCAGCCCATGTTCAGTACATTTTATCAGTGTGTATGTATGCTTGTGTTTGCCATTTCCGCATTGTGTTATTAATGAAATAGAACTTTGCATTTTGAAATACACCGACCTGTGCTTGTTTTCTTTTTAACACGAATTAGGTAGGAAATCATATACGCAGAGAGGAGATATGGTTACTATATGATCACGGCAACAATAGTATGTTCTCGGCAGTAAAAGTATGGTCGTCGCAACCATAATATTGTTTTTTGAATTTCATTTTGACAATAGTATGATTGGGGCAATATTAATATTGTTGAAATGTAACAAACGTATTGTTGCCAAATTAAAAAATTAAAATATGGTTGTAGCAACAATATAAATATGATTGGTGGGACAAAAATATTGTTTTCATGGGTTTTATGTTAACAATAACATGATTACGGCAATCATACCGGCAAAACCTTATTTTTTTTAATTTGACAATGTTATTTTTACAATTTTTACGCAATAATGGTAATAAAAATTATTTTTTTCAAAAAAAAAGCTAAGGATTAGTATAACTAAAATATTTTTAATACTTATAAATAAATTCTTTACTGTTAAATAAATCACTCCTATTGTAACATAACTTACTGAATAAAATTCTTTATTGTGGAATAACAACATATTCCAGTCTTTACATACAATTTTGGGGATCATAGTATGGTTGTGCGTTAGTCAAACTATGGTTGTGCGTTAGTCATACTATGGTTGTACGTTATACATACTATGGTTATGAGGATCATAATATGGTTGTGGGGATCATAGTATGGTTAAATGTAAATAATAATATGGTTGTGGGGATCATATTATGGTTGTGTGTGAATGATTCTGTTGTTGTGAGGACCATAATATTGTTATGGAGATCATAATATGGTTGTGTGTGAACCATACTATTGTTGTGATGATCATAATGTTGTTGTGCCACAACCATATAAACAACAATAGTATGGTGCTCTTCGAATATTGTTACCCCAACCATACCTCTTTTCTGCGTGTAGAAAACAGGGTATATTTTCTTTCTCATTCCGTTTGCAACAATTCGAAGTACTGGTCGAAGACCCCATGGAGGTGTATATTCTGAACAGCTGCAAATTCTAAGATGATCAAGCCATGTCCGTCTGTCTGTCAGTCCGTGGAAAGCAAAGTACAGGTCGCATTGTTGAAGTTAGGTGGCTGAAATTTTCCATAAACATGTGTTGATGGATTTAAACGGTTTTAATATCAACCATAGGTTAGATGGGTCAAGGGGTAAAAATTTTCCCCTCACAAGGACTGGGTTAAGCTCTGTAAAAATCAACAATCACACGCAGAAAAAAAGTATGGTTGTGGCGACAATATTCGACGAGGATAATACTATTGTTGGATATATGGTTGTGGTACAACAATATAATGATCCTCACAACAAGAGTATGATTCAAATACAACCATACTATGATCCTCACAACAGTAGAATTATTCATACATAACCATACTATGATCCCCGCAACCATAGTATGATTCACACTCAACCATATTATGATCTCCACAACCATAGTATGATCCTCACAGCCATAGTATTATTCACACTCAACCATAGTATTATCCTCACAACCATAGTACGATTCACACGCAATCATTGTGTGATCCCTAAAACCATAATATGATCACACACAATAATATTATAATCCCCAATATAATTTATAACAATTGGTTTAAGTTGTCAACAATAGATTTGAACTATGATAAGTATTCAAAAATACATTTAATTCAAAATAATAGGAGTGGTTTATTTCACGGTAGAAAAAATAAGTTTAGATAAACGTAAGCGTTTTTATTAAAAATATTTCAGTTAAACAAAGCCAAAGCAGCTGGTTAAAAAATTTTGATGATCGTACCAATAACATTTGTTCTTAAAAGCTTATTTAAATGAAGAAAAGTATGATTGTCTTAATCATATTATTGTTAACATAAAACGCAAAACACAATACTTTAGTCGCACCAACCATATTTATATTGCAGTTATAACCATATTTTCATTTTTAAATTTGGCAATAATACTATTGTAACATTTCAACAATATTAATATTGCATCAATTATACTATTGTCAAAACTAAATTCAGTTAACAATGCTATGGTTGCGACGAACATACTTTTATTGCGGAAAACATATTATTATTGCCGTGACCATGTAGTAGCCATGTTTTTTCTCTGCGTGCATAAATTTAAAATCACGATATCTTATGAAGTGTTTTAGATATGAGGCTGATATTTTTAATATATGCATTTATGGACCGATCCTTATAAAATTTAAACAGAATAAAATCAATGACTCGAAAATTATTCTAGACTATGTCAGAGTGAAATTGGATAGGTGTCGGGGCAGCGCCCATTTAATCCTAAACTAATAAAGATATGGCGATGATATTTGGAATATATCGAGCATTTACCTTGAAAAAAGACTTAAGCGCCAAAAAAAATATTTACAGCAAAGGTTTTTTTTTGAGGATTCCGAAACAATTTGTAGATATAAAAATTAAATTTTTAATATGCAATTGAATTTGCTTTATCTCTGTAAATGTTAATATTAAATTTCTAATACTTATGCTTAAGAGGGTTGTACGAGTACAATTTCCTATTGAACTTCATTAAAAAGCGAGTGGCGCTTACGTGTTTTTTGCGGTAAGGGCTCGTTAACGTAACAAATCCTGGAGAAAAAGAGGGCTGCGCCATGACCCCTTTAAAAAAACGCATTTATATCGTTAATTTTTTTTTAGGAGAATAAAATCAAAGATAAGCATATTATTTTAGATTATGTTGTATTAAAGTTGGACATGGGGCGTGTTTCTGCCCATGCAACCCTGAAATTTGAAAGACTAGAGCTCGTGAGCTAATATCGATATGACGATAAAAGTGGGTATATACGAGTATGATGAATAAAAAGAGACCGACGCCATGTCCCTTGACATAATTTTCATATTGGACCGTAATCCATGATGGAGGGTATATAAGCTGCGGCAGTGCCGAAGCTTGTATCTTCTGTTGTTAGATTTTTTTTGAAAGCTTACCTTAAATGTAAATGGCAGGGGACTTAGCAAAGCAGAAAAACAAAATTCTAGAAAAATGCCATTAAATCTATTTAAAAATTTATGAAACTTTTAACGGTTTTCTGCCGTCACTCTCAACACTTAAGGACGAAAAACTTGACAAACTTTTTAACATTGCTTACCAAATAACCTTTCAGAAGACACACAAAAAAATCGCACGCACTCACAATAATCTAGAGGAAAGGACAGAAAAGTAGTTATATAAAAAGTGCAGAGAGGAAAAAACAACATTTGAAGAAGCAATGCATTTTCGGCACGTTCTTTTGCTAGTGGCCAACCAACACATGCCATAAATTATGGCTGGAAACTAAATATTTAAACCTATGACAAAAAAAAAAACATCAACCAAACTTGACACGAAGCCGGGGAATCCTTTCGGATTTATAGTTTTCTACTTTGCTCTCCCTTTCTTTATGTTTCTCCTTGAGTTAGCTTCAAACTTGATTTCTGTCTTCATGGTTAGCAGCGAGTTCTGTTAGTCTTTGTGTGTGTGAGTGTTTTTGGAAAACATATCCAAAACACTTGGCCACAAAGTCGGCGTGTGTGTGTGTTTGTTTGGTGTGCGGTCTGATTTGCTTTCGAGTGATGGCTGAGCCACAAGGAAAGCTGTCACAAGAATATGCGTAGAAAATGTAAAAAATGTGTTACGTGTCAGTTTGTCACTCTTGTTGTCCTGTCAGCCATTTCATTTTTGCTACTTGTCTCTAAAGGGCTTTTTTGCGCTGTCTTTTTCATGGTTGGATATTTCGGTTTCTTTGCTAAACACTGTGCTCACGTTGTGTTTATGTTGGTGGCCTGCAAGAATTTGTCATGTTATGCGCGGAATTATATTTTTTGTGAATCTTAAATTCTTTTACTACTTATCAGATGTCTATTTGTCTTTCAATATGTCCATGTCAGTTTGTTGTCGTTTCTTTTTTGTGCGCGTTTGCCTTTGTTCTTGCAGTCAGCCCGCCGAAATGTCCGACCGTTCATCCATCTATCCTTTGGTCTGTTTGCCTGATTTTCTTAATCCCTTCTATGAGTTTTTATGATTTTGTTTCTATCCACCGAGATTTTGTCATAATATTGCCATAAAACATGTTACACATTTTATGCGCTTTTTTGCACATATTTTTTTCAGCTCATTTTGCTGTTGTCAGCAATAATGGACCGAGCGTGTCACAACGGCGAGCATCTATAGTAGCTGCATAGAAAAAACTCAATCATAAATTTTTGTCGATGGCAACAGGACGCATCAGGATGATGACAATGGCAGAGATAGAGAGTGGCTGCTGATTTTGTATAACCAGTGGGGTGGAGGATTAAAATTGGTAAGTGTATTTTTTTTTACATAAGCTTTGAGTTATTAGACTTGGTCAGCTTTTGTCGATCTCAGCTTTGCTACTTGTCCATATTTAAATGCCAAAATTTGCTACTTGTCCATATTTAAAAATTTGACCTGGTCCCAATATTTGACCATTTTTAAAAAAGTACTTAAAGGATTCATTAGAAAAATGCATTGCTTTTGAATTTTGGCATATAAGCATAATCGCATAGTTATATTCCAAAGGAATATATATTGTTCTTCCCAAATTAAGATAAATTGAGGCATGTTTGGTTAAATTCATGGAGACATTTTATTGCGTTTTGCTAAGAAATCTTTTATGTTAAGTGGGCGCCGATTTTGTGGTCAGGGCTAAAGCTTAGATATGGAAACATCACGCTGATTGTCCAGCAAAAGTAGATTGGGCCTTTTCGCATTTACTTATTTAATTCCCAAAACACCACAACTTTTCAATTGCCTCTGATCCACTTGAACATATATCGATGTTTTTTATAACTACATTGAGAATTCACTGAAGACACGTATAAACTCCATCCAAATCATCAAAAGTGAAAACTCAAAAAGCCCGTTGTTATCCCTTTCATTAGCAAAAGTAGTCCAATCACAGGCACCATAAGAGCCCTCTCCCCCAGGCATATGTTTTCTCCATTTTCCATTTGTCATTTTACTACATTTCATCACCAAAAAGAAATCTCCAGAGTTTTCTGGCTGTTTTTCACTTTATATTCATTTCTGTTTCAAGCAACACTCACGAACACATACACACAGACACATCCTGCCTAGCATACTTCCAGCCTTACCAGAAGCACTCACTCGCGCACGCACTCATACCTTAGATCATACATGTATGTAGTGGTAACAAATCCCCAAACTCTCAAGTAACAGCAACATAAGCGAGTCTTCTAACGGAAATACAAATTACCATCGTTCGTATCCTGAAGGATGTGCGTGTATCGGTGTATCTGTCGCTTCGAGTGTTTGTGCGAGAGGAAACGGAAAAAAATGACAGCTGTTTCTTTCCTGGCATTGTGACTGTGGTGGTGGTGGCAGACGGTATCACAGCCACTTTTACAAATGATTCGAACACACAATGAAATTGGCAAAAACTCGTGTTAATAAAACTGAACATAAGAAAAGCAAAACAACAGAGGGAAAACTTTAGTTTGCTACTGTCGAGTACTAACCCCTTCAGGGGCGTAAGTCGGAAACAAAACGATGGGTGAGTTGAATTATTGCGGCTTACAAAAACACGTCATTCATTTGAAAGGTTTGAGTGGCTTTAAACTGATAGCAGGATAATGCTTCAGGCAAAACTTCGCCAGCACCCAATGCAGACTCAAAAGTGTACGTTTTTCAGAGGTACTTTTGTCCAAAACTTGATTCCCTCTTAGATGATTTGAAATAATTGCTACTTATATAATCCAACATCGTGCACAATTTAAGGGATGTACCTTTTTAAGTTTTACTACTTTTTTGTTTTAAATTTCTCTAAATTTCTAGCTAAGCGCTAAGCATTGAAGTAAACTAAGCGCTACCTAAACGGTGTTAAGAAGCATTCCTAGGAAGTTCGTATGTTCTAGAAAGTTCTTTAGTGAGATCTTAGGTACATTTTTGTGGTTTTTTTGTTGTTGTTTCCTGGAATTTTGAACTGTTTTGCTACCTATGGAGCTGAACAGGGGATAAAAGGTAAAAACAATTCGAATTTTTTAAAGATATTTTGCGATTTTGACCTTGAAGATGGAGTTTTTTTTAATTTTATATATTAAATTTTTAAATTTTTGTTCTTTAAGAGCTACAACTCTGCCTCAGAGAGTAAATCAAAATTCCAAACGGTTTGCAAGATATGAGCCCACAAAAAGATTACTTTTTTACAAAAATGACACCGAGACCCGAATTTTTGGGAGTCCATAAAAAAGAGCATGACTTTGGGCAAAACTGGGAGACACGTGTCTTTTTTGTCTTTTATCACGTAGTGGTGTCCATATATGGTTATATTTTTTCGTGTTGTACTGTGTTGTTAGTAAACCTTGAGTTGTGCAGAAATGTCTAACTGTAATGACCAATACACGCAGAGAAAAGATATGGTTACAAATGGTCACCGCAACAATAATATGTTCTCTACAATAAAAGCATGTTCGTAGCAACCATAGTATTGTTTTTTGAATTTCGGTTCGGAAAGTTCTTAGCCTATCAATGAAAGAGAATAGTTAGTTTTTCAAAATTATTTTTATTTTTCAATATAATCTCCTGAAACTTCAATACACTTAGTCCAACGCTTATCTAGCAATTCTATCTCTAGATTAAAAAAGTTTTCCTCAAGGTCTTCAAAATAGTGGTTTATAACTGTAATTGCATCTTCATTTGAGGTAAAACGCTTGCCAGCAAGGAATTTTTTTAGATTTGGGAACAGGTAAAAATCACTGGGAGCTAAATCAGGAGAATAAGGTGGGTGGTCAAGCAACTCGTACTTTCATTCGTTGATTTTAGCCATTGTTAAAACACTCTTGTGCGCTGGTGCGTTGTCTTGATTAAAAATTATTTTTATGTGTTGTAAGCCAGGACGTTTTTTTCGAATTTGTACATTTAATTGATCTAAAAGGTTGCAATAGTACTCTGAATTTATTGTTTTACCCTTTTGCAGATAGTCAATCAATAAAATACCATTGAAGTCCCAAAAAACCGTTGCCATAACCTTACCAGCCGATTGAATTGTTTTTGCCTTCTTTGGGGCACTTCCTCCAGCTTCAGTCCATTGTTTGGATTGTTCTTTTGTCTCTGGAGTATAGTGGTGGATCCATGTCTCATCAACAGTTATGAAACGATGCTTAAAATCCATTTTATTTCGTTGAAAACGATCCAAACAAGCTTAAGAAATGTTCATTCTTATGCGTTTTTGGTCGACTGTTAACAAGTGCGGCACCCATCTTGCAGAAAGCTTTTTCATCTGTAGTTCTTCATGCAAAATTAAATGGACTCGATCATTTGAGATGCCCATGATATTAGCTATTTCACGCACTTTTATTCGTCGATCATTTAATACCATATCATGCACTTTGGCTACAATTTCTGTTGCTGTTGCTGTTTTTGGACGTCCACTACGTGGTTCATCTTCAATGCTTGTACGACCACGTTTAAATTCAGCAACCCAATTTTTTACTGTTGCATATGAAGGAGCACTTTCACCTAACACATTCACCATATCATTATGAATTTCTTGTCCCGATAAAACTTTTTTATGTAAATATTTAATGACACCACGCATTTTTAATTTTTCCATTGTAAAAAAATCGCGGATGCGTCTTTTGTGAACACCTGTTTCTATATGAAGGAGTTGCCAGATCGAAACAAAATTTAACATGTGTTCATAGCAGAGATGGAAGTTTCCGAAACACTTAACTATTTTCTGTTTATACCGCGCTTTTTGCGCTAGGCTAAGAAGTTTCCGAACCGCCCTAGTACTTTGTTCGGTGAAATACTCTACTATCAATTGGATCTCGTTTATTTAAAATCTGCCTGCACTTAAGTATTTAGCCATTGATCATTCGTTACTTAGGGTCTACGGATAGTGAAGTAGCATTCACCTCTGCTGGCAACTAAAAGTATTTTCGACGGCCGTTGGCATATATATTTTTGTTTCTAGAATGAAATGTTCAATAAAAACATGGCCTCAAATCTGGTTATAAACTAATTGTAATGCAATGTAAAATAACTTGCTTGATAAAACTCTATTTTTGAATAACAACATTACCCAATCCTATAAATTTGTATTTTGTATAGTATGGTTGAGTGTGAATCATACTGTGGATGTGGGGACCCTAGTATGGTTGCGTGTGAATCATACTATGGTTGTGAGGATCATACTATGGTTGTATGAGAAACATACTATGGCTGTGAGGATCATGAGGAGATAATAGTATGGTTGAGTGTGAATCATACTATTGTTGTGAGGATCATAGTATGGTTGTGGAGATCATAGTATGGATGAGTGTGAATCATACTATGGTTGTGGGGATCATAGTATGGTTATGTGTAAATCATACTATTGTTGTGAGGATCATAATATTGTTGTGCCTCAACCATATACCCAACAATAGTGTGATCCTCTTCGAATATTGTCACCCAACCATACTTTTTTTTCTGCGTGTAGATACGGCTGAAACGGGTTATTACAAACATGGCGCAAAAATATCGATTGTGGCGTGGGCATGGCGTACTATTCTGCTGCAACTAAAGATCGTCCGAGTCTATATCTACAAACACGGGCCACAAAAAAGTTTTAACTGCCATGGTCGCCTTTGGCCATAGCGGCATTTCCAACTGAATTTTACAGAAAAAGTTTACTCTATAAAGATGCAAACTCTGATTTTGGAAATATTTTTAAATTTTTTCCCAACGCTTCATGGATATATTATACAAGTACAGAAGCTCTGTCAAAAGTACGAGGGCGACCGCAAAACTAACTAGCCTGGCACATTTTCTGTTTTACTAGCAACTTTTTTTGTTTTTGTTTTTTAAAAGCAATCTTTAATAAGCCATCTGTCAAAATTTCCGAAATATTTAATGATTATTTTCTTTGTTACAGGTGATTGAAGTAAACAAGTATTATAATTTTTGAAAAATGGAAAATAAAGAGTTTTATATGAAAGGTTATACTCCACAATTAATCAAAGATGAATTGGATTCTGTTCATGGTGATAATGCACCATCATACTCCACCGTGAAATCCTGGGTTCAATAATTTAAAATGGGTCGTTCAAGTACGGAAGATGAACAACGCTCTGGTAGACGGAAAAGTGCTACTACTATTGAAAACATTAGAAAAATATGTAATGAAGTGACTAAAGATAGACGAATAAAGCTCAGAGAACTTGCTGATATTGTTAAAATACACGAAAAACAAGTTTGGAGTATTTTACATGATGAACTCCACATGAAAAAGCTATCCGCAAGATGGGTGCCGCGTTTGTTGACTTTGCCCCAAAAAATCGTCCGTTGGACCAATTCCGAGGAGCTTTTAGCGATTTATCAACGTAATCCAATAGAGTTCTTGCGCCGATTCATAACTGTTGATGAAACATGGATCCATCACTACATCCCAGAATGCAAAGAACAGTCAAAACAATGGATAGAAGCTGGTAAAAGTGGTCCCAAGAAGGCGTAAACTGTTAAGTCAGCAGGAAAAGTAATGGCCACAGTCTTTTGGGATGCAAGGGGTATAATATTTATTGATTATCTTGAGAAAGGAAAAACTATAAATAGTGAATATTATTGTGCATTATTCGATCGGTTGAATGAAGAAATCAAGATAAAACGACCGCATTTAGAAAAAAAAGTTCTTTTTCATCAAGATAATGCTTCTTCACATACTGCATTTTTAACTCAACAAAAGCTGGCCGAATTACGATTTGAAATTGCTCCGCATCCACCATATGGTCCAGATTTAGCTCCTTCTGAGTATTTCTTGTTTCCAAATTTCAAAAAATTTCTCGGTGGCAAAAAATTTTCGTCCAATAGCGAGGTTATTGCTGAAACTGAGGCATATTTTGAAGGTCTTGAAAAATCGTATTTTTCGGATGGAATTAAAAAACTTGAAAAACGTTTGATGAAGTGTATTGAGTTGGAAGGAGATTATGTTGAAAAATAAATAATAACAATTCTAAAATAACGGTTCTTTTTATGTTAGGCCAGTTACATTTGCGGTGGCCTTCGTATATACCCTCCAACATGGATTACGTTACGAAGTATTAAGTCCGCACAATTCCTATTCCCCTGGCACGACGATCTTAAAACTGCACACAGCGAAACTATTGGTTGAAAATCAGTTCCATCATTTACTGTAGATAAATTGTATAAATTCCCAACTACTGTTCCCAACTTCAAATTAAATTGATTTGTTTCTTGCTACACTTGAATTCTACGATACATGTAATTTTACATACCACTTAAGATTGCAAAGAAATGCAAAGGATATTTGCATAAATTCGACATACCTGAAAAGAGATAAAAAGGAATTTCTTTGTTTAATAAAAATGTATAAAGACTTTCAAAAATATCCTGTGAGAAAAAAGACAACAACAAATGCAACAAACGTATATTTTATAAATGTGTGTGTACATGACATCAGAGGGACCATATTAACCCCTTCCTACACCCTTGACACCCTCACCTGGCCACTCTCACTACAACCAGTGTCATCATAATGTTACTTATACGCCATGTACTCGTACATTGGCATAAAATGACCCTAATGGGAATTAAATGTGGCAATAAATAAACGTTACGAAACAACAGCGTTGAGGTAGCATACAAGAGTTGTCGCTGTTGTTTTTAGAACAAACAACAAAATGAGAATAATAAAAAAACATAAAGAAACATATGACAACTTTTTTATGTGGAGTAGCAAATGAATAAAACAGAAAACAATGTCTAAAGTACAGCATATTCAGCAAGGCAGTCTTGTAAGTACAATTACAACCGGTACCATGACTACAGGCATCACATCAAGGAGCTTTATTTTTCTTTAGTGATGAAAAAGGAAAAACTCTGCTGGATGCCTGCTGTATAACATCTAGATTGTACTAACTAACAGAAGTCCCTAAAATTACCTACAGGAACAAGTGAAAAAAAACCTAGCCGCCGCTGCGGTATGTATTGAAAAAGACCCAGAAATGTCGACTTGGCTTATATCACCTTAATTAAACATGACTAGAAAGTCAACCCAGTTTCTTATGGTGGTTGGCTTTCGACCTGCATACGTGTAAGACTGTATGGACGCAACTATTGAAACCAGATTAGTGAACTCTCCAACTAATGTTTTGCTCCAGTGACTTTAGTTATTGAGTAATATTTATTGGACGGAGATCAGGGGTTTAAACCAAAAAAAAAACATAATATCGGTCGAGGTTCATGTATTCAGCCAATTGCAAACTCTAGAATTCAGTCAAACCTCACTATATACACAAAGATGGACAATAAAGTTTTGATAATGTCAAGGCTGCCTTTAGGAATCTTATTCCTTTTAAAAGGAGACACTGTAACTGTCATTTATCCAGTAAGGAAACCGACCTTCTATCTTCAAAACTTGGCAAAATTAATGAACTCAGCTTGAGGTTGCAAAAAGCTGGCACTACATGCCGCACAGGCGACTTAATCCTAGAAGTTGTAAAGAAATAATTTGGCGTCTTATCAATTGGCCATCGCGAAAATTCCACCTGACACTCGTCGATTTTTTTTCTAGGGCTAAGCCAAGCTCTTAATCTATATTACCAAGTTCATCAATTTGGAAGAGCTGAAGGAAAACATTCGAAAGGCTAATAAGAGAATGGCGCAAATGTTGCCCTAAGTCATCAACAATTAGACTGATCGCTTAAAGCACTACAAGCGTAATCGGACCGTCACTCCGGATGTGGTTTAAAGAATTTCAGTAATTTTTTAAACTATCTTAAAATAATTTCGACATTTTTTTGAATGTCGCTGCATCAATAACATTATTTTTATCAATTGAATGTAGAAGCAAATAATAGATTGTTTATTAGGATCAGAAAGCTTCTTCAAAATATTAGGATTTTAACCAAACGTACGGAATGATTTTATAAAACAAATTCGTTTAAAACGAAACAAACAGTCAATAGGAAATACAAATTGAGTACGTCGACACTTTTGAAATTACATTACAGAAGTTTTCAATTTGAATTATTTAAGTTCGATTTGTTTTTTAAAAACTCAAAAATGAACTTTCGTTCCTTCATTCGGGTTTTAAAAAACTGGGGTTTTAACCAGTTAAGCATTACGTCCCTCAGACTGATGTTCACACCAACAAAGATGACAGTATACCCATTTGGTCTAGCCAGAAGTGAGGGCGGTTTTGCAACATAAAAATAATGCCAGTGCAATTTAAAATCTCACTCTGTGGTTTTCAACGAAAGCCCATGTGCGACGGAATTGGCGAAAATGAAATTGCGCTATGAAGATTGCTCTTCCCACAGTTCGATGAATATACGCAAAGGCTAATTCTCATTAATCATAATGAGACTTCCATATAAGTCATGTGATTTATAGCCGAAGTAATCGTTGCCAAAGACTGCTGAGGAAAAACTTTTGACTAATTTTTTTGTTGATTTTAAAAAAGAAACGACAAACACTTCTCGAACTAGAATAAAAACTGTTCAAGCCACAATAATGACAAAAGAAACCATAATAATGATAAAAATAATAATGATAAAAAATAAAAACTGTTCAAGCCATAATAATGATAAAAAAACCGAATAAATGTAAACAAAACAAAAAAATATCACTCCATAATGTTTAAAGTGAAACTTCTTCACCTCTCATACTTATCTGGTCAACCTGTCCCATAATGTTTAAAGTGAAACTTCTTTACCTCTCATACTTATCTGGTCAACCTGTCTCAGCCCTTTGTTTTTCATTTGTAGAAACTATTTCTGCTTCCATCGGGTATTGTTTAGTGTTTTTAAAAACTTTTCCGCAACAACAAACAAATGCGAAATGAAGGCTAACCTAGGTAAATGTACCTAGGTCGAAAACATTTTAGAGGCAGATAGGGGGAGACAGCATAAAAACAGGTGTTCAATTTAGTTAGGATTGGGTTCCAAAATGAAAATTTTTGTCAATGTGTAGTGGCAACGGCCTCTTTTCTATTAGGATGTCTTTCAATCCTATGCCAACTTAATAAGTTTCCCAATATCATCGTCATATCTCTATTAGTTTTTATGATAAATTCTTGTTAAGTTCAGGGCTGTCTGGGCAGTGCCACGCCCCCTTGCCCATTTTTACCATTACGTAGTCTTTAATAAATTCCTTGTCAATAATGATTTCCATTCATTCTGTTAAACGATCGGTCCCATACTTAGGCCGTAAATAAGTTTTTTAAAGGGTGTGGTACCGCCCTCTTTTTCAGCGTTTTTTCGATACATGCCAACATTAAGTGTTCCAAATATCATCATCTTATCTCTAACAGTTCATACGATATTGCGGTTATTAAGTTCAGGGTTGTTGATTTTCTTTCAGAGGTTCTACCATTTCTTGTGAAGGGAAAATATTTACCTCTAGACCGAGCTGGCCCAATCAATACCAACCGTTTTAGGCCATCTAACATTGTTTCTGCACAATTTCAGCCACCTTGCTTTAATACTGCGACCTGTAGTTTGACAGGAAGACTGACATGGCTAGATTTCGATTCAATTCTCTATATTGCCAATAATAATCGAACAAGTAATACAATAATCATAATTAATTTGTTAAAGAGATTAGCCCACGCAGACTTAACTACTTAAACATACAACAAAGAAGTCTTCTGAATATCTAAATATGACATTAATAAATTCAAGGAACATTTTTCAAAAAACCTTATACAAATTTATTTATTTAAGATAAGATTAGAGTCAAGGGATAAAAAAAACATCTACGTTGATAGAGCATTAATATGATGAAACTGGGAGTAGGCATGGCTAGATAATCTAAGAATTTTACAACGATTCAGAATATATATACTTTATGGGGTCTCCGATCTGTAATTCAAGGTGTTACTTACGCAATGACGAAGTGAATAGACCCTCTACATGCTATAAGTAAATACAACCTTAAGTTCGACCAGACCAAATCTTTTATATGCTCCAAATGTATTGAAAAAGGTACACTTTTTTTCGCAGTACCTTTAGTCTCTTAGAGAGAACCATTTCTACTGCTGGGACAATTTATCCCAATTGCAATACCAAACAGCTTAGACTGTAAGCCAACTTGGTTCAGTTGATCGCTATCGTGCTTTTAACTAACATGCAGAAGGACAGACGTCCAGAAACTTTACAACGATCAATAATATGCACACTTTAAAGGACTTCGTGCAATATTTCGTGATGCAAATGGAATGACAAATCAAATATAACCTCCATAAAACATAAAAAAAAACTTAAAAAACACAACTAAAGTGCCACCTCAACGATATGCCGTATGTCCTAAGGTCGTGCTACCAAAAAAAAGTGTGAAAATTCTCGCTCGGTTTCCCCCTTCTTTTTTTATGCCCCCATTATAGTCTATGTTTTCGTTTCCCGTTTTAGCCACTCGGACACCGACTGGAAATAATGAAATCAAACACAATAACTACAACTTTTTGTGTATTCGTTTTATTTGAATTTATGATATATGAATTTGAATTTATGATAAATATAAATGGTGGTTTTAAAACAAACGATTGGTTATTTATTTAAACTTGCTTAAGAGTTGCACAGTATGGTTGGTCGCCAAAAATATAGGGTAAACATGATAAAGCCTTTAGACTAGAGGATTTTTTTAAACGGGTTTAGCTAGGCTGGCTAGTGGACTTCAATAATGCATCGCTGAGATTTGGCTTAAAAAAGAACTAAGCCATTAGAGCTGTTGCATACCCCCGCCAAGGGTCTCTAGCCTACCTCTGCTCTCAACAGTTTAAATCTTACAAGAAAGAATGGAATGGGGAATTTAACACTCTTTTTTTGATCGACGAGGCAAATAAAACAAAAATTACAGAAACCCCTTCAAAGATGACCTAAGCTGCCTAGTAAGACCATCTCATACAACATTTCCCGATTACTACACAGCTCAAATGGGCCCCAATATTTTGGCTGACTTAATCGCTTTACTGCGAATTTTCTTTACACACTGGCAAAATCTCTTCTCAATGCAGTGGCCTTTGGCCTTTACACAAACTCTCTACCATCTCCTTTTACTCCCAACACCCTGCTTAAAACATCCTATATGCATGTAACAAATTATATCCCACAGACGGGCTTGCTGTCGTTCGCTGTCCGCTGTTGTCGCTGTTGGAACACGCTCGCTTGGTACCATGACAGGAAATGAGAAATTATTTCGATGAGTGCCCAAAGGACACGCTAAAGGACTCTAGTTTATGTGTATTTTTTTGTTGGTTCACAAAACTTTTTTCTTTTCTGTCACACGTTTTTGAAACAAATGCAGTTTTGCTTGTCCACTGACGTTGGGAGGAGGTGTTTTTTTTCAGATTGCCAACATCTCTTGTTGTCATAATTGCGCTTGGGAGTGTGGAACTAGTGTAAAAACAGGTTTGGTTTGGAAAAATGCCATGGGACAACGTTTGGCGCGCGACTTTTTGAAAATATTGTAAGGACATTTAGTCAACTATAGGGTGGGCCTTTAATATTTTAAATTTAAATCGGCTGTAAGAAAGGACTAATCAGTTTTTCGCATTTCTAGTTTTATTGAAAAGGTTGAACTTTGTCATTTACCAATGCAACACCATCCGATTCGCCCAATGGGCTGAAGATTTTTTGGCAGGAAATGAAGCATTTTCATTTCGGTGGCTGTATTAATTAGCAAAACTGTCGCATATGGAGTTCAGAGAACCCACATGTGACTAATGAGAAGCCAATGCATGCACAACGAGTCACTGTTTTGGTGTAGATTGGACCATTTTTCTTTGATAACGAGCAAGTAGCAGCCGTTACCTTTAACGGTGAGCGTTACCACGCCATGCTCAATGGATTTTTGTTGCCAAAAATTCAAGAGCATAACATGGACGACCTTTGGTTTCAACAAGACGGGGCCACATGTCACACAGCCAACGCAACCATCGATATTTAAAGCACTTTTTTAGAAAATCAAATAATCTGCCGAAATGTGATGTTAATTGGCCGCCTCGGAGTTGTGATTCGAGCCCTTCGGATTATTTTCTGTGGGGAGGCATTAAGGCTAAACTTTGCGCAAAGCATCCTGAGACAATTGAAGCGTTGAAACATGAATTCAAAGTTGCCATAAAATAGATTTGACCCGAAACAACCGAAAATGTACTGAAAAGTTTTGTTGATCGGATGAGGTGCTGCCGCGCCAAGCGTTATTAAATGACAAACTTCAACACATTGAACAGGGATTTAACCGGCTCAAGACCTCTTGCTTCTATATTTAAATAGAAGACAAGTTTTTAACAAAATGGCAAAGTGACATTGATTTTCGTGGCTGCACACTACTTTTATCATGATTTCGGGTCCGTAACAACCCTCTGCAGAAAGCCTTGCTGCAATTGTTGAAAGTAAAACCGAACTCTATAAGGCCAGGCTCTCCCCAAACGAATAAGAACTACTGTTGTAAACCTTACTTTTCAAGTTTTCTTCACACAATTGCCCAGGAAAATACAACTCACTCTTGCCACCTCTAACTTCAACTTTTCAAATAAAACCGGAAATTTAAAAAAAAAATATGTTTTTTTTTTTGAAGCCGATTCAAATTTTAAATGGCCCACTCTGTATTTAAAAGTAGAAACGTCTATGCTAAAAATATAGTGAGCTATAATGTTTAACCATTTTGAAGTGCATAAAATGATGGTATTTTTCAGTGGCTACGTCGTTTTCTTACAAAAGAGCAACGTTTCGAAGTAAAAACCTAATTTTGAAGTAAAAACCTTTTATGAAGTTAATAAACTTTCATTCTAACCTTTTATGGAATAAGTAAATAAACTTTCCTTCTATCAGGCATTACAAACCAGTTCATATATGCGGCCTAAAACGATAGTTGGATAGACGAACGGCCATAGTTAAATCGACTTAGCTGGTTTTTCTGATGATCGGTGTGGAAATCACAAAAATTATATGTCCTTAACTCGCTCATTTTTTCCGATCTACAACGATAGCTGGACAGACGAACGGTCAGAGCCTAGTCGATTTTGTTATTTATACTGAGAAGGTCAGATTTTTTTTTTTGGACGAACGTTCCCTCGCCACTCACACCAGCCCCTGCCGACCGAGGAGGCCACTTCCCCATGACGTAGAGACAACGTACACATTATGGACCGATCCATAATGGAGAGATGACAAGAAACGTCATATATGAAAATTAGCTGCAGATATTTATCAACAGCCAATCGGTACAAAAAATTATAATAATCACTACACGCAGAGAAAAAACATGGTTACTACATTGTCACGGCATTAATAATATGTTCTCCGCAATAAAAGTATGTTCGTCGCAACCGTAGCATGGTTAACTGAATTTAGTTTTGACAATAGTATAATTGTTGCAACATTAATATTGTAGAAATGTAACAATAGTATTATTGCCAAATTTAGAAATACAAGTATGGTAAAAGCAACAATATAAATATGGTTGGTGCGACAAAATTATTGTGTTTTGCGTTTTATGTTAACAATAATATGATAACGGCAATCATACAGTATGATTGTAATTTTTCTTCACTTAAATATGCTTTTTAGAACAAATGTTATTGGTACGGATCAAATGCAATAATAGTACTTTTTTATCGAAATGAAAAAATTTTTAACAAGCTGCTTTGGCTTTGTTTACCTGAAATATTTTTAATAAAAAAGCTAACGTTTATTTAAACTTATTTTTTCTACTGTTAAATCACTCCTATAATTTTGAATTTAATGCATTTTTGAATAATTTTCATAATTCAAAACTATTGTTGACAACTTAAAACAATTCTAATAAATAATATTGGGGATCATAGTATAATTGTGTGTGATCATACTATGGTTGTAGGGATCATAGCATGGTTGTATATGAAACATACTACGGTTGTGAGGATCATACTATGGTTGTTTATGAAACATATTATGGTCGTGAGGCTCATACTATGGTTGTATATGAAACATACTATGGTTGTGGAGATCATAGTATGGTTGAGTGTGAATCATACTATGGTTGTGGGGATCATAGTATGGTTGTATTTGAATCATACTATTGTTGTGAGGATCATAATATTGTTGTACCACAACCATATACCCAACAATAGTATTATCCTCTTCGCATATTGTCACCACAACCATACTTTTTTTCTGCGTGTAGAAAAAGTACACAAATTTTAATTTAAGCGCCACCTTAGCTTAGTAAAATATAAGAAACCAAAAGCTGTTAAAAAATTAGAAAAACTATAAATATACGACACAAACTTAGAGTATAATCACCACAAATATTAAAAACAATAACAAATTATAAGAAAAACTATAAGTAAACAATTAGGAAATTTAAACTTGTCAAGTAGTCTAAATTGTTATGAAGACAATGAGTTGGAATAAAAAATAATTATAGTTTTTAATGCATCAAAACTTAAGGAGAAGTCAATTAAATGATATAGCGAGTTAAAGTCAGCACACATTCTACGAACTGGAGCACCACATGCATAATTGTACCTTTGGAAATCGAAGAGTAAAAACTGATAGTATCTAAAAGGTCTAAATGGGACGTTAGTAGAGATTTTTGATAACAAATATTCAGATGCCACAACCCCACGCATAATTTTATGCACCATAATCACATTCATTATAGTTCGCCTACTCTTCAATGAGGGCAATTTTATAAGATTTAACCTTTTGTTGTAAAAAGGGAGTTCATAGCTCGTATTCCAAAAAAGACCTTTTAAGTAAAACAGTAAAAAATTGTTTCTGCACAGATTCAATTTTGTTCACATAATATTCGTATTGGGGATTCCAAACCACTGATCCATATTCTAAAATTGGCTTGACTAGAAAATTATAAAGCGGTTTCGTAGTACATGGATCAGTAGACTCTTTTGCCCAGTGTTTCATAAAATAAAAGACACCATACGCTTTATTTGCCATAGTAACGATATGGTTATTAAAATTTAACTTTCTGCACGCAGAGAAAATGTATGAGTACTATATGGTCACCGCCACAATAATATGTTATCTACAATAAAAGCATGTTCGTCGTAACCATAGTATTGTTTTTTGAATTTCATTTTGACAAAAGAATGATTGCGTCAATATTAATATTGTTGAAATGTAACAATAGTATTTTAGCCACATTTAGAAATGAAAATATGGTTGTAGCAACCATAAAACCATGGTTGGTGCAACAAAAGTATTGTTGTTTAAAATTTACGTTAACAATAATATGATTACGGCAATCATACAGTATGGTTGCGAATATGAACATAACAAAACAGGTTTTATACAGCGTACATGTATGTGTGGGCGCATGTTTTTTTTTTGATATAGCAAAAAACACATACACGCGATTAAGTGATGGTTGTTGTCCATTATAAAAAACAACAACAATCGGAAAGTAGTTCAATGGGTTGCCATTTAAAATAATTTGCTTGATAAAAATCTCTATTTTTGAATAACCACATTACCCAATCCTAATAATATTGGGGATCATAGTATGGTTGAGTGTGAATCATATTATGGTTGTGTGGATCATAGTATGGTTGCGTGTGAACCATACTATGGTTGTGAGGATCATACTATGGTTTTATGAGAAACATACTATGGTTGTGAGTATAATAATATGGTTGTGGAGATAATAGTATGGTTGAGTGTGAATCATACTATTGTTTTGAGGATCATAGTATGGTTGTGGAGATCTTAGTAAGGTTGTGGAGATCATACTATGGTTGTGTGTGAATCATACTATGGTTGTGGGGATCATAGTATGGTTATTTGTGAATCATACTATCGTTATGAGGATCATAATATTGTTGCGCCATATACCCAACCATATACCCAACAATAGTATGATCCTCTTCGAATATTGTCACCCCGATCATACTTTTTTTTGCTGCGTGTGTTCATCATTAAACCAATATCAATAAATTAATCAACCGATGTCTATTTAGAGCCATATAATTTAAATTTAGTCTACTTCTAGAGAAGCACATATGTGACAGCCCTTAGAGAAAGGGACCAAAGGGTAAAATAAATCAATTTTCACTTTTTTTTTGATGTGGACAACATCTGAGCATCGAATGCCCCAAAAGTGTTCCCTCCCGGAGATATGTGCGTTTTATGAAAGTGATGGTACACCAAAGATACACGTATTTAAATCTTTAAAATGGATCTCCTGAACGAAACTGGTTGTTACCCTTAGGTACCTTTCTATTTTGCGCGTCACATATGCTTACACTTTTTTATGTTCAATTCCAAAAAATTAAATTCACACCAGGAACTAAATCTGTCCAAATCCTCCTGCAGTTTGTATAGAAAACACAAAAATTATCTTCCCTTTTTGCAGGCTTTACAAACCATAAAAATATATCTTTTACATTTTTCTTGGTTCGCAATTCACACGCTATCAAGTCAACTTTTTATTTTTTTTGTATTTCCAACGGACCTCCAAAATATAGATGGGTTTGGGCACCCCATTGCTTCTAGTTTTCGCCATCTCTGACTCAAACATATGTCATTGCAGTTGTGGCTGGCTGTGCGATTCGTTTTCATATGAGAGTTATGCTAATAAATAATAGTTGTTGAGTTTTGCGAAATCTCATAAATTTCATGAATACACTATGTTTTGTATGTTCAACGTTTGGCGGAACGAATCAAGTTAGCGGGGCTGGCTCATGCTTTTTCTCTTTGCCTCTCTTTATGTGCATATTAACAGAAAAGTACTCATAAAGGATATGTGATAACAAAATAAGTCATCTATTAAATATCCAACGGCCAAAATGTCAAAGAATCGCAAGTTTATTTTTCTTAAACAACACGGGATCTTAAAAATTAAATAAGTTTCCCTAAGACCATCAAATGGTTGATATTTGGCCTTTAGGGGTTTCTGCTAACATAAGAACATAACATGGAAGAAGGACGAGTTTAGGGTAGTCATGGTTGTTAAAGAAAAAAAAGTATATATGCAAAGAGTAGCCACTTAAAAGACACCGGGCGTCCTTCTTCTCCCAGCTTTAGTTGGGGAAAAATCTGCATTTGCACTCCATTGCCGACCATTGGTTCCGAGTATGTTTGTTTAGCTAAACCTCTAAACATTTGCTTTCGTTATCCTTTTATGTCCTTATGCAATGATGAAGATGCTGTTTTAATTAAACTCTTCGTCTGCGTAGGTGTATATGTGTGTGTCAGTGTATGCCAGCACCTCTCATTTCCTTGTTTACTTCTATACATATTTAACTATGCAATGTTATTATTATTGTTGTTGGCTTACACGAGCGGGAAAAAATGTTGCTTTAATTTTGCTCTCTCTCACACACTCTCTTATACTGTCATCAACATAAAACTTGAAGTAATTAAAATGTGAAGCACTTGACTTAATGCACACATGCACATGCACAGAGGCATCCATACACGGCCAGATCGTATCGTATCGTATCATAAACCGTGCATATGTGTTTTTCCTGTATGTATGTATGCATGGCTGTGTGGTATAACGTATGTATATGTGTGTAACGTAAACTCACATCGTACAGATATGTACGTTCGTTCCTTGTGATCCACTAAAGAGATAAGTATCTACTTTCAGCATCATCGCCTGCTGTTTGCTAACAGCACACACACTACACTAGGGGGTTTACGCTCGGCGAAAAATGTTAGTTAGATAAAGAGACAAGTAAGCAACTTGCAGTCGGTAGGTCCGAACTTAAACCGAACCTCACCCAAAGATGGTTCATTGTTAAAACTTAAGTGGCCGATGATAAGGTGGGTAGATTTAAAATTCTCTGTTGGTAGGTTAATCTAATTTTCTCTACAATTGTTTCAAGCTTACTGGTTGTAATGCTATCTCTTAAGTAGTCGTTTGTATGGTATTTAGTGGAAGGGGCGTGGCAAATACGTTTGCCTTATTCTGCGTAAAAAGATAAAGTAAACAAATTGCAGAATATCAATTTGAAAAGGAATTCATGGTTTCAATCTAGGCTCGAATAGTATATTTTGTGTGTGGAATGTACAAGAAGGCATGGCGCCATGGGATGGGGGCGTAAAGCTGCAGTTGCTTGAGAGATAAGGGCGTACCAACCACTCTTTAATACATGCCCATTAGACAAATAATGCGTTGCTTAGAATTAATGCGAATTTCATAAAATAGGTGCAAGTTGTATGGGTTATAAACTTCTGTTGGTTAGGGTAATTTCTTCCGGAGGAACCTGGGGGGTCATGACTAAGATTTCATTTCTTTGTCACCTAGTTTTACTAATTACTAGATTCGCAAGCTCTTATCCTAAAAACTACTGCCATGACATGCTCGGACTTTCAAAATATCGATGGTAGTTTACAACCGGCGACTAGAATTTAATTTCTTTGACACCTTGTTTTGCTAATTACTAGATTTGCAAGCTTGTACAAAATGGGATAACTACTGCCATGCCATGCTCGGTCTTTCAAAAGATCGATGGTAGTTGACAACCGGCGACTAGAATTTAATTTCTTTGGCACCTTGTTTTGCTAATTACTAGATTTGCAAGCTTGTACAAAATGGGATAACTACTGCCATGCTCGGTCTTTCAAAAGATCGATGGTAGTTGACAACCGGTAACTTTGTAACTACAACATTTAACAGTGGGGAGTGTAAAAGCATCTCTTTAAATATATAAGGCTGCAATACGTTTTTGGGAAAGTAAGCACGTCGGTACTTTAGAAAGAAATATTTCTTTTATCTGATTTTTCGGTGGATCACATTTCTTTGGGCTAACTCGTAAACGTAAACGAAATACCAATAATATATTACATTCAAAGTCAATGTGTTTTTTTTTATAGTTAATAGTAAGAAAGAATGAATAAACAAGAAACACTTTATTGTAGTTAGACAGAGTGGAAACCTCGAAGAAAAACCAACTTACAAGAGGGTCACATGATAAGTGTGGCCTTAAGTGATAATTTAGTGGGAAACTACTATTTATTGTTCCAAGAACTCTCCCATTAAGTGTGACTTTAAATGACCCCGAACAACCAAATGGGAAAATTATACACTTTAATTAAACGATTTAGATTGACTAAGAAATCGGGTGGACATTTTAAAATCCTTTGGAAACATGGGTATGTACTTGGAGAACCGTAGGAAACATTACAATTTCTTTCAATGGATAATGATCCAGATAGTTGTTGATTGAGAAACGCTAGTAGGAATAAGAGGGTACAGCAATATAAAATGAAAAATGGCGGAGCGCAGAGACAAAATGTGACATTGATAAGTATTTACTGAATTTAGCTTTAGGCCTTGATTTTCACTAACCTAAGCTCTTCTAGTTTAGCCACCTTATGGACTCTATAATCTAGCGGTCCTCAATGAAACAGTGGGCGGTGACAGCTTCCTTAACAGTCACCTGATAAAGATATGTTTTCCGCCCAAATGAGTTTTTAACAAAAAGTACAGTGCCTTGCAGTCTGATCTTTGCGATTTTATCTTATTTTATAAGATATCTTCTTTCCCAAGTCAATGTTGGCTGTAGAGTGAAAAAGCAAGCTCTTTACCATCTGCTTAATTACTTACTTCCTTTAAAATCAATAAACTGTGCACAGTATAATTTTTACACTCACTGAATGGGAACTATTGCATAACGCCGGCTCTGAACGGCAAATGCATTTCATAAAGAACAGTTTACAACACTTAAGAGATAAATCCCCTACTTGTAAAATCGCTGGCATTTATAAGCAGAAAACCCGCTACCGAATTTTGTTTAGACAGTCTTACCCGGATTTGTATCTGCCTTTAATAGCATGACAGTCATTTTACTTTCCAGCTTTCTTTCGCTTATACCGATGCCCAAAACCTCACTGCTCTGTAAAGGAGCTGGAAGCTTTGAATACTCATAATAACACCATCTTCTAAAGTTCTTTTTTTTCATCCTGTAATCGGCACTTAAGTGGAACCCATAATAACTCTTAGTACATCCTACGTAAGTCCCTAAAAAAATATATTGTATCTGGCAGACTATTCTTTGCAATTTCTTGTAATTTCCCCTCAAACTTTTAGTACCGGCTAGGGGGAAAGATAACAAGTGTTATATGTGGCATGATTACGAAAATCTTGACTATCACTTTAGCTTATACTCGTTCTTACACATTTTGCCAAATTTGGAAGATCTGTAAACCCAGCTTGTGGTCCACACTGTGATTTATGATTACTCCCATCACCAGCCGGAAACTACACTTGAGGTCTTTTAGGCCCGATGGCCTTTGATATGAATCACATTTTTCTAGCCGACTGCACTGTATTCCTTTGTGTCCTGAAGAAGCATACCTTGCTAGTTCCTCTATTCGCAAGGCTAAGGTACACCCTAAACTGGCTTAAGGACTATCTTAATCCCTTTAACATTGCTTGGGCCAGACACCCACCATAGCCCAGGCAGTAGAAATGTGAAAATACTCGATTTTTAAAGGCCACATCACCGCGAAAAGTAGGTGGACTCACCAGCTAATTCTTAAAGTTTCGGATTGGACTAATAGAACCTAGTATATGTGACAGCGCATAGAGAAAGGGACCTAAGGGTAAAAAATCAATTTTCATTTTTTTTTTTTGATGTGGACAACATCTGAGCATCGAATAAGACCGATCCCATGCCCCAAAAGTGTTCCCTGCCAGAGCTATGCCCGTTTTATGAAAGTGAAGTCGACGATTCTAAGCGCAAATAGAAAGGGACCTAATCTTTAAAATGGCTCTACTGAACAAAACTTTTCATCAACTTTTCACTTTATTTTTTTTTTTGATGTGGACAACATCTGAGCATCGAATGAGACCGATCACATGCCCCAAAAGTGTTCCCTGCCAGAGATATGCGCATTTTATGAAAGTGAAGTCGACGATTCTAAGCGCAAATAGAAAGAGACCTAATCTTTAAAATGACTCTCATGAACAAAACTTTTCATCAATTTTCCTCTTTTTTTGATGTGGACAACATCTGAGCATCGAATGAGACCGATCCCATGCCCCAAAAGTGTTCCCTGATAGAGATATGCGCGTTTTATGAAAATGAAGTCGACGATTCTAAGCGCAAATAGAAAGGGGCCTAATCTTTAAAATGGCTCTCCCGAACAAAACTGGTTTTTAACCTTAGGTCCCTTTCTATTTTGCGCGCCACATATGTTCATATGGAAAATTCCTGGGCCTACAATCATGTCGTTTGCAGGCCCACATAGTGTAACAAAAAGGTAAACGCGGAGCTTGTAGACATTTTGGTTCCAATTGTGATCCAATGTCTAAAAGGTGAATAAAAATCCAACAACAGGCGGTATCAATGATAAATGAGCTGCAATTGACAGATAGCCCTCGATGTTAGTGTCATTTAATATAGTTTATTATGATTTTAATTGTAATAAATAAGAAAATAAATAAATAAAAATAAAAATAAAAAGGAGCTGCGGAGAAGAACAGCTCACACTTGAAATCCTGAATTAAGACCTATTTAGGCTTTAGGTTATAATATCTGTCCTTTCGATATTTCAAACCTAGTCAGTCCGAACGCTGTGAGTAAAGCGAAAGACACTTAGCACTTTCATCAGTATTTCGCACTTTTTCAGATATAGAGTATGAACTCAAAACTTTCCACTTTTTGTTGTTTGTAAGAAAACGATACAAGTCTACGAGTACTGCAAAAAATTTCAATTTCTTTCGTCGGAAAAAAGTTTGCACTTTCTATATTGATTCTATATTCTATTCTATATATTCTATTGATTATTTCAACTGTTCAAGTAAACCACTATTGATTGCTTTTTGTTGAATAAGTGCGATAAATGTACGAGCAAAATCAATAAAAAAGGAAATCCTTCCACCCTGCAAAGCAGCAGGAGCCAAAATTTTACAATATTTTGCAAATTTCGCTTAAATTTGTTAGCAAGGCTTTTCAAAGTGCACACAACTTATCATACCACCTCGTACAGGACACATGTTCGCATGTTCATAGCGATACGCCATGTCCTTACATAAAGGAGAGAGAAAAAATTAAGATGGATTTTGTTGCTGCTAGACCATGAGATAACCACATAAACTGTTATCGTGTTTGGTTATAAAACACAATATTTAATGTGAACCTAGAAGAGAGTGTCAATGTGTAGGTATCCACATATCCCTAAGCACACCCGGTCCTTTGAGTGTGTGCATGTGTGTGTGTGTGAAATTGTAGCTGCCGAGAAAAAAATGTTTTATTGGTGGAGGATTTATGTATGTTGGAAAGAGTGTGTAGGCGTTTAAGTGTGTGTGTGTGTGTGAGTGTTATATATAAAACGCTATAACAACACACCGGCACTAGTACTCCTGCATCAAACACCACCCAACCAACAGCTACTAAATATTGCCATCATCGTCATCATGATGAGCAGCCAGCCAGCACGGCTCGTTTGCTACGAGGGCGTGTCCTTTAATAATAAACTTTTTATTTCTGGGAAAATTATCTTTAGTTTTATTTTTTGTTTGCCTCTTTCACCAGGTTTTGTTGACCGTACTTTGCCGTTGGGTGTTGTTCCTCTGCACCATCTGCGGCGTACGGCATCACTATGCATGCATGAGTCATTGACAGTTTGGACTTGTCTATGACACCAACACATGTCGAGAAGAAGACTCAAGTTTAATAGGGTTTTTTGTGTTTATTATATAAAATTGAATGCAAGAGCATATGGGTTGTTCCCTTAAATAAAACCTAAGAATTGGTATGTACAGTCGCACTGAAATGTCTATATGTCCCCTAAGACTAAAGGAAGACCAACTGATGAGTTTACTAAATTTTTTGAAAAGAACCGGTAACTTTTACAAGGCATTGTCATTCAAGGGAGCCATATGCCACTACTCAGATGCCATGTGATATATTACGAGACTGATCAAAACGGATAGGTACCGAACATGTCATTGTATCCATCATAGAATACCCATCACAGTTCGCCTCCTATCCATCCCATCACATCAGTTCAATTAAACGATTAGACTTATTGTTTGAAACATTTGATCTGAATGTAAATTTTCATACAAAGTTGAATATCTTCTTTAAACAAAATAGTACAATTTAATAATATACCTAAAATCCTTGGATATGTAAAGTCATTTGTGTGCGATTCTATGTGCGAATATATACCGAGAATTTGACGACTTTGAAATTTCAAGTAATTGACGCCATTATATTCATACCGTACCAGTTCTGTGACTGGTTCTGTTTTCAGCCATCTTCGATTCGGTACATTTAGGGTAATTAACTCTGCATTATCCATAGGCAGTGCAAGGTATTTTTATTGTGTTCACTTTGTTCGGTGGAAAACTCTACTGCCGGCAGTTCTCGTTAAATGCAAATAAAACTGCCCAGTAGTATTTGAGGGCTGCTTTATATATTTCTGCCCTAATAACAAAAATGCCAATATTTATCAACAAAAATGGTTTTATTGATTTTTTAAATATTCTCCAGCATGATTTATACACTTTTGCATGCGTCGAAGCACGTTTTCCTCTCCGATGGAAACACCTCCTAAACATGGTTTTTGAAACACATCAACAGCATCTTCTGGAGACGAAAATCGTCGACCACGCATTTTTTTCTGGATGTGCAGGAATAAAAAGAAGTCATTGGGTGCCAAGTCAGGGTTGTACGACGGATGACTCATCAATTCGATGTTTTGGCCGGGTAAAAAAAGCGCTGCTTTGAGCCGATGTATAAGATCTCGCATTGTCATGGTGCACAATGATTCGTCTTCTGTTGTTCGTATTTCGAATTTCTCCAAGACTTCAGGCAAATAAATTGTGGTGTTCCACTCAGAATTGACCGTCGTACGTTGCTCAAGCGGAACAATCGCCACACGATCAGTTTTGCCGAAGAAACAGGCGACCATTTGCTTCAAAGTGCTGCTTCCATGAACAACTTTCGTTGGATTTGGCATAGATCCATGATTCGTCACCTGTGGCGATCTTATAAACGTCTTTTGAAGCACCGCGATTGTGTTTTTTTTTAAATTTTCTTTGCATTTTCAGACTTCAGGCAAACAAGTTGTGGTGTTCCACTCAGAATTGAAAACAGGCGACCACTTGCTTCAAAGTGCTTCTTCCACGAACAACTTTCGTTGGATTTGGCTAGCCTCCACCTGTGACGATCTTTTAAACGTCTTTTGAAGCACCGCTATCGTATTTTTTCAAAATTGCTTTGCACCAATCGACACTAGCCTTTTTTTTTTGAGCGATTGTGATCCAACTAGGACAAACCTTTTTTACGGCCAGGTATTCATGCAATATCGAATGTATGCTGGTGGAAGAAATGCCCAAGAATGCCGCTATCTCACGGTATGTCACATCAAGATCTTGCATTATCAGTTCACGTACGGCATCAATGTTCTCTGGCACAGCGGCCGTTTTTGGACGACCTTCACGATCTTCGTCTTTGAGCGAGCGTCGGCCACGATTGAATTCATTATATCAGTTTTTCACAGTGCTATAGGATGGTGCTTCATCGCCATACAAAGATTTAAGTTCAACGATGCACTCTTGTCGTAATAATCCACGTTGAAAGTTGTGAAAAATGATCGCACGAAAATGTTCACGAGTTAATTCCATTTTGTTGAAATTTTCCAAACACCTCCAAAATCTGGAGTTACGGGTAAAAAAACCGGTTTTTCGGATCTTACGCACTTTTATGCCAGTAACCTGGTTAAATATCAACCGATTTTAAGTTTTTCGGCTGATTTGGAAAGAAAAAAGAAGGCTTTTCGAATTGTGTATACACGTTTAAATTCACACTGGAAAAAATCTGTGTATTTTTCCTGTAAACTTATATTTTTTTTAAAAATTTTTGTAATTTTTTAACTTTGGATGTGGTTTTACAAATAATGTTTTAAAAGCAAGCGAACAAATTTTAAACTAAATAATAAAGAGAGCATTGCTACGAATACAGTTCGGTATCATTACTGCTATCACACTGAAAAAAATCTGTGTATTTTTCCTGTAAACTCATTTTTTTTTAAATTTTTTGTAATTTTTTAACTTTGGATGTGTTTTTACAAAGAATTTTTTAAAAGGAAGCGAACAATTTTTGAACTCTATTATAAAGAGAGTATTCTTACGAATACAATTCGGTGACATTTTTAAAAATCCGTTAGGAACTGATTGAGTTATTCAACTTTAATTAAAACAAAATTTTTTGAAAAAAATACAATTTTTGTCCAAACTACTCAGAAATATTTGTTTGTTTTTTTTATTGCATTTCTCAGTATCCCGTTTGTCATGTAAACATATTGTTTTAGTTTTTGTTCATTTGTATTGTGTGATTTATCACTTCTTATCACTTCAATCATTCTTACAAATGCAGTCGCTGGCATGAGCCAGCATTTGTTTGTGAAAATCAGAGTTTGATCGGGTTTAGTTAGAGGCTTGTCTATTGACGAATTAAATGTCCTTAACCTGAATGGAAATACCCATATATGCACGCAACATACGATACCTAAAGCATAGAGTGATTGTGTCACTGTATGGGTTTAGCTTTATTTAAAACTGCTTAAACTGTTGTTTAGCGTTCGTTCTTTTTGCTTTCTTCATGGCATTTTGCCCCCCAAACACTAGCTTCTGGCCTTTTGCCACCTCGATTTTAAAGAGTTTCAAAGGTTACCTCATCCCGACTATTATGCACGTGCACATAAAATTGTGTCCTGTCGTTCGTATCTTTAAGATCTTAAGTTTTTGTTTTTATTTCCTGAGCTCATCATTTCTGTGTTGTTTTCACAACTTGATATTTATTATTTATTACGAGACACGGAAGTCTTAACGCTGTTACGTACGCTTTTGTTTCGCGATGTTTCCGCAGGATTAGAAAATATGGCATAAAGGAGCATGTAAACGAACAAGTCGAATGCCAGGACGCTCGTCTGAAGGAAGCTGCTCAAGAGCGAGTCATTGTCGCCGGTGTGGGTTCGCAATCGCCTCTGAAAATCTATGTCTGTGATCTTTTGTTGATGAGGTCCTTTGAAGTTTGACTTAAACGCCATGGCATGCTAAAGAAACCACCTAAACTCAAAGAAATTAAGTAGAAGTGGTGGAAGAAGTATAAGCAAATACAGGGGGATATATTGTGAAGGCAGTTTTAAGAATTTTCACTGAACTCTCACAAACATCCTTTGTAACTTTCACTGAAACGAGTATGTTGGTAATTTGAAAATTCTCTGTGCCTCCGATAACATTTGATCATGGTAATGGAGTACACGGTAAGGACTTACAAACGTATACAACCACAAACATTTCAATGTATTCTTTATGCTGCAGAGCAATACGCCAACTAATTACAATTAGTGTAAGTGCACTAAATTCGATGGATATCATACCCAGACCCCCATGAGCGGTGAGTTTTCCAAAAATTTCAACTTTGCATTGGCCCACGCCAAAAATTGACATTTAATTTAGCCCATTTCTTTCGGGGATGAATTTTTTCGGTCATTTTCATTTCATTTCGATGTGAAATGTACATTTTAAATTACAATTTGAATACATGTAGATGTGGTTGGTTTTATTTTCCCATTACGATCTGTAGATTTCCATTTCGTTTCCTTTGGGTATGCGAGCCACATTTCCATAATGTTGCCATTCAACCTACGCTGCGCTGCCGTTATTAGCTTTAATTTTTGTGGTTTTGTTTTTTTTTGTAGTTTTGGAATTTAAAATTTGTATGGAACAGAGTATTCGTTTGATTGTTATTTAATTGGTACACACGGATATTTTATATTAACATTTTATGAAGCCATAACGTATGGAAATACGGTACGTATGCATATTTTGGCTAATTGAAATTGATGTTTAGATACACTAGGGACCAAAGCTCTAATGGGTTTCCGATTAGATCAGCTGTTGTGGTTTTTGTAAGCCCTGGAGAAAAATGCAAAGTACATGAACCGAACTAGTGCAATAAGTCATCAATCATGTGTTCGAGTGTTAGCCTTTCAGCTCTGATATAAATGTTGTTAAAAAAAAACACGTACAAGCTTGAAAGTGTATATTTTCCGACGTTCCTTTAGTACCTCAAATGGAAAACATTTTTCCCACTAAGCTGATTTAGTCCACTTACAATTCCAATCCGCTTATGACTTTAAGCTATAATCGTGGACAATTTCAGGGACTTATCTATAAACGTTTGACTGTTTTCGTATTTTTAACAGGCACACTGAAGAACGGACGGGCAGGTCTACACCGTATTTGAATTTTTATATTTTTTCCCCATAGGAGTTTTTTCAGAGTTTACGCGTGAGTTGCGTTAAACTTTATTTTTTTCCTTTTCAGTATTGTTTGCCATTTTATCATAGAAAGACTAACGCCGCAACAACGTTTACAAATTATGCAACTGAATTATGGAAATAAAATACGAGAAGATCCGCTGTTTTCGAACAACGGTTTATGCAGCGATGAGGCCCCTTTCTGGCTCAACGGCAACGTCAATAAATAAAATATCCGCATTTGGGCTGAAAAGCAACCACAAGAGTATCAAGACCTGTCATTATACCCAGAGAACCCTTGGTTTGGTGCAGTTAATGGGCTGGTAGAATCATCGGTCCATATTTTTTCAAAAATTATGATGTCCGGAAGGTAACCGTGAATGGTGCTCGCTATCGCGCCTTGATATCGGACTTTTTGCTACCTGCAATTAAAGCCCGTAATCTTGACGGCATTTGGTTTCAACAGAACGGTGCCACTTGCCATACAGCTGCTCAAACAATGGATTTATTGAGAGGTCATTTCAAAGAGCAGTTAATTTCACGTATTTGACCATTGAGTTGACCGCCTAGATCGTGTGATATCACGAGTTTAGATTTTTTTTCTTAAAAGCCACGTAAAATCCAAAGTCTACGCTGATAAACCAGCTAAGGTTCAGGTTTCGAAGCCAACATTACGCTTGTCATGAACGCCATACCGGGCGAAATGCTCGAATGAGTCACCCAAAATTTGACCTTCCGAATGGACACGCTGAGACTTAGTCGCGGTTAATATTTAAAGGAAATTATATTTAAAAAATAAATGACATTAAATGTCCTTGCGAATGAACAACAAAGATTCCACACTTGATTTGAATTTTTGATTTTTTTTGCTTTGAAAATATACCTCTAGACTGATCACCCTATACTTTGTGAGTTCTGCGATCAGTTCTTCAAGGTGTTACAAACAAAATGGCAAATTTAGTTGCACTCTATTCTTCAGTGGAATGTACTTGTATTACAAACGGGGTAAAGAAAAACACATATTGTTGAGCAGCAGCAGTATCCAGCTACAGTGTGAATGTAGGTAGCCCTAGAGAAACATCACCAGCAGATTTAACCTTAGGAGAAGGTACGCGCGCATTTCTGTCTCAGCTAAGATCTGGATGGTGCAGCCGCCTCAATTCTTATTGAGCACGGGCAATTGATGTTAATGTTCCGGACATCTGTCCCGGCTGCCATCAGGGACCACATGACGTGCTGCACCTTTTCAATTGTTCGGCCAAGCCCACTCAGCTGGCCCCCAGGTCTCTGTAAACGCATTCAGTTCAAGTTTTGTGTTTCCTCCACCTGGATACAGAAGCAGATCCCCTATAGACGAACAGGATTTTAAAATAAAATATATTGTTGTTACAGCAACAAAAAGCGGGGTACATATCGAACTTGTACAAAAAGTTCGTGAGATGGTCAATTATTTTACCCTTCGATCAAGGTCGGACTTAATAAAATACTTCTAGAGCAGGAAGGGCATATTTTGTGGGGTCTTCTCCTAGTAGAAATTGGAGGTCTCAAAAAGTTCACACGGCTTCATTTGAGCTGAAATGGAAGCGGCAGGACCTTGAATTTGGTGGAGAGTTTTTGTTGGTCCCATTCAAATATATCGACTGATATTGTCCATTTTCTCCATAGAAAAGTGTTGGACGGTCGTTTTAAATTAAGTCGAAATCAAATAAAGTTAGGCTTCTAAAGCTGCCAGTTGTAAAATCGGGAAGGGACTTGGAATGAAAGTATAGGGTGTTTTTTTTCAAACGTGTGGTTTTCAAGACAAAAAAAACGCATATGTGACGCGCAAAATAGAAAGGGACCTAAGGGCAAAACCCAGTTTTGTTCAGGAGAGCCATTTTAAAGATTTAAATACGTGTATCTTTGGTGTACCATCACTTTCATAAAACGCTGTTGTCCACATCAAAAAAAAAGTGAAAAGTTGATGAAAAGTTTTGTTCAGGAGAGCTATTTTAAAGATTAGGTCCCTTTCTATTTGCGCTAAGAATCGTCGACTTCACTTTCATAAAACGCGCATATCTCTGGGAGGGAATACTTTTAGGGCATGGGATCGGTCTCATTCGATGCTCAGATGTTGTCCACATCAAAAAAAAAGTGAAAAGTTGATGAAAAGTTTTGTTCAGGAGAGCCATTTTCAAGATTAGGTCCCTTTCTTTTTGCGCTTAGAATCGTCGACTTCACTTTCATAAAACGCGCATATCTCTGGGAGGGAACACTTTTGGGGCATGGGATCGGTCTCATTCGATGCTCAGATGTTGTCCACATCAAAAAAAAAGTGAAAAGTTGATGAAAAGTTTTGTTCAGGAGAGCCATTTTCAAGATTAGGTCCCTTTCTATTTGCGCTTAGAATCGTCGACTTCACTTTCTTAAAACGCGCATATCTCTGGGAGGGAACACTTTTGGGGCATGGGGTCGGTCTCATTCGATGCTCAGATGTTGTCCACATAAAAAAAAAAAAAAATGAAAATTGATTTTTTTACCCTTAGGTCCCCTTCTCTATGCGCTGTCACATATAGTTTTATGTTATAGCCAAGAACTTTACTTTATTATAAAGATAAGAGTTTGCATTTCTGTTCTAAAAACTATTTCGGCCAAGTGCCGAAAGCCGAGAGGACCAATTTTTGACCACTTTTTGCATCATTTAGAGCCGTATGTCATCAATTACGCTCCGAGTATGCTCTTCCAAGGCGCCAAACATGTCGGCTTTATCTACGTAGACTAGCGATTTCACATAACCCTACAAGAAAAAGTCCAGCTGTTTTAAATCGCACGAACTTGGAGACCCCGCCACAGGTCCACGAAGCGAGATACTGCCAAAGTTTGCAAATGACAAAAAGTTTCCTTCGAAAAATTGATTGTTTCATTAGCTGTATGGGTTAGAGCGCCATCTAGCTAAAACCGAAGGTCGTCCACATCAACATCCTCTCATTCAAGCATGAAAAAGGCAATAATCATGTCTCTATAGCGTTCCCCATTGACTGTAACATTATGGGCGGCTTCATTTTAGAAGAAATATGGACCAATAATTCCCTCTGTCCTTAGAGCACACCTTGGCTTGTGAATTTTCGTTACGAGTACTCTAACTGCGACAATTTTGCTTATTAACGTACTGATTCTACCAAAAATGAGCTTCATCGCTGAACACGATTTTCTTATCAGGATCGGTGGCCATTTCATTTTGGTGTCGTTCACCACGGTTTGCAAACGTAGTTCCGGACTAAGTCTATTCAATATGAAATGGCAATCAAACTGAATATAAATGAAGTGACAGCTGTCAAAAGGACCAAGTCTGAAAAACGTGTGTCCAGATTGAAAAACACACGTTTAAAAAAAAACACCATTTAAAATGGAATTATGGACCTTTAAGGCCTAGGTTTACTGGTGTAAATGGTTGAACGCTCATTACGTACCATGCAATCTTGGGTTTATTTTGTTGCTTTAAGAGCTGAAAAACAAAACAAAAAACGGGAGCGTTCTATGAATGGGGGCTATTCGAAACCATGGTCGAATTTCTGCAGAGTTACTTACCATAAAGTACCAAACAAATTTGAGCGTTATCGGGTATAATTTGAGCTACAGGTTTTAAAGTCGGAAATAAGCTTCGTGTGGGAGCTATGCGAAAACATGATTCCTTAATAAAGATAGATGTTGGTTGCTACCGCTACATGAAAAACTAAGTCAGAATCGACAACAGGTTCTGAAACCGGCAAGAACGTGTGTATTCACCAGTATGCGTTAGAGTTCATAACTGGTCGCTTATAATTAACCCTGCAAATTTCATGCGTGATCAGATTTAATTTGTTACTTCTAAACTTGCAGAGTCTTAATTCTGAAGGGATCTTGGAGTGCAAAATATTTGAAAACAAGGACAGATATGGTCCTATTTCAACGGCGATGGTCACTCGTAACGTTATAAGCGAAATTTGCTTGCTATTGCGGATGTTATATGCGGCTTTTAGAGATTTGGTTCTTTAATCGGGAAAATCTATCTTTACTATCAAAACATGGACCGATATGGAGCAATTTTAATAGAGTATGGCTCGTTATTGGCATAAACTTTAAGAATGTCCCACGTTTGATGGAAAATTGCAAACTTTCAAACTGGACAGACAGACGGTCTTTAGCATTATGTTATAATACCTAGTAGCACAGTCTATTTTTTACGTGTCTCAGTTCAGAGTTATATGGGCGTTGCAACATATCTTTATACGATCATGACGGAATATAAAAGGATACTGGAGCGATCTGTCCCATTTGTAATACCAACCTATATATATCGCATAGTGTTGCTGCAGTGAAATCGACGATCCCGTTCCACTGTGCGTTAAGGGTACGAGCACATGTTAGTCGTTCGTTCATCCGTTTAAAACACTTTAGCATGCTTACCCTATAAGTTCAATTAAGTCGAATTGGTTAAGTCTGACGTTATCAACCTTTTGCACCCATGCACACAGACAAAGCAATTTGAATGACTGAGTGCCGGTCAAGCGAAGAAGCTATGCATCTGCAACACCCACACATCTGCAGCAAGGACTCATAAGAGCGCACACAATGCTCACCCAATTCAAAATGTAGGCACATGTGTGCTTTTAAGCGAGGCAGGGATTTGAGCTGATATATGCAAGGGTGAAGGTGTACTTGCGTATCCTTTTATGTGCTTGCCGTATCTTATTCGACTAACACACACACACACACAAATTGTATTAATATTGGTGTAATTCATTGGGGTATGCAATATGGGGCTGAAAAGTGTTTTTATTGTTGTCCAAAAATAATACCAAAGCTCACAAAGGGGAGAGCTGACGAAAATTAATCAATTTGTGTGCATGGTTTCGAAAGATAACGCAGCCAAAGGATACCTATTTAAAAGGGTAAATACTGACAAAAAACCAATCATTTTAGCTGCATTTGAGAAATGTTTCGTTTACTGTGGTTTCGGAGAAAAAAAAACAATCAACTTTTCTCATTAAACTGACTTCTCGGCGCTGTTAAAGAAGGCGTATATTGTGTTGTTTAACAATTGCAAATTTCTGTAAGTTCGGTCAGGCCGAATTTTGTATACCCTCCACCTTTATTAAAGTGCAAAATTATTAGTTTATAGTCACATGTTTTCATGTTTAGGACCGTATTTTCAGTTCCCTGGGATCCAAGTTTACGAGTACACTTTCTGACAAATCTTAATTTACAATGCTACAGCGCCCCAACTGTATAAATTGAGTAAGGAAAATTCATGCCCTAATATCTTTTAATGGCATGCTAATAAATATAGACAGAAAAGGACACCAATCTAGACGCGGACGGTTAAGCTGAAGCAATTAACCAGAAATGTCGTATCTGGTTAGTATTAAAAACAGTATAAATGAGTCAAATGACTATTTTCTTTTTCAAGACTCGTCAAAATTTCGCATTCAGGATAAGATAGTTACGAAAAACTGACCAAAAATGTACGTAGTTAATATTTGTCAGTCTTCAAAAGTAGATGCCAGATAATCGTTTGCTTTCTTTAGCTGAGCTACTATTTTCAACCTTAATCACAAATGAATGCTAGCGCTACTATTAAAGTTTTGTTTTCGACAAATTAGCTCAGATTATATTTTGAATATTTTTATTAGCTCACATTTGCCTTAGTCCAAAAATATAAACATACATCCAGCCAACCATACTGAGAAAAAAATAATCTTATATAAAGTTAACTTTACCAGAAAAACATGAGTCTACGTTATATAAGGTTAATTTGAACATTTTGTTGTTGACAGGTATTTAGCACTAATATTAGTTAGTTTAACTATTCTATGGTTGAATTTTAACCATGAAAATTGTAAATTTTAAAGTAATTATTGTTGTTTTGACAAAGCATTTTTGAGTTTTTTAACCATTCAAATAGTTATTACTAAAATAATTATTGTTGTTTTAACAATGCATGGTTTTTAACCATGAAAATTGTTAATATTAAAATTTCATAGTTAATTTATTGAAACAATACATGTTCATTTTAACAATGAAATTGTTAATATTATTAACTATGAAGATTGTTATAGAAATCATTTTTGTTCTTAAGTTAAATAATTATTGGTAGCCTCTTTTAACCAGAAATATAGTTACTGTTACAATTTTTAATTTTAAGTTAACCTACTAATTTTGTTTTTGTTTTGTTTTCATTCATTCGGTCTTTTTTCATTATTATGACTTGAACAATTTTTATTCTGCTTCGGGACCTTTTTGTTGTTTTTTTTATCAGAATCAACTAAAAAAATGGCAAAATGTATTGCAAACTTTACAGCTGTTTCTAAACCCGCCAAGGTTTTTCTTCAGCATTCTTCGGCAATGATAACTGCGGCTACAAATCAAATGACTTATACGGGAGTCCCATTATGATTAATGAGAATAACCCTTTGCGTATTAATGAGAACTGTGCGAAAAGCAATCTCAGTATCATTGCGCTATGAAGAAAGTGTATCTAGCATTTGCATTTGGTGATGGTTTTCTAAAAGAGCGAGATAAATTGTCTTATGATCTTTCTCACAATTACAAACCTTCAGATCAGAGGAAGAAAGGAAAAATAGTGGGGCAATAAGAGAGTCGCAATCGTTGCAACTTCGTGTAACTTCATTCTGAACTTCGTATAACACAAAGCAGATCAAAAACTTCGATACAACAGAGTCGAATGATCTTTTACTTTTTGTTTATATCGCACAATTTTCTGACTCTATCTTGAAAAAACCAACCTTGTGTAATCGCACATATTTCTGCCTCTCTCTTATAAAAACTAACCTTATATGTGACAGCGCATAGAGAAAGTGACCTAGAGTAAAAAAACAATATTCACTTTTTTTGATGTGGACAACATCTGAGCATCGAATGAGACCGATCCCATGCCCCAAAAGTGTTCCCTCCCAGAGATATGCGCGTTTTATGAATGTGATGGTACACCAAAGATACACGTATTTAAATCTTTAAAATGGTTCTCCTGAACTGGTTTTTACCCTTAGGTCCCTTTCACTTAACTATTTTGTATGAAGATTTGCAACATTAAGTGTTGCCTGGCGCCATCTGACATTTCCATTGGAAAGTTTGACATTTTCTAGCATAAACGTACTCAGAAAGTTTTGACGTACGACCATCATTTGCGTTGTTTACAGTGACTCGAAAAAATCAATTTGGGAAAAAAATGGAATTAACTCGTAAACATTTTCGTGCGATCATTTTTCACAACTTTCGACGTGGATTATCACGACAAGAGTGCATCGATGAACTTAAATCTTTGTATGGCGATGAAGCACCTTCCTATAGCACTGTGATGAACTGGTTTAATGAATTCAATCGTGGCCAACGCTCGCTCAAAGATGAAGGTCGTCCAAAAACGGCCGTTGTGCCAGAGAATATTGATGCCGTGCATAAACTGATAATGCAAGATCGTCATGTGACATACCGTGAGATAGCGGCATTCTTGGGCATTTCTTCCACCGGCATAAATTCGATATTGCATGAACACCTGACCGTAAAAAAGGTTTGTTCTTGTTGGATACCGCACAATTTGACAATCGCTCAAAAAAAGGCTCGTGTCGATTGGTGCATTGAAATTTTGAAAATATACGATCGCGGTGCTTCAAAAGACGTTTATAAGTTTGTCACAGGTGACGAATCATGGATCTATGCGTATGAGACCGAAACAAATCAGCAATCGACCGCGTGGGTCTTCGAAGACGAGCCAAATCCAACGAAAGTTGTTCGTGGAAGAATTACTTCGAAGCAAATAATCGCCTGTTTCTTCGGCAAAACTGGTCATGTGGCGACTGTTCCGCTTGACCAACGTAGGACGGTCAATGCTGAGTGGTACAACACAATTTGTTTGCCTGAAGTCTTTGGAGAAATTCGAAAAACGAACAAGAGAAGACGAATCATTGTGCATCATGACGAGCTCTCACACATCGGCATATACCAGCGCCTTTTTGACCGGCCAAACCGTCGAATTGATGGGTCATTCGCCGTACAGCGTTGACTTGGCACCCAATGACTTCATTTTGTTCCAGCATATGAAGAAAAAAATGCGTGGTCAACGATTTTCATCACCAGAAGATGCTGTTGAAGCGTTTAAAAATCAGGTTTTGGAGGTGTCTCAATCGGAGTGGTAAAAGAGTTTCGACAATTGGTTTGAGCGCATGCAAAAGTGTATAAATCAAGCTGTAGAATACTTTTGAAAAATAATAAAACCATTTTTGATGATAAATATTCGCATTTTCATTATTAGGCCAGAAATAGATATAGCAGCCCTCGTATAAGGTTACTTTGTCTTCGTTATCAAACATTTAAAATGAAAAATTTTAGCAGACACATGCTTTAAAAAATCATTATATTTTCGCCTCAGTGCACAGTCAGCAGTAGCCCAAAATACTTTTTAGACAGCTAAGCTAGTGAGAAGCTTTCTTTGGCTTGTGCTTTTATGTGTTAGATTTTTAGCCAAACTTGCTGTTAGATAATAGATTTGGTGTTTTTAGCTAAGGGAAATTAACAAATTCGCGGCTTGGGCTTATATTTCACTAGCCTTTGAATACCTGACATTTTTACGACGATCCTTAAGTCTAAAAGCAACGTTTTTGCTTTTGAAAATCTATGGAATTACATTTATATGCCGGAGTCGCTCTTTCATCTCTTGTTAGATAATAGATTTGGTGTTTTTAGCTAAATGAAATTAACAAATTCGCGGCTTGAGCTAATATTTCGCTAGCCTTTGAATACCTGACATTTTTGCGACGATCCTTACACGCAGAGAAAAAACATGGTTACTACATGGTCACGGCAATAAAAGTATGTTCGTCGCAACCAGATCATTGTTAACTGAATTTAGTTTTGACAAACGTATAATTGCTGCAATATTAATATTGTTGAAATGTAACAATAGTATTATTGCCAAATTTAAAAATAAAAATATGGTTATAGCAACAATATAAATATGGTTGGTGCGACAAAAGTATTGTGTTTTGCGTTTTATGCTAACAATATTATGATTACGGCAATCATACTGTATGATTGTTATTTTTCTTCATTTAAATATGCTTTTAAGAACAAATGTTATTGGTAAAAACAACGTTTTTGCTTTTGAAAATCTATGGATTGACATTCATATGCCGGAGTCGCTCTTTCATCGCTTATGTCAGTAGATTATTTATAAATTTCTGGAGAAGTTTATAGAGCTGAAACGAGTTCCTATTCTAATAACAAGGCTGTTGACTTGTTAAATGGATAGTATTTTTTTTCGTTTTCTAACCAAAAAAGTGCTTCAAAGCAAATCCCATTTACATTTAATATTTCCCGGCCGTGATCCCGGTAAATTTGTATATGTTTCCCCCGTTCCCAGATAGACAAACGACAGTCAGCTCTATCCTTCCAACAATACCAGTTTTTAGTTTAGAATAATAATTGCATTGGCAGGGTAGGACATCTGAAGGGCTGAGGAGCCAGGGAAAACCTCTCGTTGTGCTGCTGGTTAAACAGATACATGCATATGTTTGCCCGTCGGACTGTATCGTATGTTTAGTTTGGGCAGACATATGTACGAGGGCGGTTCGGAAAATTCTTTCAAAAATATTTTTATTTTTCAATATAATCTCCTGAAACTTCAATACACTTAGTCCAACGCTTATCTAGCAATTCTATCCCTTGATTAAAATAGTTTTCCTCAAGGTCTTCAAAATAGTGGTTTACAACTGTAATAGCATCTTCATTTGAGGTAAAACGCTTGCCAGCAAGGAATTTTTTTAGATTTGGGAACAGGTAAAAGCCACTGAGGGCTAAATCAGGAGAATAAGGTGGGTGGTCAAGCAACTCGTACTTTAAGTCGTTGATTTTAGCCATTGTTAAAACACTCTTGTGCGCTGGTGCGTTGTCTTGATGAAAAGTTTTTTTTGTGTGTTGTAAGCCAGGACGTTTTTCTCGAATTTGTACATTTAATTGATCTAAAAGGTTGCAATAGTACTCTGAATTTATTGTTTTACCCTTTTGCAGATAGTCAATCAATAAAATACCTTTGAAGTCCCAAAAAACCGTTGCCATAACCTTACCAGCCGATTGAATTGTTTATGCCTTCTTTGGACACTTCCTCCAGCTTCAGTCCATTGTTTGGATTGTTCTTTTGTCTCTGGAGTATAGTGGTGGATCCATGTCTCATCAACAGTTATGAAACGACGCTTAAAATCCATTTTATTTCCCTAAAAACGATCCAAACAAGCTTGAGAAATGTTCATTCTTATGCGTTTTTGGTCGACTGTTAACAAGTGCGGCACCCATCTTGCAGAAAGCTTTTTCATCTGTAGTTCTTCATGCAAAATTAAATGGACTCGATCATTTGAGATGCCCATGATATTAGCTATTTCACGCACTTTTATTCGTCGATCATTTAATACCATATCATGCACTTTGACTACAATTTCTGTTGTTGTTGCTGTTTTTGGACGTCCACCACGTGGTTCATCTTCAATGCTTGTACGACCACGTTTAAATTCAGCAACCCAATTTTTTACTGTTGCATATGAAGGACCACTTTCACCTAACACATTCTCCATATCATTTTAATTTCTTGTCCCGATAAACCATTTTTATGTAAATATTTAATGACACCACGCATTTCTAATTTTTCCATTTTAAAAAAATCGCCGATGTGTCTCTTGTGAAGTTTCCGAACCGCCCTCGTACATGCATTTGTACATATGTATATTTGGTTTATTATAGTTTTTGAGTATTTTATTTCACTTAATGGCTTTTGATTAGCTTCATTGCGTATTGGTTTGCTACAATAATTTGCACCCCTTCCCACTCCCCCAGCCAGGCAATGGGAACAACATGATGAGCATGACTTTGAAAATGATCATCATTAGGATAGCCACGATAATGGCAATATGGTTATTTGCCGTTCATATGTTTGTATGTATTGTATGTAGAACTGTATGCGTGTGCTGGCTGGGCCCGCAAGTACGATGCAGTACAAATGAGTTTTCCGACAAAAATGCGGTAAAATATAAATTCAATAGCATTCATTCGTTCGCTCGCTCGCTCGTTAGTTCCCTCATTCAGTCGTTGTGATGCGTACAGATACGAGTAGATACACAGAAAGAGAGCAAAAACATCAACACATCCGCATGAACATATGGCCATTTTAACGGATATAAACATTAAATAATGATAGGAAACACAACCAACAACAACAACAACAAGCTCATCAGTGAAATATAGATCGCATACAATAAAACAGGGAGCAGCAGTGCACTCCACCCCGGCTCAGGGGTTATTTTATGGCTTACAATGTATACGAACATGGCTGCTGTTGTTGTTATTTGTGTGTTTTCTGTTTTTTTCCGTTAACACGAAAAGAACCATAAATAGCTTTTATTACCAAAGGTGTGTCCATGCCGAAAATGAAAATTACAGAAAACATAAAAAAGTGGACAACCACCAAAAAAGAAAATTATATGTTTAACTATAAGTATAAAAAAACTAAAAAAAGTATAGGTAATCGAGGGCTCTACAGTGGAAATGTTGTATAGGAAAAGTAGTAGGGTTTTAAACAGGAAATCGAGTTACCAGGAGATAACTATCTTTTGGGACAAAGTATAAGTATAGGCAAAGCAACGGAGCAGAAAATTTAAGTGGTTTTAATTAATTTCAATTGAGAAAGGGCAAATGAAGATGTTCACAGAGTCGGCATTTTTTAGAAATGAATGATATTAAATTAGAACTTTCCGCGGGACAACGTTCAATTTTCCAAGTTATTAACCAATTTGCTTTTCGTGTACGCATTAAATCAAACACAAAGTTAATTGAAAATCAGTTCGAAGCACAAAAATTCCATTGGAGGAGAAGACTAAGCCAAACATCTTTAACATAACATATCCTAAGGCGACTACTAACTATTCAGTTCAATTACTTAAATAAATTTTAAATTATTGGTTGTCAAAACCGTCAGTTCGTTGGTACAAAAAATTTGTAAAAACAACAGTTTCTTTCCAATAATTTTAACTATAAATATCTTCGTATTGCTGACTCCAAAAAGAAAATACTAAAAAATTTAAATAGTTAATAAGTGTTCAAGGCTAACAACTTTTTCCTCTCATTTGTAAAATATTAGGCGAAAATGCAATTAAAGAATAGGGTCATCCATCTAAAGGAATTTTTGCAGAACAAAAAAAAAATTTAAATTCAAATCAAGTATGGAATCTTTAATGGTTGAAAGTACATTTTATGGCATTTAATTTTTGAATAAAGTTTCCTTCAAATGTTGGCCGCAACTACGCCTCAGGCTTTCCATTCTGAGGGTCCAGTTTTGTATGACTCGTTCGAGCATTTCGACCGGTATGACTTTAATGACACGCGTAATGTTGGCTTTTAAAACCTGAATCGAAGCTGGTTTCGTCAGCCTAGACTTTGGACTTTACGTAGCCTCAAAGAAAAATGTCTAAAGATGTGATATCATCGATATCTAGGCGGCCAACCCACATTGTCCAAAACGTGAAATTAGCTGCTTTTCGAAATGATCTCTCAATAGATCCATTGTTGGAGCAGCTGTATGGCAAGTGGCACCGTCCTGTTGAAACCAAGTTTCGCCAAGATTACGGGCTTCAATTTCAGGTAGCATAAAGATCGGTATCATGGCCAGATATCGGTTACGTTCCGGCCATCATTATTTTTGAAAAAACTGATGCGGCTGTTGCTGATATTAGTCAAAAGTCGATTTTGTACTACCAAAATTGAATTTTTTGTAGTTGATTTCTCTCCGATTTAAGACTATTTTTAAGCAAAAATTACTTGAGATAAGTTTTAGCCAGTTTAAAAATATTGAGCGTTGCACAATATAATTTTGTCCTCTATTTATTTTTTATTTGCGTGGGCCGCCGCGGCGGCATGGGTCTTGCTTACGACTATCATACACATATCATATCGAAGTGCAAATCCGGGCGTATTTCCACCTCGTAAGTTTGTAAGTAAGAGTCAACACTTTAAGCCATGTAAAAGCTTCTCCATTAGACTTTCAGAGTCGGCTATTACCAGTAGGATCCACAGCCGGCAGTAAACAGTAGATCCAAAGTTTAAAAAGTATTTTATCCTTCTGGAGACATGTCGAACAGTATGGTGGCAGAAGAACTGACTCATTTTTGACCTAAAATCCTCTCATCAAAAGTAGAGAAGTCGGCAAATATGAGACACTTTGATTTCTATCAAGTCTTGTTCTTTTTAACACCAACGGAGAAGAAACGCATTAAATTTGTTTTGACTTTAATAAAGTATAATTTTAAAAAATCGAAGTCGATTTTCTACTCCTATTAATCGACTAAGAGAATCGAAATGAAATTTGTTGATCGGTTGGACGAGAGTCAAATTTAATCTTTGGTTACCTAAAAACAACAGTAGTGTTTGTTAACTAAAGACCTACACATAGAGAGCAGATGTGTCGCAACAACCGATTTGACCGCCGCAACGCATGATTGAGGTTGCGTGTTCTCCTAGCATTCTATCAGCGTAACCGAATGTTAGTTTGTGCGCTGGCATTTCAGTACATGGAACGTCCGGCATAAAATAAATTCTCTTCAACGACGTGTGACTTCACTTAAGAAACGACCAAAAAGATTTTTTTTAATGAAATCAAGATAAATATTAGTTGGTTCAATTAATGTAGTTAAACTACTTTTTCGTGTCTACTTGACATTTCTAGGAACAATATTTTAAATGCATTTCCGAATATATATCTTCAAAGGATGGAGAATATATTAACTTTGACATTCGGTTTGCAACACTGCGAAATACCGATCGCAGATCCAATAAGTAAAATTATTCCAAATCGTAGTAAAAACCTGAAACGGTTGGTTTTGAAAATGGGCCGGTTGAGTCAAGATGTAGACATTTTCCCTACACAAGAACTGAGTTAACCTCTGGTAAAATCTCTATGTTTGTAGAGTTATTCCGTAGGCCAAGTAATATATGAGGGAGTACATAACTCATATCTTTACATTGTAAGGCCATATCTCGTAAACTAATACGTATATGGCGATAGTAGTTGGTATAACTGATGTTGGTATGGAAAGAAAGACACGCTAACGAAAGTAAGCGGCCTAATATGAAAATAAAATTTTCATATTGTGCCCGTATGATAAAGGGTATAAAAGCTTCGTAGCGCCCGAGCTTAAGTTTCCCACTTGTTTTTGTTTTAGCAGTTCTGGTTCATATGCTAAAGTCCGCAATACTAGATTCTTATTACAGCGAAACGTTTTGCTGACATTTGCAATTGTTGTTACAAAAGTTTTAGTTGCCACAGCAGGCGGTTCTGATGACAGATTAATTACACTTTATTTATTGCCTAATTGGCAATCTCTACCATAATATTAACACAGCAATTATTGTATTGCATCTAACGAAATTTTCATCCAAATTTTTATCATTTGGCGTTTGTAACCGAAAGTTAACTGAGTTTTTGTAGTCCAAACCGACTATTTGTATTTATAATTATTCATAATAAACTCAAAGTTTCACATTTACACAGTGGAGATAATAGAAAAAATATCAGCTGCACTACGAGGGCATATCAATAATTGTTACTAATCCAACTTCCCTAGAAGTGAATTGCAATACAGCTCCCATCATGTACCATCTGTTAATAGACTTCTGTCCAATCTTGAGAGAGTTTCTTCATTCAGTTTGTTTTTAACAGCTGTTCAAAACATACAAAAAAACATTCAGAACAAAATGGCTCGGTGGAAAGAGGTTCAGCTCTAACGTTGATTTTATTAATCAAACAAATGCCTATTTTATGGACCTCGAATAATCCTATTTTTTGAAAAGGGATATAAAAATTTGAGGAACGTTGGACTAAGTGCATTGAGCTAAAAGGAGATTATGTTTAAAAAATATTTTTTTTTTTCAAAACTACTGTGTTTTTTTTTCGAAAAGTCATGGAATTATGCCCTGGTTATATACGAGGGCAGTTCTTAGCCTAGAACAAAAAGCACGGTATAAACAGAAAAGAGTTAAGTGTTTTGGAAACTTCCATCTTTGCTATGAACACATGTTAAATTTTGTTTCGATCTGGCAACTCCCTCATGTAGAAACAGGTGTTCACAAAAGACGCATCCGCGATCTTTTTACAATGGAAAAATTAGAAATGCGTGGTGTCATTAAATATTTACATAAAAAAGGTTTAGCGGGACAAGAAATTCATAATGATATGGTGAATGTGTTAGGTGAAAGTGGTCCTTCATATGCAACAGTAAAAAATTGGGTTGCTGAATTTAAACGTGGTCGCACAAGCATTGAAGATGAACCACGTGGTGGACGTCCAAAAACAGCAACAACAACAGAAATTGTAGTCAAAGTGCATGATATGGTATTAAATGATCGACGAATAAAAGTGCGTGAAATAGCTAATATCATGGGCATCTGAAATGATCGAGTCCATTTAATTTTGCATGAAGAACTGCAGATGAAAAAGCTTTCTGCAAGATGGGTGCCGCACTTGTTAACAGTCGACCAAAAATGCATAAGAATGAACATTTCTCAAGCTTGTTTGGATCGTTTTCAGCGAAATAAAATGGATTTTAAGCGTCGTTTCATAACTGCTGATGAGACATGGATCCACCACTATACTCCAGAGACAATGTAAACAATGGACTGAAGCTGGAGGAAGTGCCCCAAAGAAGGCAAAAACAATTCAATCGGCTGGTAAGGTTATGGCAACGGTTTTTTGGGACTTCAAAGGTATTTTATTGATTGACTATCTGCAAAAGGGTAAAACAATAAATGCAGAGTATCTAAAAGGTTGCAATTTTAGATCAATTAAATGTATAAATTCGAGAAAAACGTCCTGGCTTACAACACAAAAAAATAATTTTTCATCAAGACAACGCACCAGCGCACAAGAGTGTTTTAAAAATGGCTAAAATCAACGAATTAAAGTACGAGTTGCTTGACCACCCACTTTATTCTCCTGATTTAGCTCCCAGTGACTTTTACCTGTTCCCAAATCTAAAAAAAATTCCTTGCTGGCAAGCGTTTTACCTCAAATGAAGATGCAATTACAGTTGTAAACCACTATTTTGAAGACCTTGAGGAAAACCATTTTAATCAAGATAAGCGTTGGACTAAGTGTATTGAAGTTTCTGGAGATTATATTGAAAAATAAAAATATTTTTGAAAAACTAACTATTCTCTTTCATTGATAGGCTAAGAACTTTCCGAACCGCCCTCGTACTTATACATATTTCATTCACCTTGCTTTGTGGCTGTAAAATATTTGTTGGCCTTCCTACCATTCCTTCGAACGCAAGGAACTTATAGAATGAGTGGCTTTTTGAAAGACATACTCGTACCTGGAATGTTGCTCAAAAGTTTTAAATTTTTTATTATGTTAAGTCCATTTTTTGGTGGCTGTCTATAATACTCGTAGTTTTCTGCTAGCTACAAAAATCGAATGTCAAGCAGACTTTTGACCCCCCCTCTGTGGATCCAACATAGGAGTTGTTGGTGCGCCGTTCATAACACGTAGCGCTGGCTAAATTTTCAAACTACACCGAAATGAAATTCCATAATCAAGTCACGTCTTTTAATTGCATTTTAACAACATTCTATGAGCAGTTCTATGTTTTTGTGGTTGCTTTTGCTACGCTCACACAATCATTTAAGCAAATATTGAAAATTAACAACATTTTGCAGGCAAAAAGGTTCAAAAATTACATAGCACAGTCACACACAGGTATGCACGTGTATAGGTTCGTGTGTGAATGTGAGTTTATTCTAAATTGGTCAACAACAGGACAGATTTTTGTTTATTTTTTTTTTTTTTTTTTGGTAGCAATCACTGAAAACTGCAATTTCACAAGTGCTTTTCAGGCCATCTAATGAAAAAGAGCCACACACACACATACAGCAATTAGAGGAACTTTGTTTCATTTACACGAAATGACCACCAAATGCTGTTATCCGAGGGAAGTTGGATATTTGTCTGCGCATGATAGTGGTCTAGCTATTATTGCCGTTGTTAGTCGCGTGGTCCTCGAAGTCATCATGTTCCTGGAAACAATTTGAATTTTAAATTAAACGACAGCATAGTGTCTAAATGGAATAAACAGTATAACTGCCATCCATGTACAATCAAATCCTTATGTTTGCAGTCCAACATGGTAGTAGGATGTGCAACGTAGCTAAAAAGCATCATGACATTGTACTAAAGACAAACATCCAGCAAATGTCCACAAAAAATATTCGATATTCCTATGATGACTCTGGTGTTAACCACCCTAGTTGCATGCCAGTTCATCAAAAACCAAAAAAAAAATGCAATTCACACACAAAAACCAAAAAAACTACGACAATTTCTATTGTAAACCTCAAAATCAGTGACCGAAACAACAACAATTTAAATTCCGAGCTATCAAAGTGCCTCTAAATAGGATGTCCGTAAAGCCATGTTGTGTTCGCCTGATTGCGAAACGTCCCTAACAACGAAGGATTATAACAGCATATTTGATTAACCTCCAAATTATACCTAGTGCGGATCAATTGCCCGATGTTTTTTTTTTCATCTACCCGTTGATTTTGCACTACATTGGCCAAAAGCAAATATTTATTACCATATCTTTGTTTTAGGGCAGGGCGCTTTACGAGAGTGTGTGTGTGTGCCTATCATGTGAAAAAAATGGAAAATCGAAATCAGGCCAACCCACTAAAACCAGCATAACTGGCACCTCACTCAACACCAGCAGCAGTAGCCTCGACACCAACTAGCCGATATTTCTAAAATATTAATAACAATTTCAAATAGTTTGTTTATTAAAAACAAAACAAAAAAAAAACAAATTACTAAGCCAATGTTTACACACATTGTCTACTCATACTCGTATTTTTCCCACAATGGCCACAAAAGAGCTTTGAATATGGGATGGAACAAAAGAATGACAGAAAATAAACTCTAAACATACACAGAGAAAAGATCCGTTGGAAATCGGTCCGAACTACAAAAATTCGGCTGTTTAAACCCAATTTATGTTGCAATAGCCAACATTCCATAGTAATGAGGGTAGCACGCTTCGAGATATCATATGATGGTTGCTACAACCATATCACGGTACTCACAGACAACAGCACATTTATACAAAACCGAGTTCAGTTTAACTACTCGTATTGGTTGCGACAACTGGCGGCTATGACAACCAACCAATTGTGAACATATTACTTTAGTACCAATAATTGGTGGTGGCAACAGATTAGATCTTTGTAGTAACCATACCCTGTTTAGTTAGCTGTTGAAACAAATTATTGGTTATATGCCAACATTTTGAAATCCCAAAAAAAAAATAAAACAAAAAAAAGGGTCGTGCAGTTTAAGGTTCTTGGGCTAGACGGTGAATGCTTCCGAACGATACTGCCATAGAAAGGCATGAACTATAAATAAAAACCTTAACTGTAATTTAGCGTCATTACTCAGACTTGAACAGAATTTTCGCCATCGATAGGTAGGGCTTATTCAAAACAGCAACCAAGTATTTTTGGTGGAGACCCATTTGTTCCGACTCATGGCCACCCAAAGCTTGACAATAAATATTGCTATACGAGGGCGACCGCAAAAGTAACTGGCCTAACATAAAAAGAACCGTTTTTTTGGAATTATAATTATTAATTTTTCAACATAATCTCTCGTATATCTTAATTAATTCTTTTCAGATTAGGGCTGCAAGGACGGTAAAATATTATATTTTATCAAAAAGTACCTTTAACCAACAATCTATAACAACAACCAACACATAAACAAATTTAGTTCGCAGCAAACCAAACCTTCAGAATTCGGAATTCTGTACGACAATCGGCAAAATATTTCGATTTTGGATCACAATTCTTAGCGAGTTCGTAACTAAAAACACATGAGAAGGTTGACACGAATTCTGAACCACTTCTCTGAGGGAATTCTGATGTTTTTGCCGACATTTCGAACCGATTTCTGACCGAATTCTGAACTATAGTCTTGGGAAATTCGAAAGGAAATTTCGATTTGTCGTATCGAATTCTGAACTAAATCTAAACGACTTCGGTCAGAATTCTGGCATTAAGTCTTATTAAATTCTGATGTTTTTATCGACATTTCGAACCGTATTCTAAGCTTATGTCATGGCAAATTCTGAATGTAAACAATCAAAAAGAAGAAAATATTTTTGTTCTACAAAAAAAAAAGTTGTAAAACATTTTCAAAAAGCGTTCCGAAAGACTTTTTGTTACAAGCAGGGGTGTCTGCAGTTTCGCAAGCAATAATTGTGCTGTAACTATGTTTAGTGGCTAAACACTTAAGGACAACTAGTTTTGCATTTAACGTGAACTGCCGGCAGTAGAGTTTCCCTCTGAACACAATAAAAATCCCTCGCACAGCTAAGCTAACCAAACGTTCAGAATTTGAATTTCAAATATATAAAAACCTCAGATAAACATTTAAAAATTCGTTCAGAATTAGCTCCGACATGTCTGAACACAAGAACACCAACTGTAAAATATGAACAAAAATTTTAAACGAATAGACTACCTCAGATAAATAGTTCAGAATTCGTTGCGAGTTCGATAAGAGAAGTCGGAACAAAAAATTAATAAAAATCCCACAGACAAGTCAAACAGAATTCGGTCCGAATTCATTCAGATATTTTTTAACATAATAAATAAGAAATCCTTAGACAAATCGAACAGAATTTGTAACGATTGCGGTAAGAATTCTCGATAGAGCTCAGATATTGTTCAGAATTGTCTGATATCAGATATTGTCGGCAAATTTGGTTTACTGGGAATATTCATCTTAGTCTGTTAGGATTACCGATAGTTCCTTTACTCAACCGAAAGTGTGGGTTCCCTCTACTGAAAATTCCTGCATACCCAATCAACATTCGGTTGTAAAGATGGAATACATGGATAGTACCAACATTCGGTTGTCAAACAATTCGGTTGTGGCAACAAATCTGTTCTCTGTGTGCAGCAACAACAGTAATATAAACCTATCATTACCGTTTGTTTTATTCTGCAACAAAAATAATGACTTACTGATTACAGATTTTTGGGTTCTGCAAAAAGAACAATTTTAGACAAGGAGTCAGGGACTATTTTGAGCTAGTAACATTTAACATCAGGCTATTGGGTATATTTTAGAAATTAGCTTGAAGTTGACTGCTCTTCGTTTTTTGCTGATTTTAAAGAAAAGTAATTTTTTTTTCCTTTTAAGTTTTTTTTAAATATTTGCAAGTACGAGGGCGACCGCAAAACAAACTGGCCTGGCACATTTTCTGTTTTACTAGCAACTTTTTTTTTGTTTTTTAAAAGCAATCTTTTATAAGCCATCTGTCAAAATTTCCGAAATATTTAATGATTATTTTCTTTGTTACAGGTGATTGAAGTAAACAAGTTTTATAATTCTTGAAAAATGGAAAATAAAGAGTTTCGTGCGGTAATTAAACACTTTTATATGAAAGGTTATACGCCACAATTAATCAAAGATGAATTGGATTCTGTTCATGGTGATAATGCACCATCATACTCCACCGTGAAATCCATCGTAATTGTCCATTAAATGCACAATAAAATGTTTTTTTTCCTTATTGCCGATTTTAATTTTTTTCAAGTTTTAAAAATTTAAAAAGGGCAATTTAATTTTTCGACTTTGACCAACTGTACGAGGGCGACCGCAAAAGTAACTGGCCTAACATAAAAAGAACCATTTTTTTGGAATTATTATTATTTATTTTTCAACATAATCTCCTTCCAACTCAATACATTTCATCAAACGTTTTTCAAGTTTTTTAATTCCATCCGAAAAATAAGATTTTTCAAGACCTTCAAAATATGCCTCAGTTTCAGCAATAACCTCGCTATTGGACGAACATTTTTTGCCACCGAGAATTTTTTTTAAATTTGGAATCAAGAAATAATCAGAAGGAGCTAAATCTGGACTATATGGTCGATGCGGAGCAATTTCAAATCGTAATTCGTTGAGTTAAAAATGCAGTGTGTGAAGGAGCATTATCTTGATGAAAAAAAACTTTTTTTCTTTAAATGCGGTCGTTTTATCTTGATTTCTTCACTCAACCGATCCAATAACGCCCAATAATATTCACTATTTATAGTTTTTCCTTTCTCATGATAATCAAAAAATATTATACCCCTTGCATCCCAAAATACTGTGGCCATTACTTTTCCTGCTGACTTAACAGTTTTCGCCTTCTTGGGACCACTTTTACCAGCTTCTATCCATTGTTTTGACTATTCTTGGCATTCTGGGATGTAGTGATAGATCCATGTTTCATCAACAGTTATGAATCGGCGCAATAACTCTATTGGATTACGCTGATAAATCGCTAAAAGCTCCTCGGAATTGGTCCAAAGGACGATTTTTGGGGGCAAAGTCAACAAACGCGGCACCCATCTTGCGGCTAGCTTTTTCATGAGGAGTTCATCATGTAAAATACTCCAAACTTGTTTTTCGTGTATTTTAACAATATCATAAAGTTCTCTGAGCTTTATTCGTCTATCTTTAGCCACTTTATTAAATATTTTTCTAATGTTTTCAATAGTAGTAGCAGTTTTCGGTCTTCCAGAGCGTTGTTCATCTTCCTTGCTTGAACGACCCATTTTAAATTGTTGAACCCAGGATTTCACGGTGGAGTATGATGGTGCATTATCACCATGAACAGAATCCAATTCATCTTTGATTAATTGTGGCGTATAGCCTTTTATATAAAAGTGTTTAATTACCGCACGAAACTCTTTATTTCCAGTTTTCAACAATTATAAAACTTGTTTACTTCAATCAACTGTAACAAAGAAAATATTCATTAAATATTTCGGAAATTTTGACAGATGGCTTATAAATGATTGCTTTTAAAAAAAAAAGTTGCTAGTAAAACAGAAAATGTGCCAGGCCAGTTAGTTTTGCGGTCGCCCTCGTATCTCATTGATTTTAGGAGCTATTGCACTATTTTTTTTCAAATATAAAGCATGGTTTCCTATCTTTAATATGGCGTTAAAAGTATTTAAATATACTTTGGATGTAGTAACTATTTTAAAAATATCGGGTTTGAAAAAAAATATGAGTTTGGACCAACATAACTTTTTTCTATAAAATATTACAATACCATTTTGGAAAGGCAAAAAGGTCCTCTATTTTTTGGGGGTAACGTTTGCCCGTTCGAAATTGCCCACTTGGAAGATAGCGTACAATTAGTGAAAAAGGGACCAAAACGTTCTTTACTTACTTTTTTTTAATAACTTTAGGTAAGCAGCTAGAAAGTTGATAAAATGTCCTTTCTCCTAATGCCAAATATTATCCCAATCGGAGTTCATTTGCTAGTGCTATGCCTCAAATACCCATAATAAATGTAGCAAATCGAATAATCGGATAAAGGATAACAACCCACAGGAAGTACTGCAATTTATTCACAAGTACAAATTGATATTTTATTGGTGTTCTAGACTACCTTAGTTGAGCATCGCATATGGTCGATAAATAAAACTATTGGAACCATTTAAAAATTCAAGTACATTTCCTTTCACAGCTTTTGGCAAATAATAGTTAAAACCAAAATTTCTCAATGCCGATTTGGAAAGTATTTCATTGTTGAGGACATTAAAGAATCGGCTGGGATATTAAAAGGGAGTTTTTCTTACCGAAATATTCTCTTGGTAGAAAATTATAAAACTAATTTACCTATAAATACTTAATTATTAAAACGTTGTTAACAGTTCATGATTTCATGGATCAAAATAATGCAAAGGGTAATAACCTAACATTACCAAGTAATGTTAAAAGTAATGATATGCCATTATTAAATTGTGGGACTGCTACAACATTACCAATTCACACTCTGGTCAAAGTGTTTGCAACATTAAGGAAAATAGAAAAAAAAAACGCACAGGACACTCTGGTATGCCAAACATTTACCATAACAGGGACAACAAAATTCAACTAAAGCGGACATTATCCTCTATTGTAGTCAAGGAATCCCACTGACTTCCGGAATAGATTTACTCTCCCTCTGGGCTGTTCTGTCGATAAACAACACCCTTTAATTATTGAATGCAAAAAAAGTATATATGGGCCATATTTTGCGTTCCCTGCCATCAACTTTTGATGTAACAATTTTAGCTTTTTTTTGGTTTTAATTAAACAATAGTGTTAGTGTTCGAGAAGCCTTTGCCCATGGCATATGTTGCACTGCATATTAAATTCCAATATATTTTTAGTTCGTTGCTTTCAATACAGCCACAACAACACCAACTATTCTGCATACATCCCAATATACGGTCATGAACTAGGATCCTTTAAATAAAAAAGTCACCTAGAAAATGTTCATAACTGCTGCCGGTATATTCACATATCGCACTTGCTCGGCAAAAGGGTTTTAACTCAATATTTTAAAAATGTCAGTAGAGACAAAAATCTGTTTGTTTTTTTGTAGATGACCAAATGGAGTTATCTGTGTATGATTTTAAAAGTGGGCCGGGTAGGACGTAAAATTTTAGACAAACCAACGGGAGTGTTAAATATTGATATTTATTTTCTAAACGGAAGTTTGGTTTTTGCGAAAATAATTTTGTACGGTCATGAACTAGGATCCTTTAAATAACTAGGATCGGTCATGAACTAGGATCCTTTAAATAAAAAAGTCACCTAGAAAAAGGTTCATAACTGCTGCCGGTAAATTTACATATCGCACTTGCTCGGCAAAAGGACTTTAACTCAATATTTTAAAAATGTGAGTAGAGACAAAAATCTGTTTGTTTTTTGTAGATGAACAAATGGAGTTATCTGTGTATGATTTTGACAGGGGGCCGGGAAGGGCGTTAAATTTTAGACAAACCAACGGGAGTGTTAAATATTGATATTTATTTTCTAAACGGAAGTTTGGTTTTTGCGAAAATAATTTTGTACGGTCATGAACTAGGTTCATTTAAATAACTAGGATCGGTCATGAACTAGGATCCTTTAAATAAAAAGTCACCTAGAAAAAGGTTCATAACTGCTGCCGGTAAATTTACATAACGCACTTGCTCAACAAAAGGGTTTTAACTCAATATTTTAAAAATGTCAGTAGAGACAAAAACCTGTTTGTTTTTTGTAGATGAACAAATGGAGTTATCTGTGTATGATTTTGACAGTGGGCCGGGAAGGACGTTAAATTTTAGACAAACCAACGGGAGTGTTAAATATTGATATTTATTTTCTAAACGGAAGTTTGGTTTTTGCGAAAGTAATTTTGTTGTGTTCTGTGCTCTTAGTCCATTTGGATTAGCAACGAATAGAAAGGTGTGTACGAATCTGTTAAAAAAACCCTAATGAAAAAACACCATGTAGATGGATCACCCTATACATATATGTCATGGACATATACATTCATATATGTATAGGGTGGTCCATTTAGAGGTATTTTTTCATTAGGGTTTTTTCACAGATTATGCGTGAGTTGTAATAAACTTTATTTTTTATTTGTTTTCAGTACTGTTTGCCATTTCATCATGGCAAGACTTACACCGCAACAACGTCTCCTAATTGTAAAACTGTATAATGCAGTCTGAACTAATTCTAATTCGTATGCAATTCCGAACTAATTCTAAATGGATTCGGTCTGAATTCTGGCATTAAGTCTTATTAAGTTCTGATGTTTTTACCGACATTTCGAACCGAATTCTAAGCTTATGTCATGGCAAATTCTGAATGTAAATGAGCGATCGGTAAGAAACTGGCTTTGGCCAAAATTTTGTTCAGTGATGAGGCCCATTTCTGGCTCAACAGCTATGCCAATAAACAAAATTGCCACATTTAGGCTGAAGAGTGACCAGAAGAGGTCCAAGAGGTGTCATTATACCCAGAAAAAACCACGGTTTGCTGCAGTTTATGGCCTAGTAGAATCATCGGTCCATATATGTCCAAAAAAAGATGATGGCCGTAACGTAAACGTGAATGATGCCCGCTCTCGCGCCATGATATCGGACTTTTTGCTACCTCAAATTGAAGCCCGTAATCTTGACGAAATTTGATTTCAACATGACAGTGCCACTTGCCATACAGCTGCTCAAACAATGTGTATATTGAGCGGTAATTTTGAAGACTAACTAATTTCTGGTTTCTGACCGGCCGCCTAGATCGTGTGATATCACCCCTTTAGTCTTTTTTTTTTTTTCTTTGGGGCTACGATTCAGGTTTTGAAAGCCAACATTGCGCGTGTCATTAATGCCATACCGGTCGAAATGCTCGAATGATTTATTCAAAATTGGACCCTCAGCGTGGACACCCTGGGGCGTTGTTATGGCCATACTTTGACGGAAATTATATTAAAAAAATAAATGGCATAACATTTCCATTCGAACAAGAATAATAATGATTCCACACTTAATTTGAATTTGTGTACTTTTTTATTTTGAAAAAATACCTCTAGATTGATCAACCGATATTATATAAAACGTATATGTGACGCGCAAAATAGAAAGGGACCTAAGGTTAAAAACCAGTTTTGTTCAGGAGAGCCATTTTAAAGATTAGGTCCATTTTTATTTGCACTTAGAATCGTCGACTTAACTTTCATAAAACGCGCATATCTCTGGGAGAGAACACTTTTGGGGCATGGAATCGTTGTCATTCGATGCTCAGATCTTGTCCACATCAAAAAAAAACTGAAAAGTTGATAAAAAGTTTTGTTCAGGAGAGCCATTTTAAAGATTAGGTCCCTTTCTATTTGCGCTTAGAATCGTCGACTTCACTTTCATTAAACGCGCATATCTATGGGAGGGAACACTTTTGGGACATGGATCGGTCTCATTCGATGCTCATGTTGTCCACATCAAAAATAGAAAAAAAAAAAAATGAAAATTGATTATTTTTTGCCCTTAGGTCCCTTTCTCTATGCGCTGTCACATACGAGGGCGGTTCGGAAAGTACTTAGCGTATCAATGAAAGAGAATAGTTAGTTTTTCAAAAATATTTTTATTTTTCAATATAATCTCCTGAAACTTCAATACCAGCCGATTGAATTGTTTTTGCCTTCTTTGGGGCACTTCCTCCAGCTTCAGTCCATTGTTTGGATTGTTCTTTTGTCTCTGGAGTATAGTGGTGGATCCATGTCTCATCAACAGTTATGAAACGACGCTTAAAATCCATTTTATTTCGCTGAAAACGATCCAAACAAGCTTGAGAAATGTTCATTCTTATGCGTTTTTGGTCGACTGTTAACAAGTGCGGCACCCATCTTGCAGAAAGCTTTTTCATCTGTAGTTCTTCATGCAAAATTAAATGGACTCGATCATTTGAGATGCCCATGATATTAGCTATTTCACGCACTTTTATTCGTCGATCATTTAATACCATATCATGCACTTTGGCTACAATTTCTGGTGTTGTTGCTGTTTTTGCACATCCACTACGTGGTTCATCTTCAATGCTTGTGCGACCACGTTTAAATTCAGCAACCCAATTTTTTACTGTTGCATATGAAGGAGCTCTTTCACCTAACACATTCACCATATCATTATGAATTTCTTGTCCCGATAAACCTTTTTTATGTAAATATTTAATGACACCACGCATTTATAATTTTTCCATTGTAAAAAAATCGCGGATGCGTCTTTTGTTTCTATATGAAGGAGTTGCCAGAAACAAAATTTAACATGTGTTCATAGCAGAGATGGAAGTTTCCAAAACACTTAACTTTTTTCTGTTTATACCGCGCTTTTTGTGCTAGGCTAAGAAGTTTCCGAACAGCCCTCGTATGTAGTTAAATGTAATTTTCAAAGGTTTAGGCGTTTTCATAACAAAGGTGATTTTGCTTGTGTAGCAGTCACTTATATTTATTTAAGCTCTCGAAAATCAGAACTTTTACCTTAATAATTTAAATTGCGATCGTCTTTTTCAAAATGTAAGGACCTTAAGATTAAAACACGCAGCACTGTTGAACGAGATTAAAAAAGTGTCGGTGCAGAAGGGATACCTGAGTTTCTCCCACAGGTATTACTTGTGTACTCAGGACTGTTTTTTTTTCTGCAACCCAAGCTTTTTTTCTCTAAGCTGACATGAAACAGCAGATTTTGAAAACGAAACTGTATTAGTTTTTCCCGGCTGAGTGGGGAGAAATAAGACGAATTTTATTTATAGTTTCAGTTGTTGGAGCACAAACCTTTCTGGTAAATCCATATTAGTGAATTTTGCTTCAATTAAGACATTTTACTATTGACCGCCCGTTTTAACCACAAAAGCCGCATTTTTGGGTGCCTAAGGCCCATGGGGCAGCATAATTCCATATTTCGATTCGTTGCAAATTTTTCTCTAATTTGAGTACCCAAATAAAAACATATAATGGGAGCCCAAATGGATCTGGGTCCAAATTCTAATCTCAGGTATATCAGAATACAAAATCTATATTTATTTGAATTACTGTACATATTGTCGCTCTCAAATGGGACTGGGTCCAAGTTCTAATCTCAGTTATATCAGAATACAAAATCTATATTGGTTTGAATTACTGTACATATTGTCGCTCTCAAGCTACTTTGATCCAATCAACAACAGCATTTCTGCAAAACTATTGGTTGCCACACTTGCCAGTTGTAGCAAGTAAATACCTGTTCCGCGTTTAATTGTTATAACCGATCATTTAGTTGTGTTTACATTACGATGATCATATTTACCGAATATCCATTACGATTATGAACATTTGGTGTTCATAATCGTAATGCAACAGAAATTGAATTTGTCGCGCAAAAGAGCCATTGTTTCGTTAGCTGTGTGGCAAGTGGCACCTTCCAGTTGAAACCACATATCGTACACATCCATATCTTCCACTTCGGGCCATTAAAAGTTCGTTATCATCTCACAATAGCGAACACCATTCACAGTAACTGCCTGACCGGGCTCATCTTGGAAAAAATACGGCCCGATGATGCCGCCAGCCCAGAAACCGCAACAAGCAATTCTGCTTATTGACGAATTCACTGAGGTAAAAATGTGCCTCATCGCTGAAGATGATTTTCTTCGAAAATTGTCCGCTGTTGCCAGAAGCAAAAATAACTTTAAGGCGTTGCTCGCTTGTGTATCTTTCCATCGTTCGAATTGAGTTAGTCTGATGTTGAGAAATATTAAATGAAATGCAAAAAAAACTTCACGTTTAGGTGTGATTCACATTCAACATCGGCCCTTAAAATTTAACCACCCTTTACAATTCCAAGCTTATTATTCCAAATGTGATTTAAGTCCCTAATATAATAATTCCAAATGTGCTTTGAGTCCAAAATTTTTTCCTCAGGCCCTAGCTAAGATTTTGAACCTGTAATCCCAAGCTTATCATCCCAAGTCATGATCGTCAACAATTTTGAGTGTTTCAGCTTATTCCCTTTGACTACTGTAAAGCTTTAACCGAAACATGGATGGCAGTACGAAGGGACATGTATCGATCGTTTTAGAATTTTAGGACCTTCCCATATATATGTACTTTAGTGGGTCTCCGGTCAACGTTTCGAGATGATCCAAACGAAATAATAAATGTTGTATATTGTAGGCCGCAGTGGTGTTTTTACGACTACCATATACTCGTATATGAAGCCAGGTTCAAATCAGGTAAGAACATTTCTAAATATGCGACAAGCCACTATGGATATTATGCAGAAAGCATTTGCTTGTTGCTTCACTTCCGTTTTGGCGATTTGACATGGCCAGCAAGATGGCCTGATGTTACCATCCCAGACTTTGATCTTTGGAGCTACTTGAAGTATCGGACTAATGCAAACAAGCTTTAGACAATCCTTAAACCTTTAGGGGAATATTTGGCAGGAATGCGTACGGTTAACACCGGATTTCTTGCGAAAGTCATGGAAAATGCGATATTCCAGCACAAATGTTTATCAAGCCACTTGACGGAATTCATTTTTTTTTTCACTTAGCAAAAAAGAAGTTAAATGTTATAAAAAATCATTTCCATCCCTCAAAATCTTTTTTTATTTAGCAAAAAAGTTATTTAAAAACAAAATTATGCGCCACCCTGTACTACTGTGTTGTTGAACACGATATCGAGTCTGGTTCGGATGTTAGAAGTAAGAAGGCATGGAGTCATACATAAGTCAAAAAGTCCTAAGGAATTCAACTTGCTGAAATATCGTAAGGATTAAACCAACTGCTTTTCTGTGGGCACTTTTAAGGTCATGGTCACACTCTTATTCCGAAACCTCATACCGGTTGTCCTTTCCTTTTAGCCGCCCCACAACTGATTATTCACCATTGCACCATAGTTTCATCATTTTATGCTGATATTTGCTGCTGTAGCTGCAGAAATAAGTCCACATGGAGGTCATCTTGATGTAAAAATATTGTTAATTCAATCACGAACCTCAACAATGGGAAGGAAAGTAGCTTATGTCAGTTTTTAGTTGGGTCGCAAGCAGATGAAGGAAACAGAAAGGCCCAGTTGTACAATAATTTTTAAAAAATGTACACGAAATGTTCACAGAGAAAAGAGGATCACCCAATGAGTTGCATTAAAAAGATTTGTGAGGGCATTGTGAGGAAGGTTTAATTTTTTTAAAAGCTTGTTAATGTAATGAGAAGATTTTTTTTCAGAAGGCCCTTATTAGTGACGGCCTTCTAAACGACTACCATGGCGTTATTGTCGTACATACTGATTTGCCCAGCTTGACCCATTGTTAAAGCTAACTATTGTTCTCCGACAGTGAATCAAGCAAATGAAGTTGGAATTGTTGTTCTAATGCCAGGCGGTCGGGCCTGTCGGTCGAATTGCCAATTTACATAACCAACAACCGTCAAACAAAAACTAACTACAGCACTACAAGCCATGAGTGTGTGTACTACGAGTATGAGTAAGCGTTTTGCGTTAAATTATAGTTGACGATTTGGAGGTTTTGGTTCTGGTTTTCGAGCACCAACCGACCGAGCACTTGGTTTGCCATATACTCCCGCCTGACGGATAGAATATCGTGATTGCTGTTGTCATATATTGTCATGTACGCCTCGCCAGCAGCACGTGCGTGTGCAATTGTAAATGTTGCTGCTACAGACGATGATGTTGATGTATGGTTGGTGTTGGCCGATGACGTCGTTGCTCTCGTCGAGGGTTTCTCATATCACTTTTGGTTATCTGTTGTTGCTTGTTTTGTTTGTTTGTATTGTCGGGTAATTGCAATATCGTATATGAGTGTGTGTGTGTGTACATTTTGTATTTTCAAGTTAATTTGTTGTTGATTCATGCCAAAATTGCTGTTGTTGTTGATGTTGCTGTTGATTTTATTATCCATTTTGTGTTGCTAATAAAGTTGTATTCATTTGAATTTTGTTCTTCTTTACTTCTTGTCTGAGTAATAAACAAAAACGATTGTACGAGTATTTCGGACTAATCCGGCCAGGGCGATTTCCACTATAAACACTAGACACTGGAAAGGTTATTTTGCGAAGCGCCCACAGCACAGTCCGTTTCTGTAAATACCTTCTCCTAAGGCTGTTTTGAATTGGCGAGCTACGTTATGGTGTGAGGGCAATTTTCTTAACATTGAATGTTGGAAACGACTCTACTCTACGTCTGAAAACCTTTTCAGACTAAAAAAAACTTGTAGTGTAGGTGAAGGTTTTCCGCGTTAAAAAATGGATGGATTTGTATCTGAAAAACGATCTGGAAAACTTCTTCATTAGTCAGGGTAGTTCCTAACAGAGGCAAACCTTGTTATGGAATCTAGCGGATATAAACCCAAAGTCCACTCCTTGGAATAGCCTCTTGATACTCCTGCGAAGTGTAGATGAAGGCAGAGCTATTTTAAGCCGGCAGAAGTCTTTATTATTCCTATTTGTTTAAAAGATCTTAGCGAAATTTGTTGCAAGTAGTTTCTAATTGTTTTCTTCGGGCCAATTAAGGCCAACAAAAATTAGTAGCTTTCAAGGTCGTTTTCCATAAACAAGTTGGGCAAATATTTGCCAGCTCCAATTTGTTTTTATTTTAAGAAAACGAACATGAAAACTATTAGCTTTGTTAGTCTGACAAAGTCCTTGCCGTTAGGTCTGAAAAGATAGATTTCAATATAGCCCTCATGCACATGTGTCTGCCATGGTTTCCCTGGAGGAGGCAGCAAAACTTATTACAATTATGAAACAGAAAAATAAACCCTAAACTAAAACGATTTCGAAAAGAGCAAAATATGAGCTTTAATATTCGATGACCTACAATAGATGGCGATTTACCTTAAGATTCGCCAATTTAAACAAAACTCAAATTTTTAAAAATCAGGGGAAAAAATGCCTGCAGTTATTCTACTGATCTGAGATTATTTTCATGAAACTATCAAATTTCATAGAATAATTGTTTTCCAAATTTGCAATTAACTGATTGGGCTCTTTTTTCTGAACAAAATACCCAAATTCCCAACGGTGGAACATACAGTGGTGGTCATATAATTAGGGACACCCTATTTTATTTTGAAGTATTGAAGTTTTTGTTTAAATAAAATAATAAATATATTTTTTTATTACGTAAAGGTGTTTGATACATTTCAGAACATGTATATATTGAAAAAATATAGGAAAATAATATATTTATATTAACTTAAAAAAGAAAATGAAAAAAAGAAACGATTTTGGCTTAGACAGCTAATTAAGGACACTTCAAGTTTTTTTTTTTACATATTTAATAAATAATAATATATTGTAACTTAAATTGAGTTTTAACGTTGATTTAAATCTAATATTTAGTCGGGTAACACTTTGATGCAAGCAATGCGTTGCATCTCCGAGGAAGACTCTCAACTAGATGTTGACATCGTTCAATGGAGATATTCTGTCATATTTCTTCAACATTATGGAACAATTCCTCAGCATTTTTGTTGTTTTTTTCCCCAAAGCCCTCTCAACATCTGCCCAAAGATTTTCAATAGGGTTTAAATCAGGGCTCTGGGCAGGCCATTCCACAACGTTTACGTTTTCAGTAGAAAACCATGCTTTAACGCTCCTAGCTGTATGTTTTGGGTCGTTATGTTGCATAAAAACAAATGGAACAGGCATGTGTTCGTCTGCAAATGGTTTCATTGCATTCTCCATAATGTCTTTATACACATGTTGATCCATTCTCAGGGTTATCCTACGAATAGGACCAACACCAAACCACGAAAATGCTGCCCATACCATAATATTTCCTCCTCCATGCTTTACGGTATTTAGAGTATACCGATGGTCAAGTTCTTTGTTTGGAGGACGTTGTACATATCTTTTCCCATCTGACCCGAACAAATTGAATTTGGATTCATCACTCCAGAGTATGTGTTTCCAAAACTCCAAGGGTTTTTCGATATGCTTCTTTGCAAACTTAATTCTTGTTTTTAAATTTTTTTTCGAAACATGTGTTTTTTTCTTGCTATACATCCACGGAGCCCACATTCAAGTAATCGACGCCTTATGGTTCTCGTTGATATTTCACCGCTAATTTGTGCCGTTATTTCGCTGTGAATCTGTTTAGAGCTTAGAAAAGGATGAGCCTTGCTCGTTCTGCAAATTATACGATCATCAGCTTTTGTAGTTTTCCTTGGTCGTGACATTCGGTTTTTGTTCTCGACGCTTCCATTGTTTCTATAATGTACAATAGCATTGTGAACCATTGATTTCGAACACAGAAGCTCCGTCGCAATATCCCGAATCGACTTTCTTTCCTTTATGTACTTGCAAATTATAATCTTGCACAATTCCGAAGTACAGCTCTTTATCCGAACCATGTCTAAAATGAATGTTACTTAAATTTTCATATTTAAGTCATTTTTCAATAATCTAATACACTTTCTGCGTTTTTTTTATTATTTGTTGACTCTAAAATAAATAAAATATTATATGTCCCTAATAACGTGACCAAGTGAAATCACCTACAAATTGCGACTGTTTCAATAAACACAGATTTTGTAGTAAAAGCGACGCTGCAGAGTGATGCTTCTTAATGTCAAATAGTTGAGTACAGTTATAATTTACCGTTACAATACACTGTCGGTTCGAAAAGTAACATCAGAGTAAAAAAAATATATTGAAATTTAAGTATTTATTTTTTTCAAAGTGTCCTTAATTATGTGGCCACCACTGTATGTTCAATGATTGGAGATTTTTCGACTAAAATGGTTATCATGCCTTTATTAAGCGCACAAAATCAGTACAAATTCTTCTTATTTTGTACTTATTTTTCTAAAATAAAAACAAAACATCTTGTATTGGAATTAAAATTATTGGAAATAAATGCATTTTTTGTGGAAATTTTCCAATTTTGGAAAACACCTACTGGAGAGGTCCGTTAACAAAACTAATTCAAGAACGTCCGTGACACCTCTAAATTAAGTCTTCTTTACAAAACATGAACAAAGTTTGGGCCTAAAGGAAAAGAAATAAATTTTGTAAGCGAAATAAATTTATAGTTTTTTTTTGAAAACAAAAACATTTGTGAGCTTTTTGCACATATTTCTTTTTGAGGAGTGTAACTTCTAATTAAGGTAACAAGTTTTGACATCTCTTCAAAGTAGAATTCAAAAAAACTGCTAGAAATCTGACGATTTAACAAAACTAATTGAAGAGCGGCCGTGACGCCTCTAAATTAAGTCTTCTTTACAAAACATGAAAAAAGTTTGGGCCTAAAGGAAAAGAAATAGATTTTGTAAGCGAAATAAATTTATAGTTTTTTTTTGAAAAAAAAAACATTTGTGAACTTTTTGCACATATTTGTTTTTTGAGGAGTGTAACTTCTAATTTAGGTAACAAGCTTTGACATCTCTTCAAAGTAGAATTCAAAATAATTGCAAGAAATCTGACGATTTAAAAAATTTAAAAAGCGCACAAATACAGGATGGAGCGCGATAATTTGCTTATTTCGTAATGAAAGAACCCTAAAAAAAATTTATTTTTAATTATATTGAACAGTAAGGGAATGTTTTAAATCACATGGCTTTTATTAGTGTATATGGCAAATGTCGACCTTCGCTATCCACACACTGCTGCATATGTACGTTTTCTGAAGTTTTCAAGAACTCTAACAAGCATATCGAATCGTAAACGAAAAGCACGCTGCACTGCAATGATCGAGTGCTCATTTGAAAAATACATTTCAACCTCTCTTCACGTGTCCAATGCATGACGAAATCTAAAAGGCTGACGAATCTCCCGCCAGCCTCTATAAGCCACGCCTGCTCTCCACTCTCTTCGACCAACAGTGCCGCCCCAGCCTGCAGTGTAAAAAAGCAAATAGCCGCGCTCCATCCTGAATTTGGACCACAATGTCACAAAAGTGAATCAAAATAATAATTTGTATTTATTGTTTAGCTCGTTTGTTTTATATCGGTCTGTTGCTTTTACACATTGAACCGGAATTAAGCCGGCTATTTAAATATAGAAGCAAGAGGTCTTGGTACGGTTTAATCCCTGTTCAATTTGTATTTATTGTGAATTGCTGGGCAGTTATTTTTAATTTGAAAATCTTCAAATAATTAAAACAAATGTTTAATAATGAGATCTTAGCTTACTAGATGTCCCCAACATTCAATTAAGAGCCAAAGGGGAAACTTCTCTCAGTAAGCTTTGCACAACATAATTTTAATAAGTACTAACCTGGTGCTACCGTTTAAAGCCTGGTCCAAGCGATTAATTTAATGTATACAGACGCTTTTAGAAGGCTAAGATTTTAAACTCTTACTCGTAGAGTTTTTCTCATTTACACGGTAAAAGCCTCAAGCTGAATTCGTTTAACTGTTTTTACCCACATTCGAACCTGGCATTACTTGTATGATAGTCGTGCGCACTAACCACTACACCACAATTGGCCAGCTGATATTGAGATCGTAAGGTTAAAAAAGTTTGGATAACAGCTTTATCTAAACAAGACGGGTTGGCCTAGAGTATATTTGTAAAGCTTGCAGTTCAAAAAGGAAAATACGATTGTCTAACAAAAATATTTAAGAATTTTGGCTGAACACCAGTTTAATTTCTCATCAATGTTATAGATTGGAAAAAGTAGTTTAGAATGGTACGTACGAATCTGGGATTTATGTACTTAGTGCTCTCAACATTGCAGTAAACTACATATAGGGCTCTTCTCTCTTAGGAGATTGGGGGGGGGGACTTTCTTCAAAAACGAAACCGTAAAATTTTCCAAAAAAAAATCCAATCCCCACAGGTTACGAATGGCAAAATTCAAAATGCAGCCTTAAAAAACCGTAAAATTTTCCAAAAAAAACCAAGCCCCACAGGTTACGAATGCCAAAATTTAAAATGCAGCCTGTATTTTCTCAAACACAGCGTAAAAGGTTTTTCAAAACAGATTGATTTGTACTTGTGGCTACGTTTGGAATTCCTCAATATTTAATAACTTTACTTACTCTACGCAAATTGTCGGCTATACCATTTGATTTTCCACACTAGGGAAATTGGATTCCAAACATAATTTTTTCTCCTCTGTCTTTTCGTGTTAAATATTTGTTAAAACTGTTGGTGGGATTGCATTTTTCATATTTTCTTAACTTTGTTTTTAAGCGTTGAAAGAAAAATCTACTTTGAAAAAATCGGTCTTTCTTTACCCTTTTTTGCCAAACGCCTGCAAGCACTTCTCCTCCCTCCAGTTTGATGCGAGGCGAAGCTATAAAGCCAAGCTAGCTAACAACTCACAATAGCTAAGTCTACGATTTATTGTTATTGTTATGTTGGCAACAGCAACTACAACAAGAATTTATTTTCAGCAGCAGAAGAAGAAAAATATGAAAACAAGTAAACAAAAGGAAAACAGTTGTATTAACATTAACTTCTTAACAAACAACTCGGCTTGCTATGCTGTACTTTTGATATCAACTTCAATTGTTCTCATTCACCTTAACTTAGCTTGACTTTAATGACAACCCAGTAAACATTGTGAAGGTAGGTTGCTAAGAGAATGTCTTATTGGGCGATGCTCTGAAGACGCAGGTTTGAAAATCCTACTAAATTTAACTAAAACGTATCTTTTCGACAATACGAGTATAAGAAAGAGGTGTGGTAAAAACTTCGAGTCCGATTTGGGGCTACATCGCTCCATCAGACTTTAAAAACATTTGTGCAATATCTTCCAACGTAGTTCAAGTACAAGAAATTTCAGTTCGCTGTGGTTTGCTTGCGAACGACTTTAGATGGGCAAAGACTTTTTTCCGAATAGTGCAAAAATGTGGCCAATATAAAGTGCCTACCTCCATCTGTGAGACTGGTGGCCACGAGTTTTGTCATTTAGCATGTTCTAAACAGTCGTATTAACTAGTCCTCCTCAGCACTGGAATGGATAACAGCTCATGGTGCACAATGCTTCGTCTTTTCTTGTTCGTTTTTCGAATTTCTCCGAAGACTTCAGGCAAACAAATTGTGGTGTACCACTCAGAATTGACCGTCCTACGTTGTTCAAGCGGAACAGTTGCCACATGACCATTTTTGCGAAGAAACAGGCGACCATTTGCTTCGAAGTGCTTCTTCCACGAACAACTTTCGTTGGATTCGGCTCGTCTTCGAAGACCCACAAAGTTGATTGCTGTTTTGTTTCGGTCTCATACGCATAGATACATGATTCGTCACCTGTGGCAATTTTATAAACGCATTTTGAAGCACCGCGATCATATTTTTTCAAAATTTCTTTGCACCAATCGAAGTGCTTCTTCCACGAACAACTTCCGTTGGATTTGGCTCGTCTTCGAAGACTCACAAGGTCGCATAGATCCATGATTCGTCACCTGTGACAATTCTATAAACGACTTTTGAAGCACCGTGATCGTATTTTTTCAAAATTTCTTTGCACCAATCGAAGTGCTTCTTCCACGAACAACTTTCGTTAGATTTAGCTTGTCTTCGAAGACTCACAAGGTCGGTTGCTGTTTTGTTTCGGGCTCATACGCATAGATCCATGATTCGTCACCTGTGGCGATTTTTTAAACGTCTTTTGAAGCACCGCGATCGCATTTTTTCAAAATTTCTTTGCACCAATCGACACAAGCCTTTTTTGGGCGATTGTCAAATTAAGCGGGATCCAACGAGAACAAACCGTTTTTACGGCCAGGTGTTCAAGCAATATCTAAGGTATGCTGGCAAAAAAAATGACCAAGGATGCCTCTATCTCACGATATGTTACATGACAATCTTGCATTACCAGCTCACGCACGGCATCAAAGTTCTCTGGCACAACGGCCGTTTTTGGACGACCTTCGTCTTTGAGCGAGCGTCGGCCACGATTGAATTCATTAAACCTGATTTTAACTGTTCTATAGGATGGTGCATCATCGCCATACAAAGATTTAAGTTCATCGATGCACTTTTGTCATGACAATCCACGTCGAAAGTTGTGAAAAATGATCGCACGAAAATTTTTACGAGTTGATTCCATTTTTTGCCAAATTGATTTATTCAAGTCACTGTAAACAACACAAATGATGGTTGTACATCAAAACGTTCTGAGTACGTTTATGCTAAAAAATGTCAATCTTTCTAATGGAAATGTCAGATGGCGCCAGGCAACACTTAGTGTTGCCTAGGCCAGAAATATACAAAAATTTCTAGTTTATGTAGTGATAGTGTTACTATGGTGTAAATTTTGGAGTGGCGGCCCCACTGGGCCATATTTTGTTTTAGAAAATCTACTAAAGGGTCAATTTTAGTAAAACACCGGCTCTAACGATCTAGCAATACGAAACATTGATACAGCAAAAAATCATATGTGACCCGGCCTGTGAAAAGGTGGCAGCGTTCAATTCTGTTTTTTAATTTTTCAATATCATTTATTATCTTGATTCTGGATTTTCAACAAAATTCTGCTTTTCTTTCATCTTTCTCTACATTTTTATTATACTTCTAAGCACATTAGGACTTTCTAGTTTTCATCACGTGAAAGAACACCAGTTAAATTTTTCATCAATGTTATAGATTGGAAAAAGTAGTTTAGAATGGTATGTACGAATCTGGGTTTTATGTACATAATACTCCCAACATTGCAGTAAACTACATATAGGGCTCTTCTCTTCTACGAGACTGGGGGGACTTTCTTCAAAAACGAAACCGTAAAATTTTCCAAAAAAAATCCAATCCCCACAGGTTACGAATGGCAAAATTCAAAATGCACACTAAAAAAAAGGAAAATTTTCAAAAAAAAACCAATCCCCACAGGTTACAAATGCCAAAATTCACAATGCAGCATCTCAAAAACTATCGAAACCAAAAAGAAAAAATGTAAAATTTTTCTTTGAGTCATAAGCCACCTTTTCATAGCCCGTGTCACATATAGAAACTTCGAGGCTCAATTCAGATATTCAAACTACTCTTACCAGAAAATGTCACGTCAGCAAATTGTATTGAAATAATTATTTGCTTGCACACAACCCTTATACAAACTCAGTAACTGTAATTTATTACCGTTTGCTTTACTTAGTAATGATTCCTCATTACCTTATGCATTATTATGAAACCAAAGATAAAATACGGTATGACGAATACACAAAGTTGTCTAAAAATGCCTTACATCCTCCAGTGATCAGTTCTTTCTCTCTCTCTCTAGCACATGCTGCTCTTGCACTCAGGCTACAACCTAGATTTAAATGTATTCTTTCGAGGTCCTGATTTTCCTTCAACACCCCTTTCAAGCAATACTATCTGTGTTTTAAATATCTATACCATCGATTCGAAAATAACTTGCCATCAGTATTACTGTGAAGTTCGGTCATTGGATCTTTGTCATAAATCGTTTGCTGGGTTATCTTTATCGTCTACAAAGCGATACACTTCATTGTTGCTACGTACGTACTGGCAAACACCAGGCATCGTCGACATCAACATCATCATCATCTGCCTCATAATAATCAGAAAAACCAATTACAATTAAATCGGCGCTTGGTTAGTCAAGTGCGGCAGAAACATGAAAGAAGAAATGTGGCTGTTGGTGTTGCTGCTTGCTTTCATTGCCCGGTTGTAATTCTTTATTAAGACCATAATTCAGTGCTGAAGTCTGGATAGTTCTGAACACACATACTCGTAACTCGGTATGAATCAGTGTATCGAAGATAAATATACACACTCACAAGCGTAGCAGCAGCTATTGGGCTTGAGGAAAGAAGGCCTTTTAATAGGCAATTCGCTGTTGAAGAGGTACATAATACTCTTTTTTAGTTCACATGGCCCTATATTGAACTAATCTGTGAATCACAGCTCACACCTTGGCTCATCCAATTTCTTATTTATAACAGACCTTTTTTTGCAGTTGTCCTTTGCCTCTATATCTCGGTATGCATTTCAAATTTCGTACTGTAGAGCAGAGCGTTTACTTTTTGGAATATACGAGTAACAGACCTTTTTTTGCAGTTGTCATTTGCCTCTATATCTCGCAATGCATTTCAAATTTCGTACTGTAGAGCAGAGCGTTTATTTTTTTTGCAATTTGTTTTTTTTTTTTATCAAGATATTTTCGTTTCAGTTGCTGCAACCCTATGTCGACGTTCGTCTGTCTGCCCCACTAGCTTTCACATACACTTTACCTTAAGAAATTCGTAGAGGTTCGTGCGACATTTGTGTCATCGTGTAAATTTTATTTAAGACTCCCATGGTTGGGAAAATATTTTGAAATATCTCAACGTTTCAAACAATGAAAAATAAGTTTCTCGCGCTTTCTACATTGTTTTTGTTGATTCCAGTTCTCTAATATTGTGAGACACTAAAATTTGTGATTCACAAATGGAAATTTCTATTTAACAAAAAAATTAAATTAAAAGCTGAAGAAAAAAAGCACAAAAAAGGCGAAAATAATTGAATATAAAGTATTGTCAACTGAATATTTAATTTTATCCTATTGATCGGTACTATATTTTGTCCCGAAGACAAAAAGATAACGGGGTATATATAGGGTGATTCATCTAGTGGTATATTTATAGAACAAAAAAAAACATAAAAATTCAAATCGAATTTGGAATCTTTATTGCTAATTTGAAAGGACATTTTATGGCCTTTATTTTTTGAATGTTTCGGATGTTTTTTTTAGACGTGTGGCTATTATTCTGGCCACAGTTTTTTCGGAGTTGGTCTTTTTAACTTAATTTAGGCTCAGTTTGGTTTGCCATTTCATAATGAATAGACTTACTCCAAAACAAAGTTTGCAAACCGTAGATATTAATAAGCAAAATAAGGGTTCGATTCCAATCGCCCAGCAGAGTCGGTAATTCGAGCAACCATGGATCGGTTTCGCACCAAGTTTACTTTAGTGGTTAATGCGCATGCTCAGAGACGCCGTACAGTGCGCACCGAAGGCGCTACTGCTGCTGTGGAGCAGACTATCGAAGAAGACCCGAATGGGTCCAACAATTGGAGCTGTGCCTATCCACTTTATGAAAGATTTTGCGGAAGGATCTTGCGTTGCGGGGTGACAAAATCAAACTCGCGCAATAATTGAAGCCCAATGACTATCAAGAGCATTGCACGTTCGGTAAATGGGCCCAAAACATGATGGCCACCGTTCCAGATTTTTAAAAGAAAATTTTGTTCAGAAAATTTTGTATAGTGTTAAAGCAGAATTTTGATGGAATGGGTAACCCAAATTGTCATAACCCAAAAATGTTGTTGAAGTAATGAAAATCCACAAGCCATTGTTGAGACATCGTTACATCCTCAAAAAGTCACTGTTTACTGTGTTCTATGGGCAGAGGGAATCATTGGTCCATAGGTCTTTTAAAGTGAAGCAGGCCATAATGTTACAGTCAATGGGGCACGCCATAGAGCCATGGTTTATTAGAGGATGTTGCTGTGAACGTTCTTTGGTTCCAACAAGACGGCGCTACACTGAAAGAAAAAGCTTCGTAGCATGAACGATTTTTTACGTTGCATCAACGAAATTTGACATTAAAAGTCAACCAACGTCGGGCTTCGTTGATGCAACGAAAATAGTTTCGTTAAAGTGAAAAGTTTCGTTCATACAACGTAAAATTAAATGTCGTTGATACAACAATATAGTTTCATTGACACAACAACTTTGTTTCGTTGATACAACAACCTTGGTTCGTTGATACAACAATCTTTTTTCCTTGATACAACAACCTTGTTGTTAAAACAACAATCTTGTTTCGTTGTTACAACAATCTTGTTTCGTTTATACACCAACCTTTTTTCGTTTATACAACAATATTGGTTCGTTGATACAACAATCTTGGTTCGTGGATGCAACAACCTAGTTTTTGATACAACAATCTTGTTTCGTTAATAAAACAATCTTGTTTCGTTGTTACAACAATCTTGTTTCGTTGTTACAACAATCTTTGTTCGTTGATACAACAATCTTGGTTCGTTGATACAACAATCTTGGTTCGTGGATGCAACAACCTTGTTTCGTTAATACAACAATCTTATTTCGTTAATACAACAATCTTGTTTCGTTGATACAACAATCCTCTTTCGTTGACACAACAATATTGTTTCGTTGATACAATATTGTGCACTGGAAGCAATAATAAAAAATCTGAATTTTAGCTTTTTACTTCAAATAAATACATTTTATTATACTTATATATATACCAAATTCTAACAAAACAAACTAACATATGCTCGTACATGTAGTAAATGGATAGGTATTTGTGCATACATGTATTTTTAACGTAATGATAACAGCACTTTGCTTTTGTCGTTTGAAACAATTAAAACACTTGTTCATTTCAGGATTTCGTTGCATAAACGTATGGATTGTTGTATATACGATTGCGTTGCATATCGTTAACTTTAAGTTAGGCAAATCACCGTTGAAAAAATATATTGAAATAGTAAAATTTAAAGTCTAAGGCATAACTTATGTGCACAATCGCGCTTCCTGATCAAAATAAGCCAAACAAATCATATCGTTGAATGAACGAATGGGTTGTTGCACATACCATTGCGTTGTAGCATCAACGTATACATGTGGTTAGCTATAAGTGTTAGAAAAATCAGCCTTAAAATAAATCCTGAAACGAGAATTGATATAGTGAGACTGCAAACGGTGAAAAAAGTCGTGTACAATATTTTTCAAGCGGTTTCCTCCCTGAAAATTAGAATAAAATCATAAACAAATTATTTCGTTTGATATATGAATGAGTAGTTGTATATACGAATCGATGGTTACATCAATGTATGTGTTTCGTTAACTATAAATGTTGTATAAAACCACAAGATAAAAACAAATGTTTAAAAGACGTATTCGAGTAGACTAATTAAAGCATTTAAAGATATAAAATATTAAATTTTTTTCTTATTTGCTCTTATTTTCACAAAAAAAAAATTCGTTACATTAACGTATGCTGAGTTGTTGCATAAACGAAACTACGAAAAGTGCGAAAAATCCATTTCGTAGTATAAACGTACCAATTGTTTCATGAACGTCAGGTTTCGTTGCATGAACGTAATTTTTCGTTGCATCAACGTACGAACTTCAACGAAACGCGTTCGTTCATACAACAACCGTTTTTTCTTTCAGTGTACATACCATACAGCCAACGAATCAATTAATTTATTGAAGGAATACACCAAATTGTATAATTTCCCAATGTTTTAGGCGTCTTTCATCAAAAACACCTGCTTTATAAGGATTTATTATACAAAATGTCGAAAATCAGACCACATCAATCTATCACCTGATCAGTTTAGACTCCTACATGTAGTATTTCATTAATATCTCAAGACTTCCTTCTAAATTTTATCAACAAACTTATCTTTGTTTATTTTGCAAATTTGGTCCTAATAAATACGAAAAATTTATATATCACGACGACAGCGCCACCTATCTAAACCAAACTAAAGAAAAACCTTTTGACAGATTGAGGTAACTTATGTTACTAAATATTTAGCCAACATCTCTTGAGTATAAACAATTTCGACCACTTGGTGCTATTTAGACAAATGCTTGATAAATGGAATTTCTTTAGAGCAGTTAGGAATTTAATTCGAGACAGCTTCATATATGAGTTTTTATTTGGATTTATTTTGAATATTTGGTGGATCGTATTTATAGACCCTGGGGGTCCAACAGCAGACCAATGCTATCCTTTGTTTTACTTTCATAGCAAAGTCACATTGGAGAGTATATGTGACGCGCAAAATAGAAAGGGACCTAAGGGTAAAAACCAGTTTTGTTCAGGAGAGCCATTTTAATGATTTAAATACGTGTACCATCACTTTCATAAAACGCGCATATCTCTGGGAGGGAACACTTTTGGGACATGGGATCGGTCTCATTCGATGCTCAGCTGTTGTCCACATCAAAAAAAAAGTGAAAATTTATTTTTTTACCCTTAGGCCCCTTTCTCTATGTGCTGTAACATATTAGTAAAAAAATATTTGTTTTTACTTGTTTTTCTATTAATTATTCGCTCTCTTTCTCTCCCCGTCTCTCTCTCTCCGTCTCTGTCTCTCCATCTCTCTCTCTCTCTCTCCGTCTCTCTCTCTTTCTACACAATGAGAACAGATTCGTTGCCACAACAGAATCGAATGATTGAGGTTGCATGCAGTACAACCAAATGTTAGTTGCTGCTCTGTAATTTTTAGTAATTGAAACTTAAGTATCGGTGTAACATACGAAGTTTTCGAACCTTCAGAAAAGATTTTTTGTATTTCAAAATCTACATGCCGCATTTGTTCAACGTTACAATTTTAAATGTTCATTAGAGGCAAAAAGTGTTTGCTTACGCTCTTCTTATACTCTACAACACAGGGAGGAAGGGTGTCGAGGACTAAGTGGAAAAACAATTAAAGATTTTAATTGAAAAAAGTGGATTAACCTGTGGGCTGATTAAAGTCAGTAAAAATCGAATTATTTTATATTGATAACGCCAAAAAAATCAGCATTACACAAACCGTTTTGAGCATGATAAAATTGTAGTTATCATCACCAATAACACTAGCTTACAGCAATTTTGGTGCAGAGTTCTAAATATTTTTCCTATAGATTTTAGCCCCCCTAAATACGAAAATTAATTTTAAAAAATGTGCCTCTGATTAGGTTTTAACATAGAATTATTTGGAAGTTTTTTTACGATTTTTTTTATGAAATGTCTTAGCTATTTGGACCATAACTCCCGAACGCTATTATAGATTTGCTCAAGAGTGGTCTCAAATGAAAGGTATTAAAATACAAGGTATTAAAATCAGTCTAAAAGTTTTGACGTTAGAGGCATTTAAAATTTAAATAATTTAATTTTTGGGGCAAAAATAACGATTATAAATTGAGAAAAATACGGGTACTTACGGGTGCCCGATTTGGAGAGACTGTGCGAACACTTGCAAATAATACAGAACAAAAACTTAAAAATGATATATAATCTCGACTGCTGAACTGCATAGAAAATCGAAACAAAAAACGATTCAGACTCTGATACGAGTAAATGACATGACTCAGACGTTTCGTTTAATTTATAAACAATTAAACCATCCTATATGCCACAATATCGAAGGACTTAGGTTTTGTTTCTAAATCTTTTTATAAAGTTTTTGTGATATTAAAACTTTTGTGATATTATTTATAGGTTTTTACTATCATTTTCCTATTAATCGAATTACTTTTAAATGTTACTGATATAGTCATTAGCGTAAACATTTGCTGTAATATCTTTTAGATAGTTTTGCCAAACTTTGTATTATTGATAGCGAATAAAAATTGTAAAAACAAAAAAAAAATTGAAAAAAAAATAATATTAACAATAATACTTATATAAAATTATATAAATAAATTGAGAATAAAGTTTGCTCTTTCTCGAGCAAACCAAGCTATCGTTTATAAAAATAGCTAAGACAAGCTAATTTGCTTTCACTTAAGACCACTTTTGATCAAATCGGTAAAAACCATTGGGAGTTATGGTCCGAAAAGCTAAGACATCTCATAAAATAATCGTTAAAAATTCCCAAAATTCTATCTTAAAAACCAATCAAAGGAAATTGTTTTAAAATTCGTTAAAACGGCCAAAATCTATAAACAAAATATTTTAAACTCTGGTTCTGGAAAAAAAATCATAATATGTGAACTAGTGTAATTGTTTACAAAAACAAAATTCTGCAAAACTATTGGTTGCCACAACTACCAGTTGTGACAATTAAAAGCCTTTTACGCATTTTATTGGTATGGCCAATCAATTGGTTGTGCGTACCAGACGATAATCGTATTTATCATGTTGTAGTATTTCAAACCAAATATCCATTACGATTATAAACATTTGGTGATTAAAACTTAAATTTATGTTTTGTAACGGAATTTTAGTAGTTCCAACTGATTTGTTCTCTGAGTATTTGAAAGTGTTTCGAAAGGCGACGGAAAATTATGTAACGAATATTTTTTATTTGTGCTTACCCTCACTTGTTCTTGATAATACAACTTTTCGCTGGGAAGTCAAGTATCATAGCAAGCATCCATTGCAGAAAAAAAAACAAAATCATCTCGTATTAAAGTCATGTCTTATCTATGACAATTTTAAGATATTGTCCGAAAATATATGAAATTTTATATGCCCATCCATTTGGTATGACTTGGTGATAATTTTCTCGTCTGCTCTATCATCTGAAGAATGCTATCGATGATATTTTGTGTTGCCGAACGTGTGATGCGGATGAGATGGCGATGTTGCTGCCATTCAATACAGGCTGCTGTTGCTGCTGCTGATATGTAGTGTGGCTTCTGCCGACTTACTACTGACCTGGCTTGTTTCAAGTGTATGCTGTTGCTGCTGCTGCTCCATTTTAATATTTAAGTGTTGCTGATAGTTTAGTGAAAACTGCATCACACACACAGATGCACATACATATATTCATGCATATGTATGTGGCGATGTAAAGTAAGGAAAAACTTTATGTTGCATGGCTGAACGACCAACATTTTGCTGTTGCTAAATATGGAAATGTGTAGTACCTGTGCAGCAGGTATCGCTATCGGTATCTCTGTATTATTCAGGTGAATGTATGACTTTTTATACGATGATGACACGATGATAATATCATTTATTTATGCTCAAATACATATCATCTGTCGTTATATGCAAAATAGTTGTATGTGTATGGTCTACTCGTTAATGGTTCATTCCACATACGAGTATGTATACGTACAAAGGTTTATGTTCACCTGATCTCAGAGTGTACACGTTTTGTTTGATACACCTTTTGCCCTTTAGCATTATTGGAAGGTTTTATTTTTTGGTGCTTGGTAGGGGTTCATGTTAAAAATTTAAATTTTCATTTAACTGAGCACCGAACTGTGGCAAATAAACAAAGTGTGCTTTCATGTTTGTCTGACTAAGTGCTTAGATCTTCTTACGTTGCTTGCTGCCATAATGAGGGGAAAAGATGTTTAGAAATGGTATTTTTGCTTTTCTTTTTATTGCACTTGTGTTGGCTGGCTGGTGTTTCTTTCGTGATAGAAAAATAGGTGGGCTATAAAGTAGGAGGGTAGGGAATTTGTGTTTGAGGAAAGGCAGGCGCAATGTGGTCTAAATGAAAGGTTTCATTGGAGAACAAACAAAATGAACTACTTTTTTTGGGGAATAAAGGTGGCGATGTTAGACATTAAATATTTTGTTATACAATTTAAACTTCACTTCAGCGTGTCGGACTTAACTGAAATGAATGAACTAGTATTTGCACAAGACATTGCAAATAAACAGGACACTAGCTGAGAATAAGTTGAAGCCTTAGCCACGCCCTTACTTGTCAAAAGAAACTTGGTCTCAAATCTGACTATGAACTAAACATAAAATTTTTTTTTTTTAATATTTCGAAAAATATCTAATCTAACTATGAACTAAACAAAAAAAATATTTTTTGTTTAGCTCGTTTGTTTTATTTCGGTCTGTTGCTTTTACGCATTGAAGCAAGAGGTCTTGAGCCGGTTAATCCCTGTTCAATGTGTAAAAATATTGTTTTTTATAATGGGTGATCAAAGTAAAGATAATTTTTCCAATAGCCTTTTTTTTGACAGATCAGATCAGTGAATCGTGTCATATAATTTTTGTTTATTATTGTTTGGCATGAACAACGTTTACAAATGGTTCAACTTTATTACGAAAATTCACGTTCTTCAACTTTCGTTCGTTCAACTTATGGTGAACATAATCGGCCTACTGAGCGTACTATTCGCAACACCATCACCCATCTTGAGTCCCAGCATTCATTATTGGATAATATTCGACCGAATAGACCACGTCCAGCACGCAGTGAAGAAAATGCAGGGGCGGTTGCTCAGAGTGTACACCAACACCGTGGAGAGTCGATTCGGCGCCGTTCGCAGTGGCGGAAGTAATGATGCTCTCATAGACAGCCTAGTATCTTTGGTGTGGATCGGTAACTAAAAACCATAGAATAAAAGCGTAGGCATTCTACTTAGTAGAGACTTAAATACTGTCACACACGTTTTATACTGTACGAGTAAAATAAAAAGTACTGAATGTTTTTGGACCAAATATTTTTTAATATTTATTATTATTTTTTAATTTTTTAATTTACTGATGTATATTGTATCCAAAAAGAGTCTACTTATTCGATATAAGGCGGACATATCGAATAAGTAGTTTGCCTTTACACACGCCTTAAGTCGCACTCGTCATTAGCTGCATGAACCACGTCCATTGGAAAATTGGCTACAGCTCGAACCAAAGCAGTCTTAAGAGATCCAATGTTGGGGTATCTTTTGTGACTAACCTTGGCCTCTAAAACCGCCCACAATATGTAATCCAATGGGTTCCAATCTGGACTGCCTGAGGGCCGTTCTTCAGCGGAAATGAATGCTGGCAAATTGTTTCGAAGCCAGGCCTAGGACGTTTTAGCCTTATGGGCCGGTGCAGAATCCTGCTAGAAAGTCCATGGCAGGTTTTGGAACAGGGAATTGTTAAGAGGATTCACAGCAGCTTCCAAAACGGTTTCTTGGTAAACTGTGGCCGATGTTTTGTTCGTAAGAGACACCCCACCAAACCATGACTGAAGCTGGGTGATGACCCTTTTCCACCCTTGGGAGCAGTTCAGATGCTTCCTACGATGGCCACGCATACACTCTATCATTTTGCTTGGTTAATTTTTCCTGAACAGTAAAAATTTTTTCATCGGTGAACAACATTTTTCTGTGCAAGTTATCAGCGTGCTTTACCAAAAGAGGTTTGTATTTTTCAATCCCGTTTTTTTTTTAAAGCTACAGTCAATAAATGTCCGGTACGTTGTTTGAAAGCCCCAAGTCCCAAGTCTTTTTAATGAATCGACTCATGGACTTTTGATTGATAGTCATCTCACGGCCCATGATTTTCTGTTTTCGTAGCGGATTTCTGTGAATTCTTGATTTAAAGGCTTTGTTGACATGCGGTGTTCGAACAGAGCGTGGGCGGCCCGACCGGTGGCGGTCTTTTACATTTCCAGTCTTCTCAAACAGTTTTATGCATCGGTAGACGAACGTGCGGCTAATACCTAGTGGCCGGAGCGTTTCAAAAATATCGCCTTTTTTCATTTCACACTTGAAAAGCGCTATTACAGCGAGACGGTTCTCATTATCTGACCACTCCATGATGAAAGTTGAAACAATTTTAAAATCCCGCTACAGACTAACGCTATTGAGGTTAGCTTTCAAAACCCATATGACATTGAAATGGGTGTGTTCCATGTTGTAACAGTATTTATGTCCCTACTTAGTACCATAGGAGCAAACCTTATTCTCAATATGTGACAGCGCATAGAGAAAGGCACCTAAGGGTAAAAAATCAATTTTTCTTTTTCTGATGTGGACAACATCTGAGCATCGAATGAGACCAATCCCATGCCCCAAAAGTGTTCCCTCCCAGATATATGCGGGTTTTATGAAAGTGAAGTCGACGATTCTAAGCGCAAATAGAAAGGGACCTAATCTTTAAAATGGCTCTCCTGTTTTTAACCTTAGGTCCCTTTCTATTTTGCGCGTCACATATATTTAAAATTTAATACAATTTTTTTAAACTTTACTCACTCTTTTGGTTTATTTTCCATTAAAGTCTACTACCAAAAACTAGTTGTGTTTTGCATCTAGTACATACCTGCAAAGATACAAAAAAAAACAAGGAAAAACTTATAAATCAGTATAAATTTATGCGATATAATAATTAAGTTTATTTATTTTATGATTTTTTTATATGGACCCGCCATATACACGGATATGTAACGTATGGCAGAGTAAATAATATCATCAACTTTTTGTTTATTATTAACAATTATAATGATTGTTTTATTTATCCACACACACACACACACCGATACACTCACAAAAAGTGGCCCATTTTAAAGAGGCCTAATGGATTTAATGACTTCGTTGACTGTGCATTACATTAGGCGAATAATAAAGTAATCAAGCGACATAAGTACGATGTCATAGATACCGGCCTATATGAGTTTTATATACAGTATATTTACATACATACGAGTAGATGGTTAATTACCACAAAAAGAAATTAGCAACTTTGTCAACCGAAAAAAAGACCAAATACACAAAACCGGGACTAATGTCAACCATTTCCATGTACGAGTATTAACATGTCGAAAGGGGACGGTGGGTAATGAGGCAAAACGTTGGGCTGCTGGGGAAAATGGAAGCAAACATATTTCAAATGACTATTTTGTGGATTACAAAGTAAAGCTTTGTTAGCAATTCGTTAATGTCCCCCTTCCCCTTAAAAAAGAAAAGGACTGAAGAAACACATGAAATACATTACAGTAATTAGAACATTAAAAAAAAAATAAAACAAAACAAAAATGTGGAAACCTAGCAAAGCGAAACAAAAAGAGAAACGACAGAAAGGGGAGGATCGATACTAAAAGGCGTCACAGTTAGACAGACAGACTGAACGAGATTGAGATTTTAGCCGTGGCCTGACGGATGTTAAAATTTCGGCAATTAAATGACTGTTTCATAAGACTTACATATGAGAAAATCTGCTTTAAAACAGATGCGAAGCCCAGTTTAATCTCTCATTAAAATGTTAGGGAAAACTTGAAGAAAAAAAGACTAATCAAAGTATGAAATTTTACAACTTTTGTGCATACGTACGAGGGCGACCGCAAAACTTACTGGCCTGGCACATTTTCTGTTTTACTAGCAACTTTTTTGTTTTGTTTTTTAAAAGCAATCTTTTATAAGCCGTCTGTCAAAATATCCGAAATATTTAATGATTATTTTCTTTGTTACAGGAGATTGAAGTAAACAAGTTTTATAATTTTTGAAAAATGGAAAATAAAGAGTTTTATATGAAAGGTTATACGCCACAATTAATCAAAGATGAATTGGATTCTGTTCATGGTGATAATGCACCATCATACTCCACCGTGAAGTCCTGGGTTCAACAATTTAAAATGGGTCGTTCAAGCAAGGAAGATGAACAACGCTCTGGAAGACCGAAAACTGCTACTACTATTGAAAACATTAGAAAAATATTTAATAAAGTGGCTAAAGATAGACGAATAAAGCTCAGAGAACTTTATGATATTGTTAAAATACACGATAAACAAGTTTGGAGTATTTTACATGATGAACTCCTCATGAAAAAGCTAGCCGCAAGATGGGTGCCGCGTTTGTTGACTTTGCCCCCAAAAATCGTCCTTTGGACCAATTCCGAGGAGCTTTTAGCGATTTATCAGCGTAATCCAATAGAGTTTTTGCGCCGATTCATAACTGTTGATGAAACATGGATCCATCACTACATTCCAGAATGCCAAGAACAGTCAAAACAATGGATAGAAGCTGGTAAAAGTGGTCCCAAGAAGGCGAAAACTGTTAAGTCAGCAGGAAAAGTAATGGCCACAGTATTTTGGGATGCAAGGGGTATAATATTTATTGATTATCTTGAGAAAGGAAAAACTATAAATAGTGAATATTATTGTGCATTATTGGATCGGTTGAGTGAAGAAATCAAGATAAAACGACCGCATTTAGAAAAAAAAGTTATTTTTCATCAAGATAATGCTCCTTCACACACTGCATTTTTAACTCAACAAAAACTCAACGAATTACGATTTGAAATTGCTCCGCATCCACCATATAGTCCAGATTTAGCTCCTTCTGATTATTTCTTGTTTCCAAATTTAATAAAATTTCTCGGTGGCAAAAAATTTTCGTCCAATAGCGAGGTAATTGCTGAAACTGAGGCATATTTTGAAGGTCTTGAAAAATCTTATTTTTCGGATGGAATTAAAAAACTTGAAAAACGTTTGATGAAGTGTATTGAGTTGGAAGGAGATTATGTTGTAAAATAAATAATAATAATTCCAAAAAAACGGTTCTTTTAATGTTAGGCCAGTTACTTTTGCGGTCGCCCTCGTATGCAAATGTATACACAATCGGCATAATTGTAAGCAAAATTCCGTGAACCGGGTCTATAAGAACTGTGAAAGCACTTGTACATGCTTTCACATTGCACTAGTATGCAGTAGTAAAGAGCCGTTCAACATCTCACGAATATTACTAATGCGAATTTCGAATAAAGATTTCAATTTACACACTTACAAGTTCCAATTGACTCAGAGCTGAAGCCTACTGGCAATTCCAAGTATCTTCAATGCGCCGAATGGTTGGTTTAACAGACAGAAGGGAATGGTGACTTTACAAAAAAAAACATCTTCAACTGAGAGGCATACCTTCAGCGCAGTGGATTCAGTAGAGTTTTTTGATTGTCGTAAAACTCTAAGATGATCTAGCCATTTTTATCTGTGTAGAGCATTCCATTTATACAGAACTCAAAGTGTTGACTAGATCAAAAGTTATAGGCTTTTGGGCGATGAAAATTTAATCTGGGTCTCGCTGACAGGCCCACATTTCTTCCTGCGCCCAGTTTCGCTATGATAATTCAATTTTTAGACAAACAAATGATTGCATTCTCTTAGTATTCCATTACTACAATCGAATGTGAGTTGTTACTCTGTTTTTTTTAGAGCATGGCACTGTAAGTATGTTAGATGTTTTCATGCTGCAATCCTATATGTGACAGCGCATAGAGAAAGGGACCTAAGGGTAAAAAAAAATCAATTTTCACTTTTTTTTTGATGTGGACAACATCTGAGCATCGAATGAGACCGATCCCATGCCCCAAAAGTGTTCCCTCCCAGAGATATGCGCGTTTTATGAAAGTGATGATACACCAAAGATACACGTATTTAAATCTTTAAAATGGCTCTCCTGAACAAAACTGGTTTTTACCCTTAGGTGCCTTTCTATTTTGCGCGTCACATATGTACGTTTATTGAAACATATACAAAATACATTTTAATAAGTTTTGGGTTATTCAATTTACGGAAGCATTGGATTCATTTTTTTAAAAATCTCTATAGCATTAAAAAAAGATATTTAAAGCATTTTTCATTCAATGTAAAAGTATACACTCAGAAAAAACATCACTTTGAAAGATTTCATTTCATTATAACAAAAATGTTGCTTAAAGATTTCTCTCAAATCAGTGAATAAAGCCTGCTGTAAAAAGCTGGCTCCGTTGGCCTATTACATTGTCTAGAGATGCTATTAAATGACTTAGAGATTACAACCTCACTTGTAAAGTCTTTGGTATTTACGAGGGTGAAGACCGCCGCTAAAAGTTTCAGAAGTCTACATTTATGCGCCTGCTTTATCTTTATTAAATAGTCTTGTATCGTCATCTCCACGTGCAAACTTTAATCAAAAAGTGTCTCGTTTGACTAAAGTTTCCCCAGAGATCGATTAACTATAATGTCGTTAGGCAAAACAAACAAAAAACCATCCTATGGATATGTCGAACTATACACATGTTACAACACGGATTTGTTTACACATTTCTTGCATTAAATATCCCAAGCCAAAAACAAAATAATAAGACCAGGAATTAAATACAAAACACCAGCTTGCATGGGTAGCAACTCGCATGCTTTCACACCTATGCGTTGGCATTTGATTTAATCCCCAAAGTAACTGAGAACACATACAACACCGCATTTCCCGTTGGCCCACATCTCATCTACTTAATCCCGCACCAGGACCACAGCATCTCTGGCAACCACCTCATTTGACATTTTACATGGAATTTTTATTAAAAGTACGACTAGTTAAGTGGGCTGTTTCAGATACACCAGCAAAAGATGCCAGCCAGGCAACACGGCACGGTACAGCAACTTCAAGGAACAAACGAAGGATGTAAATAATGGTCTAATTAACAACTCCCACAAACACAAACACACACACGCACACACATGCACATATGTGTACGGATGTAGAATGAGCAAATAGGCATACGCCTAATGAAGAAGTTCACAAAGTTTCCAGGCAAACGATGTTTGGGATGAGCGGGTGTCCTCGATGTCTTTCAAAGGCCCAGATTGGAAACTTCACGTCACCAATAAGACACCGTTTCCAGGCAACGCTGCTGGATGTTAAAGTAAATTGGAGACGGTAATAATAATTCATTAGAGGTTCTAATTAATACTGTTCGCATCTTTGGCAATCATAGTTACTCTCATTAAATTGCATAACCGATCCTCTTAAAGGTTAGTTATGGTTATCATATTTTACACACCACAGACAAATAAAACTTGGCCACCGAAATTGCTAAATAGGTCTAAGAGCCATACAATAAAAAAAGAAACATTGTCACAAATAAAATTTCTGTAGTTGCGGTTAACTCCATATATTCAGCCAGTATAGCCAAATGTTAGTTGGTGCTCAACAATTTTCTGGATAGGCCACAGAAACCACAAAGGGCTATAGATCAGAATTTTTAAATATTTAAATAAAACTCCTTAACAGAAAAGCGGGTATATTTACTTTGTTATTCCGTTTGCAACGCCACGAATACTGGCCAAAGACCACACCTAATATATACATTAGTAAGGGCCGGTCCGATTTAAAGTTTATCTACAGACGATTTCGGGAACAAAGTTTTTTTTCTGTGCACCGGATAAAAATAACGCAGCAGTGGCAAAAATACTGTTTCGTTCAAAAGTAGGGTGCATGCGAAACCAAAGTGATTTTATTCTAAAATTCTACCATACAAAGCTCAAAAATTCCAAAGGTGATGAATACCGGCAATTTGATTTCTTATAACTGGGCCGAACCGCTCTAGTGGGTGTGCGTTTCTGAAAGTGTTTTTTTCGTGTATGTGTGTAAGAGTGAGACAGAAAACGACGTCGAAAGAAACTAGTCGAATTTGACCTGAGAGTATATTTTAAAATGTTAAATCCTATGTAACATTTTTGTTTATGAATAAAATTGAGGACTTCAAAGGCAAAACATTAATAATTTTTAAAGCCCTCTGCTAATGTTTCAAAATTAGTCCCAATCAGGGGGGTAGAAAACGAGATATCAGAGGTAAATAATAGAATTTGACCTCGCAGTCAAAAAAAAACCTAGGGCAGAAATATAGTTTTATTCAAAACTTAAACAACGGTATGAATCTCGTTACGATCAGACTTCAAATGACAGCGCAGGATAAAAAAACAAAAAGGGTGGTATGTAGGGTGCACAGGAAAAAAATTATGTGTTCTCGAAATTGTCTCTAGATAATCTTTAAATCTAGGGGGTGACTGGTGCAACTTATTGTTGGACCCACACTAATATACATTATATGTGATACTCTGATTCGTTACCGTTCAAATTTATTGTTTTTAGCACCCAGGGTCATATTCCTCATAAAACTGTTTCTGAGTACCCATGTCCATGTTCGAAGGGACATATTTTTCGGCCTCCACATGTCCATTTAAGAAGGGACATGTTAGGGTATTTACCTTTCAAATTTTTCGGATCATAAAATTAATGTGATATTCTATTTCGTTACGAAATTTGACTGTTGGTATCCATATGGCCCTAGTTCAAGGAGGCCGATTCTTGGGTCACTTGGGTCCAAATTGCCCTAGGAACCTTACCCCTATGGGTTAAGATCAGAAACTTCTTCGAATCGTAAAATTAATTTTGTTTTTGAGAAACTTTTATTGTTTTTTAATACGCATTTGTATATAGTACAAGGAGGCAAATACTGGGGACCCCTTGGCCCATATGGGCCAAAAACAAATATAGTCGTTTGAAAAGGTAACACTTCAATCGCCTCACTCTGTATATCACCACTATCAATTGCGAATGTTACTTAATTTCATTGTTTTATAATACTCATTTGTTTATAGTTTAAGGAGGCCAATATTGGAGTCCCCTTGGCCCATATGGGCCAAAAACAATATAGTCGTTTGAAAAGGTAACACTTCAATCGCCTCACTCTGTAAAAAGTGGTTAAATTTTAAGGGCCGATTTTAAATATGAACCACACCTAAACGTCAAGTTTTCTTTCGGCATTTAATTTGATATTTCTCAATTTGAGACTAACTCAATATGAACCATGGAAAGATATACAAGCGAGCAATGCGTTAAATTTATTCAGGCTTATTATGAAAACTGGCGTTGTGGATGTTATATTTTCGAAGAAAATCATCTTCAGCGATGAGGCACAATTTCACCTCAGTGGATTCGTCAATAAGCAGAACTGCAGCATTTCGGCGAATGATAAACCAAGAGTTATTGTCGAAAAAACAATGCAACCACAAAGAGAGACTGTTTGGTGCGGTTTATGGGCAGTAATTTTTCTAAAATGAGGCCGGTCAGGCAGTTACTGTGAATGGTGTTCGCTATCGTGAGATGATAACGAACTTTTTATGGCCCCAATTGGAATATATGGATGTGGACGATATGTGGTTTCAACAATGTGGTGCCACTTGCCACTCATTTAACGAAACAATGGCTATTTTGCGCGACAAATTCAATGGCCGCGTTATCTCATGTCGTGGCCGCCAAGATCATGTGATGTGACACCGTTGGACTTCTTTCTTTGGGGTTATTTGAAAGAAAAGGTGTACGCCGATAAGCCAGCAACAATTCAAGTGCTTAGGGATAAGATAATTCGGCACATTAACGGCATAGAACCTCAATTATGCCTCATTAAAAATTTGGACCATCGGATGGAGTTGTGCCGCCGAGGTCGCGGCGGCCATTTGGACGATATTTTATTCCATACATAATTGAACCGTACCAGGATTATCATAATACAAAGAAACGACAATAACTGCCTAAATTATTTGTGCTTTATTCAAAATCAACATCGGCCCTAAAAATTTAACCACCCTTTTTATCACCACTAGCAATAGCTTTCGTTACTAAAGTTGATTTTAAAGTAAGCGCGAGGCAATATTTTTACATTAAATCGATGCCCCGCCTACCTGTCATGTGCAAAGACGTCCCTTTTGCAATGTCGAATTTTAGAAGGCAAAAGTAGGTCTTGTAAAAGGACGGATCTACATATTATCAGGCTGGGTTTATACATAATTTTGTTCTCGTGTCAGCTTTAAAAACCGGCTGAATAAAAGCACCGTAATTCTTGTTTTTTTTGTCTCTGGTATGATCTTTTGCGACTCCATCTTTTATAGAAAAATAGAGACTTCCAAGGCCCAATGCTTGTAAGCTAGTGTAGTTATATGATTTTCGTATGTATGTCAGTGTATGGCTTTTGCCTATGCTCAGCATGATTCTGTTCTTTAACGTCCCTTGCGCAGCTTCATTTTAATTATTTTTTAATATTTGGTCTACTGATAATTTGAGTGTACGTTTTTATTTTTGCAATTATAAAAAAGTATTCTTCCATTAACTATCACAGCACTTTACGGCGACAAAGCTGCTGATGACGATAAACGTAAATTGCTTTAAAGTGGAATTTTCCAGCGCTTAAGCAAAAAAACACAACAACGTTTGTTTTTTCTCCTCCTGTAAAATCACATGTAACATATCACAGCAATGCAAGAAAGAGCAAAATATCACTGCCAAAGCTGCACAAAAAAATCATCATCACTGGCTGAAATATGAACGGCAGTGCGGCTGCAGGAGTGTATTAAATAAGAGACTGAATTAATTAAAAAAAAATCCGTGTATTCCAAAAACAAGTTAAATGTTAATTAAAATAAAAAATAATGCAAAATAACGCTGCGAGAGCAAAAATTGAAGCGCAGCAATTACATCATACGAGATAACAGCATGCCGAATATGCTGTACAAATGTTGCAAGTAAAAAATATTCATTATGTAACTCCAAATTAAGTGCTGCAAATGCACGCACATTTAAATTATATTTTGTTGGCTTCAAAAGAATTTAAAATGTTTATGCCGCTGCGGAGTTCTTTAGAAGCATATCCAATCAGCAGTGAGTATTTTCACGTTGTTATCACTTGCCAGCTGTAAAATGCAGCCTGCCACTGTGGGCGAGTAGGAATTTTAAATACACTTCATTAAGGCTTTGTTTAAACGAAGTTTAAACTTCCTTTACCAATCAGTGAGTTGAGCACGATATAATTCTCAAACTCTCCTACTAAGACTCTCTATTTGAAGCCAGCCCCTAATGGATTATTAAAATTATAGAGAACATTTTTTAATGGTTTAAAGATTAATTTCTTATTGCCTTCATCAGTCATCGGCATTAACGAAGTGTAGAAATACGCTACTAAAAAATAACAGCTGTTCCTACGAATTTATTTCTGGGTTACAAGTATGTTAACTGATGTACCTACGCAATGCGGTTCCCACTAGCAAATGTCGTCTACGGAGTCTTCATTAACAGCTTGGGGTTTAATTTGTGAAGTACCTAAAGTTCTATGACATTTGTTTAAATGGGAAATTTTCACAAAATACCAAAAAAATCGTTGGATCTAAATGGGTGTGATACCGGTTACTTAGTATTTGTGTTTATAGATTACAGGGTAAGGAGATTGAAACGACCATATATTTTTTGTGTGCAATTATTTTTTATTGCCACAAATTACAGTAGAATTTTTTATTTAAAAACATGTAAAAAATGTTTAGTTTGGCTGTGCCGAACTTTGGATACCCTCCACCAGATTCCCAAACAAAAAACTATTTTTTTAATTTTGTAAATCTTTGTATGGGAGGTATCAAAAGAGGCTACCCAATATCAACTCAATTTGGTGCAGAAGTGTGTTCTATATATATAAATCTTTATGTGGATAATTTCATATCGATAGATCAAGCTTGTGGTGAGTTATCGTCATATTATTTCTCAAAGCCCATGAGACCGTTTGTGTGGGAGGTACCAGTAGGGCCTTTCCGATCTTAGCCAAATTAAGCACAAAAGTCTGTTCTATATATCAATTTTTATGCCGAAAATTTCGTCAAGTGTGTGGTGAGTTATTGTCATATTATTTTTCAAGGCCCATGAGACCGTTAGTGTGGGAGGTACCATTAAGACTTTTCCAATCTCAACCGAATTCAGCGTAGAAGTGTGTTGTATATAGAAATCTTGATGTGTAAAATTTCATTTCGATAGGTCAAGTTTGTGGTGAGTAATTGTCATATTATTTCTCAAGGCCCATAAGACCGTTTGTATGGCAGGTACCAGAAGGGGCTACCTAATCTCAACCAAATTTCGTGCGGAAGTGTGTTCTATATAGAAATCTTTATGTGCAAAATTTCAAGCTTGTGGTGAGTTATCGTCATATTATTTTTCAAGACCCATGAGACCTTTTGTGTGGGAGGTACCAGTAGGAATTTTCCGATCTCAACAAAATTGGGGGAGAGGTGTGTTCTATATAAAAATCTTTATGTAGAAAATTTCATCTCGATAGGTCAAGTTTGTAGTGAGTTATTGTCATATTATTTTTCAAGGCCCATGAGACCGTTAGTGTGGGAGGTACCAGTAGGACTTTTCCGATCTCAACCGAATTCAGCGTAGAAGTGTGTTGTATATAGAAATCTTGATGAGTAAAATTTCATTTCGATAGGTCAAGTTTGTGGTAAGTTATAGTCATATTATTTCTCAAGGCCCATAAGGCCGTTTGTATAAGAGGTACAAGAAATGGTGGCCCAATCTAAACCATTTTAACATAGATGATTGCGCCTATATAGAGATTATTATTTGCAAAATTTCAGTGAATTTACTCAAGAAACTGGACGGATATTTCTAAATAAAAAACTAATTTTTATGAGGTAGTGTCCGTTGAGGGTCTCCAACACCAACTTCCCGTAGAGCTATATAGCCCATTTGCACTACCAACCATGCTAGGTTAACTACACATGTTTGTGCCAAATTTCAGCTCCCTAGCTGTTTTCATGCAGGCTCTATCTGGTTTTCAACAGACGGACAGCCGGACAATATGGCTAGATCGTCTTAGAATTCGTCTTAGGAGGATCAAGAATATATATACTTTGTTGGGTCTCCGATAATTATTTCAAGGGGTTACAGACAGAATGACAAAACTAATATACCCTCCATTGTATGGTGGAGGGTATAAAAAAGAGAAAATATAGATTGAGCGATTTTTTTTTTTGAAAAACCCGTGCGTTTTGTAGTTTTTTTTGTTAAAGAATGCGTAGAATTTTTTATTTAAAAAAATGAAAATAAAGATGGAGCGAGGTTTATTTTTTTTTGAAAAATCCATGCGTTTTGTAGTTTTTTTTTGTTAAAGAATGCATAGAATTATTTACTCCAAAAAAAAAGAGAAAATCAAGATGGAGCTGACTTAGTTTATTGACTTTGCAGTTTATTACTCAACCCCCACCTAAAAGAATTATTTTACCAATGCCAATGGTGGTGGCTTCTGTTTTTGTAATCTATGTTACCAAAAAGTTACCCATGTCCATATACAGTGTGACTTTATAGAAATGAGTACTGCTATTGACTATATAAGGAGAGGCGTGGCACCATTTTTGCAACTAATTAAATAGCAGAGCCACCAAAAAATAATGCTAGTGTAGATGACATCTTCTGAGCTCTGCCAAGTGTAGCCTCATTTGCCCACCTGAGATTGCTAGCAACTCTTATCGTTGCCTAAACCTCCCACTGTGCATTGTTACATTTATAATTTATCACTTTTGGTGAGTTTGTACTTTTCACTATGAAAATAGACCTGAATTTTATGTATATATACTGCGAATATATACTTTTTTTCTGTATGAGCTCCGTCTCTACTCATATTGTTATTTGGCCTTAAGGAAAACGTTCATCCGTCCGTCTAGCCCGCACTGTAAAAGTTTGTAAGCGACTGTATATAATGCGAAATGTTGTAGTATCAGCTTTAAATGTATGAGTTTGTGGTATATTCCTCATTTATGCCAGTGTCGTCAGAGTGTCGTTTGGTATTTTATTTTATTTTTTGTTTTGGTTAACAAAATGTCTATTAAAAGTACTACGATGTGGCAGAATGTCACATGTCACATTCTGGTTATGACGTCCGGAATGGTATGCGATAGCCATCGCGATGGCATAACTTTAAAATGAAGCACTTAAATTATTAAAATGGGGAAAGAAATTTATTAAACAGAAAGGGAAAAGCCCAACAATGACAGGAGAATATTAAAATTTTCAAACATGATTCTATAAATGTAACCATCAAGGCATTGGAGGTGGAAATTGCAGAGGGTAAGAACATCCTTTCAGAGTAAAGTACTCGCAAATCAGTGATTATTATAATTTTCGGGTCGGCTTCGAAAAACTAATTCGTTTTAAGGGTTATATTTTTGGGGTTAAGGTGGTCAAATGCCGTAGCATAACTGCCAGCTGTGTTTACCCTTTATTTCTTACGAAAAAAAAGGTTGACCAAGGAGTATTGGGACTTTTTGTCAATCGCCATACTTCAGAAGCTGCTAAAGTTTAACTCCCTTATTCATAAAAACTTACAATAGGTTTAAAGGACATTTTTATTAAGAAAATTTGAATTTTAAACCTTTTGTAAATTTTTATGAATATGGCCCTAAAATGCCATCGAGCTGTCAGAATATTTACTAAGGTGAAATACAGGGCTATTCATTCACAACTGGACAAATTTCACCAGCGTATTCCTTGGCACATTTCATAAAAATATATCCATGAAAAGGGGCGAAATGGCAGCAGTTTAAAAATTTTCGGATTGGTGGTCGGAGGGTACACTAGGGTAAAATTGTAAAAAATTTTATTTTTTGCTTTTCTTTTGGAAGCTAAAAACCAGCACTCATTTACTAGTTTTTGTAAATTAACTCAAAGAAAATTTGCTTTTCAGTCAAATAGTCATAACTGGTTCAGATCTTTGCAATTTTAACCTAGTACCCGATCATGAAATGAGCCAAGGAATACACTATTCAAATTTGCCCAGTGGTTAATGAATCACCCTGTATAATGAAAAACAATCTATGAACTCCGGCTCAGTTGTAAATATGCAATGTGAATTTCGCAGTGAAAGCGAATGTCGTGACGGCTTCAGAGCGCAGGCAAATTGTAGCAACAGATAGACAGATAGAGATCGGAAAGAAATGCAGCAAAAACTTAGCCGTTGTAGAGGTCAGCATCAAGAATGATACAGAAATGACATAAACTCAATTCGGCTTATTTTGCAGTTTTATTTGGGCCAACATGGTATGATGGTTAGCACAAGAGATTTATTTCCAAGCCATACCTATAAACTACCTTAGTCATTCGGAGCCGGCATTAAACACTAGGTTTCGATCAGTGTGTCGCAAAGTATAACGAAGACAGCTAACTCACGGGTGATCAATCTAGAGGTATTTTTTTCAATAGGGTTTCTTTCTCAGATGACGCCTGAGCTGTGTTTAACTTTATTTTTTTTTATTTTCAGTATTGTTTGCGATTTCAGCATGCAAAGACTTACACCGCAACAACGTCTCCAAATTGCGCAACTGTATTTTGGAAATGAGAATCAGAAGATCCACTGTTTTTGACCAAAATTTTGTTCAGTGACTAGGTCCATTTCTGGCTCACCGGCAACGTCAATAAACAAAACAATCGCATTTGGGCTAAAAAGCAACCAAAAGAGGTTCCAGAGTTAACATTATACCCAAAGAAAACCACGGTTTGGTGCGGTTTATGGGCTGGTAGAATCATCGCTCCACATTTTTTTTTAAAAATGATGATGGACGGATCGTAACCGTGAATGGTGCTCGCTATCGCGCCATGATATCGGAATTTTTGCTGCTTACAATTGAATTCCGTATTTTTGGCGACATTTGGTTTCAACAGGACGGCGGCACTTGCTATACAGCTGCTGAAACAATCGATCTATTGAAAGGTAATTTTGAAGAGCAGTTAATTTTACGTTGGCCTCCAAGATAGTGTGATATCACACCTAAAGAATTTTTTTGAGGCTAAGTAAAGTCAAAATTCTATGCTGACATACCAGCTACGATTCAGGTTTTGGAAGCCAACATTATGTGTGTCATTAACGCCATACCGTTCAAAATGCTCGTATAAGTCATCTAAAATTGGACCCTCAGAATAAACACCCTGAGGCGTAGTGGCGGCCAACATTTGATGGAAATTTTATTCAAAACAAAAAATGGCATAAAATTTCCTTTCAAATGAACAATAAATATTTCACATTTGATTTCAATTTTTGTATTTTTTTATTTTGGAAAAAAATACCTCTAAATGGATCACCCTATATAACAAGAGAAGTTTCTTGTTTGCTACTTACGAGGGTGGTTCGGAAACTTCTTAGCCTAGCACAAAAAGCGCGGTATAAACAGAAAGTGTGTTTTGGAAACTTCCATCTCTGCTATGAACACATGTTAAATTTTGTTTCGATCTGGCAACTCCTTCATATTGAAACAGGTGTTCACAAAATACGCATCCGCGATTTTTTTACAATGGAAAAATTAGAAATGCCTGGTGTCATTAAATATTTACATAAAAAAGGCTTATCGAGACAAGAAATTCATAATGATATGGTGAATGTGTTAGGTGAAAGTGCTCCTTCATATGCAACAGTAAAAAATTGGGTTGCTGAATTTAAACGTGGTCGTACAAGCATTGAAGATGAACCACGTAGTGGACGTCCAAAAACAGCAACAACAACAGAAATTGTAGCCAAAGTGCATGATATGGTATTAAATGATCGACGAATAAAAGTGCGTGAAATAGCTAATATCATGGACATCTCAAATGATCGAGTCCATTTAATTTTGCATGAAGAACTACAGATGAAAAAGCTTTCTGCAAGATGGGTGCCGCACTTGTTAACAGTCGACCAAAAACGCATAAGAATGAACATTTCTCAAGCTTGTTTGGATCGTTTTCAGCGAAATAAAATGGATTTTAAGCGTCGTTTCATAACTGTTGATGAGACATGGATCCACCACTATACTCCAGAGACAAAAGATCGGCAAGTTTTTTAAATCCCAACTAAATATTTACAGAGCCCATATCCAGGGGAGTTTTTTGAAGAGCATATGGGCCTTAGAGGAGTACCATCTTTGTGTATCTTTGTTTTTTTTTTTTTTTTTTTGATTCGAATAATTTGTATGTTTGTCGAATTCGAGTGACTGACTTTTGTTCGCTCAAGTTTTCGTTCGACATAGAGAAACAGGGTATCAATATATTTGTAAGCTGTTAAGGGGGAAATTCTTTTCAACTTCCTACCTTGGAACATTAATCTAAACATTATTCAAAAGATATTTATACACCTAAAGTGTCTTAAGGTCGGGTTAATTATCTTTCGAGTTTCTTGTGCAACATTTTCCTTCTCACCTTTCCATCATCATTTAAGTTGGCATAAATCATCAGCAGTGAGAGGAGCCCTTCAACTTATTTATCTTTGATGGCCAACAGCATTGGCTGGCTGGTAAGGATAAATGCGGCGTAAATAAGACCCAAATGGTAAATGTTATTTATTTGCGTTGTGCCACCTCATCTTGGGTTTCGTATGCCGCTGCTATTGTCTCATGCAACACTTAAGGATAACGATGAGAAATATATCACACGGTACAAGGATCACAACATCTAATTTAGCTGGTGCTGCTGTTGCGGCTGATGCTGATTCCGGTACCGTTGAAGTTGATGTAAATCATGATTGTGCGACTAGAGTAAAACCCAATGCGGACAATTCGGTTGCTGATCCGTTGGTCTGACAAGTAGTGGCATGGAGCTGATGTTGTTGCCAATGCTAACGACGTTGCTACTGCTGTTATACAGGACCTAAATAATGATGTTAAATGTGACAACTTACTCGTAGTTGAAGTATTTGTTGGCATTTACAATGATTTCGCTCGCTCTGTGTCGCCAGCACTGTATCCAAGATGTTGCAGCACCGGAAAATCCCCAAAGGCAAACAAATGGAAAATAGTGGGACTGGGATCTTATAAATTTCTAATGACAGGAAAGGGGGGGGGGGGGTTGTATAAAAAAATACAATTAGAGGTGCAGATTTGCTGGCCAGTCTCTTCTAGTTTTCTTTTGTCTGGCGCAAATGGGGTACCGGGCCATTTGCGGTTGACAAACAATTTATAAAATTAAATAAATTATTAAAACTACTATAAAAAGTCATTGTTTTGTCGATGCTTGGTTTTTTTGTGCTTAGCTTTTAATTTCAATCAATTCTTAATGAGGTTAAACAGTATAATTAAATCTCTTTTTCGTAAAAGCCACAAAAGCATTAATTAATTTCCATTATTAATGACATTTTCACTTTTGGCCAAAATCTATTGCATTTCATTTAACAATGCCACCAGAAACGGACTACCAAAGGGTCTATCATGGGGAAAGATGGAAATTGGCAAGAAGAAAGCAGAATTCCATGTATTTGAAAACATATAACTAGAAAAACCTGGGGAGTGATATTATTCTTCTTGTAGGTCTTGTCGAGTAAAACAAGATTCCAGTAGTGAAATATGCCGGACACCTCCAAAATCCGGATTTACGGTTAAAAACCCGGTTTTTGTACCTTTGCGCACTTATAAGCCTGTAATTTTGTCGATAATGATCCGATTTTCAATTTCTTACTAGATTTGGAAAGACGAAACTGAGATCTTTCGAATGATATATAAGTTTGGGTGTTATTGTCCAGCAAACACAAATTTTGTAGATTTTTCAAAAAAAAATTCAACTTTGGTGACGTTTTTCTACATTATTTTACTAAGAAACTTTAATACTATTGATTGATATTGAAAAAGTACCTTTATTTACGATTACAACACATATTTGGTTTTAAAAATAGATAAGCAATTGACTGAGTTATTTAACTTTTCATGAAAATAAACTTTTAAACATTTTATAAAAAAATTATTTTTGGTTATTTAACTCAAAAGTGTTTGCTTGATCGTTTTTTTTTTTTAAATCAGCATCATCAGTTTCTCGTTTAAGTGACCAGCAATATTCTGAAATCATTTTTAACTTATTTATTCCTTCGAAGCGTTTTTCAATAGCTGCCATTTCTTGGTAAAAATTGCCATTTCTTATGTAAACCGGGTAAAAAACCCGGTTTTTTAACCGTAAATCCGGATTTTGGAGGTGTCCGGCATATTTCACTATTGGAATCTTGTTTTACTCGACAAGACCTACAAGAAAAATAATATCCGGTCCCAGGTTTTTTTGGACTGTCGCACCGTGTAATCAGTAATGATCTGGTAATGACATCTCATTACTCTTAGCATTACTTTTTAACTAAAAATATTGACTGACAAAACATTAAATTTATATCAAATGGCTAGTTTCAAAAACGCGTTTTAGTGTTGCCGTTCTTGTGCTCTGCTGTTTAAATTCCCTGTATTTGTAGTTTTACACACTCAACTTTTCTCACTTACCTTAAATTAAATTTGAATGGTTTGTGATCTGTAAGAGGGAAAAGCTGCAGTTTCTATACATTTGGTGATTACAAGAACCGATTTCTTACTAATTATTTTTCTGTGTGTATGATATCAACACATGCCTCGATATCGACCAATTTCAATAGAGTTCATTCCTGGCTCAAACTTGCACACTGTAACAGGTTCAATCAAAATCGGTACATAGATTACAACGATAGATTGGCGGAAGGGCGATCAGACGGAGAGTGGGACATCGCGAAATACGAGAGTGATTCTAAATCGATCGGTACACTAACCTGGGGTTTCCTTAAAGGTGTCAGCACTGGTCAAAGATAAGTGTAGCCACGTCTAAGGATCAGACCTTTTTAGTCAATATTCTCTCTTTACTACAACATTATTGCTGTGGAAGGAATCTAAACCAAATGTTCTCTATTGTTAGTTAAATGTTTCTGCTGTTTGTTAGTGTGCATTTCTGGTTAAATTAAATATTTATGGTATAAACCACATATAAACCTTGCATACAGACGATGCATATCGCCAGCTTCAAAATTTTTATGACCCTCAAATCATTTGGAATAACTGTCGTTAAATATACAATATTTCAAAACTTTGAAAGACTAGTTAAGCCTCTGACTGGTAGCTCGTAGATAAAAGATAAACCATAGTTGAAAAGCTTAGCAAAGTTTTGGCAACATCTTTGCATTTTTAGAATATAGAAAAGGCGATCACAAACTCTCTAGTGGTCGCCTCGTAGTTGTCAACAGGTATGAACTAGAAAAGTTTTATGCAGTACTCGTATACGAGAGCGACCTCAAAACTAACTGGCCTGGCACATTTTCTGTTTTACTAGCAACTTTTTTTGTTTTGTTTTTTAAAAGCAATATTTTATAAGCCATCCGTCAAAATTTCCGAAATATTTAATGATTATTTTCTTTGTTACAGGTGATTGAAGTAAACAAGTTTTATAATTTTTAAAAAATGGAAAATAAAGAGTTTCGTGCGGTAATTAAACACTTTTATATGAAAGGTTATACGCCACAATTAATCAAAGATGAATTGGATTCTGTTCATGGTGATAATGCACCATCATACTCCACCGTGAAATCCTGGGTTCAACAATTTAAAATGGGTCGTTCAAGTACGGAAGATGAACAACGCTCTGGAAGACCGAAAACTGCTACTACTGCTATTTTAATGAAGTGACTAAAGCTAGACGAATAAAGCTCAGAGAATATTGTTAAAATACACGAAAAACAAGTTTGGAGTATTTTACATGATGAACACCACATGAAAAAGCTATCCGCAAGAACGCTGCCGCGTTTGTTGACTTTGCCCCAAAAAATCTTCCGTTGGACCAATTCCGAGGAGCTTTTAGCGATTTATCAGCGTAATACAATAGAGTTCTTGCGCCGATGCATAACTGTTGATGAAACATGGATCCATCACTACATCCCAGAATGCCAAGAACAGTCAAAACAATGGATAGAAGCTGGTAAAAGTGGTCCCAAGAAGGCGAAAACTGTTAAGTCAGCAGGAAAAGTAATGGCCACAGTATTTTGGGATGCAAGGGGTATAATATTTATTGATTATCTTGAGAAAGAAAAAACTATAAATAGTGAATATTATTGTGCATTATTGGATCGGTTGAGTGAAGAAATCAAGATAAAACGACCGCATTTAGAAAAAAAAAGTTCTTTTTCATCAAGATAATGCTCCTTCACACACTGCATTTTTAACTCAACAAAAATTGGCCGAATAACGATTTGAAATTGCTCCGCATCCACCATATAGTCCAGATTTAGCTCCTTCTGATTATTTCTTGTTTCCAAATTTAAAAAAAATGTCTCGGTGGCAAAAAATTTTCGTCCAATAGCGAGGTTATTGCTGAAACTGAGGCATATTTTGAAGGTCTTGAAAAATCTTATTTTTCGGATGGAATTAAAAAACTTGAAAACCGTTTGATGAAGTGTATTGAGTTGGAAGGAGATTATGTTGAAAAATAAATAACAATAATTCCAAAAAAACGGTTCTTTTTATGTTAAACCAGTTACTTTTGCGGTCGCCCTCGTATAAAACAATTTTGCCCAAATATGGACCATAAACAATTAAGTTGTTAATGTTCATGTTAAACTTAGTGCGTAACATCGGTTTTCACTCTATTTTTTTTCTCAATATCAAACTTTTTTTGATACCAGAAATAGATCAAATTTGCTTATCAAAAGATGTAGGCTGGAAGCAACAAAACAACGAATTGAGCATACCGGTTGCTCTGAATGTAATCGCCTGCCTTAAAAAACATCAACAATAATTTACGAATCTCAATTTTGAAATCTACATTAAAAACATATTAATTAAATAATATTGAATCGCTTCTTTTGTGATTTTATTTAGTTTTTAAGGGCACAGCATTTTGTTATACTAATTTTCGGGCTACCGACTACTTTTAGCTAAATCTATGCCAATCGGCTTCAGTAATAGTTACTGCTTCTACATGGTCATATTTTGACACAGTGGGCTATTTTTAAAAAATAAGGTTGAGCAGATTTGATATTTTAAGCTCCTCGTCTATCTATCAATTATAAATTATAAATTATGATGCTGGGTTAACCAATAATATGTAACAACAGCGAACTAAATGGGGTTGGATACTACAAAGAACTTATCCGTTGTCACCACCAATTGTTGGTACCAAAGTAACACGTACGTCATAGTTGCTTGTTTGCCGTAACCATTAGTTGTGGCAACCAATAGAATTACTAATTTTTATTTGTAGAACAGATTTATAAACTGTGCGTAACGTCATTTTATCGTAGCAACCACTTTACAATTTGTCGAAACATTAAACCATCAAAGTTGGTGAGTGCAACAGTAAGTCTGTTTATATAACCGAATTTTTGTAGCTCGTACCGTTTTCCAACTGAATTTTTCTCCGTACTGCCATCATCTCACTACTACGCCAACTTTTTCCAACGTTCCTTCTTAATAGAAAACTTATAACGTCAATATCTGTCACACCTATGAGTAAGACCTTCTTTACAGCATACTTCACATCCTTAGGTACGGCATACGTTTTGCAGCAATGCTTGTTGCAAATACCATAATTAATATCATCTCATTATGACATTTGTAATAAACGATCTGGTCCACTCGTCGGTATTTCAAGCGCGCTGTAGCGAACACTCAGTGTGTGTGCAAGTGTTTTGCGAAAACCATGCGCGAGACGCGAATAACAGCCATGAAATTGCAGCATAAATCGCTCAGAATGAAAACGAACGATGCAGCAGCAGCCGTCACAGCATCACAAGTGTGAAATAAGTATTTAAAACGTTTTAAATAGTTTTAAATTAATTGTGCGCACACGTTAAGTACCACGGCTCTTGTAACAAATTTGATGCTGCCGCCGCCAGCAGTGAGTGTGAGCTGCTGAATGGTTTGCCCGTTGCAGAGGTGGCCGCCACCACGACAACCAGTTCGCAGCCACACACGAAATCTTGTCATTATTCCGGCGTGTGTGTGTTTGATTTCTTTTTTTTTGCATTTCTATAGGGTGATGCATCTAGAGGTATTTTTTTAGAACAAAAAAATATTAAAATTCAAATCGAGGAAATTATATTCAAAAAATAAATGCCATAAAATAAATGTCCTTTCATATTACCAATAAAGATTCCACACTTGATTTTAATTTTTATACTTAGTAGGGACATAAATACTGTTACAACATTGAACACACCCATTTCAATAGTAGAACCGTTAATGTCGTATGGGTTTTGAAAGCTAACCTCAATAGCGTTAGTCTGTAACGGGATTTTAAAATTGTTTCAACTTTCATCATGGTGTGGTCAGATAATGAGAACCGTCTCGCTGTAATAGCGCTTTTCAAGTGTGAAATGAAAAAAGGCGATATTTTTAAAACGATCCGGCCACTAGGGATTAGCCGCATGTTTGTCTACCGACGCAAAAGAAACGTCGCGACGGAAGAAAGGTGACATTGTTGAAGCGGGCAGTTGCATAGTCGAGGTAGTTGATGAGTTTATATACCTCGGCTCCGCCATTAATACGAAAAATAATGTCAGCACCTAAATTAAAAGAAGGATCGTGCTGGCAAATAGATGCTACTTTGGGCTAAGCAAACAGCTAAAGAACAGAGCCCTCTCTCGACGAACGAAAATAACGCTTTACAACACGCTTATTCTACCTGTGCTGTTATATGGCGCTGAAGCATGGGTACTTGCGAAAGCAGACGAAGCGATGCTGGGTGTGTTCGAGAGAAAGATCCTTCGCAAAATCTATGGGCCCAGCTGTGCTAACGGAGAGTATAGACGTCGAACGGACCGTGAGCTGTATGAGCTGTATCCTGACATGAACGTGGTTAAGCGAATCAAAATACAGCGATTGTGCTGGCTAGGACATGTCAGTCGAATGGATCAGAATGCTCCAGCTAGAAAGGCGTTGGACGACAACTACCACGGAATGCGCGGACGGGGTAGACCGAGGCTCCGGTGGAAGGACCAAGTGGATGAAGATATGAAAATCCTTGGTATTGCGAACTGGAGACAGCGCGCACAAGATCGAAGTGCTTTGAAAACATTTCTGACGCAGGCTAAGACCAACAATAGGTTGTAGCGCCAACTTAAGTAAGTAAGTAAGTAAGTAAGTGTCTACCGGCGCATAAAACTTTTTGAGAAGACTGGAGATGAGAAAGATCGCCACCGGCCCGACCGCTCTGTTCGAACACCGCATGTCATCAAAGCCGTTAAATCAAGAATTCACAGATATCCGCTCCGAAAACAGCAAATTATGGCCCGTGAGATGAATATCACGCAAAAGTCCATGAGTCGAATCATTAAAAAAGACTTGGAAATTGGGGCTTTCAAACATGCAGCTTTAAAAAAATAGGATTGGAAAATGCAAATGTCTTTTGGTGAAGCAAGCTGAAAAATGTTGTTCACCGATGAAAAATTTTTACCGCTCAGGAAAAATTTAACAAGCTAAATGATATAGTGTAGGCGCGGTCATCTAAGGAAGCATCTGAGCGGATCCCTAGGGTGGAAAAGAGTCATCACCCAGCTTCGGTCATGGTTTGGTGGGGTTTCTCTTACGATGGGGTCACTGACCTGCGAACAAGGAGTCAAAACATCGGCCAAAGTTTACCAAGAAACCGTTTTGAAAGCTGTTGTGAAGCCTCTTATCAATTTCCTGTTCCAAAACTAGCCATGGACTTTCCAGCAGGATTCTGGGCCAGGCCATAAAGCTAAAACGTCCCAGGCCTGGCTTCGAAACAATTTGCCAGCGTTCATTTCCTCTGAAGAATGGCCCTCAGGCAGTCCAGATTTGAACCCATTGGATTACAAATTGTGGACGGTTTTAGAGGACAAGGTTTGTCACAAAAGATACCCCAACATTGGATCTCTTAAGACTGCTTTGGTTCGAGCTGTGGCCAATTTTCCAATGGACAAGGTTCGTGCAGCTATTGACGATTGGACAGTGCGACTTAAGGCGCGTGTAAAGGCAAAAGGCGGACATTTCGAATAAGTAGATTCTTTTTGGATACAATATACATCAATGAATATATTAAAAAATATTTGGTCCATTCACCATTCATTACTTTTTATTTTACAGCATAACACGTGTGTAACAGTATTTTTGTCCCTACTAAGTATTTTTTTTTTTGTTCTATAAAAAAAACCTCTAGATGGATCAGCCATTAGTAGTTGCCCTTTACTGTTTTGGCAAATATTTAAACAAACATGTGTAAACTTCAACACTTTCAAAGTGAATGCAGTCAAAGTTTAAGTGCCCGCCTCACGCATAGACCGGAGAACAAGTGCAGACGGCAATAGACAACCGTGTTATGCCTTTTGCTAGCGAGCCTCATCGCTTGGCATAGCTGGTGTCCTACGGAGTGAATCGCAGACCGGGTGTAACATAGAACAAGTCATTGTAGCCCACTTCTTAGAGCGAGGCCGAGCGACGGAGACATGCATACGATAAATACATGATGACGGACAGACAGACATGCTGTTAGCATATTGAACAGCAACAACTCTGCCACCGGTGACAACATATTTATTGCTTGTAGCCCCTCATCAGCCTCATCATTAACGCCATCATCATCAGCAGCAGCATTCACATCGCAATCTTGTGCTTCGTCTGTTCGCATACATGCGTACACACTCCAAGCTCCTGCAACACCGCCACCAGACTACCAGCAACACTCCATATGTTGCCGGCAATAGTTCACCATTTGTATCGGCCGCCTAATGTGGCATTGCAATGCTGGCTAGCTATGCTGGTGCTAAACCCATTCAGACCGGAATAATTTGAGGCAAAACATGATTTGAGGCTGAATGAGGTTTGATGATGGCTTACACAGCGTCATGTGTCTTGTTTTCGTCTGTGTTTTCCAACTGCAACGCAAAACCACTACACTTGGCGGAATGACTGGTGGCTGGTAAAGGTGCATGCAGCAGTAGACATTTGTGACAGTCTGTCTGACAGCTGCGTGTGTCAAGTTTGGTGATTTGATTAAATTCATTGGACACCTGGTGATATAAATGAATTACTACCACCGGCATGTTTGAAATGTCGTTGTTAATTTTGCACTTTCTTATCAGCCAAAGAAATAATTCTGTATCTTACATGTAGAGATTGCTTAAGATACAGTATATGTGACAGCGCATAGAGTAAGGGACCTAAGGGTAAACAAATCAATTTTCAATCTGAGCATCGAATGAGACCGATCCCGAGACCGAAAGTGTTCCCTCCCAGAGATATGCGCGTTTTATGAAAGTGATGGTACACCCAAGATACACGTATTTAAATCTTTAAAATGGCTCTCCTGAACAAAACTGGTTCTTACCCTTAGGTCCCTTTCTATTTTGCGCGTCACAAATGCAAAATTTCATAAAAAATATGAAATATTTCATAGACATTTTGAAATGTTTTAAACGAAAGCATTTATATTTTGTCGCTGTCGTAGGTAAAAAATGGTCTGTAAAATTTAGTATTGAAGAAACAAACCATATCCTTTAAACGTATAAATGTTTGCTAATTCACTTTACATGACTTTTTTCCATTTATGTTCTTTATAGCTAAAGCTCGAAAAAGTGCACTTAAATAATTCAAAAAATAACAAGTTTTCCATGGATCTTGAATATTGTCATTTGTAAAATATTGTTGAAAGTCCAACAATATCAATAAAACCTTGACTTAGGAGCTAATATTAAGTAGTGCTATATTTATTTCGCAAAACAGTTTTGCATCTTTTTGCCATTAAGTCCACCGACTCCTGACGATCTCTATTTAGAATACAATACCGTGAACTTTGAACCTGTCCCCATTTTTCATCCGTATTTTTTGATTTACTGATCCATTTTTTTTTCTTGAATATTTTTTTTAAAAAGGGTGGCTAAATTTTAGTTTGTAAACCTCAACTAAACGTCAAGTTTTTTCTGCATTTCATTTGATATTTCTCAATTTCAGACTATCTCAATTTGAACCATGGAAAGATACACAGGCGAGCAACGCGTTAAAGTTATTCAGGCTTATTATGAAAATGAAAAATCAATATTCGAAGAAAATCATCTTTAGTGATAAGGCATATTTTCACCTCAGTGGATTCGTCATTAAGCAGAATTGCCGCATTTGGGCAAATGATAATCCAAGAGTGATTGTCGAAAAAACAATGCACCCACAAAGAGTGACTGTTTGGGTGTGGTTTTGTGGGCTGGCGGCATCATTGGGCCGGTTTTTTTTTCCAAAATAAGGCCAGTCAGGCAGATACAGTGAATGCTGTTCGCTATCGTGAGATGATAATGAACTTTTAATGACCCGAATTGGAAGATATGCCTGTGGACGATATGTGGTTTCAACAGGACGGTGCCACTTGCCACACAGCTAACAAAACACTGTCTGTTTTGCGCGACAAATTTAATGGCCTATTACGAGGGCGGTTCGGAAAGTTCTTAGCCTATCAATGAAAGATAATAGTTAGTTTTTCAAAAATATTTTTATTTTTCAATATAATCTCCTGAAACTTCAATACACTTAGTCCAACGCTTATCTAGCAATTCTATCCCTTGATTAAAATAGTTTTCCTCAAGGTCTTCAAAATAGTGGTTTACAACTGTTATTGCATCTTCATTTGAGGTAAAACGCTTGCCAGCAAGGAATTTTTTTAGATTTGGGAACAGGTAAAAGTCACTGGGAGCTAAATCAGGAGAATAAGGTGGGTGGTCAAGCAACTCGTACTTTAATTCGTTGATTTTAGCCATTGTTAAAACACCCTTGTGCGCTGGTGCGTTGTCTTGATGAAAAATTATTTTTTTGTGTTGTAAGCCAGGACGTTTTTTCCCTAATTTGTACATTTAATTGATCTAAAAGGTTGCAATAGTACTCTGAATTTATTGTTTTACCCTTTTGCAGATAGCCAATCAATAAAATACCTTTGAAGTCCCAAAAACCGCTGCCATAACCTTACCAGCCGATTGAATTGTTTTTGCCTTCTTTGGGGCACTTCCCCAGCTTCAGTCCATTGTTTGGATTGTTCTTTTGTCTCTGGAGTATAGTGGTGGATCCATGTCTCATCAACAGTTATAAAACGACGCTTAAAATCCATTTTGTTTCGCTGAAAACGATCCAAACAAGCTTGAGAAATGTTCATTCTTATGCGTTTTTGGTCGACTGTTGACAAGTCCGGCACCCATCTTGCAGAAAGCTTTTTCATCTGTAGTTCTTCATGCAACATTAAATGGACTCGATCATTTGAGATGCCCATGATATTAGCTATTTCACGCACTTTTATTCGTCGATCATTTAAGACCATATCATGCACTTTGTCTACAATTTCTGTTGTTGTTGCTGTTTTTGGACGTCCACTACGTGGTTCATCTACAATGCTTGTACGACCACGTTTAAATTCAGCAACCCAATTTTTTACTGTTGCATATGAAGGAGCACTTTCACCTAACACATTCACCATATCATTATGAATTTCTTGTCTCGATAAACCTTTTTTATGTAAATATTTAATGACACCACGCATTTCTAATTTTTCCATTGTAAAAAAATCGCGGATGCGTCTTTTGTGAACACCTGTTTCTATATGAAGGAGTTGCCAGATCGAAACAAAATTTATCATGTGTTCATAGCAGAGATGGAAGTTTCCAAAACACTTAACTTTTGTCTGTTTATACTGCGCTTTTTGTGCTAGGATAAGAAGTTTCCGAACCACCCTCGTATCTCACGTCGTGGCGATGTTAATTGGCCGCCAAGATCAGGTGATTTGACACTGTTGGACTTCTTTTTTTTAGGGTTATTTAAAAGAAAATGTGTACGTCGATAAGCCAGCAACAATTCAAGAGCTATAGGATGAGATAATTGGCGTATTAACGGCATAGAACCTCAATTATGACTCAAAGTCATCGAAAATTTGGTCCATCGGATGGAGGTGTGCCGCCGAGGTTGCGGCGGTCATTTGGTCGATATTTTGTTCCAGACATAATTGAACAAAAGCAATGTTATCATAATAAAAAGAAATGACAATAATTTTCTAAATAATTTGTGTTTTTTCAAATTCAACATCGGCCCTTAAAATTTAACCACCCTTGGTTTAATCAACATTGTTACACAATTTATTAAGACGAGCATATTCAAACAAAAGTGACGCATCATACTCGACTTGTGCCTTAAGAGCTACTTGATGCTTATAATTATACAACAGGCATATATCATCAGCAAACATATAAAGTTTTCCAAAGAAGTTTATATTTTTCAAATCATTTATATAAATCAAAAATAGCAAGGGGCCAATATTACTTCCCTGAAGAACACCACACTCTGCGGGCTTGATACTGTTCTTTATGTTCCCAATTTTTACATACTGTCGCCTATTGCGCAAGTAACTCTCAATAAGTTTTATACCAGGGGATTGAATACCGAAAAACTTCAGTTTTTTTATGAGGATTGAATGATCAACTAGGTCGAAAGCCTTGCTCAAATCAAAAAAAAAACTCCTGCAACTCCGGTATAACCTTTATCAAGGTCATTGCATATCTCATTTACAACACTAACTACAGCTGCTTTCGAAATCCGTATTGCCTCGAAAATATTAAGTTATTGTTTTTAAATAACTTACTAACTGATTAGTATATAATAAAGCCCAAGAATTGTGCTGGCCATAAAATTACTTTCTCATGCCAACCATTTCCGAATTTGTGTTGGTACGGTTCAGTGGCTCAGAAAAGATATGAACCGCTGGTTCGGTTTTAAAATAGTTTTTATTTACTCTTGAACCAAATTCTGTACAAGTCCAAGCGGACTATATATTGAACACCTTCACACAGGACAGTGGGTAATCGAAAACGATGACATTTCGTTCCGAAAACCATTAATTTAACGATTTCCTTAAGTTGGAGTCTTTGAGCCATTGGACTATAACATTAATAGCCTACATTAACGATTGCTGATATTTATGAGGTAGAAAATAAGCCACAAAAAGAATTGCTAGATGTTTTTAACCGAAATTAAACCTTAAATAGCCGTTTACACTAACTAACGGAACAAGGCGGGTACTAAAGAACAAAGAAATGTCGTCACGAATGCTCAAATTAATATAATTTTTTTTTAAATTTGAATCATAGGTTTTAAGGGTCAAAGACAAAATTATTTTAAAGAGCTATAAAGGGATCCAAACTCAATAAAATGTCCTTATTTGGCTAAATTAAGGGGGGTTCCACTTTGCAATTTAAGCCACACGATATTCGATACAACCGCTCTAGAACGTCCATATTAATGCCGGTTTTGATTAAATTTTGATGATTTGATGAAACAGTTTAGTATAGGACTCCAGCAAAAACTACTGGCACTTAGAAGTTAGCTGCAAGCATACAGGAAATTAATTGTAAGCATACCCGAGCTTACGAATAAGTAGTCTGTATGCGAGAGAGTAAGATAATAAATTTTGAAAAATTATTGAAAGAGAGAAAAATAGACATTCTGCTGATATTTAAACATAGAACAAACAATTCGGTAAGTAGACGCAGACACTAGCCTCTGCTTCGCAGCCGGTCATATAAGATGATGCTTATATTAAATGAGAGTAAAATTACAGAGAGAAGAGAATAACGGAATTATGTTTAGTAAGTGACCTTTAAAGAGAACTACAGCTACATATCATACTGATGTGAGCTATATTAACCTATAATCAGCAAGTAATTATTTTTGGTTTTAGAGTAATGCAGAGGGTAATGAGAGGGCATTACCTGGTTATGCAAATGGTAATGTATGGTACTAACAGAGAATTTGCTGTGATGCATTGATGATAAATTGTTAATGATAAATTGTCGTATAAAGTTCCTAAAAATGATTTCCAAAACACATGGACATATGGATATCGTGCAACAATGCACGTTACACCAAAACTATATTTATTCTTTTAATTTGTTGCGAAGGACCCAAATGAACCGAAAAAATTAATGATTTTTTTACAATTTAGAGACCGACCTATGGGTCTAAGGCGACTTGTTTTTTATTGACTTTTGCTGCACATTTACATTAGCTTTTCTACCCTCCACTGAATGAAGGATGGTATGCAAAATTTATTCTGTTAAACATCTCGAATTATTGATCGTGTTATTTATAACAAAAGCTAGAACTTTGCCTAAGAGAATAAATCTAAATTCCGAGCCTGAGAAAATGATCACTTTTTTGCAAAAATTTCACCGATGCCCCATATCTTTGGGGGCCCATACAAAAAAGTGCATGACTTTGGGCAAAATTGGGAGTCGTGGGCCTTGTTTTTTGGTCTTTTATCACGTAGTGATGTCTGTCTTATTGAGAGACGTACAATTTTAGGATGCTGTTTTCATATCCTTCCTTCCATGTGTCTGTTAAAACAACAATAGCCGTCGAACGAATTTACCAAGTATCATGCAATTTGGCATTAGGTTGCCTTATTGTCAGAAGCTGTTTGGAATTGTTAAAAGGCAAAATCGGCATAGTGGAAAAAAAGTTTTCCATAAGAAATGAAAGTACCTCAGGAATAAGTAAACTTTTTGAGTATTTCCTTAACAAATCATAATTATTTGTACACGAACAATAAGTAAAGTTGAGACGCACTTAATACCTGGGCATAGTTGAAGGGCGTTCACCTTCTGCGACCTTAATGGCCAAAAAGTCAATATAATAATCATAATTGTCATTACACGTACTTAAATTAAATCAAAGTAATAATAATCTAAATATGGGTTTTTATAAAGTTCTGGCTGAGAATGTCGTACTCATGTTACGAAAGAATCCCCGTTAGGTTTGGTTTGAACTTTTGAGATCGATAACGTTTAAACTTTTGAGATCTATAAGTCAGTTTGAAAGGGTAGCCCAACTATCTTGGAATTCTACTGAAAACGGAAGCAAACAAAAAAAAATAGAAAGAGGGGGAAAGTAGGGACATAAATACTGCTACACACGTTTTATGCTGTAAAAAAGAACTGCATGTTTTTGGACCAAATATTTTTTAATATAGTTATTGATGTATATTGTATCCAAAAAGAATCTACTTATTCGAAATGTCTGCCTTTTGCATTTACAAACGCCTTAAGTCGCATTGGCCAATCGTCAATAGCTGCACGAACCTCGTCCATTGGAAAATTGGCCACAGCTCGAACCAAAGCAGTCTGCCTGAGGGCCATTCTTCAGAGGAAATGAACGCTGGCAAATTGTTTCGAAGCCAGACCTGGGACGTTATAGCCTTATGGGCCGGCGCAGAATCCTGCTGGAAGGTCCATGGCTAGTTTTGGAACAGAGAATTGTTAAGAGACTTCACAACAGCTTCCAAAACGGTTTCTTGGTAAACTTTGGGCGATGTTTTGACTCCTTGTTCGCAGAAATGCAGGTCAGTGACCCCATCGTAGGAGACACCCCACCAAACTATGACTGAAGCTGGGTGATGACCCTTTCCACCCTTGGGATCAGTTCAGATGCTTCCTTAGATAACCGCGCATACACTTTATCATTTTGCTTGTTAAATTTTTCCTGAACGGTAAAATTTTTTTCATCGGTGAACAAAAGTTTTCTGTGCAAGTTATCAGCGTGCTTCACCAAAAGACGTTTGCATTTTTCAATCCTATTTTTTTTAAAGCTGCATTCAATAAATGTCCGGTATGTCGTTTGAAAGCCCCAAGTCTTTGTTAATGATTCAACTCATGGACTTTTGCGTGATATTCATCTCACGGGGCATGATGTCTGATTTCAGAGCGGATTTCTGTGAATTCTTGATTTAACGGCTTTGATGGCATGCGGTGTTCGAACAGAGCGTGGGCGGCCCGACCGGTGGCGGTCTTTTACATCTCCAGTCTCCTCAATAAGTTTTATGCATCGGTAGGCCGGAGCTTTTTGAAAATATAGCTTTGTTTCATTTCACACTTCACGTTATTACAGCGATACGGTTCTCATTATCTGACCACTCCATGCTGAAAGTTGAAACAATTTTAAAATCCCATTACAGACTAACGCTATCGAGGTTAGCTTTCAAAACCCATATGACATTAAGGGGGTATGTTCAGTTCTACTATTGAAATGGATGTGTTCAATATTGTAACAGTATTTATGTCCCTACTAAGTAGTTAGAAAGAGAAGATGTACAGACAGTGTGTCCGTTTTCTTTAACTGGTATCCTTTATGGTTATCTGCTGGTTCCAGCTTGATCTTTCAACAATGATTATCAGTGATTAGAGAGGCATATATGCTAGATCGCCCAGGACTTAAAAGAATCTACTGCATATGAAGCTAAGACAGCACTCTTGAAAACTGACTCCTCTTCTTCTACATTCTACAGTACTTATAGTCTCTAAACGGGATACCCTGGCGCACTGTCAAAATGCCTATTGATCAGAGTCCCGTGACAACTTCTATTAACAATTTAATTTTAAACCCTGATATGGAAATACAACATTTCATTTGTCCGAGACGATGTAGAATTCCCTTCTGCAACTCTGTCAAGGTTTGACATATTTTTTTTTTGTTTTCTTCGTTAAAGATAACATGAAATGTGGCTCGATTTCTACAGTTTATCCAATAAACTTGAACTTATTAACCAACAAATTAAATAAATTACTTCTTTGGTATGTAGTAAATACTCATACTGTTATATGCAGTTGTGTATAGTCAAGAAATAATCTAAGTTTATCGTACATACTAGAACTGTAACAATTTATTTAATTGTGCGTGGTTTAGCGCAATTTATGATGGACTTCGTCGTCGTTGTCGTCATTAATCAACGCAACTGAACGCAATATTTACATCATTTGTGGACAGCAGCAACTGTCAGAAACTACTTTGAAATATACATCTAACAGATAATGATCATTTGAAAAAAAACATCATAATGATTTAAAAATACATCATTATGATGAATATGAACAATGTTATGAACGCACTTAACTCACGCACGCCGTCTAGCAAAACTCAAAACAAAACGCACACTTACTGCAACACTTGCTCTAAGGCCTATAAAGCTCAATTGATAAAATCGCGACGACGTAGTGGGCGAAGAACACAAATCGAGAAAGACCACTGAGTACTGAATTTCTTGCTTCCTTTCAATGGCAGCTAGAGCAACGACGATATGATGACGTCGCCGGAGACGACATTCAAAACAAACTAAAATGGACGGACAACGGCCCGATAAAATATAGAATAATCTTGTTTCACTTTCAGTTTCATTGCCTTTCACAACAGTCTCGAGATTGTCAGGGTGTTGGGGGTTTAGCAGAGGAAATGTCTGCTTAGCGGAGGGAGTGTCTGCTCAGTGGACATAATTGTAGCTCCATCAAGTGGGCACGAGGAATGGGGCAGGCTCTGAAGCGTAATGTGAAGTGGCATCATTGCAAGCAAGTTGAAAATAGACAAACATTTATTTGTTCAAGCTGAGAGACAAACTCAACATATGGTTATGAATTTATGGGCATACGAGGCTCTCCTAATGAGGCCGGTAAAAGTCAGTAGAGGCTTATCAGACCAATTTGTTTTTTCAGGTTTGAAATCACTAACGGAGCACTTTAAGCTATGCGTGATAAAATATGCGCAGAAACTAATGACAGTTTTTCCAATTGCTGCGTTTTAAAAGCTGTCACTGCCATCCAACTGTTAAAATATTCAGTAGGGTTTGCCATTTCGTCAGACATTATTTCACCACTGCTAAAATTGTCTAAAAATATTGTCGAAAATCCACCAGACTTGTGAATAAACCACGTAAATTTCGATGCGAGATCGGTCGTTATCTTGGTGCTGGCAACTAGTACCACCGTGGTAAAGTTTTAGCGTGAGCACGCTCTTTTCGAACTTAGGACTCCAATCAAACAGAGATTGATGCAATACTGCCTTAGTGAAAAAGATCTAAAAAAGTTGCTTCAGCGGCGATCAGCTTAACTGCACATCGCCCGAAAGTAAGTTAAGCTTACTATGGGATTAGTATGGCCTTCATGTGCAAAAGATGCTGCCGATGCAAGAATTGAGCGGGACGTTCTAGAAATGTTACCCGGAGATACGCTTTTTGGATTCGTTTCGTTTTGCTATAATCATTTCTTCTTATTATTTTAAATGAGTTAACTACTCGACAAACTTAGTAGCTCTGGTTAGTTGCTGTTTGTCATATGGGAGAGGAGGATTTTGGCCGAGAACAACTTCATCTTGGACAAGGCCTATTTTTGGCTCAGCCAACAAGCCATATTGCCATTTTTAAAGCGAACACAGTCACGTAGGAAACAACGTTATCGTGGATGCTAGCCCAGTTTGCATGAACATCGATGTTTCCCATTTATGATTCCAACAAGATAACGCTTCCGACCATACAAGGGAGGCAACGCTCAAAATTGTGGAAAACAAATTTTGGCAACTGGGTCATCTCATAGCGAGCGTTCATCAATTGACCGTCGCTATCATGCAACATAGGGCCCTGCGACTAGTCGCCCTGCGGTTCAGATTTAGATGTAGCTCCCACATATATGTCCATCCAATTTTATGTTTAATCTACATCCAATCTTGATCGAATTTAGTAAAAGCATTTTTTTGGCTCTAAAGATGGACACTACTGAAAGTTAAGAAAATCTTTTCAGATTTGTATGTAAAATAGAAAGGGACCTAAGGTTAAAAACTAGTTTTTTCGGGAGAGCCATTTTAAAGATTAGGTCCCTTTCTATTTGCGCTTAGAATCGTCGACTTCACTTTCATATAACGCGCATATCTCTGGGAGGGAACACTTTTGGGACATGGGATAGGTCTCATTCGATGCTCAGATGTTGTCCACATCAAAAAAGGAAAAAAATGAAAATTGATTTTTTTTACCCTTAGGTCCCTTTATCTATGCGCTGTCACATATATAAGTAGATTCCACACACATATGTTCAACCGATTTTTACCACAAACCATTAAATTTTTAAACAAATTAAAAATTAATTTTCAAATCTGGAAATTGGACCCCCCCAACGGGGTCCAAACCCCAATTTCCAGTTGTCTTTTCAAATAATCCAAAAGTGTAGGGTATAATATAGTCGACCACGAACGGACTTAATTTTTTACTAGTTTTTAAATACTGCAATGTCAAATATATATATGTATACGTGCAGTTTTCGGTTTGGAGCCAACTTCGTCGGTAGCATTTTCTGTTCCGGATTTTCGGCTTAAAGTCCACATTGGCGTTCACCCATACGAATGCTCGTATCCACGTTAATGCTCGTATCCATTTTAAATGTTGCCCCCTAATTTGTAGTTATCTTAATCTAGCAGACTCTTGCAGTGTTTAATCTAACACGGGTAATACAGTGTATGGACTGAGTCCAACTAAAATCAATTATTATAAAAGCAGTACAGCACTTATATCCCATGTGCAAGGCCCTAAAGGAATTTCCTTCTTATCAACAAAACAATTTGCATTTTAGCCAACATTTATCAAGCGATCCTCGTCTTTCGCACATACATGAAAGACTTAACAAATGCTCACACACACACCCTCACATATAATTAACACACACTCTCAATGCGTTTGTGTGGGTTTATTCGAGGCTTGTGTTAGAACTTTATTAATTCTTAAAACATCTGTCCCATTTGAGGATGGTAACGACCAAACACCAGCACCAATGCTGGCAATAAAGATGAGGATGACGATGATTTTGTCGCTGCTATAACGGCATTTTTGCTCATAAAGTGACGATAAATAAACTTAATAGGGAGCGGGGGCGTTGAGTTACGTTCCATGCCTTAAATGAAACACGAATTGGAACAATTTAAAATGACTTCTCCAATGAGACGTAATTAAAATTGCCTTTATTAGAGAATCCGAAAAGAAAATTTCAAACGGCGCCGGAAGTTTTTTTAAAACACATTTTGACAAAACAAGTAAAAACGTCGTATATACCCTCTAACGCACAGTGGCTCAAAATTGTTTTTCCTTGTCCAAAATTCTGTAACTTTTGAGCCGATCAAAATATTTAAACTATTTTTCTTTAATGGATAGATATTTAGTTCAGCTTGACTCAGTTTTAATAACATCAAAATTGATTGAGGACTTTTTAAGGAATTCTAGGTCAAAGTTAAACTTTTGTTTTTTTTTAACTTTTAGAGTGAAATATGGGTTTATTATTTATTTATTTATTAAAAATTTAATATTTGGATTTTAATAATAATTGTAAATATTTTTTGTAATAATGGAATTTTTTTAATGTTACACTCAAAAAAATTTTTAGACTCAAAAAAAAATAAAAAAATCAACTGGAGATTTTGCTATTATTACAGAAAAATTAAAATTTTTTTTGCTGTCAAATTTTCAAATTTGTTTACACTCAAAGAATATTTACACTTAAAAAAACGTTAATAATATTATCTAAAAATCTTGCTATTACTACAGAAAAATTTAGTATTTTTTGCTGTCAAATTTGATAGTTTTAAAAAACATGGTGCACCTTGAATTGATGTGTTGTCACAACCGATTTTTTTTCCAACCGAATGTTGGTGGTTTCACGTTCTATCCACGTATTTCATCGTTGCAACTGAATGTTGATTGGGCTAACAGCAATTTTCAGTAGAGGGAACTCACACTTTCGGCTGAAGAAGACAAGTATTGGTAATCCTAGCCTTCTAGGATAATTTTTGGATTTTAATTTGTACATAAATGAGCTGTAGTTATAGATTGATGGTTATAAGTCCTTTTTAAAAATATAAGTATGAAATACGTCTTTGAATAGACGTTTTGATAAACACTGCAGTGATGCACAGCTCATAAAAGAATAGATCAGATATTGTAAAGAACTAATCTGTTGTCACCACCAATTGATGGTACCAAAGTAACATGTACATTGCAATTGTTTGGTTGCCATAACCGCCAGTTATTGCAACAGTAGTTAAACTAAATTCGGTTTGTATAACTGTGTAATTGGCTGTAAATACCATCATATGGTTGTAGCAACCATCATATGATATCTAGAACCATATAACCATCAATACGTTAGAATATTGGTTATTGCAACAGCTATTCGATTTATCCAACCGAATTTTTTTCTAGTTCGAACAGATTTCCAAGTGTGCGGCCTCATGATACGAAAGCGCCAAATTCAATAAAATGGTCCGTTTTTCGACCACTTCTGGTGTCATGCGTTCGTTCTGAAGCTCATCTAAAACTTCTAAATTACTTTGTACTTGTATTTGTAGCAGAATTCTTGCTAATTTGAATACACACAGAGAGCAGATTAGTTGCCAAAAACGACTTTTTTGCCAATCGAATGAATGTAACCTCATTCACGCACCTCGGTATTCTATCAGTACAACCGAATGATAGTTGGTACTCTGTAATTTTCACTGTAGTATCGGTGCAACATGCCAAGTATCCGAACCTACAAAAAAGCATTTTTGGATCTAAAATCCATATGCCACACTTGTTAAACGAAATAAATGATAAACAAGAACAAGCCTGAAGTTATTAGCTTGTGGAGTAAATCCTCTTTCAAAAGTAATGAAAAAAAAATAAAATTTTAGTCGGAGGCAAAAAACTGTTTGCTCACACAATTGAAGTAGTGAAGTACTCATAGGGATGATCAAGTCGAGGGAAAATCTGATGGATTATTTTAACGGCAAAAAATGTGGTTAATCGATTCACCTAAAGTCAGTATCAATCGAATTATTGTATTTAAAAAAAAATAATCCATTAAACAACACGTTTTTAATAATTGCTTACAACAACAAAATGTCTGCAAAACTATTGGTTGTCACAACCAACGTTTCATTGATATGACCGATTAATAAGTTAAGCGTTCAGTGCGATGCTAATACTAGTGGTATTTTGAACAGAATTTACATAACGATTTTAAACATTTGGTGATTGAAACTAAAATTCCTCTTTTGTAACCGAATCATTGTAGTTTGAACTAATTTTGTCTCTGAGTGTACCCATATGTCCACATTGATTAATAATCGCCTAGTTTGACCATACGGTACGCTTTTTGGGCCACTTGAGCCAAAAAGTCCGTCAATTATGTCTTTTTTAAGGTATCTAGTGCGTCTCAACTTAAAGTTCCTAGTTCAGCTATTAACCGTTTATTTACGGCCGAAGTAAGAGACCAATCCTCATAATATTTTAACGGAATGAACTCAAATATTAGCACTTTAATATAGATTATAGATTATTATATTGCGGTAAAATTGGAAAAACGGGCGTGGCCCTGTCCACGCAACTCTAAACTTTAAAAGGCTGAACATGAAATTACAGCGACCTCTGTATAGGGTCCATATAGCTTGACCCAAATTATACATATAACACATTTTATGGTTGCATATAAAAAAAGCTAACCTGTTGGGGCCCCTTTAAGGCTTTTGCAGTAGACCTGGCAGCTATGACATATGTGGCGGCAAAGGTTACGTGTATTTGTCTTGCCTTCTTCCTCCCCTCCGCCCATCGTTAAGTGATAGAACCGGAAATAGAACAGGGAAATTGAATTTTAGAAGGAAAAAGGAAAAAAAATATCTTGTCCAAATTGCTGGTGGGAAGCCTTCACAACGGTGAAAGACAGAGAAGAAACGCAGATGAGTCACATGAATTAGATATGGCCTAATTGATGCACTCTTGTCGTTATAATCGACGTCGAAAGTTGTGAAAACTGTTCGCAGGAAAATGTTCACGAGTTAATTCCATTTTTTTGCCAAACTGATTTTTTCAAGTCACTGTAAACAACACAAACGATGGTCGTACGTCAAAACGTTCTGAGTACGTTGATGCTTAAAAATGATGCTTAAAACTTTCCAATGACAATTTTAGATGGCGCCAGAAATATACTAAGCGAACCTCGTAGTAATGATAATTTTATCAATTGTTTTATTTTCCAGCTGTCAATGTACGCAATAAGGTTTGCCATTTCAGCCTGGGTCGTTTCACGACTGTCGAAAGTTTGGAAACTATGTATACTTAGTAGGGACATAAACACTGTTACATCATTCAACACACCCATTTCAAAAGTAGAACTGAACATACCCCTTTCATGTCATATGGGTTTTGAAAGCTAACCTCAATAGCCTTACTCTGTAAAGGGATTTAAAATTGTTTCAACTTTCAGATAATGAGAACCGTATCGCTGTAATAGCGCTTTTCAAATGAAAAAAGCGATATTTTCAAAAAGCTCCGGCAACTAGAAATTAGCCGCATGTTCGTCTACCGATGCATAAAACGGTTTGAGGAGACTGGAGATGTAAAAGACCGCCACCGGTCGGGCCGCCCACGCTCTGTTCGAACAGCGCATTTCATCAAAGCCGTTAAATCAAGAATTCACAGAAATCCGCTCTGAAAACAGAAAATCATGGCCCGTGAGATGAATATCACGCAAAAGTCTATGAGTCGAATCATTAAAAAGACTTGGGACTTGGGGCTTTCAAACAACGTACCGGACATTTATTGACTGCAGCTTTAAAAAATTAGGATTGAAAAATGCAAACGTCTTTTGGTGAAGCACGCTGATAACTTGCACAGAAAAATTTTGTTCACCGATGAAAAATTTTTTACCATTCAGGAAAAATTCAACAAGCAAAATGATAGAGTGTATGCACGTTCATCTAGGTAAGCATCTGAACTGATCCCAAGGGTGGAAAAGGCTCTTCACCCAGCTTTAGTCATGGTTTGGTGGGGTGTCTCTTACGATGGAGTCACTGACCTACATTTCTGCGAACAAAGAGTTAAAACGTCGGCCAAAGTTTACCAAGAAACCGTTTTGGAAGCTGTTGTGAAGCCTCTTAACAATTCCCTGTTCCAAAACCAGCTATGGACTTTCAGCAGGATTCTGCGCCGGCCCATAAGGCTAAAACGTCCCAGGCCTGGCTTCGACACAATTTGATAGCGTTCATTTTCTCTGAAGAATGGCCCTCAGGCAGTCCAGATTTGAAGCCATTGGATTACAAATTGTGGACGGTTTTAGGGGACAAGGTTTGTTACAAAAGATACCTTGGATCTCTTAAGACTGCTTTGGTTCGAGCTGTGGCCAATTTTCCAATGGACGAGGTTCGAGCAGCTTTTGACGATTGGCCAGTGCGACTTAAGCCGCGTGTAAAGGCAAAAGGCGGACATTTCGAATAAGTAGATTCTTTTTGGATACATGAGTAAACATCAATAAATATATTAAAAAATATATGGTCCAAAAACATTCAGTACTCTTTTTTTTACAGCATAAAACGTATTTATGTCCCTACTAAGTATATACCACTGCCAATACTGCACGAAGAGTATCGAGAAGCTAAGTCCTAGATAAACTACAGGTTACTTAGGCAGTTTACTTTCATTACCGCAAGGCGTGGCAAAACTGTGTTGCACAGTGTTCTGGCACACACACATACACTTATGCAAAGTAGGACATGAACGCTTAGCTATGATTACGTTAAACACTTACAGTTGTTAGTAATTACTTTAATTAGCGGAAGAAAATTGCATATTTTACCGCACCACTACTACTCTGGCAAAAGCAGTTCAAAGCTCAGCAGTCGGTTATTAAGAATGTGTGTCTGTACGTGTACATGTGTGTTTACATGCCATTGCACTTTCTTAAGGTGGTGTTGCTGTGTGCGTTTATGCGTTTATGTGTTGTGCTGTAGTGTTGGTGAAGACAGCAAATGCCCAAGACTTGCTATTTGTTAGGTCATTGTTTTCTGCCTCGTACATATTGCTGTAGCTTTTGTTTGCCATTGTTGTTGTTGTGGTAAACCTCCACACACACACATGCACATGCACTTGGAAAGGAATTATGAAGTCAAGCATCTCTAAATACACATGAACACTAGTCTTTGTACTCAGGCACACACACACATGCTCATTTATATGCATGCATTCTGATTGAAACTGGGCGTTTGCATCTGTACAATGTACTGCATATAAACATACTGAATCTTTGACGCACACACACATACTCAGATAACTTTAATTGCAGCTCGAACAACTACAACTGCAGTATTCAGTACATGCACACACACGCGCGCAGTTGTACGCCAGAACTCGTCTACCGACAAAGGCAAGTGTGCTGCTTGTGCGTTCATCAGCCAAAAACACTTAAGTAACATTTTGTATGCGATTTATGTTTACACAAATGAATGAACATTATGCACTTAAACGCTAACAGACACACACACACATACATACACATGTATGTGAGAATATCTAGATACTTGACTTATACGAGTATGTAAATATCTCACTAAAATTTGAAATGTGAACATTTCTGCAACAATTAATTGTTTTAGGACTCGCTTAAGCCCTAATTTCAATTGATGCAAATGGCTTAAATACGACTATAAGCTAGATCGTTTATGCAATGCTCGTCGTCCAGGCATCTAAAATTGATTCTATTAGTCTACAAACACTCCGGAAATAAAAAGTAAAACAACACTACGGATAAGCCGTTGGTAACTCAATGCATGGACCTCGAGGTAGGCGGAAACAATATGAAGAAGGTTTCTTACACAGAAAAACCAAATTGGTTTTAATTTAAAAGTTTAAATATTCAAACAAAATATTAATTCCTAGTCCTGTGATAAAAAAATTCACAAATTAACTAAAATATTCGTACGTTCTTTATCGAAAATATTTCCAATTTTATTCATTCACAAATTTACCAAAACATGAGGGGATGAATAAATTCACACATGTGACAGCGCATAGAGAAAGGGACCTAAGGGTAAAAAAATCAAATTTAATTTTTTTTCTTTTTTTGATGTGGACAACATCTGAGCATCGAATGAGACCGATCCCATGCCCCAAAAGTGTTCCCTCCCAGAGATATGCGCGTTTTATGAAAGTGAAGTCGACGATTTTAAGCGCAACTAGAAAGGGACCTAATCTTTAAAATGGCTCTCCTGCACAAAACTGGTTTTTAACCTTAGGTCCCTTTCTATTTTGCGCGTCACATATGAGTCATTCCATGCCAAACGGTACGCATTTTTTACATCACAAGCTTGGATTGCTTAACTAGTTTGTGTATGCATTCTTCTCTTAAAAATATTATATACGTGTTTCAAGAAAAAAAATTTAAAATTTTTTTTTAAATGTTATGACCAATTGAACTTTGGTGAAATGAAGATTTTATCAAAGAGGTGTGTTCATTCAGTCGCATGTAACTCCGGAAATACTTGACCGATTTTACTCTGCTATACCTTATTTTGAAGGTAATTTTAAGCACTTCTAAAATAACGAAACGGTATGGCATAACGCCATAGAATTTTTTAAGTTTGTATCATTTTAATCCTTTTATTTCGATTTTGAAAATGATTACATCTTTTTTTATTTTTGAAATTTTGCAGGCGTATTCTTACAGGTCTGTTTTACCGACTGTGTAAGTTTTAAAGTGGTGAAATAATGCGTTCTATTTTTAAATTTTTTTTTTTACCTTATACCTTTTTCACTTCCATGAATATAGAAAATATAATATAGAAAAAAAATACTTTTTAATAGTTTATTGACACAAGATATAACAACAACAAAAAAACAAAGAAAAAAAGAAATAAAAACATGATACAATAGCCGTGCACGTATTCCAGGAGGGGCTTGTAAATTTTTTAAAGAAAACCTTAGGACCTGTAAGTAAAATATTTTACTTTTCTGATGGCGCAAGCGCACAATACAAAAACAAGAAAAACTTTTTAAATCTGACGTTCCACGTAGAAGATTTTGGAATACCAGCGGAATGGCATTTTTTTGCAACGTCTCATGGCAAATGGCCCTGCGATGGTCTGGGAGGAACAGTCAAAAGACTAGCAGCACGTGCAAGCTTGTCCAGCCTCATAAATCCCATTAATAGTGCCGTCAAATTTTATGATTGGGTGAATAAAAACGTGAAGAATATTCATACAGAATTCTTCAATAACTATCAATATCAAGATAGGGCGAAACACCTGAAGGAGCGTTTTGAAAAAGCGAAAACAATTTCTGGAACTCTTGGCTACCATGCATTCATTCCACAACCCGATAAAATAATGAAAGTCCAGACAACATCATCTTCTGAGCAGTACTGTATGAAGATGGTATACAAGGCATAACATTTATTTCATTACTCATTTTTTTATTTCTTTTTTTCTTTGTTTTTTTGTTGTTGTTATATCTTGTGTCAATAAACTATTAAAAAGTATTTTTTTTTCTATATTATATTTTCTATATTCATGGAAGTGAAAAAGGTATAAGGTAAAAAAAAATTTTTAAAAATAGAACGCATTATTTCACCACTTTAAAACTTACACAGTCGGTAAAACAGACCTGTAAGAATACGCCTGCAAAATTTCAAAAATAAAAAAAGATGTAATCATTTTCAAAATCGAAATAAAAGGATTAAAATGATACAAACTTAAAAAATTCTATGGCGTTATGCCATACCGTTTCGTTATTTTAGAAGTGCTTAAAATTACCTTCAAAATAAGGTATAGCAGAGTAAAATCGGTCAAGTATTTCCGGAGTTACATGCGACTGAATGAACACACCTCCTTGATAAAATCTCCATTTTACCAAAGTTCAATTGGTCATAACTTTTGAAAAAAAAAATTATATTTTTTTTTTCTAATCGCGGATTAAATAGAATTGCTAGAGGACCAAATCTGCAAATTTTCATAAAAATCGGAATCATTGCGTTAAATTTTTGCCCAAAATCGTACCGTTTGGCATGGAATGACTCATATAAGTATTTACAAAATAAGTTTTAAGTCGTTTATCGAAAATAATTTAACATCAGGTGATTTTAAAGTTTACATAATGGGTGATCCAAGTAGAGATACTTTTTTCAATAGCCGTTTTTTGACAAATCACGTCTGAGTCGTGTCATGCTGTCATGTTATTTTTGTGTAGTATTGTTTGGCATTTCATCATGGAAAGCCTTACGCCTGAACAAAGTTTACAAATCGTTCAACTTTATTACGAAAATCCACGTTCTGTGAGGTGTTTCGTGCACTTCGTTCAACTATTCGCAACACCATCACCCATCCTGAGACCCAGCATTCATTATTGGATAATATTCGACCGAATAGACCACGTCCAGCACACAGTGAAGAAAATGTAGCGGCCGTAGCTGAGAGTGTACACCAAGGCCATGGAGAGTCGTTTCGTCGCCGTTCGCAGCAACTCGGACTGACGTTTGGAACGACTGGGCGCATTTTACGCCTAGATCTTAACTTGAAAGCGTTCAAAATACAGCTTGTGCGTAAACTGAAGCCAGCCCACGTTCCCAAGCGACATCGCTTCGCTCTATGGGCTCTTGAAAAGTTCCAAGAAGATCAGACGGAGCATTCATTCTAGTATAGGAGCTAACCTTTTTCTCCATGTATTTTAATATTAAATAAAAATTTGAATTTTATGTCGAGATCTTAAATTGAAAGCGTACAAAATACAGCGTGTGCGTGAACTGAAGCCAGCCGGCGTTCCCAAGCGACCTCGCTTCGCTCTATGGGCTCTTGAAAAGTTCCACGAAGACTCGACGTTGTCGAGCTAAATTTTGTTCAGCGATGAGGCGCATTTCTGGCTCAATGGGTATGTTTAGAAGCAAAATTGCCACATTTGGGACGAAGAGCAACCAGAAGAGGTTCAAGAGCTGCCACTTCATCCAGAAAAACAACAGTTTGGTGAGGTTTGTGGGGCGGTAAAATCATCAGTCCATATTTCTTTAAAAATAATGCCGGTGAGAATGTAACCGTCAATGGCGACCGTTTCGTGCCATGATAACCGACTATTTGATGCCTGAAATTGAAGCTCGTGATCTCGGCGACATTTGGTTTCAACAAGACGGCGCTACTTCCCACGCATCGCATCAAGCAATGGATTTATTGAGAAAACACTACGGTTAGCAGATAATTTCACGTTTTGGGCCGGTCGATTGGCCTCAATGATCGTGTGATATCACAACTTTTCCTGTGGGGATATGTAAAGTCTAAAGTTTATAGGGACAAACCCGCTTCGATTCATGCCTTGGAGCAAAACATCACGCGTGTCATTCGCCAGTTACCAGTTGAAATGCTCGAACGATTCATCGAAAATTGGACTCAACGGATGGACTATCTGAGACGTATCCGCGCCAACATGGACATAATCTTCAAAAAATAAATGCCAAAGAATGTTCTTTCAAATGACCAATTCAATTTGAATTTTCTGTGTTTTTTTTTTCTTTAAAAAAGGAGGAAACCTCAAAATGCATCACGCGTTATTTATAAGTGCAAAAAAAGTGTAAGCCAATTGTTGAAAACATTTTCGTTAGTAGGCAATGAAAAATTTTGCATATTTACTAAAAAAGTGGTAAAATTGTTTCAAACTGCAGTCAGTATGACTACGTTTTATTATCAAGCAGGGGTGTCTGTAGTTTTGCTGAACGCTGCTTCACCATTATAAGACCCCAAGCACAGCAAGTGATGTAACAATTTTTAGCGGCTATACACTTAAGGGCAGGCTGTTTCGCATTTAACGAGAACTGTCGGCTGCAGAGTATTCCACCGAACACAATTAAAATCCCTAACTTACTTAAACACATACTTAAACCCATACATCCATACAAGCACCATATAGTGCATGCAATTTATGAATTTTGTTGTTGTTTCCATTCATAAAAGATCACTGCAATAGCTGATAAATATTTTAGCTTATTTACGAAATTTTTAATTGAGTGGTGATAAAATTCACCCACCAATTTTTAAGTTAAAATTTCAGGATTGTCTTTTTTTAGAGCAGTTTCCTCTCCCTATTCAGTCCATGCAGCACTCAGGGGAACAGGTTATTATAAGTTAGTTAGTTAATGCCAAAGATTTGTTAGTACCAAAATATTTGAGAAACACCGGCCTTTAGGTGTACCGATTGATTCAGAATCATTAACGATGTCTATCTGTCCGTCTGCCTGCTGTGCAAGCTGGTAATTCAAACTACAGGAAGCAACTATTGTACGATCTTTATGAAATTCGGCAGAAGTATTTTTTTTTAACCAAAAAGCGAAGCTTTTAATATTATATGAATTCAGCTCAGATTTGGATGCGGCACCCACACTTATATTCCGCCGATTTTATGTCTTTAGCTGTAAAATCCACATATTACATGCACGGAAGGAAGACTTTAAAATAAAAGAAAATTGCTTTAGATTTAAATATAGGTACCACGTACATAAATTGGATATAGCTCCCTATAAACAGTCTGAGGGCCCAAAAAAAATGGTTTCCCTGTATACAAGAAAATGTAAAGAAAACTAAAAAATTTTATTAAAAATAATCTTGATTTTTTAAGAAGATACGCAAAAAGAGAATGTTTTTTACAAGGGACCTTTAGTCCCTTCAAGGAAAACTTTTACGTCACAAGCTTATTTTGCCGAAATACAATTCCAAATAAGTTATGACAAAAATTTATCATCGTGCTAAGTTTTAGGATCTATGTCTGCTATCCTAATTTGGCAAACACAGGGACCGACGAACGTGGGTAGATCGTAAGGGGTGTTTTTTTATTGGGGTATAGAACTTTAAGTTGGCATCACTTTTTTAACTGGCGGCCATTTTGTCAGCTGTCAAGTGATTAATATTTAGTTTGGTTTGCCATTTCATCATGAACAGGTTGACAAAAGAACAACGCTTGCAAATCGTGCAAATTTATTTCGAAAGTAATGGTTTAGTTCGCGAAGTTCACCGTAAGCTCCGTCCATTTTATGGTCGACATAATCGTCCATCAGAGCAATTAATTCGGTTAACCATGGATCGGTTAACATGGACCATTGGATTATTTTCTTTGGGGATATGTGAAGTCGCTCGTCTACGCCAACAAACCAGAAACACGTTAGGGGACTTGGAAGCCAACATTCGTGGCGTTATTGCCAACATACGGCCCCGGCCCCATATGCTCGAAGAAGTGGTTGAAAATTGGACCTGTAGAATTGGCTTTATTCGAGCCAGCCGCGGCGGCCACATGCCCGAAATCATATTTAAACATTAATGGCATAAAATTATCCTTCCAATAAAGCCAAATTGATGGACATTAAAACGATTTTCTTGTGTTTTATTTCAATTCGAAGTTCTATACCTCAATAAAAAACACCCTTTATAAGAATTTTAAGAAAATCAATAATATACTTTGTAGTATCTACGATCAATATTTCGAGGTGTTGCAAACGGAATGACAAATTTAGTAAACCATCCACCCGTCGGTAGAAGGTATAAAAAAGATTTTAATTTGTAGCTCACGCACAACTTAAGCGATTTCAGCTCAAATCACACGCCGATTTGTTGATTAGGGCCCAGCTAAAGTTTTTTTTGGCGAAAGAGGATTTTTAAAAAAAAAAACAAGGGGCATTCAGATTTGGCAGATGTACCAATACTTCTAACAGACTTAGACGGACTACCTTTGGATTGCTTTTGCACGTAATCCAAAGGCAGACTCCCTACAGTGACTGCGTTTTAGGGTTCTTAGTATCCTTCATTAAAAAGCTTAAAAGCTTGGCGGTGCGGCAGTTGTGCCACCCACTGTTCCTACGAGGGTCTTGTCGTTCTAAGATCAAAGCGGCGTTGCGACAGTTGTGCCCTCTTAAACACATTTCTTATGTGAACATGTAAGGCCGAATGACCGCCGCCTTAGTTTGTAAGCTGATTTTATACTGATTATTGGACTGCAACAAAATATGGATGTGTTGAAAGTATATCAATCGAGGTCGACCAAAAAAAAAGGAGGACAAAGTGAATTACCAGCTGAGGCTTACGCCGAAAACTCACGGTCAACGTTTAAAACGTATTTACAAAAAACCTTCGCAATTATTTACCCTAAAAATGTAATGGACTTCTAGGAATTGTTGTCAGGCCTCTTGAAGTACTCGTATGCACATGTCATGACACGTTACGACGGCACCACTTAAAATTGGATCAATTTGGTGGTTGTTTCATTTTCGTTTTATGGAATGTTTCCCAAAAGTAATTTCGGCTCTTTATTGTCCGAGCCACATCAATAATAATAATAATCACAATAAAGCAAAAACTATTCGACAGCAGGCAAACATGAAAAATGTCCGGCAATGGGGAGGAAAAATCGTTAAAAAATCATCAGCAATTTCGATGTCACATTTTTCACAAATAGCCCCAACGTCAACTACACGCGAATTTGAAAAAAGACAATAAATTGAAATACGAAACAATCCAAAAACAGCAAAAATACAAGCTTATTATGACATGACACCAGCCGTGAAGGTTATTTAAAAGTCAATGGAAGATACAACAATTTTGTGAGAAAAAAGTGAAACAATGACGATTTTATTGCTTTGTAGTTTTGCACTGCCACCTTGCCTCGCCGACCGGATAATCTATTGGCTGACTGCTAGCCTTTGAAAGGTATTTTTTGGTTTGTTCGGTTTGTGGAAAATTGTGTTTACTCATTACACAAAGAAACAGGTAGACAGACAGAGCCACATCGCAAATCGGTCAGATCGGCATACATTAAAGCCTTAGCGGAAATACACCCAAAGATATGTTGTGCTCAACTGGGCTTAAGGTCAGTACCAAAAATGGCAATTCGAAATACTAACCCAGCTTGATGTATTCCACTTGAGGGTTTCTAATTGAACTGCAATTTTTCCTCGGGTGTATTGAGTCTGAGAACGAAATTTTTGCGGTCGGCGGTTTTAATTGCACTAACGTGTAGTGCTGCTGTTATTGTGTAGTGTCTGTATGTTTCACAGAACAATGGGTCATTTTGAGTTTTGAACAATGATCATTTGAATAAAAGAGGCGCATCTTATGCGGACCTACTACAGGAAGGCCTTTGAATAAATCTTATTTTTTCGAAAAACTGAAAATACACCAGTATAATTTTCAGGAAAGCTGATTAGAGCAGGTTTGGCTACAAATTGGTAAACCATAAAGTTTTGCATTCGTAAGGACATAAGCGCATTTTTCGGCGACCTACGGACCAACGACACATCGGTTTCGTGAGGAACTTTGATTGTTTTTATACTCTCCATCATAGCCTAAAGAGACTACTCACATTGTCATTCCGTTTGCAACACCTCGAAATACTAGTCGGAGGCCCCATAACGTATATATGCTAATTCTAAATTGTCGTAAAATTCTCAGATGATCTAGTCATGTCCGTCCATCTACAGATCGCATTATTGAAGCTAGGTGGCTGAAATGTTGCATTTGTTGGTTGGCATTGAAAATGGGCCATATCGGTCAAGAGGTAACAATTTAAACTTATGGAAAAACCACAATATTTGTTGTATTCTTGGCAATTATTATAAATTGATTTCAGTTCGGCTAGGAGATATTTGTAAGCTACATTACGGTATGATCTGACAGGGGTCCATACAACTCTAAAATAAGAACGGCCTTATCTCATGAAATATTGGAGTTATGAGTTTGATATTGGGAATATATGATATTGGCAGGCATCGACATATCCTGATGAAAAAGGGGGCGTTGCCACGCCCCACTAAAAAATCGCATTTATGGCCCAAGTAATGGACCGATCCTTATAAAATTTTACCAGAATGAAATCAATAACTAGAAAGTTACTATAAACTATGAATTGTAAAATTGGCAAACTATGAAATTGGCACCATCCACATGTCCCGGAACTTAAAACGGTCATTTCTAATGAACTATTGGAGATATACGAGGGCTGCTATATATATTTCTGGCATCTGACATTTCCCCTGGAAAGTTCGGCATTTTTTAACATAAACGTACCTAGAACGTTTTGACGTACGACCATCATTTGTTACAGTGACTTGAAAAAGTCAATTTGGCAAACAAATGGAATTAACTCGTGAACATTTTCATGCGATAATTTTTCACAACTTTCGACGTGGATTATCACGACAAGAGTGCATCGATGAACTTAAATCTTTGTATGGCGATGAAGCACCATCCTATGGCAGTGTGAAAAACTGGTTTAATGAATTCAATCGTGGCCGACGCTCGCTCAAAGATGAATGTCGTCAAAAACGGCCGTTGTGCCAGAGAACATTGATGTCGTGCGTGAACTGATAATGCAAGATCGTCATGCGGCATACCGTGAGATAGAGGCATCCTTGGGAATTTTTTTCCACCAGCATACATTCGATATTGCATAAACACCTGGCCGTAAAAATGGTTTGTTCTCGTTGTTTCCCGCACAATTTGACAATCGCTCAAAAAAAGGCTCGTGTCGATTGGTGTAAAGAAATTTTGAAGAAAAAAACGATCGCGGTGCTTCAAAAGACGTTTATAAGATCGTCACAGGTGACGAATCATGGATCTATGCGTATGAGAAAGAAACAAAACAGCAATCGACCGTGTGGGTCTTCGAAGACGAGCCAAATCCAACGAAAGTTGTTCGTGGAAGAAGCACTTCTAAGCAAATGGTCGCCTGTTTCTTCGGCCAAACTGTTCATGTGGCGACTGTTACGCTTGAGCAACGTTGGAGGTCAATTCTGAGTGGTACAACACAATTTGTTTGCCTGAAGTCTTTGGAGAAATTCGAAAAACGAACAAGAGAAGACGAATCATTTTGCACCGTGACAATGCGAGCTCTTACACATCGGCTCAAACTAGAGCCTTTTTGACCGGTCCAAACGTCAAGGTGATGGGTAATCTGCCGTACAGCCCTGACTTGGCAGCCAAAGACTTCTTTTTATTCCCGCACATGAAGAAAAAAATGTATGGTAAACGATTTTCGTCGCCAGAAGATGCTGTTGAAGGATTCAAAAACCATGTTTTGGAGGTGTCTCAATCGGAGTGGAAAAAGTGCTTCGATAAATGGTTTGAGCGCATGCAAAAGTGTATAAATCATGCTGGAGAATACTTTGAAAAACAATAAAACCATTTTTGATGATAAATATTCGCATTTTCATTATTAGGCCAGAAATGTGTATAGCAGCCTTCGTATAACTAAATAAATAAATAAGATATATCTATGATATTGGGAAGATATGATACAGGCATGGATCTAAACACATCCTGGTGGAAAGGTGGACAGTTCCACGGCCCCTTTAAAAAACCGCATTTTTAGCCTAAATTTTATCCTTTCTCATCCCTCGTAACGGGCCTCTGAGAGTCTCCCGTTCACGTCTATGTTTTTTAACTTTTAACTAATTACCATTAATTTGTATACAAATTCTCATTTGTTGCCACACCATTTGCTTCGTGTCGTTAGCAAAAATATTGTGACCACTACCTATCCATTATTTAATTACAGATTTCGGTTTTTATTTTTTGTTCAAATGCAGTGAGTCGTTGTTTTTCTAACCATTTTTTTCAGTCATTAACAAAAAAATAAAAAGTCTACCGCCGTACAAATAAAACTCGTTTCCGATGTTTTGTTGCAGTAGAAATCAATCTGAATTGTTCAACCCAGTTCAAATGGAGAATGTCTGTTCACAAAATGTTTATGCTTTCAATCAATTTTAATTATTATTCGTTAACTTACCCCGAGGGGAGTGCAAATATTTCCAGAAAACCAAAAGCACTAGCCTAGTGGTAATAGGCGAGCACTAGGGGGGATTTGTTTTCTGCCCCTCTCGATTTAATTAAGATAAGTTTCATACATACCTGAAAGAGAAAAGGAAAAAAAGTTGATTAATTTTATAAGTAAAGGCATACTTAATTTGATAATAGGACTTAAATTATAAACAAAAATTAAAATGTATTTCGTCTCTTTTTATTGGAATTTTTACGGTTTCTTCTCCATAAAACGAGTGTTATATAAAATACATTTATGTGCTAAATCGAAGCTATTCATAGCACCTGGGATATTTAAGTTTTTACTTAGTCTACATTGGGCGCCATATAACCCATGTTAGAATCGTTTAAAATTTTAAACATTAATTGGTAATCTAAGGCTTTAGAATAGCAAGGCTGCTTCTAATGTATTTGCTAAGGCTACTTAGAAACGGGATTATTTAAATTTCACTTAGTCTACATTGGGCGCCATTTAAGACATGCAAAAATCATTTACAATTTTAGACATTGGTTGTTAATCTAATGCTTTCGATTAGCTACGCTGCTTCTAATGTCTAAGAGACAAACAGGTTTTGGTAGATAAAATTTAAACCCACGTTGGGCGCCATTTAATCACAGGATTTTCTTGTTGCTTATTGTGGTGATCTTTCGATTAGCTACGCTGCTTCTACTGTCTAAAAGCAAACAGGGTTTGGTACATAAAATTTAAACCCACGTTGGGCGCCATTTAATCACAGGATTTTCTTGTTGCTTATTGTGGTGATCTTTCGATTAGCTACGCTGCTTCTAATGTCTAAGAGACAAACAGGTTTTGATAGATAATATTAGAATTCACGTTGGGCGCCATTTAATCACAGGATTTTCTTGTTGCTTATTGTGGTGATCTTTCGATTAGCTACGCTGCTTCTAATGTCTAAAAGCAAACAGTTTTTGGTACATAAAATTTGAATTCACGTTGGGCGCCATTTAATCACACAATTTTCTTGTTGCTTATTGTGGTGATCTTTCGATTAGCTACGCTGCTTCTAATGTCTAAAAGCAAACAGGTTTTGGTAGATAAAATTTGAACCCACGTTGGGCGCCATTTAATCACACTATTTTCTTGTTGCTCATTGTGGTGATCTTCGCTCATGCTAAAGTCTACATAAAACCAGAAATGCTGAAACATGGGTACTCGCGCAAGCGATGTTGGCAGAGTTCGAGAGAAAGGTTAATCGTTAAACCTATGAACCTCTTTGCTGCAACGGCGCATATTGCCGTAGACGTAGTCCGGCGCATTCAACTACACCGATTGAGTTTGCTTGGACGTATTGTGAGAATGGCAGCAGCTCGAAAAATCTTTGTGTGCGAGCGCAGAAAGGGCCGGTCGAGTCTTTGCTGGAAAGGTTAAGTCCGGCAAGACCTAAGGAATCTTGGGCTAGTCCGCTGGGGGTCAAGAGCACAGGATTGAAGTGCGTGAAATTCAAACCTGATCGCGTCTTAAGACCTTTTAAGGTTAAGAAAGTTAGTACTCTACTAGTTTTTTTTTATTTATTCGGTCTTTTATCATTATTAGGAGCAGTTTTTTATTCTGGTTCGAGACCTTTATGTTGTTTCTTTTTTAGAATCAACGTAAAAAGAAGAAATTGGTGAAATGTATTTGCTACGGCTGCCAGGCAGACTGTACAGCTGTTTCTAAACCCGCCAAGGTTTTTCTTCAGCAGTCTTTGGCAAGGATTACTTCGGCCACAAATCAAATGACTTATACGGGAGACTAATTTTTATTAAAATAAGATTTTTGAAATATTTCCATTTAGTACCCAGAATTTGACCGAATGTGTTGTAAATGATTTCAGTACCCAGAACATTTCCTAAACTACTTTTTTTCGACTCTAGAGACTCTTATCTCCACAACTCAGTGAGAACACGCCCATATTTTTTTGTAATCCGAATACTAAGGAGTTATCTTTGATCAGGGTGGCCACATAAGAAAAATAGAAATAGAAACTTAAATTAAATAACAACAATGTGCAATATTAAATAAGCTGTGGCATTATTATGAAGAGATCAATTAACAAGCTTAGGTCTAATGTGATCGTTTTTATCACATCGAATATTAATTACGAGCGCGTCTAAGGCGGTTAGCTTCTTAGACTATAGACTTAAATATTCTAAAAAAAAATAATAACGCGGCTCCTGATAATATAGCCCAGTTACAAAATGCTACCTAGACAACTTCAAGAGTTGCGTCGCTTGTGGGCTTTGTATCAATGTTATTGAGCTCTTATCACAGCAACGAAAACTATTGATAGTAACTCCCTCGTAATTTCTAAAGAGGATAGCTGCGATGATGCCTCCATATGCATGCCATAAAACAAGCGGTGAAATTTTGTGGATGAAACTTGATTTTCGAGCACTTAAAAGCTACGCAATTAGATTAAAAGCTTTGGTGTATGAATGCAAGAGCTTTCAAAAGGTTCTACTCATTATAATATAAATTATGTGATACAGAGAAGTGCCAGCAAAAAGCTCTGGTGTTATGTAATGGCAAAAGCTTTATTCTCTTCCAAGCAAACACGCTGCGCCCAATGGGCCCGCTAGTGAAGTTCACTTTGACTGAAATTCGAATTTTTTGCCAACGTTTCGACTCAATTTGCGACCTGACTGCGTTGTATATACGAGTAATTGTCCCATAGCAAACAAATTGTTTTTTTGGAGGTTTTGCTTTCACACACACGAAATAACTTTGAAAACCTTGCAGGCAGAACTTTCAAACGGTACTACTCTCTACGATATAACGTATGTGATACAGAGAAGTGCCAGTAAATAGCTGTGCTCTAATGGTATAGCAAAAGCTAGCAAACACGCTGGGCCCAATGGGCTCGCTGATGGAGTTCTCTTTGACTGAAATTCGGATTTTTTGCCAGCGTTTCGAGCACCCAATTTGCGACCTGACTGCGTTGTATAAAATTGTCCCAAGGCCAAAAAATTGTTTTTTTAAGGTTTTGCTTTCATATTCTCATTAAAAACATTGCAGGCAAAGCTTTCAAACGGTAAAACTCTCTACGATATAACTTATGTGACACAGAGAAGTGCCAGTAAAAAGCTCTAGTGTTATGGTGTGGCAAATGCTTTATTCTCTTCCTAGCTGAGACCACTGGACTTGTTCTCTTTGACTAAAATTCGGATTTTTGGCCATCGTTTGGAGCACCCAATTTGCGATATCATTTGCTTTGTATATGATTGTCTTATAGCAAACAAATTGTCTTTTTTTTGAGCTTTTGCTTTCACACGCTACGCAATAACATTGAAAACTTTGCAGGCAAAACTTTCAAACGGTACTACTCTCTATGATATAACTTATGTGATACAGAGATAATCCAGTAAAAAGCTTTGATATTATGGCGTGGCAAAAGCTTTGTTCTTTTGCTAGCAAAGCAATAGGTTTCGGATCCTTGGCCAACATTTAAAGCACCAATAAGCGATCCAAATTTTTCTTATTGCGTCGACACAGTCTTAAGCGAATGTATGCCAAAATTAAAAATGCAAAATATGCCGGGTTGACTTTCTGTCAAAGCCAAGAATAACAGGTGACCGTCCATAAAAAAAACCCCAATGCTTGTTAAAAAATAAATCAAGGCAAAGTTAGATTTGTTTACTACGTCTATAAGTCTTTATCTGCAAATCCCTTGGAGTAAATGGCTGCGAAAATTTGTCATGTCATTGTGATTTACTATATAATTCATACACTTATCGTGACAAACTATCTCGATCGTTCTGCAAACTACTAGTGATGTATCTAAATTAGTTTTTATAGGCTTTTAGAGAAATCTTTTCCACAGCCACCTCAAAATACAGGTTAGCTATTACTCTACTTCAAAAGTTGAGGCCAGGCAGTGAGCCGATAAATCTGGCTTACAATTAAAAAATTATACCGCAGAAAAATTAAACCGCAGAATGCCCAATACGAATTAGTTTAAATGATCCCTTTGAAAGAGAAACTCATTACACATTGTCTCAGCAAACTTTCTGTGAATGTAATAACATTCATATTTCAAAAATAAAGGACTGAAATTACTAAGTATTGGCCATGTGTCCTGTTTGGCTATAAGGATGGCCGACAATACTATATTATCATAAACATCTTTTGACCCTCTACTTAGCAGGTGTTGACTGCCATTATTACTACGTAGCCGCGGCTCTTGATATTGAGCTTTATGTTGCAAACCTTTCCGGCTTTATTGTCTGCTAGGTCATCTATTCCGTCCATAAAATCGCCATTTTATTACACAGCAAGCAAAACCTGCTGTCTACTGGTCGTTGATGGCTATTTCTCACCTTTCTTTATGCCAAAGTACTTAAATAAATGAAACAGTAAAAAAATGGGAAACAGTAAACTGTTATATCTTTATTGTTTTATAATAAAGCAAAACTCGAGCTATTCACAAGACGGCCGCAGCGCACCCACCGCCTTGCCCTCACCAGTACACGCTATGACCACACGCCCGGCCCTTTGCCATTTAACCAGAAAAAAACAGCTGGTGGTTGGTGGAGCAAACATAGCCCGAACAAAGAAGACGACGATGGGCCATAAGGTTGTTTAATAACCAGATATCCGGCTTATTAACAACAGCAGAAGAAAAAAAAAAGACGAGCAGAAAAGAAAAAGTGCAAACCATTATAAGACCAAATAAATCAGAGAGTGAGGAGAGGTGGAAAACAAAATGAAGCACACATAAACCGTACATGAACTGTTCTGTGGCCGTTGTGCTGTTTGTACGCCTTTCTTGTTCAGCGCAAATGGGCGGAAAAGAAAATTATGTTTGCCAACTGCCTACAAAAGCAGCCCCAGCGAGCCACAACATGAACTTTCCTTTTGAATCCTTACAAATCCCTAACCGCCGACCGACACACGCACACACAGTCAGTGAGTGGCTCGGCTTGCATTTTTCAATTCCATCTTCCATGATTTTGTTGGGCTCTTCACCATTTGTTTGCCTTTTTCCTGGCTTTGTTTTGTTTACATTTTCGTTCTTTGTATAAAGGTTTTGAGGTTTTGCACAATGCGCCGAAAAACGTGCAAAAAGAGAAATGAAAGCAATAAAAAAATGAAGCTCATGCATTCGCACTGGCACAGAAACAACGTGCCAACAAAACAGAAAAACGTTGCGTGTTTCCGTTCTTCTCACGTTTGCCATCAAAGCTCTGCTGGATTTCTTATACGTATACGTTCCCGATGAAGCTTTTGTTTCGCCGCTTTTGTAAGTATAAAGAAAGGATTCACTCACACAAATGCTGGTACCCACACAAATGTACAGACAGGAATAATATGCGGTTACCCCGTCAGTTGCGGCAATGTTGAGGCCTTACCCACCGAGTTATTCAAACAGGCCTTTTGGCAGATTCAAAGGAGTTTTAATTACGCCATCCTTCCCTCAATACCCCAATTGCACAAAAGGTTTATAATAGAGACGAGTTATATTACAGAGAGAAATGCTCCGATCTTGTGGTGTGGTCTTTCAAAATAAATTTTTAATTCTTCCCATAGTAAACCAATGACTGTTTCTGAGATTTTACCTTTATGCATCACCCCATAACAGCGGATCTATTTCAGAGTTCTTCTCTGGTGCTTTTAAATGCTCCGATCTTGTGTTGTGGCCTTTCTAAATAAATCCTTCCGTCCCTCAATATCCCAATTGCACAGAAGGTTTATAAAAAAGATAAGTTATATTACAGAGAGAAAAGCTCGGATTTTGAGGTGTGGCCTTTCAAAATAAATTTTAAATTCTTCCCACAGTAAACCAATGACTGTTTCTGAGATTTTGCCTTTATGCATCACTCCATAACAGCGGGACTATTTAAGAGCTCTTCTCTGGTGCTTAGAAGGCAGAGCTTAGAGAGAAGTGCCATTAAAAATCTCTGGTCTTACATCGTGGCATCTAAATGCAAAAGCTTAATTCTTTTCCAAGCAAACCAACTTGGTCAAACAACTTTAGTGTTTGCAAGAGCTTGAAAGAGAGTGCTTCTAGATGGTACTTCTCTCAATGACATAACATATCTCATTAATAGAAGTGGCGGTTAAAAGCTATGGCGTTATGGTCAGGCGTATTAAGTAGAAGGTTTTATTCTTTTTCAAGCTTACTTATTGGTATATTCGAGCTTTTGGGTGTATACGCCAAACGTTAACATTAAAAGTCTTGTGTTTAAATGCAAGAGCTTTGAAGACAGACCTTTTAAATGGTATAATTTTTTGATTTATGGTATGGGGAATTGGTATGCGGAAGTTCCATTAAAAAGCTCTGGTGTACCATCGTGGCATCTAATTGTAAAAGCTTAATTCTTTTCCAAGTAAACAGAATGGTCAAACAACTTTAGCGTTTACAAGAGCTTGAAAGGTAGTGCTAATAGGTGGTACTTTAATTCATTTCAGGCAAACCATTTGGTACTTTCGATCCTTTGCCGTCATACGCCACGTCATAACATTAAAGATCCACCAAGAGAAGGCAAATTTGATGTTTGTAGTTCAAGAAGGTGAGACAAGACTTCAAGCAGTTTCAGAGAATCAGGAAGTAATGCAAGGTTTTCCAATTGGTATATTTTAAAACCTGCAATACTTCCAAAGCAATATATTCATTGATGTTTGCTATTTTGTAGTACATCATGTCTGCCGCACTTGTGAAATATTGAAAAACAGACGTAGTTGAAAATACTTTTCGAATTTCGTCCTTAGGCAATGTCTAGGCTATTAATAAAAGCGAGTGGAGAAGCCTTCTAAAAGACCTACCAGAAGCCCTTTTAATTTGTCTAAAACTTCCTAAAAAGGACTTCCAAAAGAATTTAAAAGGTGCAGCATATAAGTAATAACAGCCTTCTTGGGGACCCACAATTCAGGTTTGGCATATTCTAGATTATCTTTAAAAACATAAGGGTTCCGTAGACCAGCAATAAAAAGGTCCTTAAGAGGAACTGCAAAAAAACACTCCAGAAGGTCTAAGAAAACCTGGTCAATGGAAAGACCTTCAAGGTCTTCAAGCAGGGCATGTGTATTTATCTCTTCCTACGCAAACAATGGCTTATAAAGGATTATCTTCACTATTGTTTTGAATGGGCTAAATATATTAAAATATATGTAGAACAATAATTCAATTAACAATCCCCCAAGTCATGATTTTGTTCGCGGCGAATGTGGGTGTTTCTTATAGAACATCTAAACACTAAAGAAAGATAGAAATAATTCTGATATTAATTTTTTTCAAAACCTTTCGAAAATGTTCTTTTGCCGGCCTTTGCTTCCCACAGGCTAACATTGTCTTAAAGGTGGACCTTGTGGGTGTTTCTTATAGAACATCTAAACACTAAAAAAATTAAAGAAATAATTCTTATATTAATTTTTTCAAAACCTTTCGAAAAGGTTCTTTTGCCGACCTTAGCTTCCCTCAGGATAACATTGTCTTAAAGGTGGACCTTTAGCCAAACCTCGGGGCATTCTGAAAGGCAAGCAAGGCCTCCCTTCTGTTGCTATGTTTCCTTTTTGTTAGTAATGTGTTGCAGAGAATCTGTGTACATATGCCGGAAAGTGTGTGTTGTAGTTAAGCGGGCGCATGTGTGCTGTTGAATTTCTGACCGTTGCCACAAGTACATCTTCTTTGGTAATAGACTAAAACACTTAACTCGCTATATATGACGCGCAAAATAGAAAGGGACCTAAGGGTAAAAACCAGTTTTGTTCAGGAGAGCCATTTTAACGATTTAAATACGTGTATCTTTCTTTGGTGTACCATTACTTTCATAAAACGAGCATATCTCTGGGAGGGAACGCTTTTGGGGCATGAGATCGGTCTCATTCGATGCTCAGATGTTGTCCACATCAAAAAAAAAAAAAATGGAAAATTGATTTTTTTACCCTTAGGTCCCTTTCTACTATGCGCGTCACATATGCTCTTGCACACAAAAAACTGATGTATCTGTTAAACGATTTTTTGTTTACACTTCCGATGTAATTTTTCTGCATTTCAGAAGTCTAGCAAATGGAGTGGAAAATTTTCATAGAAGAATCAGGAAGGTCGCTGACTAGTAATGTTCATGGAGTTCACAGTGAGGGAAAATTGGCGAGCTGAGAATATTGCTCCTTGCCTAAGCAACATCTTTGTTATATCTTAAATGATTAAGCCAACAACTTTAAATTTCATATCTTGTATAGTGTCCTTACATACTCGTAATGAAAACAAATACTTGCTATTAACGAGCATATAATGGATTGCGGATTATCAGCGGGCCTTCCTCCACATAATGGCAATCCTTGTTTGCTGAATGGGCTGGGGGAAAAGCCAAACTCTTTCAACAAAGTTACGCCATTTATACGCTCGCGTAATTATTGTTGAGTGGTTAAAGCGGAAATAAAGTTTTCTCTTTTACTTTTGTGTGGGTGAGAATGTGTGTGTGTGCAATAGTTTTAATGTTCCTGCTAACAGACACACTTAAATGACCAACTAGTCGACGTTTTTGTGGTGTAATACGAGGTTGGTCCCAGAACTACACGACCACCTAAAGAACGCAAACACAAAGAAATTGATGGTACAAAACCTAGATATTTCTTAACATAAACTGTATTTAGCGAGCTATATGTATTCATTAACTTTGACAGCTTTTTTGTTTAGAAGCTTTAAGCTCGTCAAGCTTTCTAATTTAAGTTTTCTGCTACTATCAGATGGATGCGATTTAAAGAGAGAAGTGGCCTTACGAAGTGGCATTTGAAGGCAAAAGCCCTATTTGTTGCCACTTTCCAATTTCTGAGCTTTTGTCTTCACACGCCACGCCATAGCACCAACAATTTTTATAACATACAAGTTCGTCATATTAGAACTTCTCTGCCACTATTAAAAAAATTACACACAGAGTTCAGATCCGTGGTCACAACCGCATATTTTGCCAACAGAAGGGTGGAGGTTGCGTTTACTTTATGTATTCCATTAGAACATCCGAATGTTAGTTTGTCTATAATTAAAATTTTTAGCATAATGAACCTCAGTTTAAAAATATATAAAATTTCGTTGAACAAAGATTAACCGGCTCGAGACCTCCTGTGTCTACATTTTACATTTTAAAGACAAGTTTTTGAAAAAAATGGCAAAGTGTAAGCAAAATCTCTTAAACAAACTTTGATCTCCTATAGGCTTGAATAGAGCGAAGTCATATTGAAACAGAAAAATTTTTTTTAATTAAATCATGATGTAAATAAAATTGTTAATTATGACGATACCTTTATCTGCTTCTCAAGAGGTCTGAACGAAATATCCCAGTAAACCAAATTTGCCGACAATGTCTGATATCAGACAATTCTGAACAATATCTGAAGTCTATCGAGAATTCCAACCGAAATCGTTACAAATTCTGTTCGATTTGTCTGAGGATTTTTTATTTATTACTCGTATGTTAAGAAATATCTGAACGAATTCGGCCCGAAATCTATTAGAATTGTCTGTGGGATTTTTATTATTTTTTTGCTCAGACTTCTCTTATCGAACTCGCAGCGAATTCTGAATTATTTATCTGAGGTAGTCTATTCGTTTACAATTTTTGTTATTTGCTTCATATTTAACAGTTGTTGTTCTTGTGTTCAGACATGTCGGAACTAATTCTGAACGAATTCTTTACTGTTTGTCTGAGGTATTTGTATATTTCAAATTCAAATTCTGAACGTTTTAGCTGTGCGAGGGATTTTTATTGTGTTCGGAGGAAAACTCTTCTGCCGGCAGTTCTCGTTAAATGCAAAACTGGTTGCCCTTAAGTGTATAGCCACTAAACATAGTTACAGCACAATTATTGCTTGCGGAACTGCAGCCACCCCTGCTTGTAACTAAAAGTCTTTCCGAACGCTTTTTAAAAATGTTTTACAAATTTTTTTTGTAGAACAAAAATATTTCCTTCTTTTTGATGTCGGTAATAACATCAGAATTTAATAACACCAGAATTCTGACCGATGCCGTTCAGAATTAGTTTAGAATTCGATACGAGAAATCGAAATTTCCTTTCGAATTTCCCAAGATTACAGTTCAGAATTCGGTCGGAAATCAGTTCGAAATGTCGGCAAAAACATCAGAATTCCCTCAGAGAAGTAGTTCAGAGTTCGCGTCCACCTTCTCTTTTGTTTTTTGTTACGAACTCGGTAAGAATTCTGATCCGAAATCGGAAAATTTTGCCGATTGTCGTACAAAATTCTGACCGAATTCTGAAAGTTTGGTTTGCTGGGATATTTCAGTCTACGTAATATTTTCCATTGGAAAATAAACCAGTCTACATGAATAATACTGAAATTATCAAACCTTTTGTTTTTGATTTTCTTTTGTACTCTACACCACACTGTGGTACAGGGTGTTACGACTTTGAGCAGATGTTTACGAAACCTTAAATGATTAGAGATTTAGTACACCGATACCGATACACTCGCTGGCCATCGCTGTACAGATCCCAATTATGAACTATATTCTTCATGTTTAGGCCACGGACGAACCCGATTAAAAATGCTTCACATCAGTCCATATTTTGATATCATACATATGTTTCCCAATTTCAGAACCTACAGCTCCCGATGCCGAACAAATTTCGCACAGAACATTACGAGTGACCAAACCATAGCTCTGGTAAAATTGGAACGTATCGGTTCCAATATTTTGGAATAGGTCCCTTGCAAAGGTCTCTCGCGATTTGAAATCCTGCAGCTCCCGAATTACACTCGTTTGCGACTAAATTTTAAATGGTACATTATAAGCGACCATTAATTAACTGTGGTGAAACTGGTACACATGGGTCCATCATTTGCCTATGGCTTCCATACAAAGGTCCTTCCAGGTTTAAAAAACGGCAGCTTTCGAAGCCACATTTTACACGCGTTTCCTACCACATTGTGCATGGAGCGTAACAAGCGACCAACACTCATGTCCTGTAACATAGGATCATATTACATAGCCCAAATAAAAAGGTTCTTCCCACTTTGAGGTCTTGCTGCCTTAGAAGGCACAAATTCTACCACATCACGCTAAATATTGAATGGAACGATATGAGCGACAAATATTTAACTCTAACACATTAGGTTCGACTTTGCACAAGCTCCAGCCATAGATGCTTAACCTTTTGAATAGCAGATTGTTGTAGGGTATCCCATAGTCGGCCACGCCCGACTTTCACTTTTTTTACTTGTTTTCATATTTAAATAACCAACACTAAGATGCACCAATAAACTGCCTTCGTTTTATCAAAGTAATTATTTGGTAGCAATGTCAACCAAACCAACAATCAATAATTTAGCCACCATTGTAGAGATATAAGCGAGTAGTCTGTAGCTCAATGTAACTCCAGCTATTATCATATATAACAGCGCATAGAGAAAGGGACCTAAGGGTAAAAAAAATCAAGTTTCACTTTTTTTTATGTGGACAACATCTGTGCATCGAATGAGACCGATCCCATGCCCCAAAAGTTTTCCCACCCAGAGATATGCGCGTTTTATGAAAATGATGGTACACCAAAGATACTCGTTTTTGAATCTTTAAAATGGCTCCCCTGAACAAAACTGGTTTTTACCCTTAGGTCCCTTTCTATTTGCGCGTCACATATGTTATATAAAACCAAATTTTCATTAAGAATTCATTTCACTCAACGAATTTTTTGTAGTATGAACAAATTTCAAACCAGTTTTTTTCTCTGTATGCATATAATAGTTTAAAGCTCTGGTTTAAGTTCAAAAGGCCTTTTTCCAGCCACAGCAAACCAATTAATTTCAGGCTCTAAATGCCACGTCATAAAACAACAACAAAAAATATTTAAAATATTATGTTGCCTTTAAAGGCCAGAGCTTTTTATGCTACCTCAGCTTTTTAATGCTTCATCAGCTTTTTAATGCTACATCAGCTTTTTAATGCTACCTTACTCTACAATAAAACTTGTCTCATATTACAGAGTACCTTTCTCTATTAAAAGGCTCTGGTATTATAGCCCTTTGTTGTAAGGCTAAAGCTCAAAAAAAAGCAACTGATTTGGTGTGGCATAAATTAAGATTTTGCCCTAAAATGCAACGGCATATCAACAGATAATAGAACTTCTCTGCTACTATCAGAGAAGTTATTTGAATGAGAGGTGCTTTAAAAAAAAATGATAAGAAAAAAACTATTGGTTTGATATGGAAACAATAAAGCTATCGTCTTTATTGGCCACACCATAAGACCAGAGCTATTTTTTAATAATACTATTTTCTAAGAAAAAAAATCGTCTGCCCTACTATGGCAGCGGTACGCTTGGTCTTGGGCGATTTTCTTCAGCATGCAATAGCTCACATACCGCCGTGCTTGAAATCTGCCTCAGTTGATTGTTCCGGTTGTTTGAGCTCATCCCACGTATGACCGCTGATGGTATGCCTGTATATGTAGTAGAGTGGAGTGAAAACATGCTTTTTTTTTAATTTGAAAAAGTTAACTTCGGAAAGAGATGTAGTCTGGGGTCCTAAAGAGGGGAAAAATAAAGAAAAAAATTTTAGGGGTCGCGCCGAAATAAACAAATACACATGTTTGAAGGCGTGAATTTTTCTAACCCCTGAACCGATTTTAAAGTTTTATGTCAATAAATGTTTGCAATAGCGTAAACAATGAAATAAGAGCATGAAAAAATTTAAAAAAATTTTTCTCATTGTTCAAAAATTTCAAAAAGTAATATAAGTCAAATCGTCCCTTCTTCAGAAAATTGACTGAACAATGAAATCGCCACCAAAGCTACAAATATTAGTCGATTATCCTCATATTTTCCTCAAATACTTTTGTTTGGGCACTGAACAAGCTCAAACTTTTAAATTTCGAATAAGTTAAGTCGTTAATTTTTAGGATTTTTCTAAAATCAACGCCAAAATAGCGATAATTTCCAAATTTCTGGGGAGTGGCGCGACCCCTAAAAATTTTTTTAAATTTTTTTCTTTATTTTTCCCCTCTTTAGGACCCCAGACTACATCTCTTTCCGAGGTTAACTTTTTTTTTTGAATTTCACTCCACCCTAATATGTAGGCCTGCCTTTAAGCCAGAACATGCACACACATAAAAGGCCATATTGATGTGATTGCGTCCGTGTGTGTATTTGTACTTTTCCATATCGCCATTTAAGCCTACATTTTATCGTAATACAAAATTGTTTTTTTTTTGGTTTCGTTCATTTGCTGAGTTGGCTAAAGTTGTGTGAAGTTATTGAAGAGGAAGAACGACAGACGGACGGGCGAGCGAGCGAGCGGACGTTACCTCGACCTGGACAAGTGTTGATGTGAATAATTTCCAATATGGTAAAATGAACCTTAAGGCGACTTGCAAATAAATTTCATGTGTACACGGAAATCCATGTAAGTGCTCGTAAGGGCATGGATCAACACAAGCCCAGATACACCCCCAGAATTACTCATGCATACATGACACAAACACGTACAGCGTATACCACTCAAAGGAATTTGCAGGTATTCATGTGTGTGTGTGTGGCTTTTTGAAGGACGAAATATATTTGTGGAGCTCAAAAAAAAATAATACCGAGAATAGTTGAAAATCAATAGGCCTCGGGATATATAAAACACGGTGTTTTTTGATATAGAAATTTAATTCAATTTTAAATATTTATACCTAAATTTAAAGGACAGCAGACCAATTTAACAGCAATGAAGTGTTCCTATTCACTGCCTGTAATGAGCTGACGTTAATTTTTGTACGAATAATCATGTTTGTGTCTGCAGGGTTATCACTTGAGCACTGAGGTCAGCTCGCTAAGCGAGATCTAGAAAAAGCTCTTTATAAAACTGAAAGAAAACTAGCTTCTCGCAATCAGAAGTAACCCCAATAAGTAACAACGTCGTAAAGTTCGGTTAGGCCTATACACCCTTCACCGTTTCTACGCTATGAAACCTGCATCCGACCCTTTATATTTCGATTCGTATCAAAATTTGATATATTATGAGTACCCATATGTTTCCATATTGACAAACACAGTAAAACATTTTTCAGGTGATTCAATTCTGATAATTTTTTGTGAAAGTAGCCCCAAAAAGAAGAACTTCTGCATCATTCGTTTGGTCAAGGTACATCAAATAATAATTTAATTAAATATTTGAAGTTAGTAAGTATCGTATAGGAGAATTTATCACGTTTTAGGCTCTTTTGTTTGTCATAACTCGAGGACCACTAGTCCGAATAAGCTGAAACAAATTTAAAAAAATTAAGACATTTCGCTACATAAGCAACAGTTTCGCACTTGTAAATAAATGTATGAAGAAAAAAAATAATTTTTGCCTAAAAAATTAAAGTTTTTTTTTTTTAATTCATAAAAAATACAAAACGGTAAAAATGTCTAGTCCTATTACTTTCACGTAAAGTCACATAACCTATAAACAAACTGCGACATAGATCATAAAAATCGATTTACGCGTTTCGCTTTTATGCACAATTAAGTGAAGGTATGAATTTCAAAAATTTGCTCAAGATATGTACAAAATTCTTTGGAAAAACGCTGAAGTTTGAAGGCTGTGCTGGTGACGTTGTGTTTTGATTACGAGGGTTGCTATATATATTGCCGGCCATGACATTTCCATTGGGAAATTTGACATTTTTTTTAGCATAACCGTACTCAGAACGTTTTGACGTGCGACCATCATTTGTGTTGTCTACAGTGACTTGAAAAAATCAGTTTGGCAAAAAAATGGAATTAACTCGTAAACATTTTTGTGCGACAAGAGTGCATCGATGAACTTAAATCTTTGTATGGCGCTGAAGCACCATCCTATAGCACTGTGAAAAACTGATTTAATGAATTCAAATTTGGGCGACGCTTGCTCAAAGACGAAGGTCGTGAAGGTCGTCCAAACACGGCCGCTGTGCCACAGAACATTGATGCCGTGCGTGAACTGATAATGCAAGCTCGTCATGTGACATACCGTGAGATAGAGGCATCCTTGGGCATTTCTTCCACCATCATACATTGAAAGAAATCGTGCATGAACATGTGGCCTTTAAAAAGGTTTGTTCTCCTTGGATCCCGCTCAATTTGAGAATCGCTCAAAAAAAAAGGCTCGTGTCGATTTGTGCAAAGAAATTTTGAAAAAATGCGATCGCGGTGCTTCAAAAGACGTTTATATGATCGTCACAGGTGACGAATCATGGATCTATGTGTATGAGCCCGAAACAAAACAGCAATCGACCGTGAGGGTCTTCGAAGACGAGACAAATCCAACGAAAGTTGTTCGTGGAAGAAGCACTTCGAAGCAAATGGTCGCCTGTTTCTTCGGTAACACTGGCCATGTGGCGACTGTTCCGCTTGAGCAACGTAGGGGGTCAATTCTAAGTGGTACACCACAATTTGTTTGCCTGAAGTCTTCAGAGAAATTCGAAAAACAAACAAGAGAAGACGAATCATTGTGCATCATGACAATGCGAACTCTTACACATCGGCTCAAACTAGCGCCTTTTTGACCGGCCAAAACGTCGAATTGATGGGTCACCGCCGTGCAGCCCTGACTTGGCACCCAATGACTTCTTTTTATTCCCGCACATCAAGAAAAAAATGCGGGGTCAACGATTTTTGGCGCCAGAAGATGCTGTTGAATCGTTCAAAAACCATGTTTTGTGTTTCAATCGGTGTTTCAATCGGAGTGGAAAAAGTGCTTCGACAATTGGTTTGAGTGCATGCAAAAGTGTATAAATCATGCTGGAGAATACTTTGAAAAACAATAAAACCATTTTTGGTGATAAATATTCGCATTTTCATGATTAAGCCAGAAATATATATGGCAGCCCTCGTATTAAGATCCCTAAAATCATATTACTTCTCCATTTTGCTTTACAGTGGAATGTTTAGAAAACTTAATTAATGTGGTTTACCTATTTATATTTGAAGAAATTTAATTTTAATACCAGAAACCGCTTGTACTCGTACATGTTGAATTTATAAATGATAATTTCAACATTCCCTTCTACTCGCATTGAGTCCAAATTTTCGGTTTACCTTCACTACGAAATGTACGTGAAAAGTGCTTTCTTGCGTTCGACGCTGTCATTACCTTGGGCACAAACGTCGGAATTGCATGTCCGGCGGGCATTTGTTTAAACAATCTCGAATTTGTTACAGTCGCCTCTAACCGGTCGGCCTATTAACACAAATGGAGTTTGTTAATTTAGGACCAGCACATGAGGACGTTACGAACGCTTAAAGAGTGGAATGACTAAACGATCAATAAATGGGAACTCTTAATTTCAAACACTTTTATTCAATGATTTGCGTGAAACAATAGAGTCGACTATGGCGAAAAGGTCCTTAAGCCCCAACTATACGTGTCCAGTACATACTATGTACTTATAAAAACTGGACCGGTCGGTGGTCCTCTTCGGTCATAAATAATAAATTTTATTACCAAATAACATTTTATGTGGTTGTGGTGGGCATTTTCTCTTTTCTGTTGTTTTCGCTTCGTTTTTTTGTTTTTTTGGTAAATTGCTTTTGGTCACGATTTCTTTGTTTGTATTTGTATTTTATTTTGGGCTTGCTGTGTTCGACATTGTTATTGTACCTGAGTCCCATACCCATATTGCGCCGTCTATATATGCCTGTGTGTTGTTTGGAGCGCTTTTATTCCTGATGATGACCTGACCTCTATGTGACAGTGGCCCGTTGGTGGTGGTGGTGGTGATGATGATGGTGTCCGCATATACGGGCATCCTTGCGCGTGTAAGTTTGTTGATTAAACCAACACATGTTTAGGTACGAGCACAAGTGCGGCTGTCTTCAAATGTGTGATAATTTTTAAAAATATATTCTTTTTGTTTCTGTTGGCTTACTGCGTTGTATTTGTTAATTATTTTGTTTTACTTGTGGTTCGTCTGTCTTGGCAGGACATACATGCAAATACCATTAACGCTCCATGTGCCATACGGAGGCATTAAACAAACAGCCAAGCGTTAATATTTGCTTACGAGTGTGTAAAGGTAAGTGCGTGCCGTTGGGAAATTTCCACAAAAATCGCAAAAAGGACACAATTTCGGTAAAAACTGCCAGAAAAACGAGTCCATAAAAGCGAAAGAGTCAAGATACTTAAAGTCCTTTATTTATAAACATAAAGGTGCAAAGTAAAACATTCGTGTTCCCGGCTCGGGTACAATACCTTATTGAAAATTAGTTCTTTGATATTATTTTTCTCATGGCCTATATAGACTCATAAAAACTACGAGGGTTGCTATTAATATTTCATGTCCTGACAATACTAGTGTTCCCAGATGCAAACTGGAACTTCCATTGGAAGCTTTGACATTTTTTAGCATAACTTCGATCAGAACGTTTTGTCATTTGAGGGCGAATTCTTTTGTTTACAGTGTGTTGAAAAAATTCATCTAAGTCAAATAATGGAATTATCAAGTGAACATTTTCATGCGATGATTTTTTACGATTTTCGGCGTGGGCTATCGAGACAAGAGTGTTTAAATCAACTTGTTTCGACTTTTGGTGATGAAGCACCATTAAAAACCACTGTTAATCGCTGGTACCAAGAGTTCAGTCTCCGACGCCGTTCGCTCCAGTATGAATTTCCTGAAAGACGTCCAACTTCGGTGACTTTGACAGAAACCTGATTAAGCAAGACCGACATGTGACATACCGTGAGATTGAGGCATCCTTGGGCATTAGTATGACCAGCATCAATAAGATATTGCATGTTCATTTGGCCGTGAAAACAGTTCAGTCTCGGATGCCGTTCGCCCAGGATGTATTTCGTGAAGGACGTCCAACTTCGGTCACTTTGCCAGAAACCATCGGTGCTGTGCGTGAACTGATTAAGCGACATGTGACAAACCGTTAGGCATCCTTGGTCAGTATATGACTAGCATCAATAAGATATTGCATGTTTATTTGGCTGTGAAAAAAATTTGTTCTCGTTGGATCCCACATAATTTGACGAGTGCTCAAAATAAAAGGCTCGTATGGATTGCTGCAAAGAGGTGTTGAAAAAGTATAGCTGCGGTATTTCAAAGACAGTGTATAACATTGTCACAGGTGACGAATTATGAATCTATGCATATGAACCCGAAACAAAAAGCAATCGACCTTATGGTTCTGTCAAGACGAGCCAAATTCAACAAAAGTTGTTCGTGGAACAAGTAAATCGAAACAGATGATTGCGTTTTTTTAGATATAACCGGCCATGTTGACACAGTGCCTTAAGTGGAACGTAGAACGGTCAAGTCTGAGTGGTATACAACCATCTGTTTGCCAATAGTGTTCGAAGAAATGCGGATAGATAATTAGAGAAGGCGGATCATTTTGCATCACGACAATGCGAGCTTAAACACATCAGCTGAAAAGATGAGCTATTTGAGCACTCAAGATGTCGAATAGATGGGCCCATACACCGTACAGCCCTGATTTTGCACCCATTGACTTCTTCTTATTCCGTAGCATGAAGAAAACAAATTCATGGTCAACGTTTTTCATCGTCCGAAGCAGCTGTTGAAGCGTTCAAAACTCATGTTTTGGAGTTGTCTCAATCGAAGTGGAAAAAGTGCTTCAAAAATTGGTTTGTGCGCATGCTAAAGTGCATTGATCTAAAAGGAAAATATTTTGGAAAACAATAAAACTATTTCCAATGAAAAATTATTGTGTTTTTATTGCCGGACCCGAAATAAAAATAGCAATCCTCGTATCGGCCTTCCTGGCTGTATACCCAAACAAATTTAACAAATGACTGCCCAGTGAACCAAATCTGCCGACAATGTCTGATATCAGACAATTTTGATCAATATCTAAACTCTATCGAGAATTCTTATCGAAATCGTTACTAATTCTGTTCGATTTGTCTGAGGATTTTTTTTTTTCAAAGAAGTAGTTCAGATTTTTTAAAAACTCTCTCATGTGGTTTTCGTTACGAACTCGGTAAGAAATCGGAACATTTTGCATATTATCGTACAAAATTCTGACCGAATTCTGAACGTTTGGTTTGCTGGGTGGCAATTGTAATTTTTTATATGTATTTGAAATAAATGAAAAAATAAATATTAGTTGCTATCTCCACATTGTACAAATGACTTAAATATCTTTGAACTATCAGTTTGAGTTGATTTTAATATTCTCTTATGCCATCTCGAGTACATACAAAATGACCACTGAGACCTCTTGTTGTTTCATTCTGCCAAAAAACACATGTGACCGCGCATAGAGAAAGGGACCTAAGGGTAAAAAAAATCAATTTTAATTTTTTTTCTTTTTTTGATGTGAACAACATCTGAGCATCGAATGAGTTCGATCCCATGCCCCAAAAGTGTTCCCTCCCAGAGATATGCGCGTTTTATGAAAGTGAAGTCGACGATTCTAAGCACAAATAGAATGGGACCTAATCTTTAAAATGGCTCTCCTGAACAAAGCTGGTTTTTAACCTTAGGTCCCTTTCTATTTTGCGCGTCACATATGCCTTTACGTAGCAGGGTGTGTCATAGAAGACTGTTTGTTGGCCAAAATGAGTCTGGTTAGAGTTAGCCGTTTCTGTAGCGACCTTAATCCAACTCGCTTACGAACCGAGAAACTTCCACACAAATGCCAGCTAAGTAGCCTCAAAGGAGCACAGCTGATTCGCGCAGTTGTCTACGATAATCCTTTCCTATTTCTATTTATCAATTAACATACTTTAAAATAAAACTGTACCTTAAGGACCCAATATTATGATTTGTGTAACCCAACTATGACCTCATGCAGCCATAATATGATTCCCACATATTGGAATCAAGCTATGGTTACATTCACTCATAATTCGAATATGATAGTCGCAACGATAGTATGATAAAAAATAATGCCCACCAAACCTTCTATACCCTTCAAGCAAAAAACTTGCCAAGCCAAGTGTCCGACCCTAATCTTAACCATAACCATAAAATAAATCTAAAGGGTGTTTTTTATTGAGGTATAGAACTTCGAATTGAAATAAAACACAAGAAAATCGTTTTAATGTCCATCAATTTGGCTTTATTGGAAGGATAATTTTATGCCATTAATGTTTAAATATGATTTCGGGCATGTGGCCGCCGCGGCTGTCTCGAATAAAGCCAATTCTACAGGTCCAATTTTCAACCACTTTTTCGAGCATATGGGGCCGGGGCCGTATGTTGGCAATAACGCCACGAATGTTGGCTTCCAAGTCCCCTAACGTGTTTCTGGTTTGTTGGCGTAGACGAGCGACTTCACATATCCCCAAAGAAAATAATCCAATGGTCCATGTTAACCGATCCATGGTTAACCGAATTAATTGCTCTGATGGACGATTATGTCGACCATAAAATGGACGGAGCTTGCGGTGAACTTCGCGAACTGAACCATTACTTTCGAAATAAATTTGCACGATTTGCAAGCGTTGTTCTTTTGTCAACCTGTTCATGATGAAATGGCAAACCAAACTAAATATTAATCACTTGACAGCTGACAAAATGGCCGCCAGTTAAAAAAGTGATGCCAACTTAAAGTTCTATACCCCAATAAAAAACACCCTATACATATAACGGGTGATCCATCTTGAGGTATTTTTTTCAATAGCCTTTTTTCACAGATTTCGCGTGAGTTGTGTTCAACTTTATTTTTTTCTTTTCAGTATTGTTTGCCATTTCATCATGGAAAGACTTACACCGTTATTGTTACGGATCTAATGCAATAAAAGTACTTTTTATATGAAAACTTAAATTTTTCAACTAAACTGCCTTGGCTTTGTTAAACTGAAATATTTCTAATAAAAACTCTTACGTTTTTTTAAACTGATTTTTCCTACTGTTAAATAATTCCCTCCTATTATTTTGAATTTGATGTATTTTTTAATAATTTTCATAATTCAATTCTATTGTTAACAACTTAACGCAATTCTAATAAATAATTTTGGGGATCATAGTATGGTTGAGGGGGATCATACTATGATTGTAGGGATCTTAACATGGTTGCGTGGGAATCATACTATGGTTGCGAGGATCATACTATGGTTGTATGCGAAACATACTATGGCTGTGAGGATCATACTATGGTTGTGGGAATCATAGTATGGTTATGTGTAAATCATCATAGTATGGTTGTGAGAATAATAGTATGGTTGTATTTGAATCATACTTTTGTTGTGAGGATCATAATATTGTTGTGCCCCAACCATATACCCAACAATAGTATGATCCTCTTTAAACATTGTCACCGCAACCATACTTTTTTCTGCGTGTATACCCAGAGAAAACCACGGTCTGGTGCGGTCTATAAGCTGGAGGAATAATCGGTCCATATTTTTTCAAAAATGATGATGGTCGGACTTTTTGCTTACTGAAATTGAAGCCCGTAATTTGGACGACATTTGGATTTAGCAGGACGGCTGCGCTTGCCGTACAGCTGCTCAAGCAATGGATCTATTAAGAGGTCATTACGAAGAGCAGCCAATTTCAGGTTTTGGACCGGTGCCTTGGTCGCCTAGATTGTGTAATATCACAGCTATAGACTTTTTTCTTTGGGGCTACGCAAAGTCCAAATTCGATGCGGACAAACCAGCTACGATTCAGGTTTTGGAAGCCAACATTACGAGTGTCATTAAAGCCATACCGGTCGAAATGATCGAACAAGCCATCCAAAATTGGACCCCCAGAATGGACACCATAAATCTTAGTTGCGGTCAACCTAAAAAAATAAATGGCATAAAATGTCCTATCGAAAGAATCACAAATATTCCACATTTTATTTTTTTTTGTTTTGAAAAAATACATTTAGATTGATTGCCCGTTATTTGGACTTATATCAAAATGTTCTTTAATTTGAACACCCATACCAACTACTTTTCAGCGGAGGGTATAAACTGAGTCAAACCTGGAGTGGAAACAAAAAAACTTGTTTTGACTTAATAAAACCCAAATACAGAATGGAACTATTCAAAACTTAAAAGGATTTTTATCGGGGTTTGTCATAGTTGGCACATAGTGATCTATATTTTTATATGAACAGAAGCCGATTTACTTTGTAACTCTAAGATCGGAATGAAAACCATCCTGAAGTCCCTTGTAGGCAAAGCTTGACTATCAGAAAACAAGGTCCTGTTTAACCAGTTATTTGGTTATCGACTGTTTGCGGCTTTAGGTTCTTAAGTCTACAAGGAGCTTTATTTTAAAATGGACTGCTGTGTATCATTTTAGTGTTCGGGCGAAACTTGCAGATTGTTCCAAGTTTCGTCGAGATCTTTTTCAGTTTTCGTTATCAGTTACCACAGTGGGGCGTACCACTATACGCCCCACTGTGGTCCGAAACGAAAGAAACTATTTGTTTGCCGATCGAGTAAGAATCACTATCTCATTCGATCAAGCTATATACATCCATTAGTCGATCTATCCATGTTAAGCATATATTGACACGTGGTTAAAGCACAGGTCGAAAACTGAAAAAGATCTCGACGAAACTTGGAATAATCTGCTTCCAAAACCTGAATCGTAGCTGGTTTGTCCGCATCGAATTTGGACTTTGCGTAGCCCCATGTATCACCCTGCAAGTATCTTCCATATTACGTATACTTGGCTACTCGTTTGAAGTGATTGTAAATGTATTTTGTAAAATGATTTAGATATTTATACTAAAGTTTTAACATCGGTTGTAAATCGGGTTGAACCACAAAAATTCAAAAGCATTTGCCGTTTCTATAACTAAAAATATATTCCACTGATAAATATGTATTTGGCTCGACCTAACATAAGATGATTGCTATGCTTAAACATAGCCAATAAATTAGTTACACTAATGAAAAATAGTATTTCCTTTTCTCTCATTTCACATAGGAAATGTTTACTTTATTTTGGCATAGAATGAACCTTGGAATTGGAATGAAATCCCACCTTTACTTGTGGGAGTTCTGTTTATGTGCTCCCAAAAGGGTTTGTTCCACCCACCCCTGCGTTGGAAATTTGTTCGTGCGAAAAATGTCTATGAAAGCAATTTTCTATAATTTTGTTGTTGTAGATTTTCTTCATTTCCTCTACTATTCTGCTTGAAAATGTATAAATCATACGCTCCATAGACTTTTCACGCCGCTTTTTACTCCTGTTTCGTTTTGTATGTGTGTGTGCGAGTGTAAATTCCAATAGACCATAAAATATGTTTAATGTTTAAAAAAAAGCAAAAAAAAAGTAAGCTAACACCAGCAAGGATAACAGACTCACAGGAAATTATTAATAATTCCCGTTAGCACATCATTCATTAAATCATTATGAAATGAATGGATGAAAAAAACAACATCAGTCGCCTGCACAACACTTTTAATATGAAACACCGGCAAGCTAGCCTAGGAACTAAACAGAACGAGCGAGCGGATGTTGTGAAGCAGAAGTAGTACGTACCCAGCAGCCAAAAGAGCGACTTTGCACGCCTCAAAAAGGCAGCAAGGAGGCCCTCAAATTTAAAAGCAGTCTTCATGTAAAGTAGGCAGAGTGTGTCATGGGAAGGGTTGGCCTACACATCTCGCAGGCCTTAAATTTTGTGAAAGGACCCAAGCAAAAACCAAATATAACGCAGGTATGAGTTCATGTACAACACAACACACTCTGCGCTTTTTGAATTTGTGGTTTTCCATGAAAGCCCATGCGAAAGGGAATTGGTGGAAATGATATGAAGATTGCTCTTCGCAAAGTTCGAAGACTATACGCAAAGGATAATTCTCATTAATCATAGTGCGAATGCTGTATAAGTCATATGATTTGTAGCTGAAGTAATCGTTGCCAAAGACAGCTGAAGAAAAACCTTGGCGGGTTTAGAAACAGCTGTTCAGTCTGCCTCGCAACTGTAGCCAATACATTTCACCAATTTTTTAGTTGGTTCTGAAAAAGAAACAACAAAAAGGTCTCGAACCAGAATAAAAACTGTTCAAGTCATAATATACTTTTATGTGACGCGCAAAATAGAAAGGGAACTAAGGTTAAAAACCAGTTTTGTTCAGGAGAGCCATTTTAAAGATTAGGTCCCTTTCTATTTGCGCTTAGAATCGTCGACTTCACTTTCATAAAAAGCACATATTTCTGGGAGGGAACACTTTTGATGCATGGGATCGGTCTCATTCGATGCTCAGCTGTTGTCCACATAAAAAAAAAAGAAAAAAATGAAAATCGATCCCTCCCAGAGATATGTGCGTTTTATGAAAGTGAAGTCGACGATTCTAAGCGCAAATAGAAAGGGACCTAATCTTTAAAATGGCTCTCCTCAACAAAACTGGTTTTTAACCTTTGGTCGCTTTCTATTTTGTGCGTCACATATTTTTTTTGGGGGTCTCCGACCAATTTTTCTTGGTTCACAATGAATGATAAATTTAGTGTACCATCCAATCTTCGGTGGAGGGTATAAAAATAAACATGGGTATAACTTCAGCGTATTGAATATTTACAATTTTACATTAAATAAATTACGTATAGAATTTTCAACTTTTGTTGCAAAGGACATTTTAAGCGGAAACTGTTGACTCCTGTATCGGACCCAGCGCTAGCTTTCTTAAATCGCCTACTCGGCTAACATATTTAATGGTCGAGTGTGAATAACGTTAACGTTTTACATCTTGCCCAGTGAGGTTGCGTCTTTGTTTTTATTTTTTAATTTCTGCCGCTGTTGGGTTAAAAAAAAACAAGTATTGTATGGCTGCTAATATGCCTCCTAGTGGGAGACATATTTGGATATCTTTTGAATTGCTGGAAAGGCCTATGTGCATGTCTCTTTAGTGATGGCCTCTGCGTTTCCGCAACTGACTAAACCTGTGTCTTTGAATACATGTGAGTTTATGTGCGTGTAGTTGTAGTAGTTTTTCCTCATCTACCACTACTACATTGAAATACGGTCGCGGAAGGGATACACGTTCATAATTTAAATTTCATAACTGACTTAAAGCTCAGCCGTCAATAACTCTTAATTACTGTAAAAGTATAAATTTGTGGCGTGGCACGCCCTACAGTGCGGGTCTGCCTAGCCTTTTGCTGTTGCTTTCACTCTCACGGCCGCTCGTAGTAGTTGTAAGGCGTTGTCAACGTATGTGTAAGAGTATTAGAGTGCGGTTGAGTCAAAGATGTGTGACCAGTGATATTTTTTTGAAGGCAATAGCTTGAACTTCAATTGGAAGAAGCAAACGATGAAGTTTTTAAACTGACAAAAGTAATAGGCTTCATGCTTATTTTTCCTAAAAACTTGAGTTTATTATTAGAAACACTATTCTCCAGCCGGAAAATTCACACAAATTAATTTTAATTCCAATGGTTCCCCCTCGAAACAAACGCTCGCAATAAAGTTTTTTTCATTGCGACCTCTAGTTTACAATCGACTATATATCGGTCCCGCTTATTTCTGCCAACCTTTCTTCCATGGACGTAATAGGATCTAATGAAAAATATTATTTTTTTTTTTTATGGGGTTTTCACATTTGAATAAATAGATATAATGACTTAACTTAAGAAAAATGGAAAAGAAAGCTACACGTTTGGACTGCTAGAAGAATTTACAAAAATAAATTGGCTGACCAGACAGTAAAAAAAAGCTTTTTAATAGGTTTACTGCGGAACCTTTAAATCGTATCAATGCCAACTAGCTGTCAAAATATTGAAAAGCGTTTGCTATTTTATCATGTATAAGTTTATGCCAGCCGAAATTTTGGAAGTTATTATGAAATTTTATGGAATGCAAACACGTGATAAGGGGGTCCTGGTCATTGCTTCATCGCACCATGTAAAAGTTCGCATCCGGGTTCACAGTTATGGATCTTAAGCCACCGAACAGACAGAGATTGATGCTTTGTGAAGAAAGTAAAGTGCGGCTAGTACCAAAAAAGATTCAGATATATTGCAAAGGCGCTTATTAGCTCAATAGAGCATCGGCAAAAAATAATTCCAGCTTATTTTAAGTTTATTATAATTTTTAATTGTAATAGATATAAACAAATAAATACATAAATAATTCAAACATATTTTTCGATTGGATTAGTGACTTTATCCATAAAGGATTTTACTAGTGAAATATTTAAAATCTGTACAATTATTGATGACAACATAAGATCTTTTTTAGGCGCCGAAAGAGTTCAGGTTTTAAATACAAATTTTCTTTATAAAAAGGCTCTTTAAACCTATTGTCAGTTTTTAGGAAAAAGGGGCTTAGATTTTAGACTAAGCAAGTAAATACTTCATTAAATTACTACGATAGCTCGACCTTAAATGGTCTCCGGCATATCGATGTTAATCGCTTTTCTGTGAGCAGAGCTCGATATAGTCAATATATCATAGCTGTGGCTGCAACATAGCAAGAGTTTATCAATATCGTTAACGCGACTTAAATGCCCTAAACAATAGGCTCGTGGTCTACATCAGGTTTCTTGTCACGAAGGAGCAACCATCGTTAGCTTCTGTTTGTTGCTCGTATTCTCGTTTTTCTTTTATAAACTAGTATAATTTGTATGAGAAAATCGCAACTGTTATCATTTCTTTAATTAACCTTACAAAACCTAGCATTCCCATTTACCCCTTATATTTACAAAAATAAAGTTGCCAACCATTTGGCAGTTTTTTGTGGCAAAGTTACATAGAAAACTTTCGAAACTTTCGTCTGTGTAAAGGCCTTTAACATCTTTACATATTGATAAAATAAGTAGTTTCGACTTTGTTTTCCATATGTGACAGCGCATAGAGAAAGGGACCTAAGGGTAAAAAAAAATCAATTTTCACTTTTTTTGTGTGGACAACATCTGAGCATCGAATGAGACCAATCCCATGCCCCAAAAGTGTTCCCTCCCAGAGATATGCGCGTTTTATGAAAGTGAAATCGACGATTCTAAGCGCAAATATTAAGGGACCTAATCTTTAAAATGGCTCTCCTGAACAAAACTGGTTTTTAGCCTTAGGTCCCTTTCTATTTTGCGCGTCACACATATGTAAAAAATTAGAGTTGCCATTTATTTGTCTATATTGTACGGCGAAACTACCAGAAAAAATACTTGGCTCCGTCTGCCTGACGACAAATAGTAGTTCGACTTAATTTTTTAACACGAAAAAGAAATCGAGTTGCCAACTATTTTATAGATTTGTCAGAAGAAACCTCTAGTTTTTGTCAATCGTATTAGCCTTACAGGCTCTTCAGCAGAACAAGACTTGTCGTTTTCCGGTCTGGTTTCTTCATAAATAAAAATTTGCGCTGCCAACCATTTATCGGATTTGTAAAAAAAAACGACTAAGTCTGATTGGTCTTTAAGGGGCTTCAGAATGACAAGACTTTTCGCGTTCCTATCTGATTTCTCCATAAAGAAAAATTTGCGTTGCCAACCATTTATCAGATTTGTGCAAACGATTTAGTCTGAATTACCTCTTATACAGAAACAGTTAGACTTATAAAACTAGCAGATTTCTAAGTTGAGTTGCCAACAGTTCATCGAAAAACGACCCAAAAAAAAACTACATAATTTTCTTCAATTTAATTAAGGGTCTTTAAGAAACTAGTAGTTTTGCCGATCTTTTTCCCCGGCATATACAAAAATGGTTGGCAATCCTATTTTTTGTGTGTAGATAACGAACACTTATTCGTGTAGTTTCGATAGTCTTCCAAGTCCCCTAAGGCTCTATTTGGAATAACGAAAACATGATTTAAGTCCATAAAAATTCGACAAATCATTTTTTGGGAAGGGAAATCGATTTAGAAAACTGCTTGATTTTTGAGTCTTTAAAGGATGTAAAGGACTTCTTTAGCAGACGAAAAGCAAAAGTTTTCGGATCATGTTCCAGTACGTATCCATTCAATAGCTGGCAGCTCTAATTTAATTTATATAAAGAAAACGGGCACGAAAACTACTGCTAATTGCGCCAGTCTACCAATTTTAGTATGACAGTATCTCTTTTAAGAAGTTGGCAACACTGAACAATCGGAACTAAACAGAAACGAAGCGAAAAATATCGTACCCTGCGGTTTTATGACGAGTTATCACGAGACAGTATGTGAAGGTTTATTTCCAGGTGTGTGTGTGTGTATGAGGAATTGCGCATGTTGTGCGCGCGCTTATGTGTGTATGAGTGTCTTCACAGTAAGCTTAAAACTGAGTCATCATTTAATTTTAATAACGTAGCGTGGCACATGTAGACTTTTTCTCGCACACACCCACACCAATACCAATAGCACACCTCCGTATATTATAGCATCAAAGGAGAGAGGTGTACGTATATGTAAGTGTAGGTGAGTGAGTGTGCGTGTGTGTATTTTGTTGTTAATGCCTCCATTTGCCAGTGTTGGTTTGTGTAATCATGTAATGTTTGCTCATGTTTACTGCCTTGACCCTAATTTGTTTGGTTAACTTATATCACCGACATGTATCTTCACATACACACTAACATATGTACGATACGGTACGTATGTGTGTGCATGTGCGCATGTTTATTAGTCGCTTTCGATGTATAATTTTGTGTAATATTTGAATGTCCTTTGGCCGAAGGAAAATTACTTTTGAGCCTGGGACATTTGTAAACAAATAAAGCTTACTTACTACCTACTACTTTAATCAAATCGTATATTCGTAGAGCAAGGACTTTATTCTATGTTATTGAAATTGTGGCAACATTAGGCCAATGACGTGGGTTAGGTGTCACAGAAATATCTCTAGGACATTTGCGAAAATGAAAATATTTTTTATCTTAGTGCTAGAAAAAGAATAAACTTATTTTGCTTGATGAAAAAAATTGTACTAGCGTGTATCCATGACATCGATCCGCTCTAATGTTCTCACTTGTATTTTAAGACTGTTCTTTTACAAATTTACGTCACTCGTACATCAGGGTATTAAACGTAGTGATTTATTTTGTGCAATTTTATTCGTCCTCCATTGCATATTTCTTGTCATAGTTTAGGCGAAATCTAAAGTGTTGCCGATGGCAGCCATTAAGGGCTCTACTTGTAATGCGTAAATCATCATTATTACTATCAGGTTTTGATTGCTTGTAGTGCTGCGGTTTAATTTAATTAACCCTTCGCATACCTTTTATCCAAAAGCGCAAATACGCACAGAGTGTGCGGTTATCGCCCTTGGAAAAATCTTCAAATTAATTTCAAATGAGTGGTTTTCTGCTATGCTTAAAAGCGCATTCTGCTATCACCTAAAGATCTTCATGTTCTTCGTATTTTGGTAAGCACAAATAGAACAACGTTTCAATTTTAGAGCAAATTTAGTTTTTAATTAATTTGTATGCCTTTCATTACAGGATAAAGGGTATATTCACTTTGTCAATCCGTTTACAGCTCCTCGAAATACTTCAAAATGAAGTGTATAATTTCTGTAGCGTCCTTAAAAGCTAAGTTGATCTAGCCATGCCCGTCTGTTGCTCTAAGAAAAGTATAGTACAACTCTGAAACTGAAACGATTGGTGTTGAAAAAAAAGCAATAAACCTGAACTTAAAATCCCAATATCTCATAAACATTGAGAGATATGGCGTTGTTTTTTGAAATTGCAACATATGAGGAGGGCAGAGTAGGCTGTGCTACGCCTTCTTTAAAAAATGGTATTCATGCCGAAAGTAATAGATCGACCTTTTGATATTTTAACAGAAAAGAATCATTGACTAGGATATTAAAGGGTGGTTTAATTTTAAAGGCCGATGTTGAATGTGAACCACACCTACTTAAACGTCAAATTTTTTTCTACATTTCATTTGATATTTCTCAATTTCAGACTAACTCAATTTGAACCATGGAAATTTACACAAGCGCGCAACGCATTAAAGTTATTCAGACTTGGATGATCAATTTTTTTCGATTAAAGGGTGGTTAAATTTTAAGGGCCGATGTTGAATGTGAACCACACCTACCTTAACATCAACTCAATTTGAACCATGGAAAGATACACAAGCGAGCAACGCGTTAAAGTTATTCAGCCTTGGATGATCAATTTTCGAAGAAAATCATCTTCAGTGATGAGGCACATTTTCAACTCAGTGGATTCGTCAATAAGCAGAGTTGCCGCATTTGGGCGAATGATAATCCAAGAGTGATTGTCGAAAAAAATGCACCCACAAACAGTGGCTGTTTGGTGCGGTTTATGGGCTGGCGGCATCATCGGGCCGTATTTTTCCAAAATGGGGCCGGTCAGGCAGTTACTGTGAACCACACCTACCTTAACATCAAATTTTTTTTTCTGCATTTCGTTTAATATTTCTCAATTTCAGACCAACTCAATTTGAACCATGGACATTTACACAAGCGAGCAACGCATTAAAGTTATTCAGCCTTGGATGATCAATTTTCGAAGATAATCATCTTAAGTGATTAGGCACATTTTCAACTCAGTGGATTCGTCAATAAGCAGAGTTGCCGCATTTGGGCGAATGATAATCCAAGAGTGATTGTCGAAAAAAATGCACCCACAAACAGTGGCTGTTTGGTGCGATTTATGGGCTGGCGGCATCATCGGGCCGTATTTTTTTCCAAAAAAAGGCAGTTACTGTGAATGGTCTTCGCCATCGTAAGATGATAACGAACTTTTTATGGCCCGAATTGGAAGATATGGATGTGGACGATATGTGGTTTTAACAGGACGGTGCCACTTGCCACACAGCTAACGAAACAATGGCGCTTTTGGGCAAAAAAATCAATGGCCGTGTTTTCTCACGTCGTGGCAATGTTTATTGGCCGCCAAGATCATGTGATTTGACACCGTTGGACTTGTTTTTTGGGGTTATTTGACCAATAGAAAAAGTGTGCATATAAGAAAGAATTTTCACTACGAATCCAAATATCGATTTACTCGTAATGTGAAACGACTACAAATATGATAATGGAGGTTTCAGCTATTTCAATAGAGAGGTTTCAGATTCAAATGGCGGCTACAGTTTGTTTCCACAACTAATTTCAGGTTTAAAGCCAGGTCGAAACATTTCACATTTTGCTGCGGTTTTCCACTTTGTGAATGGTGATAATTTAAGGAGAAACAGATTTATCTGTAATAATCATAAAAAAAGTATCAAGCTTTCGGAACCGGCTTTCGGAACAAAATACTAGTATTTTTACTTTTTTGATGAAAATTTGAAAGATGTTTAATTTTCTTTTTAGAGGTCCTCATAGACATATTTATGAGTTCAAAGCTATCAATCGAGAAATAAATCGATTCGAAATGTGTTTAATATTCTCCAATAACAAACGAAAATCAATTTAAACAGTATCGGTGTAATTTTGTCTGTTATAACCAAAACATTATCAAACACACGAACATTTTAAAAGACTTGCATTTACACTCTTACAAGGTGCAATTGACTCAAGAACTGAAGCCTCTTGACCATTCCAAAAGAGAGAAACGGCAAGAAATGGTATTGGCCCTTAAAATTTAACCCTCCTTTACCTACACCTGCTCCCGACATGTCTCAAGCCTAATAAATTTAAATTGTCCAGCTATTTTTTTACTTTTTAGATTAACCATGTTCCCCAGAGATCAAAGACATTTACCGCTCACGCAAAACTCTCGGCAATGATACTCGCAAAACAGCCCCTCAGATGCTCTTCAAAGTCTCTGTGACAGTTGTTACTTGCCTTTGGCTAAATTTTAAAAGATTTTTTGCCAAGTGTCAGCGCAAATGTCAAAGCTGTTCGTATCGCTATAGCTTGAATGACGTTTGACCTTCTACGGACATGGATGTGCCACAAAAGTAATTTCCGTTTTAAATGACACTTGAATTTAGAGAAGTGTCAAATACTACCAAAGGAACGAACGTTTTCATTCATGTGCTTTGTGTGTGGATGCAACTTTGCCGCTTTTCCTAATCATGCAACAAACGAAAAGACACTTTCTAGGCCAGCTCGAAAAAAGACAAATACATTATCGCTTAGGTGGAATGGAAAACGAATATGAGGGGGCGGGGCGGGTTGTTTAAAAATGTAAAACTCTTATCAAATTACCCGATAAAGTGATGCATATTTTTTGCAGCTGTTTGTTGCGAGCTTGGTTGAAAGGCAATGGCATATAATGAACCTAAATGACATGGTTGTATAGAGGAAAGGGTAACACATAGAAGGATGATAGCAAAAAGAGAAAAATTAAAATTAAGCCTAGCGCTTGGGGGGGGGGGGGGGGGGGGGGTGGTAAGGTAAAGAAAGAAAAGCATTACAATAAAGGGAGTTTCAAAACTCACTTACGCTTTAAATTTATTGCAATATTTAAAAGAGGTACACCAAAATTCACACATTATTTTAACTATTTGTTTATAGAGTTCGGTTTTACTTTCAACAATTGCAGCCAGGCTTTCTGAAGAGGGTTGTCACGGACCCGAAATCATGATAAAAGCAGTATGCAGCCACGAAAATCAATGTCACTTTGCCATTTTGTTAAAAACTTGTCTTCTATTTAAATATGGAAGCAAGAGGTCTTGAGCCGGATAATCTCTGTTCAATGTGTAACAGCAACAGACCGAAATAAAACAAGCGAGCTCAACATTTGCCATTTTGTAAAATTTTTTTTTTTCAGTTGTTTGTGGCTAGACTGTTAAAAATTCTGTCACACACCTGCCTTTGTTACCCAAATGGCTTCAAATTGAAATCTTGCCAATAGAAGCAGAAGTGCCCCAATACTCGTATCATCGAAATGTGTTTTGAACTATGGGTGTGCGCGAAATTTGTGAATTTGGTGCTGATGTCCATATGAAAACGAGGGGAAAAGAAATTTATATTAAACATGTAAAAACGTCCTTAAGTTCGACCAGGACGAACCTTAAATACACTCCACCGTCCCACGCTAAGAAAACAAAAATAAAACAACAAAAAATTGTTCGTTTTTGATCCTTTTCGGCCCATGCGGTCATCCATAATACGGGTTGCTATATGTGACAGCGCATAGAGAGAGGGACCTAAGGGTAAAAAAATCAATTTTCATTTCTTTTCTTGTTTTTTTTGATGTGGACAACACGTGAGCATCGAATGAGACCGATCTAATGCCCCAAAAGTCTTCCCTCCCAGAGATATGCGCGTTTTATGAAAGTGAAGTCGACGATTCTAAGCGCAAATAGAAAGGGTCCTAATCTTTAAAATGGCTCTCCTGAACAAACTATCCATCAACTTTTCACTTTTTTTTTGATGTGAACAACACGTGAGCATCGAATGAGACCGATCCCATGCCCCAAAAGTGTTCCCTCCCAGAGATATGCGCGTTTTATGAAAGTGAAATCGACGATTCTAAGCGCAAATAGAAAGGGACCTAATCTTTAAAATGGCTCTCCTGAACAAAACTGGTTTTTAACCTTAGGTCCCTTTCTACTTTGCGCGTCACATATATATTTCTGGCCTAGGCAACACTAAGTTTCTGACATTTCCATTGGAAAGTTTGACATTTTGTTTTCATAAACGTACTCGTTAAAGGGACATAACCGTAACGTTTATGTCCCTTTCTCTATGCGCTGTCACATATGTCCATTTTGACTATGCTAGACGTTTTTTGAACCAAAAACAGCGTTTAGCCAAATTTTGAAACTTCGTGTATGCCATTTTGTATGGAAACCAATGTCACTAATGGGACCACATGGGTTTCGGTTGGCCCTATTTTCAATGACTAAGTGTGAGGCAATGTGTGAGGCCTTAGTACATGCATAGAAACATTAGTGTGGGCCTTAAGCTTGTCCAACAAGAGTGAAATGGCTTGTCCCCTTTAGAGTAAAAACTAAACATTTTGTCAAAGAACATAATTAAGGATCTTTTAATCTTTCCTTCAAAAGATACACGGCTAGATTGTCTTGGAATATTACCACGATCAATCTTACATACAATTAATAAAGGGTCTCCGAACAACATTTCAAGGTTCTGCAAGCGGAATCATAGCCGGTTCTTTGAACCGGATTGACCCGAAGTACACTTCTCCGGCCAAGGGCTGTCACCCCCGCACACAGTTGCCGCTACAGTTTTAGTAAACATCGCATTCTTCGTAAAAGGCTCTGTGTGCCTCAGTTCTCAGCAATCTGATAAGTGGCTTAAGGTTCGAAAGAAAAAGCTCATCTTTTCTTCTCATGCGACGAATAGCAACTTATGACGATCGATCCCATGACGAAGTTCATTTTTTTTTGATCTCTTATTGCGATAATGGGAGTAAAACAATGTGTGATGAAATGGCAAACCCCAGTGATTATTTTGACAGCAGAACGGCATTAGTGGCTATGACAGCTTTTGTTATTTTAAACATAAAAAGCTATCTGTACCAACTGGTCCCTCTTTATGTTGGAATATCAATATATGTGACGCGCAAAATAGAAAGGGACCTAAGGTTAAAAACCAGTTTTGTTTAGGAGAGCCATTTTAAAGATTAGGTCACTTTCTATTTGCGCTTAGAATCGTCGTTTTCACTTTCATGGGGCATGGGATCGGTCTCATTCGATTCTCAGATTTCTCTATGCGCTGTCACATATGTGATTTTTTTTAAAATACTTTCACTTATGCTAACTGGTTCTTAAATCTTGCCATTGTAGTCATCCCCAAAGAATCAGAAAACTCAGCTTTAGATACAATAAAATAGAAAAGATTTGTTACGGCCCTACGAGTATGTTCGCATATATATTTAATATTACTGTCATCCCTAATATGCACTACCCTTTTTATTATGTAAAGATTTTTCACAACACTGTGTGAGTTTCCCAGCAAACTTAGGCGAGCGTTTGTTTGTGTGTCCATAAACTATTTTTGCACAATTAAACTTTTAACCTTTTGTTTATAACAGAGATATGATGTCTTCCTGTTACGACAATATGCCACAACAACGTTAAGTGGCCAAACAATCAACGAAGCGGTGGAACAGACGCCGTAAGATATCCGACGTGCATGTATGTGGCATGAAGTGACTGTGCAGAGGGAACGGTGGCCATTGAGCAGCAGGTTTTTAAAGCGCCAAGCTAATGTATTTGCTAAAAGTTTTTAATGCTCCAAAAAAAAAACACACACACACACAGAAACGATCGGGGGAAAATGTAACATCGACGGGGTACCAAAGTGGTCAGGCGTTAAAGAAGAAGAAAAATGGGAAAAAGAGAAAAGGCCAATAAACGTCTCTACACAGAGCAGTTGTAACATATCTTTTGAATTTGCCCCCCCCCCCCCCCCCCCTTGACTTGATTACCCCCCTACAGCTGTTCGTCACAGGCGTTGTCTATATAAGTATTATCAAAATGATATACATTTTCATACGAGGGTAGTTTAGTAAGTAGTCTGCTTCGAACATGATGACATCATTTTTTTTTATTGGAAGTGAAGAAGAGTCAAGAAATACGGAAGTTACGACTCAAAAACAATGGTTTTTTTATTAAGGGAAATTAAAAGTAGATACTTCTGGTAGGCTACAGCACAACATCTTAATTATATGAACTTCAGCTACTGTGAATCCTTACTGATCAGAAATATCTGCATACACAGAGTAGCTTTTTTGTTTGTGGTTAAGATCGTTTGTAGATGAGGCTACTATGATAGTTGCAGGGAAAAGTAGCATCACTGATAATTACAACATAATATTCCACACCTTGCCACAGTGAAGTGATGGTTAGAAAAAACCTAGAAAGAAATAACCAGCCTATTTCCTCAATAGGATGTTGAGGAAATTACATACATTCTTCAATTGTATAAAACATTGCAACTAGCTTTCTTGTTTTTTTTTTCTTCCTCCTGACAAAAGGCCTAGTCTTATTTATGCCTTGAAAACCTTACCCAGTGCTCCTTTAATTTTGTTATCCTTCAAATAACATTAACCATCACTTGGCAATGCTTAACTTATGCAACATCCCTCGTTCCTTCACACAAAACTTTTTATGTAAAACTGTTACTGTGTTGGTTTTATTTATTTATTTATTTTCAGATTCCCTTCTCTCTCTCTCCTCTAGTCACTTTTGTTGAGTTTCGCTTCGTTGCGGAAAATAAACCTGGCCACCGGACTTTTGTTTTCTCAAAAGTTGTCCTTAGTTGAGTATTTTATTCTGTTGTCGGTTTTTTTTTTCAAAAAAATTCGTGACACCTTGGCTACTGTTGGCTACTAAAGTTTCCGCTTTGTTTTGTTTTCTATTGCCATTTCTAGTGAGTTTTATATTTTTTAAAACCGGGGCAGCAGGCACGACGCTAGTAATAATTTTGCATGTAACTGGCAGAAAAATAGTTGAAATGTGCTTAGTGCTAGGTGTCTTATCTGAGGTCTATGGGACCGTCAAAACTTTAGACACTTCAAATATTTTGTGTTTTAGAATATACTCGTACATAAAAGTACTGTTTGTTTAAGTGGTCCATAAGCGAACAAGGAATTAATGGGTCCCCAATATGGCTTTATGAAATGGAATTGAAATCCAGAGTGGTCAACGTAGAGAAGTAATCCTTTCGTGCATACTTTTCTCACAGTCCCCACGTCTATTCTTTCAACTGCACATAAACTGGCATATAAATTGAAATACTGTAGCAGTTGCAGGGAAAAACTACTCAGAACAACATTAAGACCGAACCTTTTATAGCCTTCACCAGCCCATGCTACTCAACCGCAAAAAATTCCGTTTGAATCTCAGCCAAATCTTGAAAATTACTCTGTATTTGGATGAGTAGTAAAAATTGCTTTGATTTGGGTACTTACTTATATACTCGAATATCCATGTTGACTGCAAATCACCCCCGTCTTGACCACACGGGACGTTTTTTGGCCCACCAAAGCCCAAAACGTCCAGCAAAAAAACTGAGTCCTAACCAACCGTAAAAATGTTGACCATTTTTCGTACCCAAAAAAAAATTATGACTTGTAAGCAAATACTCAAAATGTGTGATCTTTACCGAAGTTCCATTAGTCGATTTCCTACATTGACAATCCCATATATAGCTGATAATCATAAACCATCGTCACGCAAAATTTCGGGATTCTAGTTTGATTCGTTTGATCATTATCGTACCTTCAACAGACCCACGGACAAACGGCTATGGTTTTAACGACGATCACTAACATTATACTTTATAGGGTTTCTGATAACACAGAGTGACAGAGAAAAAATACCTGGGAAATGATATGATTTTTCTTGTAGATCTTGCTGAGTACAACAAAAAACCGGTTTTGAAATATCCCAAACACCTCCAAAATCTGGAGTTACGGATCTTACGCACTTATATGCCTGTAACTTGGTTGAATATCAACCGATTTTAAGTTTTTTTTTCGGCTGATTTGGAAGGAAGAAATTGCGGTCTGACGAAATTAAAATCACACTGAAAAAAATCTGTGTATTTTTCCTATAAACTCATTTTTTTTTAAAAAAAATTGTAATTTTTTAACTTTGGGTGCACCTTTATAATAGTAGGTTAACTCTGAACTGAACAATAAGCATATAAGCCTTTCCAGTAAACTAAATTTGCCGACAATGCCTGATATCTGACAACTCTGAATAATATCTGAACTCCATCGAGAATTCATACCGAATTCGTTATGAATTCTGTTCAGTTTGTCTGAGGATTGTTTTTCAGAGAAGTAGTTCAGAATTTGTTTCAACCCTTTCATATGTTTTTCGTTACGAACTCAGTAAGAATTCTGTTCCGAAATGGGAACATTTGGTTTGCTGGGTTACTACATCCATTTTACCTGTCATCTGTAAATATGAACAACACAAAGGAATTTTTCTGAATTCCTTTTAAGTTTCGCTAAGCTCTTAGACCGACCTCCACTATTTGAAAGATGTGGCTGAATTCAAAGTTCAGACTAGGGTGTTCTCGGTCTCTCTCCGACAGAAAGAGATCATGAAACATCCATGAAACATAAAATAGAGTAAAATTGATCCATGTAAAGTACACATTTATTTAAAGGGCATTTTATCAAAACATTCAAATGTTTAGTAAAGGCTGGCATCGACACTCAAAGTATTCTAAAACACAGGCCGGATCATGTATCTTTTTCGACGAAAGAGTGTGGAATCTATGAAATAATACACATATCATTTCTATCGAATTTATGCATTTTCCTGTATTTTTAATACTGAATTTATGCACACTTTTCAAAATATTTTACTCCACTTATATCGAAAACACTGCGATGCATTCATCCATAGTGTACTGCGTTGACAGAAATGTTTAAAAATGTCAATAGTTACAAATTGTCCGCCATACATATTCGTACAATTTTGTAATCATATCGAGCGGAAACATTCACATCTCTTTTGAAGATGATATGATGAAAAATAAAAGTGTACGAGTGAAATAAAACGTGATGTGAAATGACAATTTTTTGCCCCCGAAAAACGAAAATAAAAAACATAGTTTAACAATTTGCACATAAAATTGCGAAAAGTATTTCTGAGATACTTTAAGCTCAAAAGTGGAGTGGTTGGATAAAAAACGAGGAATGGCAGTATGGAATAGATATCAAATCTGGTGATGGTCTCCACTTAATTATGGAAAGAAAGTGTGGTGAGATATCAATATGATGCTGGCTTTTATTTGAAAATTCAAAATGTATAGCGGGAAATATGTAATATGTTATCATTCAAATGGCTGTCCGTTAAAGGTATAATTTTTTGTGGAGGAACAATGGTTAAAATGGGCACCGTAAACACTCAAAAATAACATAGTCGACGTTTTGGCTTTTGAGGCTCAAAAAAGTCCCGCATGGTCAAAATGGGCGAACAATAGACAATTAAAAAGCGCACGCATGGTCAGATAGGCCATTCAATAGTCAATATGGACATGTGGGTACTCAAATTAAAGCAAATATAGATGAATTTTGAAATTTTGACTGACATGATTGTCAGACGCATAGGGCAAACGGGCCCAAAAAATGTACTATTTATATTTTTTTTGGCTTTAGTAGCGTTGTGACAGTGAATGTTATATAATAGTCGGTCTGGCCATACTGAATTTTTGTAACTTGTTCTTATATTTTTCCGGAGTAATTTGGTATTTGTCACTGTAAAAATGTCCAGAATGATGGGCAAAAATTACACTTCTTATGAAGATAATGCGAAGCTAAATCGGTCCGAACTTCTAAAATTCGGTTGGATAAATCGACTATCTGTTGCAATAACCAATATTCCATAGTATTGGTGCTAACATGGTTTTAGATATCAATTGATGGTTGCTACAACCTAATCACGGCATTCACAGCCAATAACACAGTTATACAAACCGAATTCAGTTCAACTATTGGTTGTACAATTGTGATGTACATGTTACATTGGTACCAATAGTTGGTGGTGACAACAGATTAGTTATTTGTAGAGACCAAACCCTGTTTAGTTCGCTGTTGTAACATAAAATTGTCAATTTCAACATCAACAAATAAACCCTATAGTATTTTATCGGTGCTAACACAACAAAATCTTTGTTTACTAAAAAAACATATTTCGATATCCCCAAAAAACAAAAAAATATGTTTGCCACAAACATACTGCCATAAAAATAAAAAATATTTTTCAGTATATTTAACTTATTTTAGCGACATCACTCAGGCTTGATTAGCATTTTCGCCATAGAGAGACCTACTTATTACTCAAAACGACCAATTTTTTGATGGCGACCCATTTTTTTCGAGTTACGGCCACCAAGAGCTTGACAATAAATATTAGTATATACCTTCATTAATTCTTTTAAAATAGGGGCATTACCGCAGTGCTTATCAAAACATCTATCCAAAGATGTACTTATTTTACAGATCGTTGTAATGATGAAATACGTTTCATTCGGTTGGCAACAAATTCGGTTGTGGCAACCAATCCGTTCTCTGTGTGCAGCCTTCCTTTAATGTAGAAATCAGTACACTTTAGAGGGATAGCAGCCCTGTCTATATATGTAACCTGTCAAAGCAGGATTTTTGTTATAGACCTTGACGCCCTACTTTAAAATTTTCAAGGTTCAAAAGAGCCATGGATCTGTTCCTTAAGTGAAAAAGCTGTGAGCTAAGGCGGAATGTGCACAAAATAGAAATGCAGCAAAAGTCAGCTATTGCACAGGGTAAAATGGTCGACGAGAAAGGGATTAACAAAATAATAATGGCTTTGCAAGCTGAGAAAAAATGTGGTTACTATATGGCCACAGCAATAATAATATGTTTTTCAAAATGAATAGTATAGTTTTTTGAGTTTATTTTTGACAATAGTACGATTGCCGCAATATTCAAATTGTTGAAATGTGACAACAGTATTATTGCCAGATAACAAAATGAAAATATGGTTGTAGCAACAATATAAATATGGTTGGTGCGACAAAAGTATTGTCTTTTGGGTTTTATGTTAATAATAATATTATTTCGGCAATCATACTGTATGATTGTAGTTTTTCTTCATTTGAATATACTTTTCAAAACAAAGTTTTTCTAACGGATTTTAGTTTTTATATGGAAATTAAAAATTTTCAAGCTCTTTTGGCTTTTGTTAACTGAAATATTATTAATAGAAACGCTTAGGTTTTTTTCAACTGATTTTTTACTACTGTTAAGTAAATCACTCCTATTATTTTGAATTAAATGTATTTTTAAATAAATTTCATAATTCAAATCTATTGTTGACAACTTAAACCAATTCTAATAAATAATTTTGTGGATCATACTATAATTGTAAGTGAATCATACTATTGTAGTAAAGATTATAAGCGCTATGGTTGTATGATGCAAACCATTTGGGTTAACTTGGTTTAATATATTCTTGCTTTTCAGATGAAGATGCGACTCAGTTTGAAAAAAAGTGTAGGTTTACAAAATTATGAAAAATTCGCTCAAATACGAACGATGTCTTTATTTTGTTAAATTTTAAAAGTCATTGCATCACATCGTATTGAATTTAATCCTTTTTGTAATCATTTTTGGGCTTCCTTGCCTACAACCGGATACTTGAGTAAATGTATGGGAGATTTTTTTCTTTCTGCATTTGTCGTCCTGTCAGGCTCCTGAGGATTTGATGGCGGATTCAAAGGCAAAATTGTAAGATGCCATTTTCATAAGTACGTATCGTATGCTGACGACACACAGCCACACATGCCAGTATTTGTACATATATGTTGCATACACACATACATGCCCACTGTGGCACGGAAGACGAGACGTCATGTTATCAAGCAAATGTCGTGGCAGGATAATGCCGTATGTGCGTCTGCAAACATACGCCGTTTGTCAGAATGTCTGACATAAATAAGTTAAGATTTCTTTCCTTCTTTCTTTATGTCAGTGTGAATGCGGGTGGCTGTGTGTGCAGTGGGGTAGAGGAGGGACGGTCTTTTCTGCGTATGTATGTCAAGTATTCATAAACCACAAGTTATTATAACATGCCTCTAAAAAAAAAACGTAAAAGGATGCAAAACTCCGGCACACACGCACATGCTTAAAATGACATTAGTCATGTTGTAGGCGACACAAGGAACTTTTGTTCGTGCCGCCATTTTTTTGATCTAAGTTGCGTTTTCATCGCAACCACCCCCCCCCCCCCGCATGTTGGTTTCAACTGCCTGTAGGATGGGTTAATGCAGCCAAGAATAAATTAAGCTCAACAACGGGAAAGTTTGGCTGGAGTTTTAATCTTCAAATAATTCCTTACCTTTTGCACGACTTCAGGCAGTTGACATAGAAATCTTAACTAAATTAAAACAAACCCAATTTTATATAAATTCAAGCGTTACAGTTTTTTTCTATTAAGTTCAATAAAAATTTAATTATTATTAAACACCTATGAACTTAATAGATCGTAGATTTTTTTATTTCGAATGATAACTTCACAATAACAAATACAAATGAGGAACTTCCGTGGAATATGACAACTGTGCACCACAAATCTGAGTACTCCCAATAGGAATATACAATTTTAAGTCGTCTCTCAAAGCCTATATAATTTTTCTAGCGACGATAAAAAAATATATTTATTACAGATTAACCTTTTAGGTGGGCAAAGCTTTTAAAAAACCTTCAATTGTTCTCACCCATACCATCCTGGTCTTGTTGTGTAAAAGTTGCTTACACTAGAACTACATTAGCTCGCTCACCATGCCATAAGGAAACCAGGGGCAAACTCTCTCAATTTGGTAAGCTGTGCTTGTTATAATTTCTACACTCACTGATTGGGACGTTCTATTTAACGCTGACTTCGCATGGCATATGCATCTTACTTGTAAACTCGCCAACATGCATGAAGTTGAAAACAGCCGCAGAGGCATTGCCACACGTATATGTTCATACACGGAGAGAACCTGGCTTTACTTCTAAGCTAGTCGTGCACACTAACCATTACACCACTGCGGCTTACACACTATCGATTAACAGTGAAAAAAAATAAACTGAAGAGATGAGGTCTCCGTTAAAGAGATTAGTTCATATGAGAAAGTTTAAAAGCTTTTAAATACTTAAAATTAATTTTAGTATTAAAAATATTTAAAGACTTTTTCTATAATTTTAACATCCAGTAAAAAGCTCTCATCTTGTACCCACATCAAATCAGCAAAAAAACAATTATAGAGAGCAGCGCCATTAAAAAGCTTTGATGGTTTTAAAAAATTATATGGTGGAAAATGTACCATAAAAAGCTTTGCGTACTTAGGCGTGCTAGGCTAAAAAAGAGTCTTAGAAATAAAAGAGCTTTTGCCTTCAAAACAATAACTCTTTTAGCAGGTTCTTCTCTCTGTAACATACTTGTAGTTGAAAGTTTTTTACCAATCTGTGATTGTATGATATGGCGCATATGGAAAAAAAGCTTTACTCGACATGTATCGAAAAATTTACAAAAAGGGTCTTAGAAAGAAAAGAGATTTTGCCTTTTTGAGCCACGTCAATACAATAGCTCTTCTAGCAGGTTCTTCTCTCTGTTACAAACTTGCAGTTAAAAGTTTTTTACAAATCTGCAAAATCTAGAAAGCTTTACTCGACCTATATCGAAAGAATTAAAAAAAAGTCTTAGAAAGAAAAGAGCTTTTGCCTTTTTGAGGCACGTCAGCTTTTAGCTTTTTTAGCAGGTTCTTCTCTCTGTAACATACTTGTAGTTAAATGTTTTTTTTACAAATCTGTAATTGTATGATATGGCGCTTATGGGAAAAAGCTTTACTCGACCTATATCGAAAGAATTAAAATTGTAAAGCGTACTGTCGATTTAACATAATAGCAAAAGCTCAAACATATCAACTGATTTAGCATAAGCAGTAAAAAGCTTTTGCTTTTATTTAACACGCCGTATGATCAGCTGATGCATTTTATAAAAAAGCTTTATATAAAGCTTCCTCGCATAAAAGTGAGCACAGTTTAATAATGGCTTCGAAGGGCTTATACTTTGTACAGATCAACTTTAACGAGCTTCTTGGGATTATTATCATACTAGTTGGCAACTTTGAAGTGAAGATAACCTTTTCCTTTAAAACTAAAACGTTTTCCTTTTATAATATCTCATTAGGTTACTTGTGTGAAATTCTTGAGAATACACCACGACAAACCACGGGAAAAGTTAGGATTACTTTCTCCAAAAAAAAAAAAAAACGATAACATTTTTCAGGGCCTTTCTTTCAACTGATTTAGCATAAGCAGTAAAAAGCTTTTGCTTTTATTTAACACACCGTATGATCAGAGCTTTTACATCAGACAAGCTTAGAGAAGCACGGCCCAAAAGCTCTGATGCTATGATGAGTGTTTAAAGGGCAACATTTTTATTATTTCCATACCAAACCAATTGATATTATTGAGTTTTGACCTTCATAAGCCACCCTAAACCATAGTGATGGTTCTTCCTTTTATGATAAAACTCCTTTGCTCTCTATAAATACTTTACTAAGGTATGATAGGCGTAGAATAAAGCTTTTATTCTTTATGTATTACAGCTTATCGCTTTTACGGTAATTTTTTCACTTATTTTATTTATCTAGGTTAAGTTAAACTTAAAAGCTATGAACTTTGGCATGTGGTTTTCAAAGTCGAAAGCACAAAAATACTAATAAAAAAAAGTTTTTGCCTTTATGCTACAAGTCATATGCTCAGAAATATGAAACTTCTCCTATTAATAGAATCTTCTTCTATTCTCAGAAATAATAGAAACTTCTCCTATTATTTAAGTTATCGGTATCAAGGCCGGGTTAATTTTGGGGCTTTGGCTTTTAAGTGTGACATGATTAAATTACACTTCTCTTTACGTACGGTGTGTATTGCGAAGAATGTGGAATGTGACAGCCGTAGCCGAGAGTGTACGACTCAGTCCTTGAACATGAGCTTGTCATAAATTTTGCACAAAGACCTCGCATTATTCGCTTTAAAGGTCCAATCGACTTAGCAACTAACTTAGTTTTGGCCTTAAAATGGACAACGATTTCGCTTAAAAAGTCATCTTTTCTGACGATGCGCATTGTCAATGTGGCGGCTTTGTTTGGACCACTCTGTATAACTTCTCTGCTTTCACTTCTGCAGGCTGGCCTGTCTGTATGTTTTCTACTAATTAAATATCGAGCAGCTGATAGTCAACGACATTATAGCTGATCTTCAAAAAGAGTGTCATATGAAGGAAGTTATGAGCCTCGATCTATCATTAACGCTTTATTGATCCTTGCTTATGATTTGCTTACGATCCTTTGCTTATGATAAGCACATGCTTAAAATGACATTAGTCATGTTGTAGGCGACACAAGGAACTTTTGTTCGTGCCGCCATTTTTTTGATCTAAGTTGCGTTTTCGGTCCTTGCTTATGATTTGCCAAAACTTGTACAAATCCTTAAATGTACACTTAAGTTCATATCTTTCATATACACAAACTTTAATAAAAATATTTTGCAGCTCGCATAATTCTGCTTCGTTTTTATAAGGTGTATTTTATTAGAGTTTTCATTTTGCGATAACGGTTAAACGATGAATAATTGGTCAGCTCTGGAAATGATTTTATCCATATCATTCTATTTGCTTTGCCATGTCGTTATGCATGGTCTAATCCTTGTCTAAAGCGGGGCTGTTACCGTGTGGGCTAATCGTTCGACTAACTATGGATCGTTCTTGTTCCACGCATTCTCTAAATTCTAACATATCGTTTAGGTTGCACAGTAAAATATGTGCGGCTGTAGAGTATTGGAGCCACGTAAGAACCCAGAATGCGATTTGTCCGAGCTAAACCTGATGCCCATATAACTGAAATTATACTAAAGCTCTAATAGCCTACACCTCTAAGAAAAAAACAACTTATTCGTCTATACTTTAGTACCTAGAAAAACCTTAACAAGTTTAAAGCCTCTTCATTAACTGGTCCCTAAAGACTTACGTACTTCAGGCCAGTTTCTTTTAAATACAAAAAATCTGATTAAAATCCTATTGCAATACATCAATCAAAACCAACAAAAAACAATTAAAACACAGTGGGTGGTATTTCCTTGTAACACCTACATTGGCGGCGAGATCAGCATTGATGGCCCAATACGGCTCCATTTGATATTCAATAAAAGTGTGCCACCTTTGATGTGCTACTTCCCCTCTGTGCCCATGTGGAGGTTATATCGAATATTTGCCGCCACCACCAGACAAGGGCAGGTCATTCATTCATTTTTCGTAGCACATTTCCTGCTCCGGTGTTGCTCTCGTAGCACATGGTTTATAGGAGTGTGAGTGTGTGTGTGTAAAATGTATTTTCCTTAACCATTACGTGAAAATCCCATAGCAATAAAAGGTGACAAACTAAATAAAACATAGAGGCCAAACTACAGGATGTTGGCGTTTTAGTTTCCTACCCACAGCTCCCTTCTGTACTAAAAATTAAACGAGTGCATACTCTAGCGGGAGGATGGCGAGGCTGGTAAAGCGTTACAAGGGAAATTGAGCAACATTGTGTTAAATATCGTAGCAAAACAACTTTCTGTTGCTGTTTAAATTGTCTGGCAAAAAGGAAAAAACGAAAGAAGCAAATCAAATTTTTTCCAAAAAAAATGTCTCTTTCACAAGAAAGAGAAATAAATTAAGGTATACTTTTGGGCTTTACTGCCAGCAAAGTAGTTGCAAGCTTAAGAGATGATAATCTAAAATAGTTTAGAAAATGAAAAACATTTTACAAAATTCGATATGAACAGCATTTCCACCAGTCACTTAAAATGATCCAAAAATTAAAGCCTACTTTTGGGGAATTTGAAAGAAAATTTTAAAAAACGGTCCTGAGCAAGATATGTTGGAAAAACAGCTGATGCATTTTATAGAAAAGCTTAAAAGAATAATCTCTTACTCGCATAAAAGTGGGCACTGTTTAATAAAGACTATACTTTGTACAGATCAACTTTAACGAGCCTCTTGGGATTATTATCTCACTAGTTGGCAACTTTGAAATGAAGATAACCTTTCCCTTTAAAACTAAAACGTTTTCCTTTTATAATATCTCATTAGGTTACTTGTGTGAAATTCATGCAATTACACCACGACGAACCACGGAAAAAGCATCTTTCTCCAAAAAAAAAAACATTGACATTTTTCAGGGCCATTCTTTCTAAAGGCAAAGTTACAAAACGCTACCCGTTTCTGAACTTGTAGGATCCAGAGATTTTAAAAACTCTTTAAATTACACAACTGCATTGCGATTTTTATAATAAGATCCTTTGATGAAAACGTAATACAGACTAAACTAATACGAAATATCTTCAGAGTAGCTCGAAGGGCAGCAACAAAATATTCTTGACCTTTTCTTAACTTCACACCCTGAAAAGTATGAAGTTAATGTCCCTGCACCTTTTGGTAATTCCTATCAATGTATTGTTTCAGCATATTTTTCATATTCTTTGTCATATTCAATACCAGCTCCAAAGCGGAAAATTCCGCCCTTCGTGTCGCTTCGATACCAGCCCCAATTTGGACAATTTTTATATACGAAAATGCACATTGGGCTGAGCTCATCCAGTTTTTCCAGCATTTCAATTAGAAGCTATGCTTTCTTGATAATAACATTAATGCTGCGGCTGAAATGATCGAAAATATAATTTTATTTGGAATGAAGACGTTTATTCCAACTAAAATAATGTCGGTTAAACCTGCCAAAAATAGTCGGTTTAACCGTGGCATGCAGGGATGCTGTCAGATCCAATGAGGAGGCGTTCAGAAATTGGCATTTAAACAAAAATGTTTGGCTAAAATGTTTGCAGGAAATTCTTCCTTGCCGTATCTAGTTCCATGCCAAAGATATTTTTTTGAACTAGTAGAGTTAAAAGGATTCTTGCGAATCTCGATGTTAGTAAGTCGTCGGGCCCGGATGATATTTCGCCACTTGCCCTATGCAAGTGGCATTCGACGCTAGCCCGTCCTTTACGCAGCCTTTTTAACTTTGTTTACCGTGCGGGTGTCTTCCCAGCGTCTTGGAAGATTGCGAACGTCCAGCCGAACCCTAAAAAGGGTGAAGTCAATAATCCGGCGAATTATCGGCCAATTGCGAGTTGCTCTGCGCTCTCCTAGGTAATGGAGAGCATGGTTATCCATAATCTTGTGAGGTATCTACAGTTCAACGACCTGCTTAATGATCGACAGTATGGCTTGCTTAGAAATGGCTCTACGGGAGACCTGAAGGCTTTCGGAGCATAGAAGTCGGCCTATTCACCAGTTTGGTGAGAGTAAGCTTGTGGCTCTGGATATCTCCAAGGCCTTTGATAGAATCTGGCAAGGTGCGCTCATATCAAAGCTGATCGCATTTTATGTCGGTATACTTTTGCTCGTTGTATATCGAGCTTAGAGATCGCACTACAAGAGTTGTTTTAGATGGGTTCGCATCCAACAAACACAGGCGTTCGGAAATTGGTAGCTGAACCACAAGGCTCTGTCCTTTCTCCCTCTTTATTTCTTTTTTTATTGACGATCTGTTGGTCAGACCGTGAAACCAATCTTCTGTCATCCTTCGCGGATGACAGCAACATCTGTCCTTCGTATTCATTCAACCTTAGGCCAAGTCTTTAATATATTTTCCGGGATTTACAGGCCATTTTCAATTGGGGTCGAATGAATAGGGTAGATTTTAATGCACGCAAGACGCAGTGCTGTTTTTATCTTACCAGCTATTCACTGACCCACCTGGGTCGTCACTCTCTATCGGTGGTATGGTTGTTGAATAATCAGCTGTTCCGGAGATGAAGAAACAATGTGACGCTCGTTTGGCGCGACTTGTACCCGAAGAGTCGAAAGAAGCACTAAAGTGGAAAGGCTTTCAAAAGCGGTGCAATAAATAATTTACTCCTTCTGATCTTTTCATTTTCTATACAATCTATATCAGGCCTAAGATCGAATACAACTCCCATATATGGGCAGGTGCTTTAAAAACATCCTTGGAGCTACTTGACCGTGTTCATAGGAGAGCGATGGTGCTCATAGTTGACAGTGGGGTATCCAACTCAATTGTCTCCCTCGAGCATTGTCGGAATGTGGGTTGCGTGTCGCTGATCTATCGTTACTTTCATGGTGTGTGCTCTAAGGACAACCGTCGACTTATTCCTGTCGTTAGGATGTTTGGCAGGAAGACTCGACATTCCAGGAATTCATATCCGTTTGTTATCGAATGGCCGGTCGACCGCACTTTACACTATAGATCGATTTCGTACTCTCCGTATTTGGAATCTCCTTCCGCCAAATGTATTTTCCACCAATTTCGATATCCAGAAATTCAAGACAAATGCAAATAAATATTACACCCTCTTTCCCTCCTGAATTCCCTTACTTTCCACTGCATAATCAGGGGAAATCCCCTGAGCGTTGGTCAATTAAAAAAAACATAAGGAGAATTTTTTTTCTGATGCTAAATGTGTCCGGATTTAAAAAGTTAGGGGAATTTATTACAATTGTGTTTAGAATACACTAGGCGGCTTGTTGGTAATAAAATGGACCAAATATTGTTAAGGGTCACATATATTTGAGTTTAATCACTAACGAAATGTCATGTAATCCTAGAACTAGGCAACAACAAACTACAGAATAGTTGTATTATTAGGCTTGACCATTAAGTATAGCTAGTTTTCGCCATTGCTGTATTTCAGAATCTTTCTTTATTTTGTAATATTTGAAGCCCCCAGAATATATAGTAAGGTTTGATATTTCACCATGCTTCGGTTTTCGCTTGCTTAGTGTGAAGAAATTTATAAAATATTAACAAAACTTTGAGCCAGCTGAAATAACGCCACGCAAATGTCATCCTGGGATCGATGGGGTGTATGGGATTTATAGCATCACGGAAATGTTTAAGCATGAAGACACTATTTTGTAGCCACTCGCCAGAATCGCAGATCATCACCCTAATTTTACAACCAGATTTTTTTTCGCAAAGGTTATTAGTGTTTAACAACAGTGTAATTGAAATTCCCAGCTTTATGAAGTAAACTTCTTGCGAAACAAGTCATACCCAACAGGTTGCCCTGGAGTAGTGAAAGATACCAAAACAAAAACAAAGAACCCACAACGAAGTTTTTTTTTACTTAGTTAAGAAAATGCTTAGAATACAAGATAAAGAGCTTTGATTGCTACAACGTAGTTTATGTAGATATATATAAACCCGCCCAATTAATGTAGTGCGCTCCTTATAATACTTTTACTGTTGCAAGCTAAAACTAAACCGACAATATTCCCAAAGCCTGAGGAATTTCTAGGGATTTTTTTACTCTTTGTTTAAAATTTCTCTTTAATATTTCAGCTTTAGAATGTAAAACAGACACCTGGACGAAAGCTATACTACTTGGCATCACCTTAAAGTAGGCGCTACAAACGTTTACACAAAAGCCTCCTTAAGGTATGCTTTAATTTTGGCTTTTCTCAAACAAATCTAACATCCCCACAACGATGCCCGTTTACCAAATCTAATTTCGTAAGTAATTTAGCGGTTTGTTGCTTTTTTTTAAACACCACATCCTACGATCTTTATCGCATTTTCTCGTTTCCTTGCCTACTTCAACGAAGGTCAATTTTTATTTTCGCTCCAAAATGTCCGTGTTGTCCTTCGTTACTTTTTATAATTTAAATGCATGTAATTTCCTTTCAGTCCTTGCTATACATACTCGACTAAACTCGCTGTCATGTTAAGTACCAGTCCGTGAGTGGTGCCACAAGGACATCGTTAAAGTTTCTCCGCAGCTGGTGGCAGGAGGCTGGATGGTTGCGATGGCTTTGGGTGGTTGTCCTCCTTACAAATGCGGTAAGTAACTTTATAAAATAAGACCGGAAACAATTTATTTGCATAACGATATTTCTAGTTGAATGAACTTCGAATTAATGATAGAACCGGCACATCGACAGGACCGAGGGTGAAGTAGGGCCGTGCCACACTTCATTTCCTTTGCGTGGATTTTTAAAACAAATCAATTTTGTGGAATAATAAGTCATCGAAAGCGAAGCACCGTGAAAGGCAACTGCGAGTTGAACTAAGAGTATTTAAATATTTATAAAGTTAGTAAAGCTTAAGTTGAAATGAAAGTTAAACATAAAATGGGGCAATGAGTTGCATTGGTGCAATGCGTTATACGTTTTTGCTTCAAATGCGTGAGCATTGGTTTGTTAATCCAGAATATTTTGATACATGAAAAAAAATTATATGTAAGGCAAAAATTAGCCCAAAAAACAACTAAAAGACTTTGAATTACATGAAAAGGTATACTCACAGCGTTTATAGATTAAAAAAATTATAGCATAATTTAAGGCGATTGAACAATCACCAAAAAAAGTCTTATATAGCATAGAATCAATCTTAGGCTTTCTCTGCCCTAAGAGCTGAGGACTTTTCTTAACACAAATAATTGAAAATAAGTTTTAAAGCATACTTTAAGAAGATCATACTTATGGAAAATTTGTGTAGACATTATTGCTGTAAATTTGGCCTCAGCGATCTACTTCAAGAAGCAAAACAACATTTCTCATATCGATCTTATGCAGGGAATGTCCTTAATTTGTCTCTTGTAAAAAAAAATCGGATACCAGAAATTCAACATTTGACAGAACATTTGACCGGTAAAGTATAGTAGAACCCCAGACCTCAGGCGGGCGGAGTTTGACGGCCATGGTACTCGTAGATAAATAAATCAAGCCATTGTCCAACTTTTTCTGTGCTGTTCGCGTTAAAAGCAATAAATCTTCATTCAAATCATCTCAAAACAAAAGTCTTCTATATATTAAATGTATCCCAAAAATAGTTTCGTCGAAAGTGTGTAGTCTACTTCAAGGAGTCATGTTTAAACCTTACTTGCTGCATACTTTAGGGGTTTTTACATTCAACACACCACAATTCCCATCTCTTCAATGATTTTTTTTTAAGTACACTCAGCTTATGTTGCAAAGAAAATGTGCTACAACAAAAATAGCTTGAAGCTATCTTCCAACTTTCTGAGATTTGAATTCCCTCGCCCAAACGTTTGAGTCCCCCCACCGACAACATTTCCTCTGAATCTGTTGCACCATCAATAATCAATTCGTTGCTTCTACTCTTTTTTTGCTGGCCATCGTTATGCAAAGAACACGTCTGCTGTATGTGAATGTTAAGGAGACACTTACCTCTTCTTCATTGCTGGCGGTATTTACGGAATCCATGCTTTGTGATAATCCCAATGGTGCCAAAGCCATTTGATTTTCCATTGTTGTTGCCGATGTGCTGGTGTTGGTGCCGGTGCTGTTACTGTTGACGGTTGTTGTTGTTGTGTCGCTGCTGTTGCCAGCCAACGATGTGGTGGTGGCCGATGTAGCCGCTGGTGTCGGTGTGGTGGTACTGGACGAAGATGCCGATGTATTGGAGTCGTTGGAATGTAACGAAGTGTTCACTGTCAAGGTATTCGTGGCCGAGGAGTATACAGCGGCCGAAGTGTTGTTGTTGCTGGGCGATGTGGACGCCGAGGAGGTGGTGTTGGAGATGGTGTTGGTCTGGTGTTGCAGCTGATTTGCCTGCTGGTGTAGCTGATGATGATTTGTGGCAGTAGGTGTTGTCACCGCTATTAGTTGTTGCTGCTGTTGTGCTTGTTGCTGATGATTGGTGTGATGGTTGTGGTTGTGATGATTGAAATGTCTGATTTGCTGTTGGTGTTGCTGTTGTTGTTGTTGTTGCTGTTGATAGATGTTCTGCTGGTGTTGCAAGACCAAATGTTGCTGGTGGGCAGCAGCAGCTGCTGCAGCCGCGGCAGCTGCAGCGGCCTGTGGATGGGCGTGTGTGGCTCCCTGACCGAACTGGTGATTCAATATAGCAGCGGCAGTCGCTGGATTGATGTGCTGGGCAGCAACAGCAGCGATATTACGTTGATGGGCAGCGGCGGCGGCCGCAGCTGCTGCAGCAGCTACTTGCTGTTGTGCGTTGTGGTGCGAATGCGAGTGTGCGTTTAGTGCAGCGGTCGCAGCCAATTGGGCAGCGGCAGCGGTATTGTAGGCCAATTGATGGTGGCCGGCTTTCAGAGCAGCTGCAGTGGCGGCGCTTGCTGGCGAGGTGGCGTATTGCAATTGGGGTGCTAGTTGGGCAGCAGCTGGATTACCGGCGGCGGTGGCGACGGCTGGTATAACCGAAACAGCAGCGGCACACTGTCGTTTGGGCGACAACACCTGTGGGGCACTCGCTGGCGTTTGCGGCAGCGTTGGCCTGCGTTTAATCGCAATCGACGAAATGGTGATGGCTTTTTCGTACACGTTTGTCTGGGGGGGAGTGATTTTGGGGCTGTTGTAGATACACTTTTAAAGAAATCTTCCTCAGGTCTTTATAAGATATGCGGTCGTTTCTTTAAATTGCTCTCTACACACACACAGTGGCACCCAATCGTTGAATAGTTGCTCCGAATTTTGACTCGTTTTGCTGGATTTCTTTTAGAATTAACTTTTCGGGGTATTGTGTGTAGACGTTTTGCCTTGGTAACACGTCAACGGAATCGTATTTAACTCGAATCACTATTTAAACTGCAAAGAAATGAAGAGAAAATTCAATATTAAAATAAAAGACTGAGTGTGTGTGTGTTTGAAAAAAAATATTTATCATAATTGGCTAGTTTTGGAAGCTGAACACAATTGAAGTTGTATTAGAATTGCCAGAAGGCAAAACGCTTAATGAACAGTTGTTTAATACAGTATCAAAGAATAAAGGAAAACCAAAATGCCAATCATCAGCATAACAGTCATGAACTCATAAATGTGGAAACGAAAATTAGTTCCAACATCAACGAATTGGCTATACATGTTGGAATCATCGGCTGGCGTATGGCGGCTGTGGCAAAGGAATGTAGAACCCATTGGTCGTTAGTGCGTCAGGATCAGTTTATATTTTCCACGTGCACTACGATTATAACAATAGATGGACAGACGGGCGGATGTTGTTATCTAGATGGATTCCGAAAGTGACTTGAAGTCTATCGTCATTCAAAAAATATTTGTGAAAACTGACTTTGGACTATTTTATTTTAACCAAATGCGTGCTTGAGCACGCGTGCTTGAGCACGCACATTATTCTCCTGATTTAGCTCCCAGTGACTTTTACCTGTTCCCAAATCTAAAAAAATTCCTTGCTGGCAAGCGTTTTACCTCAAATGAAGATGCAATTACAGTTGTAAACCACTATTTTGAAGACCTTGAGGAAAACTATTTTAATCAAGGGATAGAATTGCCAGATAAGCGTTGGACTAAGTGTATTGAATGAAGTTTCAGGAGATTATATTGAAAAATAAAAATATTTTTGAAAAACTAACTATTCTCTTTCATTGATAGGCTAAGAACTTTCCGAACCGCCCTCGTATTCGATCAATTTTGTTCTCTGCGTGCTGCTCTAATTTCTATACCCAAGCGTGCTGCTTATATCGCAGGCAGTAACGCTTTAATATAATTACTAGTTTTTGGAATTCAGCTATAAATAAATTAAATTGTTCTGCTTTCCATCTCCCTCTATAAGTATATGTATCTAAAGATATTGAACGATCTGCTTGTTCAGGAAAAGCAAACAGGACCACAATGCCTCCGAATGTGCTAACGAACTAACTGCAATCAATATCAATTTGTATCAAACGGCACAGTAGAACATTCTAACCATGTTATGAGCCACATACGTACACTGAACAAAAAAACATTTGTTCAATGTCTACACATAAATAAAATTACATTCAAATTTATGAAAAAAATGGTTTGATAGGGAATATTAAAGAATTAACAAACTAAATTGAAGGGTATCACTTTGGCCAGACGAAATCGAAGTGTTAAAGAGCGCCTCAACTAACAGCACCCATATAAAGCATTTTTCGCCCACCAAACATTATGATTTGTTTAGCAAATATTAAAACAAAAACTGCTTAAAAAAAATTTCGTCCTAGCAGACAGGACGATTTTAACCATTCGCAACGCCAACCCGGTTATGGCCATAAGCCATCCTCATGCAAAAACTCTGGGTCCTAACTTAATTTGTCCGACCAGAGCGTCCTTTCATTCCAATAGACACACACACGGAGGGACGCGCGGTTTTAAAAATTAACTAATATAGGGTGATCCATCTAGAGGTATTTTTTCAGAACAAAAAATTTTTAAAAAATTCAAATCAAGTGTGGAATCTTTATGGGTAGTTTGAAAATACACTTAATGGCATTTATTTTTTAAATATAATATCCTTTAAATGTTGACCACAACTACACCTCAGGGTTTCCATTCTGAGGGTCCAATTTTGGATGACTCGTTCGAGCATTTCGACCGGTATGGCTTTAATGACACGCGTAATGTTGGCTTCCAAAACCTGAATCGTTGGTTTGCAAGCATAGACTTTGGACTTTACGTCACCCCAAAGAAAAATGTCTAACGGTGTGATATCACTCGATCTAGGCGGCCAACTCACCTGTCCAAAACGTGAAATTATCTGCTTTTCGAAATGACCTCTCTATAGAGCCATTGTTTGAGCAGCTGTGTGGCTGTATGGCAAGTGCCATCGTCCTGTTGAAACCAAGTGTCGTCAAGATTACGGGCTTCAATTTCAGTTGGCATAAAGATCGATATCACGGCGCGATAGCGAGCACCATTCAGGGTTACGTTCCGGCCATCATCATTTTTAAAAATATGCACCAATGACTCCACCAGCTTATAAACCGCACCAAACCGTGGTTTTCTCTGGGTATAATGGCACCTCTTGAACCTCTTCTTGTTGCTCTTCAGGCCAAATGCGGCAATTTTGTTTATTGACTTTGCCGTTGAGCCAGAAATGGGCCTCATCACTGAACAAAAATTTAGCCGAAAACAGCGGATCTTCCCGTTCATTTCCATAAAACAGTTGCCAACATTTTAAGTTAGTTATTTTCAAAAAAATAAATGCCATAAAATGCCTTTTCAAATTACCAATAAAGATTCCACACTTGATTTGAATTTTTATATTTTTTTTGTTCTGAAAAAATACCTCTAGATGGATCACCCTATATATATGTTTTATAGGCTCTCCGTACAATATTTGTTGGTGTTGGCAACGGATTGAAAAATGTACCCTCCATCATTCGGTGGAAGTTATAAAAACCTCTCAAACAATTTTAGACTTTGTTGTATTCGCAAATCGACTCATCCTTATGCAAAACCCCTTTAAAATATTTTTAAAACTTTTAAAATAATCAAGTTTTCGATAGCAACAACCACAGCTGCTAGTATTTTGCCATGGCTTTACCGTTTCCTTGAGATACTAGTATTTACTAGAGACTGATGTCATGACCATTCGTTGACCAGCCGAGTGGAAAACCCATACTCAAGAAATTTGCTTAATTTCAAAAATTTAATTCAACTCAGGCTGTACCAAAAGTATTCCTTTCAAAGGACATACACGTACATTACAAGCAAGACGAACATAACTGCGACAAAGTCAAGTTATTGTCTGTGCATAACTCGAAATTCTGATCAATGAAACTCCGGAGTTTTTCGAAATTCCAACTAGTACTAGTATATACATATAAGAGCCATTTTGAGTTATGTCAGTTCTGTACGAAACGAGCCATATGTAGATTTAGCTGTCTGTTTGCTTTTAACATATTGCAAATATTTGTAATTTTCAAAACTATTTTCTTTAGTTTTGCACACAGAAGGAGTCGAAGGAACCGGACTGATGAAAATTATTCCAATCGTTTGAAATTAGTTTTAGGGTTATGGACAAACAGAGCCGGCTATGTGGATGCACATCCATACACTTGAGTTTAAAGCATTTTTGCATATCTTGACATGTGGAGTTTGAATATTTTATAGCCGTATTCGTGCCATCGTCAGTAAGGACGGAATGTCTTAAATGTATACGAGTATATTTATATTCTCGTCCCACCGGATGGGAAGATAGGGGATGTATAAATATTATGTACTTTTCATAGATATAAAGGGTATTTCAATTCGATGGCCCATTGAATCGATATTTCAACTGGAAACGCTGACTATCATTCAATTAAACCTGGTTTAAGCCCAAAAAAGAGCTTAAACCGTAGTTAGAAGTAGTCAACTTTAAAAATATTTAAATTGTTTGCTATTCTATGCTTTTAAAGTTTAAACCCAAAAAAAGAACTTAAACAGTAGTTAGAAGTAGTCAACTTTTAAAACATATTAATTGTTTGCTGTTTTATACTGTTCGAGTTTAAGCCTAGGTTTAAACCCCAAAAGAGCTTAAACAGTACTTCTAACTACTGTTTAAGCTCTTTTAAAATATTTTAATTGTTTGCTGTTTAAAAATATTTTAATTGAAAATATTTTAATTGTTTGCTGTTTTATACTTTTCGAGTTTAAGTCTAGGTTTAAACCCCAAAAGAGCTTAAACAGTAGTTAGAAGTAGTGAACTTTAAAAAAATATCTTAATTGTTTGCTGTTTAATACTCTTTACCGTAGGATAGAGTGTTTTCTCACTTTGTCGAAATATTGATCGGAGACCCTATAAAGTAAGGAGTGGAGCGCGATAATTTGCTTATTTGGGAATGAAATAAAAAAAATTATGAACCTTAGAAAAGTTTATTTTATATTTTAATTATAATGAACAGTAAGGGAGTTTTTAAATTACATCGTCTTTAATAGTGTATCTGGCAAATGTCGGCCTTCGCTATCCACACACTATTGCATACGTTTTCTGCAGTTTTCATGAACTCTAACAGGCATGTCGACTGGTATTCTGGCAATTTCAGCCTCAATATTGTTAAGTAGGTCTTCCAAAGTATTGGGACAGTTGATATACACCTTTGACTTCAGGTTACGCCAAAGAAAACAATTGCATGGGACTAAGTCTGGTGGGCGTGTCGGCCAGTTTACATCACCTCTCAAAGAGATAAGCTGCCCAGGAAACATTTGCCTCAAGCAATTCATGGTAAGCCTTGCTGTGTCTGCAGTGACAACATCCTGTTGAAACCATGCAACCTCTAAATGCATTGCCTCAAGAGCCGGCTGAAAAATGTCTGGAAATGCCAGGAGCAAGTGATTGCTTCCAAGCATAGAGTTTCGAAGACTGCAGTACTGCTGCTCTAATTCTCTCGAGGTTTTGTGGCGTTGTAATCCTTCTCTCAGATCTTTTGAACCACCGCGATCGTATTTTTTCAAAATTTCTTTGCACCAATCGTCACGAGCCTTTTTTTGAGCGATTGTTAAATCGTGCGGGATCCAACGAGAACAAACCTTTTTTAGTACCAGGTGTTCATGCAATATCGAATGTATGCTGGAAGAAAAAATGCCCAAGGATGCCTCCATCTCACGGTATGGCACATGACGATCTTGCATTATCAGTTCACGCACGGCATCAACGGCCGTTTCTGAACGACCTTCACCTTTGAGCGAGCGTCGGCCACGATTGAATATATAAAAACAGTTTTTCACAGTGCGATAGAATAGTGCTTCATCGCCATACAAAGATTTAAGTTCATCGATGCACTCTTGTCGTGATAATCCGCGTCGAAAGTTGTGAAAAATGATCGCACGAAAATGTTCACGAGTTAATTCCATTTTTTTGCCAAATTGATTTTTTCAAGTCACTGTAAACAACACAAATGATGGTCGTACGTCAAAACGTTCTGAGTACGTGTATGCTTAAAAATGTCAAACTTTGCTATGGAAATGTGAGATGGCGCCAGAAATATATATATAGCAACCCTCGTATTTCTGTTCGATTTCAAACTTTTTTTTTACTGGCCTTATTTTAGGGAGAAACACAAGGGCCAATAAAAAAATATTTTTTTTTTTTTTTTGCTGAAATTCGAAATCAAAGGGGCAATATTAAATATTTAAAAAAAATATATTTTTTCCGTATTTCCTCTTTTGAAAAATATACTATGCATCTTTAAGAAAATTGCTTTCAAACCCATTATCGTCCATTTTAATTATCCGTTATTATTAGATAATTCCATTATTATCCATTATTATTAGATAATTATCTGTCAGAATTGATATGATGGAAACCATCCATAACTTAGTGCATAAAACAGATCTTTTTTTTCTAACCATGATCGAATTTAGTATGTCTCGAGTCTGCCTAAAGTTCTGGTGGAAAAACTCCCGCAAGAATAAACAAGTAAGTAAGTGCTATAGTCGGGCGTGGCCGACTCAATGATACCCGCACCACTATAAATGTGATTAAGTCTCCTGTTAATCGAAAGCACTCGTCGCTATTTCTATCTGTATCTATCACGCAAGCACTAAGCCTTTATACCCCATACCACTATGTGGTGAGGGTATAACAATTATAGTTGGTCCACATTTTCATACCTTGTTTTCGGACCCTGTGCCCTCCCACGGACGAGATAAATCATTTGGCTTGACATATTTAAAGTCCTGAGGCAATTCCCTGTCATTTGAGGGGTCACACTAAAATCCGGGTAAACCGAAACTTTTGGACCCTCCTAATGGACCCTGGGGCCCAAACAGGTCGAATTTTTTTCTGTATTTAAAATTGTAAGATAATTTCCTTTCATTTAAGGGGTCACACTTATATTTAAAATCATGGGTCCATTTTTTGGGTTCTGAAGGCCCCGTAGGTCCGAGAGGCGGGGTCCGTCCGTCCTTGTCCCAATATATTACCACATGCCAAGTTTCATCAAGATCGGTGCATAAATGCGACCTGTACTTTGATTACAAGAATAGATGGACATCTTTACATCCAGCCAGCCAGCCAGCCAGCCGCCCAGCCAGCCAGACAGACATGGCTAGATCGACTCAAAATGTAATTCTGAGCAACTTTCTCTCTGGTCCCGGTATTCTAACTCGATTCCTTCGATGTGTTACAAACGCAAGCACTAAGCCATTATAACCCATACCACTATGTGGTGCGGGTATAAAAAGAACTCCAAAAAATGGCCATCAATTTTAACGTTCCAATCAATGCAAGAAATCCAATCGGCAAATATTTCCAACTAGAATTTGGGAGAGATCGTGTAAAACAACCACGGTGACGAACCCTAAGGCAGTTTAATTAAAGATTGGATTGGTGCTACAAATTACAATAGTGTGATTTGTGACAAAAACCACAAAACAAGCTAAAAGAATAGGTGTTCCACCTAAATTATTTAACTATTCACGAAGAAAAAAACCAACCATAGATAATCAAACCCACATAATTCACAAGAGTTTTAAAAGCTGTCGCATGCCTTAACAGGTGAAGATGACTTGTTTTTCTTTGGTAGTTTTTTTTCTTGCTTCTTGGCATCTGTTATTGAATAACATAAGACGCATTTGCATGGCATTGTATGGATGAACAAGTTCGAGTCGACAACAATACATTGGGAGTGGGAGTTGAATCCATAAAAACCATCAGCTGTAGTTGGCAATAGACAACGACGAAATGCGAACATCAGTTTCAATAAAGTTCATATGCCTCAGTCACAACGGAATACTAGGTTGATCAAATTGATTTATTAAAATCGAAACACACATCTTTGAAAATAAAGGTAGACATGCAAGTAGTAGAGCAGTGGAAATAATGAAAGGCCTCAAATATCTAAAGATATCGCAACATTTAACTAGAAAGATATGAACTATTAATATTAACTATATCACCAGAGCCAGAAAAGTGTTTGTTTAAACTGCTAAAAGCCTATAACATAAAGAAGTTGTAAACATTTTTTAACAAGAGTTTGGAAAAAACTTTTGCTTAAAAAAATTAAATTTCCTCAATTTTTGGTTAGTACACTTTTGTAGAAAACGTGCAATCTATATAAATCTAGGAACAGACCAAAGTGCACATAAGCTTCGTCTCACTTAAACCACACAAACATTTGATGTCATTTGTTCCTAAATAATCCTAACTACGAGGGATGCTATATATATTTCTGGCATAGGCAACACTAAGTGTTGCCTGGCGCCATCTGACATTTCCATTGCAAAGTTTGAAATTTTTTAGCATAAAGAACGTTTTGACGTACATGACGAGGAAATACGGAAAAAAATATATTTTTTTTTAAATATTTAATATTGCCCCTTTGATTTCGACAAACAAAAAAATATTTTTTTTATTGGCCCCTTTGATTTTAAATCTGTTTCTCCCTAAAGTTAGGCCAGTAAAAAAAAGTTTGAAGTCGAACATAAATACGAGGGTTGCTATAAATATTTCCGGTCCCAGGCAATACTAAGTGTTGCCTGACATTTCCATAGCGAAGTGTGAGATTTTTAAGAATAAACGAACTCAGAACGTTTTGACGTACGACCATCATTTGTGTTGTTTACAATGAATTGAAAAAATCAATTTGGCAAAAAAATGGAATTAACTCGTGAATATTTTCGTGCGATCAGTTTTCACAACTTTCGACGTGGATTATAACGATGCATCGATGAGCTTAAACGATTGTATGGCATTGAAGCACCATCCTATAGCGCAGTGAAAAACTGGTTTAACGAATTCAATCGTGGCCGACTCCCGCTCAAAGACGAAGTTCGTCCAAAAACGGCCATTGTGCCAGAGAACATTGATGCCCTGCGTAAACTGATGATGCAAGATTGTCATGTAACATATCGTGAGATAGAGGCATCCTTGGACATTTCTTCCACCAACGTACATTCCATATTGCTTGAACACCTGGCGGTAAAAAAGGTTTGTTGTTTTTAGATACCTCACAATTTGGCAATCGCTCAAAAAAGGCTCATGTCGATTAATGCAAAGAAATTTTGAAAAAATACGATCGCGGTGCTTTAAAAGACGTTTATAAGATCGTCACAGGTGACGAATCATGTCTCTATGCGTACGAGCCCGAAACAAAAGAGCAATCGACCGTGTGGGTCTTCGAAGACGAGCCATGTGATATATATATGATCGTCACAGGTGACGAATCATGTCTCTATGCGTATGAGCCCGAAACAAAAGAGCAATCGACCGCGTGGGTCTTCGAGACTGGTCATGTGGCGACTGTTTCGCTTGAAAAACGGTCAATTTGAATGGTACACCACCATTTGTTTGCCTGTCTTCGGAGAAATTCAAAAAACAAACAAGAGAAGACGAATCATTGTGCACCATGACAATGCGAGCTCTCACACATCGGCTCAAACCAGCGCCTTTTTGACCGGCCAAAACATCGAATTGATGGGTCGTCCGCCGTACAGCCCTGACTTGGCAGCCAATGACTTCTTTTTATTCCCGCACATCAAGAAAAAAATGAGTGGTCAACGATTTTTGTCGCCTGAAAATGCTGTTGCAGCGTTCAAAAAACCATGTTTTGGAGGTATCTCAATCGAAGTGGAAGAAGTGCTTCGACAATTGGTTTGAGCGCATGCAAAAGTATATAAATCATGCTGAAGAATATTTTGAAAAACAATAAAACCATTTTTGATGACAAATATTCGCCTTTTCATTATTTGGCCAGTAATATATATATAGCAGCCCTCGTACAACCTCTACTCTTGACTAGGCTGGATTATTTAATTCAGACTGTAGTTGTTTTTCTTACACGTCCAGGGCGGTCCAAAAACTCTATGAGATGTTGGTGTAATTTTAAAAATTTTATTAAATAAAATTCATATTTTAACTAAACAAAATGGTTACAGGAAACGAATAACTTCATATCACCACTATAGATAGAAACTCTTGGTAACTCGTAAATCGAGAAGAGATTTTCTGGATGGTCCCAACGTGTCCTGATCTCTAATAAATAACCATAATGCGGTTACCACAATCACATTAAGAATAACTTGCAGTTGCATTAACTGGACTATTGTTTACCAACTTTTTCGAGTGCTTATTTGAAAAAGTCCTTTATACCCTACGAAACACTGTTTTGAAAGGTTTCAAGCAACAAAGGGAAGGGAAACGTACCCATATGTGACGCGCAAAATAGAAAGAGACCTAAGGGTAAAAACCAGTTTTGTTCAGGAGAGCCATTTTAAAGATTTAAATACGTTTATTATTGGTGTACCATCACTTTCATAAAACGCGCATATCTCTGGGAGGGAACACTTTTGGGGCATGGGATCGGTCTCATTCGATGCTCAGATGTTGTCCACATCAAAAAAAAAGGTGAAAATTGATTTTTTTTACCCTTAGGTCCCTTTCTCTATGCGCTGTGACATATTTGATTCATTTTATTTCTAAGCTACATCTTTTTTTACTCCTTCTTCAACTTTATTAATAGTTAATATTTTTTCAAGAGAAATGCTACTGCGCTGCCTCATTATAGATTCACTGAAAACCGGCAACTGATGCCAAAATTGTTATTAATGTGACTTTCTTCTTTTTGTTTGTTTTGATTTTTCTCATTTGGGAATCCCCTCATTGTATGTAAGTTCATTCTCGGCGCCCAGACCTTTTAGTGTGCGTAACAGAATTTTTTTTAAAAAAATTCATTTTAAGGAGACAAAAACGCATATGAGTCAAATTTACACCTGCAAAATTGTTTCATTGTATACGAGTAGAAAACTTCACTGTATAGAAATTCCTTATAAGGAGTTCAAAGTACAAGAAAACGGGAAGGAAAAAACTGTGTTTTTGAAATCCTTTCATTTTAGGGAGAACTTCATTGTATTGAAGTTCACTATAGAGAAGTTTGACTGTACATTTTTAGCCACGCAATAGGTAATCGTATGCATGTATGTGTATTAAGCTTTTCGAACTTTTATCCCCATTTGCTTGTATCCATCCACTTCATCCACTCTTTTGGAGGGTGAACCCTCCTTATTAATCTTTTTTTAATTATTTTTATTTGCATTTAATCATAACAATCGCTTTTCTTTTATGCTTAATGCATTAATAATTTCCATCATGTGTTGTCTATACCACGTGTCTTTTTCATTGTTTCTTTGCAAACATACAAACGTAAGAAAAAAGCTAAAGTCGGGAGTGGCCGAAAATAGTATACACCTCATGTGGTGCAGGGTATAAAAAATTCTGAAATGAAAACTACTTATACATGAGCTTTGTCTCGAACAAAGAAGCAAATAAAAATTTTTGGTTTTTTCTTCGAGTGTATTGAAATTCATTAGTATTCATAATTGTGAAAACACCCCAACAAACCAGTCCCTAAGCGTAATATAACTAAATTGGAGAATACACTTACTACTAACAAATTTCTACAACTTTTCTTAAATATACATCATTTGAACCCATAGATTTCGTAACAAAGAAAAATAAACACAAAGTCGTCAACTATACGCTGCTTGCTTCACACAAGAAACAAAAAAAAACCAAAGTCGCTGCGACGTATATGATGTGCCGTTATTTGTACACGTGCATTTTGTTTTCTTTGTTAAAGTTCTCAGTTGTTTTGTTCATGTTGAATTGTAAAGTTGGAGTAACAAAAAAGTGAAAATTAAAGAGAAGTAAAAAAAGTGAAAAAGTGAATAAATTAAAGAGAAGTAAAAAAGTGAAGAAATAAAGTTTGTAAAAGTAAAATAAAATATATAGAACTATAAAAAAATGTCTTACAAAGCTGACATTTCCAAGCCTGTTTAAAGCTTATATTTCTAAGCTTGTTCAAAGCTTACATTTGTAAGCTTGTTCAAAGCTTACATTTCTAAGCTTATTGTATATTATAGACTAGCAAGCTTATAACAGGGTTCAATTTTGTTTATTATATAATTGTTACCAAGCGTATTACTATAGTTTTCACTAACGTTTTCTAAGCTTAAGGCTTATGATAGTAAGTTTGTTACAAGTTATTTCTAAATGGTTTTGGTTTGTTGGGACTGTGATTCGATGTTGCACATGTATTTGTGCTAAATAAATGAACGAAATTATAATTTATGGCCCATCATTGTGTGGTTTCCATCCGAGTGGTGATGTACGAGTATTTGTGCTGCTGCTCCCAATGTACGAGTAAGAGTACTCTCTTACTGGTATAGTTCTAATAGTCCATGGTACGCGAATATGTTCCATTGAGCAGTTAGTTCTGCCCTTCGATGTCGGTTTTTTATATCTACACGTTTTTAGTTTTTGTCATCAGTCATTAGTTAATATGATTAATTATGTGCTTTTATTTAGTCACAACTAGAAACCAACTCCGAGTGAACCTACAAGTGGGTTGCATGCGAACCCAAATACATTTTAAAGAAGAATTTTTTATTGAACTTTAACGACGAAAAATTATTCTTGAAAAAATAATATTTCCGGAGGTTAGATTTAGTAAGAACTCGCATATATACAAAAAACAGATGTCATTGCCCATATGGTAAGGCTTTAATCAAACAATCCTTCTTAGGTAGCTCTAACATTGGAATAGTCTCAGTGAATTTAAGTGGAATTTGCAAAGTTACAAAACTGATGCTTCTTTAAATGCTGTAATTGTTTTGTATCTAATATAACTTTGCTGTTGCTTTCAGCATTCATTCAAATACCTAAAATTTGAATTAGCTTTAATATTGTTCTCATCTACTCGTATGACCACAATATAATGGATGTCTTGTGTCATTTTATAGTACAAAAACCACAAATGTAGCAAACCATTGCCAAAAAAAAAATGAAACAATAAAAGGAGCATCTTATAATAGAGCACAGTGGGTGAATTCCACATTTTGTTTAAATCAAATGCGCATTCCTAAATTTGCTAAGGTGGTTTAAAAAATAGACCTAGTTACTGTGTTGAAAAGCTTCACAATTAAAAACAGCAACCAAATGGCATAATTTAGATTTTATGAATTGTAATTGAAAATCTCAATATTTAAAACACTTCAAATATCCTCAAAATATATATATGTGACGCGCAAAATAGAAAGGGGCATAAGGTTAAAAACCAGTTTTTTCAGGAGATCCATTTTAAAGATTGATCCCTTTCTATTTGCGCTTAGAATCGTCGACTTCACTTTCATAAAACGCGCATATCTCTGGGAGGGAACACTTGTGGGGCATGGGATCGGTCTCATTCGATGCTCAGATGTTGTCCACATCGAATCGTCGACTTCACTTTCATAAAACGCGCATATCTCTGGGAGGAAACACTTTTGGGGTATGGGATCGGTCTCATTCGATGCTCAGATGTTGTCCACATCGAAAAAAGAAAAAAACTGAAAATTGATTTTTTACCCTTAGGTCCCTTTCTCTATGCGCTGTAACATATAGTAATGTACCTAATGTGAGAGAAATTTGCCCTTGTTCCTGACTGGGATGTTGTGGGAATTATGTAAGTTTGTAAGTAAATACTTTACTTAATTTGTACTTTTACAGGGTGGCCCAAAAGTTACCTTGGGGTTTTCAAAATTTAATTAGATTTTTGTTTAATATTTTTTTTAGATTATAATAAATAACACTTGGAGAATACAAAATGGAGAAATTAACAGCTGAACGAAGAACCAGAACAATAAAATTTTATTATTAAAATCAGCGATCAATTTTTTTAATGCAAATGCATGAGTGATATTTTTTTTTTAAATAACCAACACTCAGGGGATACCCCCTATACATGCGGTGCATTGCGTTGGCGAGTGGAAAGTAATGGATCGGAGGGGGGAAGAGGGAGTAATGATTATTGACGCTTGCCTTGAACTTCTGGATGTCGCAATTCGTGGGAAATACATTTGCCGGAAGTCGATTCCACATACGGACTGTACGAGCGAAAAACGAATTTGATCTGTAGTGTATAGTGCGGTCCACTGGCCAATCGATAACAAACGGGTGTGAATTCCTAGAAAGTCGCGTATCCCTGCCGAACATCCTCACGTCAGGACTAATGCGACGGATGTCTGATGAACACACACCATGAAAGTAACGATAGAACAGCGTCACGCAACCCACATTCCGACGATGCTCAAGGGAAACAATAGAGTTGGATACCCTACTGTCACCTATCAGCACCATCGCTCTCCTTTGAACACGGTCAAGTAGCTCCAAGGATGATTTTGGAGCACCTGCCCATATATGGGAGTTGTATTCCATCTTTCTTTATAAAAACATAAAAGTATTTCATAATTTAAAAATAAAATATGTACCCATACTTGGGATCGAATGCGAGACCTTCCGAGTAGAAAGCGCGAATTTAACCATTTAACTAACCCTCAATAGCAAAAAAAACTCCTTAGGAAGTGGACAAAAATAACTTTGACATAATTGCATTTAATTAGGCATTGGGGTCATAAATTCAATTGTATCCTTTGGAAGTAGATAAAAACGATTTCTTGGGGATTACTTCCATTTTTTTTTTTTGAGTAGAGAGAGTCAAATTGCGATAAAAATGTGCATTCACACAGTTTGTAAAATATAGACCAGAAAAGTTGTTGTTGTTGTAGCGGTAACTGTGTGCCGGGGTGACAGCCCTTGGCCGAAGAATCGCTTATCGGGTTAATCCGGTTCACAGAACCGGCTGTCGTGGGACTGGACCAGAAAAGTCTTCCAAAATGTCGTCTGATCAAAAAATGGTATTTCGTTATATCACAGCTATTTAGCTAACTAGGACAATTTTTTATTCCACTGATGAATCTTTAACAAGTAAATCAGAAAAGCATTGAGTCTATCCCATTAACTCACGACGATATCACCTTCGTTGGATTTATTAAACATGAAGTCAGTTAAAACCTGAAATCATCTGTCCCATCTTTGAGGACTACGCTCAAAACATTTCAGCTGATTTGCTGAGAATTTCATTTAAATTCGTTAACTCATTTAATAACGAACGATTTATTTTCAAAAATAAATCGAACTCCCTCCACTGTGCAGTGTGCGGTAAAGAACCACATTTCAGCAGACCCCAAATGTTGTTGCTTAAGTTGAAGTAGGTAAAAAAATACCTAAAGTATTTTTAATATTTAAATATTTAATATTTATAAAGGGTTTTCCATAACGAGTGTTTAAATGTGTAAAATTTCGAAACGAATCCATGGATATGGAGAAGTGACTGTAGAGGATACATAAGGTCTAAAAAGTAAAGCCCTGGCAGGGGACTTTTTTCTTGTCACTTTATCTGAGATTGTGGTCGGACTTATTGAGCCAAGAGGCTGTAATAGCGTAGTGACAGTTGAGGATACATAAGGTCTAAAAAGTAAAGCCCTGGCAGGGGACTTTTTTCTTGTCACTTTATCTGAGATTGTGGTCGGAATTATTGACCCAAGAGGCTGTAATAACAAAGTAGCGGTTGAGGATTTATAAGTTTTGAAATAAAAGCCCTAGCGGGGGTCTTTTCGCTTATCAAATAACTCACACCCATTGTGTGGTTGACTGTAAAATCAATATATCATATTTTAATACAGACAACTTCTGCACACACAAAGCAATAGGCACACCCTAATATACCCCCTTCGTGGCTAGCTCTATGTAGAATCGTGCTTGAATTATTTAAGGTTTAACTTTTGCCATGAACGAGTAGAATTGAAAGGAAAAAAAAAACGAATTGAAATTATTATGACAAAGCTTACAGCATGACAATCTTTTTCTCTGATTGTCTATAAAATGTCATCGGAAAATAGATGATAAAAGTGGTCAGCCGTAGGAGGTAAAGAGCGAAAGAGAGGAAAATGAAACGTTAATAATGTTCTGACTGGTTTCACATAATGACACATGAAAACCGCAAATTACAAATACGAACACCAGGCAGACAGATGGACATTTTCAATGTGAATATTTTCTTTCGATTTTTTGTTCTCTTCGAATATATTGCAATGTCAAAATTGCTGACAGTTATTTGATACTCATTTACGGCAAGGAGGGACGGGCGGGCAATAGTCCCTCGCAAGTATAAGTACATAAGCATCACGTTGGAAAATGACAGAAAAAAAGGTAATTGAATGCATTGTTTTTTATAATAACGATTTTGGGTATGTTTTTGCGAGATGTTCCCAGGGTGTTCCCTAACCTACATAAAGAGAAGGCATCATGGCCCTAAATACGTAAATTAACATATTGAGGGACATGTGGGAGACCTCAAGTTAAACCACCTTAAAAGGTAAAGAGTTAATTTCTTTTTTAAAAATATTCTAGACGTAGTTGTTGGCAAAATCGGGACTCCCATCACTTCAAAGTATGAATGTATGCCAATCCAATGTGAAGGGTGTATTTTTTTGAATTACAGAACTTTTAATATAAATAATATAAAAAACAAAAATATTTCAATATCAACTGGTTATCCGGTTTAGAATATAATCTATATTAAATATTATAAGCCGATTATTCGATTTCATTTAATTAATCGTAAATTAGATAAACTTTTTTTGTGAACTGGTTACACGACTCAATATCTATAAATTTTAAATCGTATTACACGCGTTTTTTAAACCGTTCATATATGATTTGATATTATATACGGTAAACTCGATCACCCGGTTTTTAAACCGGTTTAAAAAATGTTGTTACGAATACAAGCCCAATGCTTCTAAAAATGTAATTCTCAAATTCAAAATTTTTCTAAAAAGTGTTTGCAGCACGGTTTATAAAATTTAACGCTGTAACTAATTTTCTACATTTCTAGATAGTTCTAGTATCGCATTTAAAATCGGTGTAATAGGCTTTTTTAAAACCGGGTTTTTTATTTAAGACCGCTTATAAAAGGTGTTTATTTAAGACGTTTGGTTTTTAATCTGGCCACACTTTTTCGAAGTTGGTCTTTTCGATAGCAGTCACTCACTTCGAAACAACGTTTGCAAAGCGCCTGATTTGTACAAGAAAATTTCAGCGATTAAGCTCACTGTTGGTTAAATGGGCACGTTAATAACACTAGTCAACAGTCAAAATGTACTCGGGATGCGATAATTTTTTCTGTGTAGATAACCTTGACATGAGCTCGAAAAACGCAATAAAAATTTTTTTTTCCTTTACCTTTACTCAATTGCGAATAAAAGCGAAACGCGTGCATCGATTTTCATGATCTTTGTCTCATTTTGCTCATAGGTTATGTGACTTTACGTAAAAGTAATAAGATTTGACATTTTTTTTCATTTTGGATTTTTTATGGATTTTTTAAAAAAAAAAAATTTAAATCTTTAGGCAAAAAATAAGTTTTTTCCTTTATATATTCATTTTTAACTTGGAAACTGTTGCTTGTATAGGAAAACAATATATGAACAGATTAAGGGAATTGTAATTTTAAATTTTTTAAAATTTAATTCAATTAAATCGGGCTAGTGGTTCCCGAGTTATGCCGGACGAAACAAATTAACCAAAAAAAAATTTTAAAATTTAAAAAAAAAAAATAAAACAAAAACCAAACAAAAAAAAAATATTTTATTGCGTTTTTCGAGCTCATGTCAAGGTTATCTACACAGAAAAAATTATCGCATCCGGAGTACATAAAATTTTTTTCATTTTGTTGAGTAGTGTAACCAGAATTGTTGCATTTGGAGTAATGAATATCCACAAGCCATTGTTGAGACGCCGTTGCATCCTCAAATAGTCACTGTTGGTGGCATCTCTAAAACATGGTTTTTGAAAGCGTCAACAGCATCTTCTGGCAACGAAAATCGTTGACCACGCATTTTTTTCTTGATGTGCGGGAATAAAGAGAAGTCATTGGGTGCCAAGTCAGGACTGTACGGCGGAAGGCCCATCAATTCGACGTTTTGACCGGTCAAAAATGCGCTGGTTTGAGCCGATGTGTGAGAGCTCGCATTGTCATGGTGCACAATGATTCGTCTTCTCTTGTTCGTTTGTCGAATTTCTCCTAAGACTTCAGCCAAACAAATTGTGGTGTACCACTCAGAATTGACCGTCCTACGTTGCTCAAGCGGAACATTTGCCACATGCCCAGTTTTGCCGAAGAAACAGGCGGCCATTTGCTTCGAAGTGCTTCTTCCACGAACAACTTTCTTTGAATTTGGCTCGTCTTCGAAAAACCACACGGTCGATTGCAGTTTTGTTTCGAGCTCATACGCATAGATCTATGATTCGTCACCTGTGACGACCTTATAAACGCCTTTTGAAGCACCGCGATCGTATTTTTGAGCGATTGTCAAATTGTGCGGGATCTTACGAGAACAAACCTTTTTTACGGCCAGGTTTTCATGCAATATCGAATGTATGGTGGTGGAAGAAATGCTCAAGGGTGCCTCTGTCTCACGGTATGTCACATGAAGATCTTGTGTTATAAGTTCACGCACGGCATTAACGTTCTCTGGCACAACGGCCGTTTTTGGGCGACCTTCACAACCTTCCTTATTTGAGCGAGCGTCGGCCACGATTGAATTCATTAAACCAGTTTTTCAAAGTGCTATAGGATGGTGCTTCACCGCCATAAAAAGATTAAAATTCATCGATGCACTCTTGTTGTGAAAATCCACGTCGAAAGTTGTGAAAAATCATTGCTCGAAAATGTTCACGAGTTGTCAGTTTTTTTTGCCAAATTGATTGTTTCAAGTCACTGTAAACAACATAAATGTTGGTCGTACGTCAAAACGTTCTGAGGACGTTTATGCTAAAAAATGTCAAATTTTTCAATGGAAATGTCAGATAGGCCAAAGATATGTATAGCAACTCTCGTATATGCGTTTATCTTCTTCTTAAAAACCACACGTCTGAGACAAACACCATTTAAATTAGTCGGATGCCATTTCTTCAAAAGAATTTTAAATCATGTTAATTCCCCATTTTAAATCAAGATAATCGCATTATATTATTTTTATTTATTTTGAATCTTAAAATTTGGTACGAGTATTTTGTAAAGCCGTTTCTTTTATTATTTAGTCGGTTTAGAGGTTATATGTGTTTATACGAGTATTTCAAATATAACCAAAAGACATTTTCCCTTTTACCCGCTTTTTTCGTTGGGTTATTATCAACAAAGATATTTGACAGAATCGCCATGTAATATCTTTAATTATCATGTACGAGTAGTTTCCATAACGAACAAAATACATTGCTATACTTTCCGCAGGGCAAGTATATTTTGCGGTTTCCGATATTACCCTTGCTCTCGTGTGCATTGAAAAGGTTTCATCTTTTCGAGAGTATCTTTTCGATTTGAATTCACGATGAGAGTCTATTGGCCTTTATTTTGATATCCAACTGCATTTAATACCCATAGTGACCATAACCTTTGCCTGTGCGAGACCACAAGCCATACACCATTCAAAGCCAAGTTCGGTTCTTATGGTTGTGGCATATAAGTACAACTACGTTTTTTTTTTGGCAACTGCCTTTTGTCTGTTGTGTCTGAACTCATAAAAAGTCGAACATACCATTGAACCAATGGCGGTTACAACATCGCGATAGGGATTTTTCATCCGGGTAATGAAAGGCATTGCAATGTACGAGCGTGTCGTCATGAGGTAAATGGGGTTAACTGAGAGAGGAGAATTTAAATTAAAACTACTTGTCGTAGTTGGAAATGCGAAACGGTGGAAGTTAAGGTTTGTACAGCAAATGAGGGTTATTTATGGGAGTCGTAGGTAAAATTCCACAGAAAAAAGAAGAATATAGTTGAGGGTCTTTGGGAGTAATTGGGATAATAAACCATAGAGCTTCATTGTAGTTAATCAACTACGGTTGCCTAATTGAACAACAATATCAATAATTTGCTAATGAAAGGGTGTTTTTTTAAAGTTCTATTAAACCGACACAAATTGTTCAGATCTGGCAAGGCAGTGTTTAATTGTGCTCAAATGGATATGGCTTATTTTAGTTAGGTATAATTTGGGGTTTTCTATGGGCATTAAATTTACGTTAGACTATGACATTTCTAGTTCGAAGTACACATTAGAAAATAGAGTAAAGGTTAGGGACTTTGGGTGAAATAAACGTGTAAAAACTACTTATATAATACTAATAGTGATGATTTAGATTAGACATCGATAAAGTAGACTAGATTGCAGTAACTTGCAGTAGCAAACAGAAAGTATCAATTATGATCATGTGTTCTTAAAAAGAATTTTCAAAAGAGTGCATAAAATGCAAACTTCTACTCGAATGCGGGCTTACAAAGTTCGTTTCGAATCTACCGCAACCCAACCTGGGTTTTGCAAGTTTAGCCGCTGTTCGGATTTTATGGCTTAGTGTATATTTTGGTTAAAAATTAATTTTTCCGAAGAACATGCTTTTTTCTCACTGCAATATGTCTTAAACTTGCTTAGGAATTCTTGAACAAAAAGTGTCAATTTTATATCATCTGTTCTTAAAAAATTTTAAAAAAGTGTGCATTAAATGCAAACTTCTTCTCGAATTCGGGCTTACAAAGTTCGTACCGAATCTAACGAAACCCCACTTATTTTTTCTACTTTAGCTGATGTTTGGATTTCATGGCTTCATGCATATTTTGGTTAAAAAATATTTTTTCCGAAGAATATGCTTTTTTTCCCACTGCAATACGTCTTACACTTGTAGCCGAAGTAATCGTTGCCAATGAATGCTGAAGCAAAACCTTGGCGGGTTTATAAACAGCTGTACAGTCTGCCTGGCCATCGTAGCCAATAAATTACACCGATTTTTAAGTTGTTTCTAAAAAAGAAACAACAAAAAGGTCTCGAACACGAATAAAAACTGTTCAAGTCATAATAATGATAAAAGACCGAATAAATGTAAACAAAACAAAAACATAATAAGTAGGTTAATTTAATATTAAAAACTGAGACTGTAACTATATTTCTGGTTAAAAGACCTTACCAATAATTAGTGAAATTAAAAATAAAAATGATTTCCATTTATATAAAAATCTTCATAGTTTATAATATTAACAATTTCATTGTTAAATTGAACATGTACTTATATTGTTTCAATAAATTAACTATGAAATTTTAATATTAACAATTTTCATGGTTAAAAACAATGCATTGTTAAAACAACAATAATTATTTTAATAATAACAATTGTTAAGGTTAAAAAACTCAACAAAGCATTGCTAAAACAACAATAATTATTTTAAAATTAACAATTTTCATGGTTGAAAAATTCAACCTTAGAATAGTTAAATTAACTATTATTATGGTTAAATACCAGTCAACAACAAAATGTTCAAATTAACCTTATTTAACCTGAACTCGAAATCGTAACTTTCTCATCGTCACTGGTATCGGTGATTGATTTTGATAAAATATTTTAACGATTAAAACGCGTAAATTTCTCATCGTCATGTAATCGATGATTGATTTTGATAAAATACTTTAACGAATTAAACACATTGGTTTATTGAATATTTTTCCATAATAAATTTGCCACGTCTCTACGTCACGACCGCCGAATATGAACTGTCAAGACTAATGTTTACCAAAATTTCGGCAAATGGCCTGGCGGGCATCCCGTACAAGGAACAGATGAAGCAAAAACAGGACTAATTCATTTTTTTGGCAAAGGAGGAAGGACGGGAGGACAATGGTGCAAAAGAAGGACTTGTCCTCAGAAAGGAGGATGGCTGGTAACCCTAGCTATGACCCGCTTCTCATTTTGCATAATTAATATCCTTTGTGCTTGTTGCCACCCACTGTGCGCGCTGCGTCCACCCAAACCTCTTGTGCCAGTAGAAAATTTGTTTTGTTGCTTAACAAAACAAGGGTCTCATATCCAGCATAAGCCTTTTAATTTATAAATTCATAAATATTTAAGTGGTTCGTTCGCAGTTAAACGACAAAAGAATAATTGTGCGCCAAAATTCGAGCTAAAAAAAACAAAAACTCTCTCCGTGAAAAAAATCGTTTGTAAAGCGGAAAATATTTTTGACTCGTTGGACATACGTACATACATTCTTACGTATTTGTTAATGCACTTTCCTTTTATTAACAACAACAGCACTATTGTGTTTTTCCTTTGTTTTCACCCAGTTCTCAGCATCATTTGGGAAAAATGTTCGCAGAAACAAAAAACAACAAAAAAGGTTTCATTTGTGTTTTTGTTGTTTGTATAAAGTGAAAATGACTGGCAAACAAACATTTTTTAGCAAGAAACAATTTTATTTCATTCTTTCCATGGAGATTAATTAAAGTTAATTTTTAATAAGCCTTTCCTTGGACTGCTGTACTTTTTGGACGAATTTCCATGGACTGAGTAGAATTGTGGCGCTATGCCGACGGCGGCTTGTGAAAATTCATATTTTTTTTGCCATGGCCTTTTATTGCTGGCGCAAAGTAAATGTTATTATTAATTCATTATATGTGAAGAGGATAATAAAGTAAGCCCTCATAATTATAATGAAAACGTCATCATTCTTATTTATGGTTTGTTCTTCGAAGGATTGGTGAAACTCCGCCCAAAACTCGTAATAACGGGCAATTTCAATGTGGACGAAATATCAAGTGCCAATTACTTACTAACATAGTTTCCTTCAAATCCCATTAGGAAAAAAAACGGGCAAACTTCCCTCGAATCATAAGAGAGTTGTGCTCGATATAATTCTAACCGCACCTGGTTTTAATGTCGTCTCTGAACGGCTAATGCATCTTTGCAGATAAGCTTTTGTATACAAAGCTTACGGATTTAACTCTGTTGGCAACACCTCCAAGTATTAATCAGGGACTCTCAAATGTACATATGTGACGCGCAAAATAGAAAGCGACCTAAGGTTAAAAACCAGTTTTGTTCAGGAGAGCCATTTTGAAGATTAGGTGCCTTTTTATTTGCGCTTAGAATCGTCGACTGCACTTTCATAAAACGCGCATATCTCTGGGAGAGAACACTTTTGGGGCATGGGATCGGTCTCATTCGATGCTCAGATGTTGTCCACATCAGAAAAAAAAGTTAAATGTTGATGAAAAGTTTTGTTCAGGAGAGCCATTTTAAAGATTAGGTCCCTTTCTATTTGCGCTTAGAATCGTCGACTTCACCTTCATAAAACGCGCATATCTTTGGGAGGGAACACTTTTGGGGCATGGGATCGGTCTCATTCGATGTTCAGATGTTGCCCACATCAAAAAAAGAAAAAAAATTAAAATTAATTTTTTTTTACCCTTAGGTCCCTTTCTCTACGCGCTGTCACATATAGGGTTTTCCATTAAGGACATAACAATTTTATATATTAATAAAACACAAAATATTTTAGATAAAGAGTTCAAACATTCGATTTCGGTGTACAGTAATCTATGCTTTGGACCCAATTTTTACTCTTGCACACATTTCGACCGGAACGTTGGCAATTTCGAGTTGCATATTGTCTCATGTTGGCATAGACTAATGACTTGGTGTGGCCCTATAAAAGGGAATCCAATGGCGTTAAATCACATGAACGAGGTGAGGTGGCCATTCGACCTGACCATTTTTTTTACCGAATTTGCCTTTCAGTAAATCGATTGTAACGCGTGCTGTGTGACAAGTGGCACCGTTTTGTTGAAACCACATATCGGCAACGTAAAGCTCATTCAATTCTAGACACAAACAATTTTCTAACATGGCACTTTAGCGCTCTCGATGGAGGGTTACATGACGATTGTTTTCATTGACGGAAAAATACGGCCCAATCACACCTCCGGCATGAAATCCACACCACACAGTAACTTTTTACGGATGCAATTGTGTCTTTTAAAGCACATGTGGTCTATCCAATAAGGCCTATTTTGTTTATTGACAAAACCACTAAGCCAGAAATGAGCCTTATAGCTTAAGATGTTTTTTCGATGAAATTCTGGATTTCCGTGAAACTTTGCCAGAGCCACAGACTCGGAATTTCGGTAGAAATTTTTAATGATTTCAAAACGTTGCTCGTAAGCGAACTTTACCATGATGAAAATGTTGACTTCGACTAACGTTTTTTGGCACAGAAAGATCATTAAAAATGTTTGAGCCTGCGTTGACATAAAGATACGAAATTGTTATGTCTTTATTGACAAACCCTTTATATGTTTGACCTTAAATAGCGATATACCTAGTGAAGGGTTTATAAGATATGGCCGCCACTTTTGAACTATACTCCACACTGTAAAGGGCTTATAATTGTTTGCAGTTAAAGCGCAGATTGCTAAAATGAAGGGGGCCACCAACAAAGGACAAGTTTACTTGAAAATCGATAGAACGTTATAATCGATTAGAACCGATTAGTAATCAAGTCTGGTAAAATTGGTTGTTATTAGTCTATATTTTCGAATAGATACTCTAGAAGCCTCAAATTAAATACAAGCATGCTCAAATTTCGCATGGTACGTTTCATGCAAGCATTTCATTCAACCCGCGTAAGATGGGCTCATAAGAGGCTATGATCTTTATAGCCCCCATCGCTCTAGATTTAACGAGCTACCGCTTATGTAACAGCGCACTCCGTACTAAAGGGGATTGCAACACTGCGGAATATACAACAGTGGTGTCATCATAAAAACGCGATGCAGTTAAATTTGGATTTTTAAAAGTAGGATTTTTGAACTTTCTACAAATGTATCTCCTTCAACGGTTCACTATCGAAAAATACCATATTCTCACATGTAAGCCAGCAAAACAAAAGGTTTTTGATACAGGTAGAAGGACTGAAATTTGTCAAAAAACTGCTGCTCATTCTGGCAGCTGAAAACATATTAGCTACAATCGAGACCAATTTATTGTTCAGTAAACAACACTGTGCACGTTTGTGTGTATGCGTGTGTTTTCCTTTCATAGACTTTTTTAAATATTTTAACAAAAATGTTGACTTCATTTTTAATGATGATGAAAAGTGGGTTTTGTTTATTTTGTGACGGACTTTCTTCTTAAGTTTTTTTTTCGTTTTTTGTTTGAAAAAAGTATGTGTTTTTTTCTTTTATTATTATTATTATTATTTTTCAGTTTCTTAGCCAATTATAATGTGTTGAAGTTTTTCTTCCTTCCTTTTCTTTTCTATACATTTTCATTTTTTCCGCTTCTGTTTTCTTTTTTTTCAGCAAACAAAAAAAATAGAAGTCCTTTTTGTGTGCCATATCCCAACCATGTAGGGCAAGTAATTATGTCAAAGAAAGGCCTTGCTTTTGTTAGACGTTTTTAAAAGTACAGCAAGAAGAGAAAAAACGTTGATTAAATCTACAAGAATGCTGTGCAAAGCATACCGAACAAAAGAATGTAAATTAGCACATAATAATTTTTGGATAGCTTAGAAAAACTGCCAGGCTATACATGAAGTTGTGAAAATTCTTCAAACAGAAATTCTTTTTAATCGCCTAAATGTGTTATGTTAAGGAGACTTAAACGATTTCACAACCATGTATTTTAAGCAATTTTCCATGTCGACACTAAAGTGACAACTTTTCGTTCACATATGTCATCGCGCCATAAAAAAAAGAACAATTTTTTATTTCATTCATCGGCTGTAGTTAATGCGTTGATGATTTCATTTAATTTGTTATGTTCCACTAAATCAATGAGAATTCGTTGCACTCTCATCAGCTAATGAAACAATGCGCACACGATGTGAGCAATCCACTGCTCGCCCTCCTTCATCCAACGGCAAAGTTCACACACGTTGTGATCGTGTGAGCGGTATCTATGTAGAGTATAACTGCCTATACGAGTACATGTTAGTGTTGAGTATTTATTGAGTAACCGGGTAGACGAATTTTCTACGACTTAACAATAAGTCTCGAGTATAGTTGAATTGTATCGACTCTACTCCTGAGTTTAAAGGCATAGTAAACATACATGACAAAACCGCAGCCAGCTAAATTTAGTGAGGCTTTGCAAAAGGTATGGTATCAATCAATATGGTATGCCTCTGATTCGAAACAGAACATATAAGCCATAGCTTCCCTATTGGTGTAGGTTAAAGGGTTATAACACTCAGCCACTCATAACACTCCGCAATTTAGGGGTAAACCACAACCAACGCGGTTCTACCCTAGCCGGAAACTTCACAAGTTAGGTGGGAGAAGCAGTGTTAAAGGGCACCTTTTACACTCGTGACAGCATGTAAGAGTCTCCGGTCAGACCTTAGGCTACTCACAGATTTTGTTTCACACCACAAGATTGTGATAACCTAGCAACGATTGCAGATATGCACGCTCTACGGTATAAGAGAGAGGCGCTTAAGTCAAAGGCAACTTACTTTATATAAGAAAAAAACTAAAAAGATCAAAATTCTTCTTGGGAATTTTAACGCCTAGGTAGACAGGAAAGTCATCGTTAGACATGCTTTCGGAAAATATCGGCTGTACGAAAACAGTTGAAAAATCGAAAAAAAAACGGTTGATTGATTTCGCCCCAGCACAAAATAGGACAAAAATCAACACCAGATGTGAACACTTCTATATCGAGAAATATAATTGGCGGATATATAAAAAGGCCAAATTTTGTTCAGCTTGAAGTAAAGTACGCTAAGTGCTATCCATTCATTGATTCCGATCTTTACCTAGAAGCAGATACGAAAGATACACTGCATACTTCGAGCAGCGAAAGCCATGCTTCATAAGGCACAGAGATAGCTAACTAACGTCGACACACTGCCAACACAACAGAAAACCAGTAAGTTCTTTACCTATCTTATACAATTGCTATAAAAAATTAATATGTCTTCCCCCATTACTGTGAAAACATATTTTTATAATTATTTATAGCAACAGCCATAGCAGAAGAAGAATACTAAGAACCGATATCACGGAATTCATTCTTAGAAAATGGTAAGTTTAAAAGACTAATTAGGAATCACAGAATGCTGCCCATAACGCATATTTGCAGGGTGTAACCCCAGATCATGTACCGCTCCCCGCTAGTTCAGGATATAACATAAGTTTTGCTCTAGCGGGGTTATGTCAAGACTTGCAGCAATATTGTGTTATGCACGCAGAGAAAAGATATGGTTACTATATGGTCACGGCAACAATAGTATAGTATGTTCTCTGCAATAAAAGTATGGTCGTCGCAACCATAGTATTGTTTTTTTGAATTTAATTTTGACAATAGTATGATTCCGGCAATATTAATATTATTGAAATGAAACAATAGCATTGTTGCCAAATTTAAAAATGTAAATATGGTTGTAGCAACAATATAAATATGGTTGGTAGGAAAAAAGTATTGTTTTCATGGGTTTTATATAAACAATAATATGATTACAGCAATCATACCGGCAAAATCGTATTTTCTGAATGTGACAATGTTATTTTTAAGAATTTTACGCAATTATAATAATGATAATTAATTTTTTTCAAAACAAAAAAATGATTAGTATAACTGAACTATTTTTAATGTTATCCCAATTTTTACAAAAAAAAAATTGGGAATCATAGTATGGTTTTGTGTAAGTCATACTATGTTTGTGAGGATCACACTATGGTTGTACGTTAAACATACAATGGTTATGAGGATCATAATATGGTTGTGGTGATCATAGTATGGTTGAGTGTGAATCATAATATGGTTGTGGAGATAATAGTATGGTTGTGCGTGAATAATTCTATTGTTGTGAGAACCATAATATTGTTATGGGGATCATTGTATGGTTGTGTGTGAACCATACTATTGTTGTGATGATCATAATATTGTTGTGCCACAACCATATAACCAACAATAGTATGATGCTCTTCGAATATTGTTACCCCAACCATACTTTTTTTCTGTGTGTGGGCAGCATAATTTGTTTTGTATCTGTTTTAAACTCGCCGAACAAAAAACGCTCCTCTTTCCGATTATGTTCAAAGCGCAGTGGACAAAAACTTCGACTCACGGTCGATAGCAGCACACAGAAGCAGAATACCGAGCAACGCTTCGACAGAGATAAATGCAGGGCGTATCAAAAAGTCGTGACATATGTTTCTCTCCATGGAAGAATAATATGACAAGAGTTGTCCTCCTGCTGAGTGGAACTTATGTTCCCCTCTGGAGGACGTATGTCATTAATTGTTATAGACTGTCTGTAGAGGTTGCGTTTTGGGCAGCATTATTTTCTTCTGTAGTTTCCACTGGTTTGCTTCAGAAAAGCACCTCTTTTCCCGCACCTCTCTTTCAGAGCGCAGTGGACAAATATTTCCCACTCACTGTAGATGGATGGAAAAAGAAGCAGAGTACCGAACTACGCTTTCACAGAACCTAAGGCATAACGACGACTGTAAAAGAGCTACGGAAGCAAATAGTGCTGCCAATAACGCAACCCTGCAGGATGCAGCAACATGTAGTTTGCAATCGCGGAAGCGTGACTTACTGCTTCTTCCAGTAGCATTGCGTTATGGGCAGTGTTGAAAATCGTACGGCTGATAAACAACAACAGTGGCTGTTTTGATGGCAAAGCCATCACAATGCAGTATTGGCAAGCCAATCAATGCAATTTAGGAAATCATGGAGTAGATGTCAACTCACTTTTGATGTAAATGGTAGTTTCTGCCACAAAAAAAATATTAAAAAAATAAAAGTTTTTATTGGGTAATAAAAATTGCCTCCTGTAGATCACTTCTACTTAAGACCGGACTAATCTACGTGGAAATCTGTCTTTAGGGACCCTCGGACTCAGTAGACAACGTCTACTGAAGACCGGACTCATATACGTGGAAATCTGTTCAAGCAGCATTTGATATTCTGACCAATTATCAGCTACAAAGAAATACCCTTTTTTCGTCGCTAAGTCGTACCATAAAAGGCTTACAGAAACGGAGTCCTTAGGGACTCCGAAGACCGGACTCATCTACTTGGAAATCTGTTCAGGCAGCATTTAATATTTTGACCCGTCATCAGGTACGAAGAAACGCGCTTTTTTTCGTCGATAAATCGTACTATAAAAGGCTTACAGAATCAGGGTCCTAGGGTCCTAAGGGCTCCTTCAACCAATAACCTCGCCGATTTGTGGGGTCATTCAAAGCGTCTACGGAACAACATCCCAGCATAGCAATTTTTAATTTAATTATTAAAATTTGATAGCGAAAAAGTCCAAAATAAATAAGTTTTCAGGACTTTTTTAAGAACCTTAAAGGGTTCTTAATCCGGTCCGATTTGGTCTATTTTCAGTACCAATTGATCTGTAACCATAAGACATTTATCTGGTTGATAATAAGCCTCTACCTACATTCGTTTGGAATGAATTGTTCAACAAACGGATGGACATGGCTATATCGTCTTAGAATTTTACGAGATCGATAATATATATATATGTGACGCGAAAAATAGAAAGGGACCTAAGGTTAAAAACCAGTTTTGTTCAGGAGAGCCATTTTAAAGATTAGGTCCCTTCGTCGACTTCACTTTCATAAAACGCGCATATCTCTGGGAGGGAACACTTTTAGGTCTCATTCGATGCTCAGATGTTGCCCACATCAAAAAAAGAAAAAAAAAATGAAAATTGATTTCTTTTACCCTTAGGTCCGTTTCTCTATGCGCTTTATTTTAACGCTGTGTGTTTAGCTTAACTTGGGCTTAGACTTTATTTTAACTCCTATGATACAAAAGAGATGTCCGTTCGCTGTCTGCAGCATGAGCGAGTACTCGCTGGGGAAAAGTTTCGCTTCCGTAATCAGATATTGCAACACTAAGCGCACCATAAGTACATGCATACATATGGTTTAATTCATTTGTCCATATGTCGTCTCATGAATGATTGCAATTGAAAAGGCTTGTTTGTGAATGATGTCATTAATTAATATTGCAATGAATGAAGCACTCGCTCACGAGTACGAGTATATGCAACATGCCACTCCAAGCGGTTCAAGTCAATTGATAAAGGCAGCGAGTAAAACAATGTCCAAGACGACAGACTGACGGAAAACTTGAGCTTCTCAAGAGTATCCCATTGGGGTTTCCTGTAAGGCATGGTCAGTGTTTAATCGTGGGTTGGGTTGTCTCCCAATTATTTTCCAGCTTTTTTCATATTTGTCTGACAATGAAGTCAAATCATTATGGCCATCTAAGGTTTGCGAAAATCCAAACTGATAATGTGTGTTTTCTGCTTCCACTTTTCAATCCGACATTTCAACGTTTGGCCCAAATTCGAATCATATTTGGGTGAAAGCAGAAAAAAGTTTTTATTGTGTAGCCACTCCTGTTCATAGGCGAAACGTCACTGAATGTGAGAATACGCAGGAGAAGTCTAGGGTTTACTACCTAGACTTCTGTCAGCGGTAACACCGCCAGTGTTAACGTTATCAATTTTAAAAAAGTATGACGAATGGGGAATTTTTTTTAAAAAGTGGCATATGTTTTTTTTAAAAAAGTTAGTGTTTGTTTCCTGCATACCGAGCTAGGTGGAAATTACATAACATGTTTTGAATGATTTTCTTGGCATGCCGGTATTAAATTCTTCGGGCTTTGAATAAATTCTGATCCCGAATTCTGAGATTAAAAATGGAAGGCAATACCTCATTTAACTCTGCAATTGAAACGCTTCAGTTCACAGATTATCCTGAGGAACTTGGATATCCATATGCAAAGGTTTTTATATAAGAAGCTGTATTTTAATTTTAATTTTACTTGTCTGCACAAAATTTGGGAAAGATGGGATTAATTATGTGGTTTCCTACACGCAGAAAAAAAGTGTGGTTGGGGTGACAATATTCGAAGAGGATCATACTATTATGGGGTATATGGTTGTGGCACAACAATATTATGATCCTCACAACCATAGTATGATTCACACGCAACCATACTATAATCCCCACAACCATAGTATTATTCACACTCAACCATACTATGATCTCCACAACAATAGTATGATTCACACTCAACCATACTATGATCTTCACAACAGTAGTTTGATTCACACTCAACCATACTATTATCTCCACAACCATATTATGATCCTCACATCCATAGTATTTTCTTACACAACCATAGTATGATCCTCCCTCGAACTACCTTTTAATTGTTGTTGTTTTTTATAATGGGCAACAACCATGCACAGTAACTCGTGGAAGTTTTTTTTTTTGGTATATCAAAAAAATCATACGCACACACATACATGGATGGTCTATAAAAACTGTTTTGTTATGTTAATAGTCGCAACCATATTGTATGATTGCCGTAATCATGTTATTGTTTAAATTTAAATTTTAAACAACAATACTTTTGTTGCACCAACCATGTTAATATGGTTGATACAACCATATTTTCATTTCTAAATTTGGCAATAATACTATTGTTACATTTCAACAATATTAATATTGCCGCAATCATACTGTTGTCAAAATGGAATTCAAAAAACAATACTATGGTTGAGACGAACATGCTTTTATTGTAGAGAACATATTATTGTTGCGGCGACCATACAGTAACCATATCTTTTCTCTGCGTGTAGCTAGCTCGGGCTTAAACCCAAATAGCGAACCATAATTAAAAACTATGCGGAATTAAAATCGCAACTTTTTCCTTCCGAAGCAATAAAGATACAAATTGGGAGGAAGTTTGGTATGGGGTCTCGAACAATACATAAACCAAAAAGGCACAATGTCACCACGGTTGGCCACTGATTCCTCGTGATTGGATGAAGTTCGGGACCTATATATGCCTTCTAAAGTAACAAGATTGGAATTCGTAAAAAAAATGGAGGCTATATCAAGTCTTTTTTTCAAATTCCAATAAGACTTGTTTTTGGCGCAATACGAGTATTAAAAAATCACTATTATTACGGTTGTCATTGTCGAAATTCTTCCGAACCTCTACATTACGATCTAAAAAGATTCGCAAGATCGGTTGTGACGTGCACATTTCTAACAAGTCGAGTCTGTGGGGTGATGGTTCGGATGTTCAATTCGATGACAACCCAAGACGAAGTACTTCGCTAGAAGCGAAAAATGATCCTTAACCATAAGGATCTTCGTTTACTCGTTTAGGTGTTTTGGCGAGGACACATAAATACTGCCCGTCATGGTTCGGAGGGGAGGGGTCCGGCATTTTTTTTTATTTTTTTTGGTGCAATTTTAACAACTACTATTTTTACGGTAGTCATTGTCCAAATGCTACTAGAGGTAATTTCGTCGTTATTCAAAAACATCCACTAGTCGTATATCGAGAAGGACTTCCGTAATTAGGGCGATTGTACAAAGTTTCGTCCAGATATTGTATGAAAATGGCAGCTGTAAACCGTTTTGAAACATCGCCTAAAGTACCACATACATAAACGCAGTACATGATGCGTTTTTTGTGGTGTAATTTAAAATATTGACAAAAATGTCTTTCTTTTATTTTTTTCATGCTTAAGGACAGTTTTTTCTTTTGTTATTTTGATTTATTTGTTTCGTTATTTAATTTGATAGAAAGATGAAAATCAGGAAAGTCTTTTGAAAAAATTGGCACGAAATTTAAAAAAATGCCACAAAAGTATCATGGCCGAAAAAAAGTGCCACAAAAGTATCATGGCCGAAGAAAGTGGCAAAATTGCCACATTAGAGGCACAACGGTAACACTGATAACAGAAAATTCTAACATAGATTTGAAGAAATTCAGATCTAACAATCGTTATATCATTAACATTGACAGATACTCTGACACTTCTTACGATTCTATCGATGCCATTTGCTAAAAATACCAATTTACCAATTAATACACGATGTACTGAAGGAGACTAGGATAGTACCTGCAACCTCAAGTATTCGGTTGGAAAACATATTCAGTTGTGGTAACACGACGGGGGTCTTTGTGTAGATATCTGGCATGTAATGTGAATCTATACCTGGCTTAGACGGCGACGAAGCCACCAATATACCGCCAGGTACACCACCGACTCCGACTCCCCCACCGATGAATATGGCCATGGAAATGGAGTCGTCAACAGAGGCTCTAGCGTTAACCACCGCGCGGACGGCAGTGTCCGTGGCGACGACAGAACCGATGACATCGCCACCGCTGACCAACACGACGGCTGACATGCACACGCTGACCGCCAATCACTTGGTCAATGCGTTACTGGCCAACAATGTTACCACCACCGCGGCTGCATCCATACCCGATCACTACAGTCTGCGCTGGAATAATCATCAGAATCACATAATGAGAGCCTTTGATGCCCTGTTGCAGTCAAAGACGTTGGTCGACGTCACGTTGGTGTGCGCAGAGACCAGTATACGGGCCCACAAAATGGTACTCTCGGCCTGTTCACCATTCTTCCAGAGAGTTTTTGCGGAGGGAAAACACCCTCAGTGTGCGTAGCTTCACGTTTTTAACATAAGTGGACATTGTTTTTTCACTAACCCGAACATTCAATCCCAAACTTACCTCCCTAGTCCAGGTGATAAACAGAGAGGTCGATGATTAAGTAAGCCGTGTTTTCAGGATTATTTCAAAGAAGAAACGGTTCAGGGCGGAGGGGTACAAGTTAATTTTACCACAGAGGACCTGTGGAAAACACCCTCAGTGTAGCTTCAGATTTTATTTAGTTTTACTCTTTTTTTCTTTGTTTTCTGCAAAAACAATGCAATCTTATTTTTAATATTTTTAATTGCATTTTTGTATACGCTTTCAGTATACTTTCTTAACAAGCCAACAATGTTTAGATTTTAATGGACATGTTCAAATATATTTTGGAATTGTTGAAGTAAAGGAGGGGGGGTGGATGCAAAAAAGAAATACAATAACAAATATCTATGAAATGCTGAAAAATGGTCTGGCACAATTTTTATAATTTAATTAAATTTCAGTTAATAAAGAAAACCTGCACTTGCTTGGCTGGGAGTTATGGAAAAGGAGTCAAGGGCTGAGCAGTGAATTGGAGCCACAGAGGGTGTTTGCAGCATTAGAGTTGGCTAGAAATGATATGCGGAATGAAAAAATATGGGTTTTCCCTTTTGTCCTAAAATCTAAAGGCAACAGTAAGATGAAACAATTTGACAAACTTTCTAGTAAAGTAAGCGAGGAAAGAAAAGTTAGATCATTTCGATGGATAGTTGCTTCGTCAAGATAGTATAGGAATTTGTACTCGTATACCGTAAATCGTCCATTAAATAAGTCATCGTTGTTACCACTAAAATAAAACGAAGGATTGTATGGGCAAGAAGGTGCTATTTTGGGCTAAATAAATATCTTAAGAATGGAGCCCTCTATCAACAGACATAAACTACAATACACTCATATTACCCGTCTGCCTTCTATGGCGCCGCTTCAAGGTTGGTGTCAGCAACGGATATAGTTTTATCAGGAATTTTCGCGAGATCTTTGTAGAATTTGCGGTCCCATTTGTGCAAAACAAAGTTTTGTATATATTTTGTAAAGAGAAGTTTTTCAATCAAAAGGTCATATGCCAAATTCGCCTTGAATCGGAAAGGACTCGGGTTGCTAGATCTATCACAATTCACTGTCTTAACTTTACACTTTATCGGTTTTAAAATATAACTTCTAGGTTACCATGACAAAGAAGCAGAAGTGGGATAAAACCTTTTGCGGTTATGGTTCAATTTTAAAAAAAACTTTGCAGTATATTCCAGACTAATTTTTAGCAAGATCGGAAGTAAAAAGAGTTGACAGCACCTTAAATCGGAGTGTCGTTTACGAGGCTTGCTATTTATAATTTGGGTCCTAACAATACTAGTGTTGCCAGATTTAAACTGGAACTTCCATTAGAAACTTTGACATTTTTTAGCATAACTTCACTCAGAACGTTTTGTCATTTGAGGGCGATTTGTTTTGTTTACACTGTGTGGAAAAATTCATCTCAGTCTAAAAATGGAATTATCCCGTGAACATTTTCGTGCGATGATTTTTTACTATTTTTGGCGTAGGTTATCGAGACAAGATTGTTTAAATCAACTTGTTTCGACGTTTAGCGATAAATCACCATCAAAAACCACTGTAAATCGCTGCTACCAAGAGTTCAGTCTCGAACACCGTTCGCTCCAGGATGAATTTCGTGATGGACGTCCAACTTCGGTCACTTCGGCCAGAAACCAACGATGCTGTGCGTGAAGTGATTAAGCAAGACCGACATGTGACATACCGTGAGATTGAGACATCCTTGGGCATTAGTATGACAAGCATCAAGAAGATATTGCATGTTCATTTGTTATCGTTGTATCCCACATAATTTGACGAATGCTTAACAAAAAAGGCTTGTATGGATTGGTGCAAAGAGATGTTGAAAATGTATAACTGCGGTAGCTCAAAGGCCGTATATAACATTGACGAATCGTGGGTCTATGCTTAAAAACCCGAAACAAAACAGCAATCGACCGCATGGGTCTTTCAAGGCAAGCCAAATCCAACAAAAGTTGTTTGTGCAAGAAGTACATCGAAGCAAATAATGGTTTTTTTTGGTATAAACGGCCATGTTGCCACAGTGCCTTTAGTGGAACGTCGGACGGTCAAGTCTGAGTGGTATACAACCATCTGTATGCCAACAGTGTTCGAAGAAATGAGGAGAGATAATAATAGAAGACGGATCATTTTGCATCACGCAAATGCGAGCTCTCACACATCAGCTGAAACGATGAGCAATTTCACCACTCAAGATGTCGATTTGCTGGGCCATCCACCGCAAAGCCCGGATTTGCCATCCAAATGACTCCTTCTTATTCCCTAGCATCAAGAAAAAAATGCGTGGTCAATGTTTTTCATCGCCCAAAGCAGCTGTTCAAAATTCATGTTTTGGAGGTGTCTCAATCGGAGTGGCAAAAGTGCTTCGAAAGGAGAATATTTTGAAAAACAATAAAACCATTTCCAATGATAAATTATTGTGTTTTTATTGCCAGACCTGAAATATAAATAGCAACCTCGTACATGGGTCTTGAGGAAAACTTAGAACGATATGACTTTGTTTCACTAGGGTTACTTATTGGTCACTTATAACGTACCATGCGAAATTTAAGCACAATCGAATTTTACTTGTGGCTATACCATAAATTGTGAGAGGCCTTTGGGTCGGAGCTATTTGAACGATATGACTCTGCTTCACTAGGGTTACTTATTGGTCACTTATAACGTACCATGCGAAATCTAAGCACGATCGAATTTTACTTGTGGCTATACCATAAATTATGAGAGGCTTTTGGGTGGGAGCTATTTGTAAACGTGTTTCGATTTGGTCCAATTTCGTCGGGTTGTGCAAAAATTGGCGTTAGCATTGTGTGGAATATGTGGTTTAAGCAGCGGATTGTAAAATCGAAAAAGACCCTTGTCTTGTAAGAAAACATGGACCGACATTGACCGTTTCTAATAGGGTTTGTATTTAAAACCTACGCTTAAGAATGGAATAAGGTTCGTCGAGATCGGTTGTGAAGGGTACATGACTAACAAGTCGAGTCTGTGGGGTGATGGTTCGGATGTTCCATACGATGACAACCCAAGACGAAGTTCTTCACCAGTAGCGACCAATAATCCTTAACCATAAGGATCTTCGTCTACCCGTTTAGGTGTTGTGGCAGGGATAAATAAATTCAACTTGTAATGGCTCGGAGGGCAGCGTTCTGGCTGTATGCCCTGGTTATCGCTAACTCTTGAGACCACGCTGGCGCCGCGTAGTCCACGACCGACCGTCCAATCGTTTTTAACATAAAGTGGGCATTGGCATTTCATCAACCTGAACATTTAATCCCAAACTTACCTCCCATGTGCTGGAACAGAGAACAAAGAACAAAGTGGCCAGGTGGAGATTAAGTGGGCCATATTTTCAGGATTATTTCAACAAAGAAACGGGTCAGGGCAGAGGGTAACAAATTTATTTTGCCTAGATATTGTGGCCCGTCTACAAAAGCGTATACGAGGGCGGTTCGGAAACTTCTTGGCCTAGCACAAAAAGCGCGGTATAACAGAAAAAACACATGTTAAATTTTGTTTCGATCTGGCAACTCCTTCATATAGAAACAGGTGTTCACAAAAGACGCATCCGCGATTTTTTTTCAATGGAAAAATTAGAAATGCGTGGTGTCATTAAATATTTACATAAAAAAGGTTTATCGGCACAAGAAATTCATAATGATATGGTGAATGTGTTAGGTGAAAGTGCTCCTTCATATGCAACAGTAAAAAATTGGGTTGCTGAATTTAAACGTGGTCGTACAAGCATTGAAGATGAACCACGTAGTGGACGTCCAAAAACAGCAACAACAACAGAAATTGTAGCCAAAGTGCATGAGATGGTATTAAATGATCGACGAATAAAAGTCCGTGAAATAGCTAATATCATGGGCATCTCAAATGATCGAGTCCATTTAATTTTGCATGAAGAACTGCAGATGAAAAAGCTTTCTGCAAGATGGGTGCCGCACTTGTTAACAGTCGACCAAAATCGCATAAGAATGAACATTTCTCAAGCTTGTGTGGATCGTTTTCAGCGAAATAAAATGGATTTTAAGCGTCGTTTCATAACTGTTGATGAGACATGGATCCACCACTATACTCCAGAGACAAAAGAACAATCCAAACAATGGACTGAAGCTGGAGGAAGAGCCCTAAATAAGGCAAAAACAATTCAATCGGCTGGTAAGGTTATGGCAACGGTTTTTTGGGACTTCAAAGGTATTTTATTGATTGACTATCTGCAAAAGGGTAAAACAATAAATTCAGAGTACTTTTGCAACATTTTAGATCAATTAAATGTACAAATTCGAGAAAAACGTCCTGGCTTACAACACAAAAAAATAAATTTTCATCAAGACAACGCACCAGCGCACAAGAGTGTTTAAAATCAACGAATTAAAGTACGAGTTGCTTGACCACCCACTTTATTCTCCTGATTTAGCTCCCAGTGACTTTTACCTGTTCTTAAATCTAAAAAAATCCTTGCTGGCAAGCGTTTTACCTCAAATGAAGATGCAATTACAGTTGTAAACCACTATTTTGAAGGAAAACTATTTTAATCAAGGGATAGAATTGCTAGATAAGCGTTGGACTAAGTGTATTGAAGTTTCAGGAGATTATATTGAAAAATAAAAATATTTTTGAAAAACTAACTATTCTCCTACCGCCCTCGTAGGCATCGACATAGCATATTATGTCTACTCTTGCTGGCAGTGCCGGCAGTTTCGACTGGAAGAAACTAAACAGTAAGGATAAGAAAACTCCCCTCTAAGGTGTTGCCTGTTTAGTTCTATGGGTTTTGAACTTGCTCTGTCGACCTTTAACAAAAGTCTGAAGCCCATAAATGTTATATTTCTTTACGGAATTGGACGCAGCCATTTCTCCTTAACATAATTATCTTAATGGCCCAACTAATGACTGATCGTTTTGTTTGTTAAATTGTTAACTGACTGGGCTAATATTAATGGCTAGGATATTATTATTTATGGACAAAATGGACAAAAGAGCGTTTCGCCCTTTAGTAAGGGGGTTTTAAAGATTTTCTAATATTTTACTACCAGTATTTGAAATTCTGAAAAATAAAATATTCTAGCACTCTACTTATCGTGCTAAGTTGCCAATCCATAGGGGTTTTGATAATTTTTTTTATCTTTTTTAAACACTTTTTTATAATTAAATTCAATAAACTAAAGTTTTGTTTAAGTTTAGTGTCACATTGAAACTATCGTAAGTTGTTTTAATTCAAAGGCATTGAAAGCCTTCTTCATAAAATATAAATTTTACACACTCTGCTTGTAATTTATTTAAGAGAATTTTTCACGGGTTTTGAACTAATTTTTTTTTTTTGAGAATAATTTACTTTAGAGAATTTTTCAAAGCTTTAGTTACCAAGCTCTCTCTCACTGATACTGGGTTTTATTTATTTTACTTTAGTTTTTGGACATTTTAGACATTTTTATTTTGTTCGTTTTTAAAATTCACTTGCATAAGAAAGACGCGGCACCGAAATCAAGGTTGTTATTTTAATATATTTTTTTAAAAATGCTTTTCTTCGAAATTATAAACATTCATAGACAAGTTGTCCTTCTTAATTTTTCTTTTGAACTGAAATGGCTTATTTAAACAATTTTTGAACGAGTATTAAGCACTGTTTGTCACACTTTTTTTAATTGAAATTTCTTTTCAACTAAATTGAATTTTTTTTTTAAAGAATTGTACGTTTTTTTATTATTTTCATTATATTTCACAATATCCGCTGTCTGCTGGGGGCTATAGTAATTTATAAAATTATGTTTTTAGAATTCATGACCTTGCGTCAATAGTATTTTATAATATTGCAATAGTTGTTTTTTGTCTTTCTGTAATCCTTAAATTATGGTTTAATCCAAAGTCCTTAACTTACAGCTCTATTTTTCAAAGAAAAGACACATACCTGCAAGTAAAAGAAAGAGAAAAACACATTTAGTTGCAAAGGTAGAATAAAAAAATAGAGTCTATAGAACCCAGGACAGTTACTAAATAACTTTAACAGGCTTGTATAAGAATATAAAAAATAATCCCCCTTTGCATTTTCACTCGGAGGAAATCCAATACAATTCTTTAAAACAAACATGATATGGCTCGAAACAACAAAAAAAACGGCTTATAATCTCTCCAACAGTGAACAAAAGCCTTTACTAAACTCCGGCCAGGTTGTTGTTGTTGTTTTTTGGTTTCTTTGAAAACATCCTCCCCACAGGAGAGACACGAGTAGTATTGGAAAATCACCTGTTCATGTAAACGGTTGTCGACTTTGCTCCAGCACTTCTCGTCTCCTATGTTGCCTTGGTTTTGTTTTTGCTTTTGTTCCTCTTCTTCTACTGACTGCGTAGTTCTCTGTGTTTTTTTGTTTTGTTCGATTTTTATTTTTTTTTTTTGCTTTCCTTGAGACTTAGCGCGAACAATGATATTTCAAATAAGCGAAGTGTGAGAGCTCGTGTGATTTTGTGTGTGTGCAGCAAAAGACGCAAGTCAGAAATTGGTGCAGGTGGTGCTGATGATGATGGTGGCGGTAGCGATGACGATGGTGTGCAGGTGAATTTTGTTTCGTGAGACAAGGAAGCGAGGAACGACAAGTGCAACTCAACGTTTTGTTGGTAACTAAAGACAATAAGCGGCGACAAAGCATTTATGAGGGGGCAAAGAGAGCGCAACGAAACAATGCCAATGAATAGCAGGCAGACACACACGCACGCATACACACACACACACTCACTCGAGTACAAAATAATTCTTCTCCCTTACTCTCTTACTCTCTACCCGCTTACAGGGCCACAGCCAAGTGGTAGCACAATGCAGACGCAATAAAAAAGGATAAAAGTAAATGGCAATGATTAAGCATAACAAATAAGCCCTAACTAATGTCATTCTCGTGTGTCTCTGAGTGCAAGTGTTTGTATGTGTGTGCGTCTAGCCAAATGACTGCCTCTCTCTCCACACCATGAGTTTATCGAAATGAGCGGTCCGAGAGCCAGTGTTGCCATTACAACACTTTTTCCCCGCCAAAAATTTCCACAAAAAAACGACCAAACCCCTTGTAGCCAAGCAAAATTGTAAAAAAGATCAAGATGCAAATCGAAATTCATGTAAAAAATGATTATTTACGAGGGCTTATCAATAATTCCGTGACTTCAATAACACATACATAGTTGTTTTGCAAAAAAAAAAATATTTTTTTTAAGAAAATCTCCTTCTAGTTAAAAACACTTAGTCCAACGTTTCTCCAAGGTTTATGAATCGCTTCCAAAAATAGGATTTTTCGAGTTCCATAAAATAGGAATTTATTTCATCAATAATTTTAATGTTGGAGCTGGAACTGTTTCCACCGAGCCATTTCATTATGTTTGGATATAGGAATTTGTCACTGGGGGCTTAATCGAGAGAATATGACGGATGAGCTACCAATTCATAACCCATTTCAATAAGTTTGCCATTGACACTACCCACATGTTCATCCGTGCGCTATGGTTTAAATCCTCTTTAAATCGGTTCCATAAGTTGATATAGTATTCGCCGTTTATTATTTTTCCCTCTTGACGGTAATCGATGTGGGTTATTCGGCGGGCATCCCATAAAACTGTTGCCATCACCTAATTGGCCGACAAAGTCACCTTCGCTTTCTTTGGAGTCGCTTCACCTGGAGAAACCTATTGTTCAGACTGCTGCTAAGTCTCTGGAGTGTTGTAATGGATCCATGTTTTATCAACAGTTACAAAACGCCACAAAAACTTAGTCGGATTGTGGTTAAACAACTCCAAACAATCCTTTGACGATTACGTTTCTGGTCAATTGAGAGCAAACGCGGCACCAATCTTGCAGACAGCTTTCTTAAACCCAACTGACCATGTAAAATCCAAACCACACTGCCATATGAAATGCGTATGGCATCAACAATCTCACGCACTTTTACTATTCAATTGGCCAACACCATGTCGGGGATTTTCCCGAAATTTTCGGGTGTATTGACCTCAATTGGCCTTCCAGAACGTTCAGCGTCATTTGTACTTGTGCAACCACAACGAAAGTCAGTAAAACACTTTTTTACCATTGAAATCAATGGTGCAGAATCCCCCCCCCCATTCCTTGGTTTGATTGAGGGTTTTTCCGCTAAAAATAAATTTACTTTTTTTTAAGAAAATCCACGATGTTTTGAACAGCTGTTAAATCAGAACTAAAAACCGTTCATTAAAACCCTAAGGGTCCCTGAGTCAGAACCGAAATCTCAGTTAAATCATAAAAATGCATTTGTGCTGAAACTTACATTAATTTAGGTACCCAAGTTTCCATTGTACACTTGATGTATCCATTTTTAAAATTGATCTGAACAATAAAGGCCTTTTGTAGGCCCCTAGTAGCCATACGTCCAAGTGAGAATTTAAAGCAGATCTTGAAAAAACATTTTTACTTCGAATAACAACAAGATTTAATTTTTTTTGAGCCACCACATGCCCATATTTATATTTATTTAGTAAATGTTTGCTACGGCCAATTGGACCGTTAATTCGTCATCTTTTTGTGTGTCTTGTGCCTCTTTACTCCACAAATAATTGAGGAAGGTTAAACAAATATACAAAAGATTACTTTTTTCGAAATTACTTTAAGTCCCTTTAGGAAAACTTTTTTCCTTCTTAGCCGATTTCACAGATGAACGGATGGACATGGTAAAGTCGTCATAGAATTTTTAAAGATCAATAATATGTATACATAATAAATAGGGTCTCGAATCAGTATTTCGGGGTGTGGCAAACGGAATGACAAATCTAATATACACTCCATCCTATCAAAATCGTAGATGCATTTAATATTTATTGCCAAAACCTTTGAGCCGTTGCAACAACTAGTTAATACAGAGCTTTGGCATTTTAAAGATGAAAAATGTATATCCAAATCATTGATTTGATGTTAAAGAACACCTTAAGAGAATTATGAATGTTGACGCATAAGCGGTTGCCGCCAGCGTATAGTTTTGTACAATAAGAATTTAGACAAATAATACAAATAACAAATTGACGATTTGATCCAAAACCTACCAGACTTGCATTGGACCGATCAAATCTTAAAACTATAAATTAATTCGACCAAATTGGTTCGAAAAAGCCCGAAACGGCAACGCTTCTGAGTGCACTTTGCCAATTTAGCCATTTTTTTTAGCAAGATCTAAACTTTTTTTTGTCGCCATAAGCCGAAAAATTTATTAAATTGCTTTCAGCCAAAAATCTAACCATTTTTTACTTGGGATTTAGCTATTCTTTCACGAATAGCTTGCTTCATTGTTTCCCATGTTTATTTAGAATGACATTGATTTATACCAAAGAATGACATACATCTCAAGTACATCTCAAGTACATATCCTGCATTCAGTTCTTAGCGATACGCTTATGTTCTAAAGGAGTATCTTCCATGCAACTTTGACTGTGGCGATGTAGACTTGGACAATAGCAAAGAACGTGTTCTAGCGTTAAAAGTCCATCCTCGTCTTATTATATGGTATGTGCCACATTCCAAGGATAGCATACGCCGAGAGTCCTTTTTAGGTTCAAAATTCAGCAATGAGGTCGCAATTTAAGATCTAAGCGAGCAAGGTGGAATAAAAATTCCTTAGTCGGGCTATTTTTTTTGTTAAAACAAATAATATTTATTTCATTCTATCTATTAAATACGATGTGGTTATCAAAGATTTTTCTTTTATTGCATTCCATTGACTTCTGAAACTTTCGAAATAGGGACACATCTGGACCTAGTACGTATACAGAAGCAGGATAAACATATTAAAAAAACATATGTATATCCTAACTACTTTTGAACTGTAATGATATTAAATCTTTAAATTAAATTAATGTGATTTTTAAATCAAATAGGTTTTTATGAATGAACAAAGTGTAAAAAAAAACCCTATAAAGGATGACAGTATACTCGTAATATCAGCGTTAACAATATGAATGTTCCGAGGTTTATACAATTTAATTTGTAGAAATTTTTAATAAAGTCACAAAATTAAATAATAAAGTAAAGATTTGAATGCCCTTTTTTTTTATCAAAATATGAAAAAATATTTTCTGAATTGTTGGGCTCGAGGTCATGTACAAAATTAAAAGATGGTGATTTCTTTAATTTATTTTGTTTTTATATTTATTTTCCAAAAGTTCGATCGCCCTTAACGATCATCCTCAGGGAATAAAAAATTTAACTAACAAAAAGTAAACGGGTACGCTTGACAATTATTTCAGTCGCAAAGCCAGACAATTCAGAAAATATAAAAAAAAATAAATAAGGTCAACTATACTTAAATAACAACGTATGTGACAGCGCATAGAGAAAGGGACCTAAGGGTAAAAAAAATCAATTTTCACTTTTTTTTTGATGCGGACAACATCTGAGCATCGAATGAGACCGAACCCATGCCCCAAAAGTGTTGCCTCCCAGAGATATGCGCGTTTTATGGTACACCAAAGATACACGTATTTAAATCTTTAAAATGGCTCTCCTGAACAAAACTGGTTTTTACCCTTAGGTCCCTTTCTATTTTGCGCGTCACATATGAACAAATCATGAAATAAATTTATAGCTATTTTTCTAGCCTCTTTTTTCAAAATATAGCCTTTTTACAATAATGCCTTTTTTGCTTAACGAATGTTGGCAACACTGACTAACACTATCACTATGCTCCCAACTGGTCAGTGTAGTAGTTGGGTATACGTGTGTACTTTCTTATTTGCCGTTAACTAAACTAAAAGTCATTTCACACCTACCCTCCCTTCAAACATGGCCTATCTCTCTCCCACACACACACACATACAAAAGAAACGTATACAATCACACAGAAAGGCCGTAGAGAACTAGTGTTATAGGACATTCAAGGAGTCTATTACCTCTAAACTCGAGTACCTCATATTAGCGCAACGAATTCGTAGACAATGCAGTGCAGAAGTCAGCAACGAAAAAAACAACAAAAACTAACGTTATTAGTTTTGAATTTGTTCCTTTTTCCATGGCATCCTTTGTTTGGTGGAAGTTTATCCGAGCAACTGCCGAACAACACAATGTAAGATAGCATAGCAAGATTTCCCTACATATGTGCGAAAAACTACAAAGAATTGCTCTACGCACGTCTTTGTGTAAAATATGAATTGTAGGAATGCCAACAATAGCATGAATAGTTCTAGATCTGAAAGGCAAGTAACGCCATGGCATTACTTTTAAAGGTACGAGTATTCCAATTGTTCGGCTTTATATAATTGTTCTGCATACAATTGATAATGCGGCAGAATATTCATACATATGTTGTACGTACACCCTCCATTATCTAAATTTTCATATGCGACTCTATGAGCTATGTGCATACAAATACATATGTATGTCACTGGTTTGCTCCAAGACGCTTAGAAGATAAAATTCGCATTACATGATCTGAGGTTTACAAAATATTTTATTGTTTTTTTCGGTGTAGGAGCTTCCAGTATAGCCTAAACAACCCATGGGCACGGAATATTATAACTAAGTGCTGGAATTTACAACAGCCAAAGGCAGGGATATATACCCTGCGTTAATAACGCCGATCGCCCGCTCTATCTTGGGAAGTAATCGAAAGAAAAGTCTCTAATTTTAACCGCTCAGCACAACACAGTGCACGTTGTTCAAGCTCGAGCCGAGAAAGTACTCGCAGCTTGGTGAAATTGTTCCACATTGGTTCTTATTCTGTAAAAGCCCCCGATGAGTATTCTGTAACCTATATAAGTACAAGAAGGTTGGCCGAAATATCTGAAATGGTTGGCATTGGAAATTACCGAACTCAGTACAGTCTCAAACTACCTTTGAAAAAAATTTCCTTATTTGAACAGTTCATGCTTATACGAGTAAGTCGTCGCATTCCAAGTTGATCCCAAAATATTAATGGGATACATTATGTCATGATTCGATAAGGTAGTGTGGCACCGCTCATAAAATTCTAAACCTTAAAAGATAAAATCGCATGATCGTATCCCTCTGAAGTTGTAATTTGGTACGTATAATACAGTCATTGTAACTTATCGTAGAGAAATTAAATAAATCAATCGATCTGAATAGCTAATTTAACAACATAAAATCAATCGAGAGTAAAATCTTCATTGCTGATAAAGAAGCTAAGAAAGTTCGTTGTCGTCTTGGCTGGCAATCCTTGCACCGTGGAAAATATTAGACCTCATGCAAATTGCGCGAAATGAGTATGACGAATTAGAACAAAAAAATTCAATAAAGTGCCTACCGATTAGATCAATCGGCGGAGGAGTTTGTGATTAGCCACAATAACAATTAAATTCCCCAATGTAGAGACAACCATTTTACTCTTACATTACGAGGGTTGCTATATATATTTCCGGCCTAAGCAACACTAAGTGTTGCTTAGCGCCATCTGACATTTTCATTAAAAAGTTTAACATTTTTTAGCATAAACGTACTCAGAAGGTTTTGAAGTACGACCATCATTTGCGTTGTTTACAATGAAGCACCATTCTATAGCACTGTGAAAAACTGGTTTAATCAATTCAATCGTGGCCAACGCTCCTCAAAGACGAAGGTCGTGAAGTCGTCCAAAAACTGCCGTTGTGCCAAAGAACATTGATGCCGTGCGTGAACTGATAATGCAAGATCGTCATGTGACATACCGTGAGATAGAGGCATCCTTGGGAATTTCTTTTACCAGCATACATTCGATATTGCATGAACACCTGCCCGTAAAAAGGTTGGTTCTTGTTGGATCCCGCACAATTTGGCAATCTCTAAAAAAAAAAGGCTCGTGTCGATTGGTGCAGAAACATTTTGAAAAATTACGATCGCGGTGCTTCAAAAGACGTTTATAAGATCGTCACAGGTGATGAATCATGGATCTATGCGTATGAGCCCGAAACAAGATCGTCACAGGTGACGAATCATAGATCTATGTGTATGAGCAAGAAACAAAACAGCAATCGAGCGTGTGGCTACTCAAAGACGAGCCAAATCCAACGACAGCTGTTCGTGGAAGAAGCTCTTCGAAACAAACGGTCTCCTGTTTCATCGGCGAAACTGGTCATGTGACGACTGTTCCGTTTGAGCAATGTAGGACGGTCAATTCTGAGTGGTTTGTTTGCCTGACGTCTCTGGAGAAGTTCGAAAAACGAACAAGAAAAGACGAATCATTGTGCACCATGACAATGCGACCGGTCAAATCGTCGAAATGATGGGTCATCCGCCGTACAGCCCTGACTTGGCACCCAATGACTTCTTTTTATTCCTGTGCATCAAGAAAAGAATGCGTGGTCAACGATTTTCGTCGCCAGAAGATGCTGTTGAAGCGTTCAAAAACCATGTTTTGAAAGTGTCTCAATCGGAGTGGAAAAAGTGCTTCGACCCTTGGTTTGAGCGCATGCAATAGTGTATAAATCATGCTGGAGAATACTTTGAAAAACAATAGGACCATTTTTGATGATATATACATATTCGCATTTTCATTATTAGACGAGAAATATATAACGCAGCCCTCTTATATGGACCCAACGCAATTTAATTTACAATTGCAACTTTATCAACATTTTGAACTTTTCTACATTCTATTGAATATATTCAAGGTTGCCCGTGATGCTAAATCTATACGAAAAATAAAATTTTTAGAATTAATTAAGGAGCGTCAATTAGAGTTTTGCACACCGTTTTGAGTGACTGCGCAAGCATTCTAAGAGAATAAATCCTAATCTAACAATACTTTTAATTATTATAGTGTTCTTGCTACCTCCGTGCCATGAGGCCTACCTGTAAGTCAGATAGACCAGAATAAAATCAATAGAAGTCAGATGAAAATGCCCAAACACACTCACTCCACTAGAAAATACCAACAAAAAGATTTGCACTTTCTGCAACTGCCGATACACAACAAAGCAGAATGCAAGAGAAATGATGAAAGAGAAAAACTAAACTGTGATGACGACAAACAAAGGAAGGCCAAAAAGTCAGTTACTGTTGGAATGAAGGTTGGTATTAGAGTGATTTATCCCAAAAAGGCAGTGTCATTTTAGAAAATCTTCTAATGGAGTAGTAATTCTATAAATCGAGAGATCTTTAGACACGTTGTTTTAATACACGAGTATGTGACAGCGCATAGAGAAAGGGACCTAAGGGTAAAGAAATCAATTTTCATTTTTTTTTTCTTTTTTTGATGTGAACAACATCTGAGCTTCGAATGAGACCGATCCCATGCCCCAAAAGTGTTCCCTTCAAGAGATATGCGCGTTTTATGAAAGTGAAGTCGACGATTCTAAGCGCAAATAGAAACGGACCTAATCTTTAAAATGGCTCTCCTGAACAAAACTTTTCATCAACTTTGACTTTTTTTTGATGTGGACAACTTCTGAGCATCGAATGAGACCGATCCCATGCCCCAAAAGTGTTCCCTCCCAGAGATATGCGCGTTTTATGAAAGTGAAGTCGACTATTCTAAGCGCAAATAAAAAGGGACCTAATCTTTAAAATGGCTCTCCGGAACAAAACTGGTTTTAAACCTTAGGTCCCTTTCTATTTTGCGCGTCACATATAGTGTTTTTTTAGACGAGTGGTTCTCAATCTGGCCACACTCTTTTCGGAGTTGGTCTTTTTGACAGCTGTCACTTGATTTATGCTCAGTTTGGTTTGTCATTTCATAATGAATAGACTTACTCCGGAACAAAGTTAACAAATCGTGTAAAATGGGCTCAAAACGAGATGGCCACCGATGCTGGTTTTAGCGATGAAGATCACTTTTAATTAAATTGGTACGTTAATAACCCAAATTGTCGCATTTGGAGTAAAGAAAATTTAGAAGCCATTGTTGAGGCGCCGTTACATCCTCAAAAGGTCACCGTTTAGTGTGCTCTTTAAGCAAATGGAATCACCGGTCCATATTTCTTCAAAATGAAGCCGGCCATAATGTTACAGTCAATGGGAAACGCTATAGCGCCATGATTAACGATTTTTCCTTGCCTGAATCGGAGGATGTTGATATGGGCGACTTTTGGTTCCAACAAGACAGCGCTACATGCCATACAACCAACGAAACAATCAATTTATTGAAGGAACTATTTGGTGAGTACATTATGTCGCGTCGTGGGCCTCCAAGATCGGGCGATTTAACAACGCTGGACTATTTTTGTGGGGTTATTTGAAGTCGCTTGCTTACGCAGATAAGCCCGACACTATTGAAGCCTTGAAAGAGAATATTCGGCGCGTTATTGCTGACACCAATTATTGGCACAAAAGTAACAAATACATTACAATTGTTGCCATAAACGCCAGTTGTCGCAACCAATAGTTAAACTGAATTCGGTTTGTAAAACTGGGATATTGGCTCTGAATACCGTGATATGGTTGTAGCAAGCATCATATGCTATAACGAACCGAGCCACTATCAATACAACTTATAGTGAATGATGGTTATTGCAACAGAAATTCGTTTTATTCAACCGAATTACCCAACGGCGGCACACCTCCATACGATGGCACAAATTTTCGATGACTCTGAGGCATAATTGAGGTTCTATGCCGTTAATGTGCCGAATTATGACATCCTTTAGCTTTTGAATTGTTTCTGGCTTATCGAAGTATACCCTTTCTTTCAAATAACCCCAAAGAAAGAAGTCCAACGGTTTTTCTCTGTGTATAGCAAAGTTACCCAACATATCCACCACCAACACTCTCATAAATAGTGTAGCCATCACCAAGGCAACCATGAGTAGTGTAGCTTATTGATGACCGGGTAGACTGGTAGCGGTGGTCTAAGTATTGGACTAGGAAGATTCTTTCTCTGAGCCCGCTCGTATAAAAAAAAACTCACACACCCTCGCTTACCCTTTAAACGTGGCCAAACACCCGGGATACCCATTAAACTACAATTGCAGGGAGAAAAAGGAAAAACGGAGAGAGCGAGAGAGCAAGGGTTCAATTGCACAAGTTAATACTTGTTTCAGTTGATATTCACGTCATCGTAAACATCTTCTGGTCTGGTCTGGCCCTGTTTCTGACGGCAATCGTCATCGGCATGTTTAACATCGTCTCACAACATGTGACACCGCAAGTAGGCAACACACCACCACATCCACACAAATGTGTTTGAGCATACATGTGTGCGTGTGGCTGTGTGTGCAGGTATAGTTGTGCGTACAAGTACGACTTTCATAAATTTCATTTGAGGTCGTTTGGGGTGTCTGTCTTTCTGTCTGTCTGTCTGTCTTCTACCTTTTTTATCATTCATCCCTATAATAATTGTTTGCCTCCTTTGGCTTGACAGCGTGCGTGTGTTTGTGCCTGTGTGTGCATTCGAGACAATTTATTCCGCATTTCCTTTTTCTCCCTTACATACTTATACATATGAACATATGCACGAATATATGTACTCGTATGGTGGCGGCTCTCTACGTATTGTTTTCCCATTGAAATTTGCGGTTGAATACCATCTCAGCTCCTTTGGTGGCATTGGGCATGACGCTGAAAGTGTGTGCAAATTATTGACTCCTTCTATTCCTTTTGCAACCCATCCTTGTCTTTGTTTATAGGCGCTCGCTCGTTGAGTGACAACTTGTTAGGCGCATTTATGAGGAAGTGTTCTGTTTTTTTTTTTGCTGTCGTGCTTTAATGATTTCTGACATATATTTTGACAAGTGTCTATAGAAATATTTCACAGAAAAGAATCATTTGTAAATATGCTAAAGTTAAATGACTTGTAAGCTCTGCAATTCGCAAAAAGAAAAAAAACGAACCGAAAGGGGTTTCCAATATGGAGGGTGGACTGATGTTGCAGTAGAATGAAAGATCATTTTGTTTGAAGTATAATAAGATATACCGGTTTTTAGCCTTAACGCACTACAGTACAAGGATATGTTTTTAACACACAGAACAAAGTCTAATAGAATTAGTAAAAAATATATCAATCGTTTCAGCATAACTTTCCCAATCGTTTACGACATGTCCGTCTCTTATACTAAATGTGCAGATGGCCCATATGGATCGATTGTGATTAAACTTTGCAAATTATTAAAGTTCTGACCGAAGAACGATCGCTATTAAATGGGCAACAATTGGCTTATGTTCTGACATAGCCCCTTACACAAATGTTTCTGTCGCTTTACGATCTAACTTTTCCAGGAGCGCTGAATTTCATTAGATTTTATTCATATTTCGTGTTAAAAAGCCCGCTCATATTTCCATGTTTTGAAAAGGTTTTTTTTAAAGCTGCATGAGAACTATCGATATCGATAAGATTTGTTGCCACAACCGATTTTTTTTTGCCAACCGAATGTTGATGGTAGCAATAACTATCCATGTATTTCATCGTTACAACCGAATATTGGTTGGGTAGCTAGCAATTTTTAGTAGAGGAACTCTGGCACTTTCGGTAGAAGAAAACAAGTATCGGTAATCTGAGCTGAATTTGTACATGTATTGGTTGTTGGGTTAGATTGTTGGTTATAAGTACTTTTTGAAAAATGTAATATTTTACCGCCTTGCAATGGGTCAACTGAAATAAATTAATTAACCCTCCGGCGGTTGAGAAGGTCCCTGGGAACCTTTTTCATTTTCAAACTAAATTACTCCTTGATGGTCCATGGGAAGTATACCCGACCCCCACATGTATTCCAAGGAAATGCTATCTAGAATCGTTTTAAAAGCGATTTGGTCGGATCGATTTAAAAGCGATCCGACCAATAGTTTAGTTTCTATTGAGATTTAAATATGTTTAGTACGGGAACGTGTGAAAAGGTCCGCTGGGACCTTGTACTGAAATTTCAAGAAATCGTTAATAAATGCACTGTCTTTTGGCTTGTTTTATTGTTTGAACACATCACAAACGTGTTCCTTGAATTTTAGTTACTTTCTAGATTATTTTGTTGTGCCTTTTCTTGAAACATACATGAATAAACTTTCCGTCCCTTTTTAAATTTTTGTTACCGTCCCTTTTGAGTTGTTTGAATTTACCCTCACTTTTTACGCATACTCTTACTCTCACATAGACGCAGATGTACAAGCTAGAAGCCAGGTAGATGTAGAAAAGGGTATAAAAGCGGCTGTAGTTTCGTAAGCCAAATCAGTGAAAGTTGAGACAGTGAACAGTGAACATCGAGTGCGAAATTTTATTTTGAATTTTATAAAGAGAAATAAAAGTACAATACAATGGCAAAGGAAAAAAGGGCATTGCTGAAAATGTGATACGTCGTAGTACACGCTATTAGCAATTGAGTGAGTATAAAAGACGAGCAGTGGATGAAAGATTTGCAGACTTCATGCGTGCGGAGATGAGTGACGACGATGAAGGTGCTATTCCTGCATTTGGTTCACATATCAAGCAAATTTTCATGTTGATGATTCGGATGCGGAAACTTAACCACATATAGACATTAATGAAGATATTAGTGATGATGAAGAGGAAGAAACTGATGCTCAACAAACAAGTGACAATTAATTCATTTCCAAAGATGGCACCAAATGGACTAAAAATGCACCACCGACTTCCCGTACTCGTGCTCATAACGTGGTCGACTACACAAGGAGGAGTCCGGGACCAGTAGGAACCGCATATGATCCCTTAACCATATTCCGTTCGCTCATCACCGAAGACATGGCGTACATCATAATACGCGAAGTGAACGCTGCATAGAATTTGGCAAATCCAACTAACACAAAGGAATGGAAACCAATCACTTTGAAAGAGTTCGATGATTTTTTGGCTATTATTTTATATGCTGGACTCACTAAATCGAATAGTGAACCTCTTGAAGAGTCATGGGGCTCAACGCGCTGTCCAATATATAAAGTTGCATTATCATCAGATCGTATGAAGTGCATAAAACAATGCCTTAGATTCCACAATGGAAATACGCGACAACAGAGACTAATCAACAGCAAAACTGCGGCTATTGATGATATTTGGCAAATGTTGCAGTCTAACTTGGCAGCAGCTTACACTCCGTATGATGCACTGACCGTTGATGAGAATTTTTTTTTATTTTTTTTTTTAAATAACCAACACTCAGGGGATGCCCCTATACATGCGGTGCATTGCGTTGGCGAGTGGAAAGTAATGGATCGGAGGGGGGAAAGAGGGAGTAATGATTATTGACGCTTGCCTTGAACTTCTGGATGTCGCAATTAGTGGGAAATACATGTGCCGGAAGTCGATTCCACATACGGACTGTACGAGCGAAAAACATATTTGATCTGTATTGTATAGTGCGGTCAACTGGCCAATCGATAACAAACGGGTGTGAATTCCTTGAAAGTCGCGTATCCCTGCCGAACATCCTCACGTCAGGAATAAGGCGACGGATGTCTGATGAACACACACCATGAAAGTAACGATAGAGCAGCGTCACGCAACCCACATTCCGACGATGCTCAAGGGAAACAATAGAGTCGGATACCCTACTGTTACCTATCAGCACCATCGCTCTCCTTTGAACACGGTCAAGTAGCTCCAAGGATGATTTTAGAGCACCTGCCCATATATGGGAGTTGTATTCCATCTTTGGCCTGATGTAAGTTGTATAGATATTGAAAAGATCAGAAGGAGTGAAATATTTCTTGCACCGCTTTAAAAAGCCTATGCACTTGAGTGCTTCTTTCGACACTTCGAATACATGTCTCGCCCAACGAGCGTCACATTGTATTTTCATGCCCAGAACATCGAGAGCTTCTGATTGTTGAATATTCGTACCATCGAGAGAAATTGACGATATTGTTGGGTCAGCGAATCGCTTGTGAGACAACAAGCAGCACTGTGTCTTACGTGCATTAAAATCTACTCTATTCACTCGACCCCATTCGGAAATGGCCAGTAGATCTCGGCCAAGTGTCTCATCCATAATTCGCCTTTTGTCTTCAATATCTTGAAGACTCGGTCTACGGTCGAATGAATATGAATGACAGAGGTTACTATCATCTGCGAAAGAGTAGATTGGATTCACGGTCTGACCCAATAGATCGTCAATGAAAATAAGAAATAAAGAGGGAGAAAGGACAGAGCCCTGTGGTATCCCTGCGCTCAGCCTATGTGTGTAGGATGAGAACCCATCTACAACAACTCTAATAGAGCGATCTCTAAGAAAGCTCGATATAAACCGAGCAAACGTATTACCGACACCAAAAGCCAAGTACGGTATAAAGATATGGTAGTTGTGCGACTCAAAATCATTTTATCCCGTCAAGGAATGATTTACTCTGGGAAATTGCCTGACCAGGCACGAGAGGCGAATCAAGGGCAGAATGTTGTACTTCAACTTTCGGAGAGATATTTGAATACAGGCCGCACAATTTATGCCGACAATTTTTTAACAACTTTGGATTTGGCGCGTACTTTGATCAGGAAGAAAACCGCATATGTTGGAACAGTGCGCTCGAATAAGACATGTGGAAAACAAGGGCCTATTGCCATTCCTGTAACAATCCAGTTTGTGCAGAGCATTCAACACTTATGTTGGACGAGGGACAATCTACACATCAATAGCTTTTTAGGCTTTTTTCATATAAAACTCATAAAAAATTAATAATGTTATATATAAAAAAAATTCTAACATTCATTATACATGTATAATTAGTAAATAATAATAAATCAAAACAAAAAAATGTGTTTTCATATAAAATTCCATACAAATAGAAATAGGTCCCTGTGGACCTTGTACTTCGTATAAGGGCAACGGATGACTCAACCGCCGGAGGGCTAAAGTTGATAGCAATATTTATTGTCAAGCGTTGGATGGTCGTAGCACGGTAAAAATGGGTCGCCACCAAAAAAAAAATTGGTTGTTGTTCTGAATAATAAGGAGGTCTATCTATGGATTTCTATCTGATCAAGCCTGAGTGATGCCACTTAGTTATAGTTAAGCCTGTTTTTTAGATTCTGAAAAAATTGTTTTAATTATACTTGGTATATTTTTATGATTAGTATCGCTTGGAAGCATTCACTGACTTACCCAAGAAACATAAACTGTCTGACAATTTTTTTTTTATTTTTATAAACTTATTTCGGATTTCGAAATATGTTTTCGTCGTTAAAAACGATGTTGATGCGGTTATAGTGGGTATATTTTTATGATTAGTATCGCTTGGAAGCATTTACTGTCTTACCCAAGAAACATGAACTGTCTGACAATTTTTTTATTTTTATAAACTTTTTGCGGATTTCGAAATAGGTTTTCGTCTTAAACAACGATGTTGTTGCGACTAGAACCCAGAAAACATTATAGGGTTTATTTGTTGATGTTGGAATAACCAATATTATATTACCATAGCCTACAAAACAGGGTTTAGTCACTACAAAGAACTAATCCGTAGTCACCACCAATTATTGTTATTAAAGTAGCATGTACATCACAATTGGTTGGTTGCTATAACCACCAGTTGTCGCAACCAATAGTTTAATAGAAATCGGTTTGATTAATTGTTTTTTTTGGGCTGTGAATACCGTACTATGGTTGTAGAAACTATCATTTGATATCTTCCATCAATACTATGGTATGTTGGTTATTGCAACAGAAATAAGATTTATCCAACCGATTTCCGACTGGCTTTTGCTCTGTGCGTATGGGTTTTTAAGCTGAAAATGTCAAACTGTGTTGAGGTTTGATAATTCATCAAGTATTGTTTATCGCCAGAAAAATACCGCTTTCAAATTGTGAAAATCTACTCTGAAAATAATAAATCTACTCGCAAGGTACATACAGCACTTCATCCGTTTTACACCCAACACAATCGGCCTAGTGATTAAGCAATTTGAGCAGTTATTGATCGTTTTCGCATTAACTGGACTCTTCTCGAACTAGACAAAGAAATATTGTAGCACAAAGTATTGAAGAAGACGCCCAAAATGTCGATTCGCAGTTGTTCTTAAGTTGTTGGCCGGCCTTTGTCCTTGGACTACGTGGAAAATGTAAGTAGGATCTTGGCTTACGTGCCTATCAAATGAAGCTAGTGCACAAAGTAAAGCCAAACGACCATCGTTTACATCGCATATTTGCTAATTGGGCTCAATTTAAATTGTCCGAAGTTGTAATTTTTTTAACAAGGAACGGTTCTGGTTCAGTGGCAACGTAAATAAGAAAATAATCCGTTTACGAACTACCATAAATTCATTAAAATTTCTTTAGAAATGAGAAAGGGCTTGCCGTTACGGTTAATGGCGAGCGCTATCGAGCCATGCTAACTGAATTCTTGCTTTCAAAAATAAAGCAGCTAAACATCAACGGCGCAACTTGTCATACCACGCGCTTAACATGCTATTAATTGCATAAACAATTTGGGAAACACTTAGAAGTGGTGCATTGCTGTATTGGAGGTATTGGGTCCATGTTTGCCAGAATTACATTTTTAGGGCCCTTTCCACCGTTGTCCGGCTCCTATTGAGATTAGTGAGGAAATTACTCTGAGACCTTTAATTTATGGACGGCGAAGGCCACAAATATAGTCGATTCGTAGAATTAACGTAATATTCAGGTTCGTGGCGAAAATTTTTGTTGTTTGTAAAAAATGTAGGTACAAATGTCTCCGAACATTGCGGAATAGTATTTGCGTCCCAGGGCACACAGACCACGCCCATAGGCCAATCCCTCTAATGTAGCCAAATTATAAAATTTATGTTATATTCAGATTCTTCATAAAATTCCACCGTTTCTAAATAACCCATACGAAAGAAAATATTTTTTGACACCCTTGTAACCCTTGGGTCAATGACTTAAAATTAGTGGACTTGTGAAATTTATATGATATTTGGTTCCGTGACGAAATTTTAATATTTTTTTATACCCATATGTCCATAGTTCAAGGTTTTATATGGGCCGGTTCGAGTTGCAAATTGGCACAAATCTTATAGATACAAATTCGGGTTTGTTAGAAAATTTCCCAGTTTTAGGATACTAAATTTTTTTTGGACATTAAGGGATAGTTTTCGGGCCCAGGACACATAAACCATGTCCATTGTTAAAGGTGCAATTTAGCCAAATGGTAAAATATATTCAATATTCAGACTCGTCAGTAAATGCTAACGTTTCTGACTGCCGACATATCCATGTTCGAAAGGACATATCATTTTGTGCCCTATGGTCCTTAACCTTATTGATGAAGACCTCAAATTTTTTCGAATCGTCAAATAAATGTGATATTCAGCTTTGTGACGAAATCGTATTGTTCTTTAATACCCATTGTCCAAAGTTCAAGGAGGCCGGTTTTTAAGTCCTCTGGTCCTATAAAGGCTTATATGTGACGCGCAAAATAGAAAGGGACCTAAGGTTAAAAACCAGTTTTGTTCAGGAGAGTCATTTTAAAGAATAGGTCCCTTTCTATTTGCGCTTAGAATCGTCGACTTCACTTTCATAAAACGCGCATATCTCTGGGAGGGAACACTTTTGGGGCATGGGATCGGTCTCATTCGATGCTCAGATGTTCCCCACATCAAAAAAAGAAAAAAAAATGAAAATTGATTTTTTTACCCTTAGGTCCCTTTCTCTATGCGCTGACACATATGGTTCTAATTTTCGGGCATGAGCCACGGAATACGCTGGTGAAATTTGTCCAGTAGTGAATGAACCACCCTGTATAAGATAACATCTTCAAAATATTCACCACTGCAAGCGATCTCAGGCAGCTTGTCGGGAATTTCATTTATGGGGATATTCTCTAAAATGCTAGGCACTTTCCACACACAACCAGAACCTTTTCAAGTTCTAAATTTGTATTAAGAAGATTTCAGAAGTTATATACTCGAGACACTTGCAATGTCGAGGCATATTTGTTTGGACATATTTGTTTACCTACACTATGCCAAGAAAATTCGGACTTTCTCTCGGCGCATACGCTTACTTGAGCAAAGACTTAGATGAGTATAGTAAATACCCAAAAGTACTGGGTCCTCGCTTTTCGCAGTTATTTTTAAGGGGCTCTAAGTTTGACAAGTCGTTTCGTCCTTTTTTCTAGAACGCTGAAAACAATTTTTAATAGCGGCAGTTTTGTGTATTTTAATGTTCTATAAAAATGTTGTCCAGTTTATTTCTGATAACGAAAATTTAATATTATTATTTTTAGCGTGTCCTTTTTGATCCTTTTGTTGTTGTGAGTAGTTGCATAAATGTGGGTAAAAATGATCATTGGGGGCTAAAAGGTTCTACTAAAGGTCAGGTCATACTCTAATATAAAATCTGGTTATCTTCAAAAAAACAAATGATTTTAAATTTTTTTTAAAAAAAAGCTATGTTTTCTAAGACAACAGATTTATCATTTTTGTTTTTTTAGTTATTTAATGGCTTAATTGAGTCATTTTAAGATTGGAAACCGCAATAGACGCAGCAAAGGAAAGATTTGCACAGTGTTATAAGTTATCTTTAAATTCAAAGAAAGATCGAGTAAAGCTACTTGGGCTAAGTTAAACAGTTAATGAACGAAGCCCTCTCGAAGAGAACGCTTACCTCTCTTAGCTCTTTATAAATTGATGGCACATACCGGTGGCACATACATGTGTACGTGAAAAAGGTTCGCCCTAAAAGTCTTAAAGCCCAGATCCACTAACGAGCGCCAAAGATATTGTGAGCTCTTTAAGCATTTCCCGAGCTGCTTGCAGTTAAGACCATTTTTAAGAGTAGAGACTGCTTAGACTAGTTGATGTCACTAGTATAGACCAGCCTGCTGCAGTTAAAAAGGTATAAGATGACAACTGCCAAGGAATACGCAGACACAGAAGACCAAAACCACGCTGGATGAATGACCCAGCTAGAATAAGGAATATATGAAGGAACTTGAAATATAAACTGCCAACAGCAGGCGGAAGGAAAAGCATTATTATGCCGGCTTTGACCCACAATAGGTCACAGGAGCCATTTAGGTAAGTAGTTGTCAATTGGCTAAATCTCGAGTGATTTCGTTATTTAGTTTAAGTTCGTGTCCTTGGGCATACACAAACTATGACATGAAAGCATTTAGAGTTAATTTTGGGAATTCTATGTTTTTGACGTAGTCTTTAAGTGTCTTCCATTCTAAGCCCCTAATATAGGTCAAATCAGGTAAGGAGTCATCCCCTATGAATCTGTATCTTAAGTCTGTAAAAGGTGGGCTGCGCCAAAGGAAGTGCCCTACCCTCATCCTAGCCCCATCTAACATTTCCATCAAGTGTAGATATGACTGTATGTCTGTGTGTGCCGTAGAGACACCCAGGACCTTACCAATCGCTATTTTGCTCAAGTTCAGCAATGATTTAGTCCGGTCCTCCTACGGATGGTCCCATAGTTTCTTCGTTGCCTTTCCAAGGAGTTCAATATTCCAAAGTCTGGTGTATTCTCAGACTAGCCCTGGAAGACTTAGCAGCGTCCCACATTTTCAAAATACGATATTCGTTCTAAAATGCTCTTGAATATGATTTTGGTTTTCTTGAAGTATTTGCACCCACGAACGAACACTCAAAGCGATGTCTTGCAGCGACAGCAGATTGATTTCGATTGACTTCCATCACATGTCGGATTGAAAAGCTTTTGACATATACACGACTTGTATTTGATATCCATTCGTCAGAAGTTTATTTTTTGTTTTGCCTCTTCATAAGCCTATTTTATGCTGTCATAATTTCCATATCCTGTATTATGACGTATTTCGTTTAACACATTTTCTCTTTCCTTTGTTTATGTTGCCTTTGCTTTTGTTTATTCGGCTCTCATGCCAACCAACCATAGTCGACCTGTAATCTTAAATAAATAAAACTACACCTGGAGAAACGAAGGTATAAATTCATGTCAAAGAAATCCTATGGGTGCAGAGACAGCGAGAGGTGGAGAGGTAAAAGGCCAATAAATATTTATGCTAAAGGCAGAGCGAGAGAATGAGAAGGAAAATAAAACACAATAAACAAATAATGCAACCTGCATGTATTTTAGAGGCCCTCGAATAAAGAGCAGAGCAAAAACGAAATGTATATCATTAAATATGAATGAGTTGAGGACGCTATAAAAATGGTGGGCTATAACTCGATCGTTGCATGCAAGACTGTAACAACACAAAAATCCCTTTAATATGCCCTAAATATTACTTATTTGTTTTTTTTATAGAATGAGCGCTTTTCTTGATGGCTGGAAAAAAATAGAGACCATAAGGTGCCCCATGTTTTTGGTTTTATAGAATGAGAACTTTTCTGAATGGCTAAGAAAAATAGAGACCATTAAGTGCCCCATGTGTATGGTGCCCCATCGTTCCATGGGCTTGAGCCCTCCACTTAGCTGAATTTTAAAAATATAGCTGAGTAGTTGATAAAGGATATAAGAGAGTCAAAAAATCTTATACACGCAGAAAAAAAGTATGGTTGGGGTAACAATATTCGAAGAGCATCATACTATTGTTGGTTAAATGGTTGTGGCACAACAATATAATGATCATCACAACAATAGTATGGTTCACACACAACCATACTATGATCCCCCTTACAATATTATGGTCCTCACAACAATATAATTATTTACACTATGATCCCCACAACCATATTATTATTCACATTCAACCATTCTATTATCCCCACAATCATATTATGGTCCTCATAACCCTAGTATGTTTAACTTACAATCATAGTATGATCCTCACAACCATAGTATGACTAACACACAATCATACTATGATCCCCAACATTTTTTGTAAAGATTGCGTAAAGTTCTTATTTAACAATAGAGAATTTTATTAAGTAAGTTACGAGGGCGACCGCAAAACTAACTGGCCTGGCACATTTTCTGTTTCACTACCACATTTTTTTTTTGTTTTTTTAAAAGCAATCTTTTATAAGCCATCTGTCAAAATTTCCGAAATATTTAATGATTATTTTCTTTGTTACAGGTGATTGAAGTAAACAAGTTTTATAATTTTTGAAAAATGGAAAATAAAGAGTTTCGTGCGGTAATTAAACACTTTTATATGAAAGGTTATACGCCACAATTAATCAAAGATGAATTGGATTCTGTTCATGGTGATAATGCACCATCATACTCCACCGTGAAATCCTGGGTTCAACAATTTAAAATGGGTCGTTCAAGTACGGAAGATGAACAACGCTCTGGAAGACCGAAAACTGCTACTACTATTGAAAACATTAGAAAAATATTTAATGAAGTGACTAAAGATAGACGAATAAAGCTCAGAGAACTTGCTGATATTGTTAAAATACACGAAAAACAAGTTTGGAGTATTTTACATGATGAACTCCACATGAAAAAGCTATCCGCAAGATGGGTGCCGCGTTTGTAGACTTTGCCCCAAAAAATCGTCTGTTGGACCAATTCCGAGGAGCTTTTAGCGATTTATCAGCGTAATCCAATAGAGTTCTTGAGCCGATTCATAACTGTTGATGAAACGTGGATCCATCACTACATCCCAGAATGCAAAGAACAGTCAAAACAATGGATAGAAGCTGGTAAAAGTGGTCCCAAGAAGGCGAAAACTGTTAAGTCAGCAGGAAAAGTAATGGCCACAGTATTTTGGGATGCAAGGGGTATAATATATATTGATTATCTTGAGAAAGGAAAAACTATAAATAGTGAATATTATTGTGCATTATTGGATCGGTTGAGTGAAGAAATCAAGATAAAACGACCACATTTAGAGAAAAAAAAGTTCTTTTTCATCAACATAATGCTCCTTCACACACTGCATTTTTAACTCAACAAAAACTCAACGAATTATGATTTGAAATTGCTCCGCATCCACCATATAGTCCAGATTTAGCTTCTTCTGATAATTTCTTGTTTCCAAATTTAAAAAAATTTCTCGGTGGCAAAAAATGTTCGTCCAATAGCGAGGTTATTGTTGAAACTGAGGCATATTTTGAAGGTCTTGAAAAATCTTATTTTTCGGATGGAATTAAAAAACTTGAAAAACGTTTGATGAAGTGTATTGAGTTGGAAGGAGATTATATTGAAAAATATATAATAATAATTCCAAAAAAACGGTTATTTTTATGTAAGGCCAGTTACTTGTGCGGTCGCCCTCGTAAGTGATTAAAAAAATTCGTAGTTTATTTGGAAAAAATTTAATTATTTTTACTACTATTGCGTAAGTTTCGTAAAAATAACATTGTCAAATTAAATGGCTTATGACTCCAAAAAGAGTCATTAGTAGTTTTTCTTTTGCATTATGAACTGCGATAAAAAAAACAAGAAAACGTAAGGCCTCATCTCCTGAAGGAGATTCGAAAAAACGAGCAACTTCAAAGGTTTCAAAAAATCAAGAAAGCGTAAGGCCTCATCTCCAGAAGGAGATTCTAAAAAATGAGCAACTTCAAAGGTTTCAACAAGTATAGCGACGAAGAAAACTACTTAATACTGCTTAATAAATATTTTTGTGCAAAACAGCTTTTTTTTGGTAAAATCGTTTTTGCAGCGTTCAATCCTGTTTTTAAATTTTTCAATTTCATTTATTATCTTGATTCTGTATTTTCAATAAAATTCTGTTTTTCTTTCGTTTGTGCTCTTCTTTCTCTACATTTTTAGTACACTTCTAAGCAAGTTAGGACTTTCTAGTTTTCACCACGTGAAGGATCGTCTTAAAAACTATCGAAACCAAAAAAAAGTGGAAATTTTTTTTTTGAGTCATAAGCCACCTTTTCGTAGACCGGGTCACATATGCTGTGTACCAATTGTCATAGGGTTCATGCTTGAGCCAAACTTGAAAAATGTATCATATTTCATCTTAATCGGATCATAATTGCCACCGGTATTTTGATAACAACAGATAAACAGACGGACGGACGTCTCTAAATAGTATCTGATATTTACTATGAATCGATCGGTAAGCTTAACAAAAAGTCTTTTTCGATTCTTTTTATGTGTTACAAACATCAGCACTAAGCAATTATACTCTGTCCAACGGTAAGGTGAAGGATAAAAAACACGCTTTTCTACTTGTGACCGTCTTTCGCATAAGGGACATGTTGGCCGTCGACATGCCATGTACACGTACATGCAGTACTACCCACCATAAGGGGTTGTTTCTTGGAATAACACTTCACTCGAGGGCAGCAGATAAACACGAACCCCGCTGCAACCCGAAACAAGAGTGGAAAAAGAATACCCCCGAAAAATTATGACAGAAAACGCTAAAAGGTAAATGTTACTGAACTTCAAACGCCCCCCTCCGAATATGTTCAAAACAAAACATAATAATATTTATGTATATACGAGTATATATTGTAAATATATCGGCGTGTAGAGGAGTACGAGTATGTAAATGTATCGGAAATTCTGCTGTGCTCAAGAAAATACAATAAAGGAATATTTACATACAGAATATGAAGCAACAAAAACAAAGTGAGTTAAAGGACACCAAACCAAACAAACATGCACACACACACACACAGAAGAGCTAAGTGAAATATACAGTAGCTTCAAAGGGAATTATCGGGGCGTTAAATACTAAGAATTCGACCGGGCCGCCATGGTGTCTGTTGGGATGGTAGTAAAGGGTGTTTTTTATTGGGGTATAGAACTTTAAGTTGGCATCACTTTTTTAACTGGCGGCCATTTTGTCAGCTGTCAAGTGATTAATATTTAGTTTGATTTGCCATTTCATCATGAACAGGTTGACAAAAGAACAACGCTTGCAAAATGGGCCGAAAATGAGATTCATCTCGATGCTGATTTTCATCACAAAATTTTGTTCAGTGATGAGGCTCATTTTTGGTTGAATGGCAAAATTGCCGCATTTGGAGTGAAGAGAATCCACATGAGACCCTTGAGACGCCATTACATCCACAAAAACTGACTGTTTGGTGTGCTCTACGGGCTGATGGAGTCAGTTACCGTTAATGGAGACCGGTATAGAGCCATGATAACCGACTATTTTGTTCCCGAATTGGATGGCATGAATGTGGATGAGTTGTGGTTCCAACAAGACGGCGCTACATGCCACACAGCGCACGTCACAATCGAATTATTGAAGGAAACATTCGATGAGCGCATAATTTCGCGGAATGGACCTGTCAATTGGCCACCAAGATCGTGTGATTTGACACCATTGGATTATTTTCTTTGGGGATATGTGAAGTCGCTCGTCTACGCCAACAAACCAGAAACGTTAGGGGACTTGGAAGCCAACATTCGTGGCGTTATTGCCAACATACGGCCCCATATGCTCGAAAAAGTGGTTGAAAATTGGACCTGTAGAATTGGCTTTATTCGAGCCAGCCGCGGCGGCCACATGCCCGAAATCATATTTAAGCATTAATGGCATAAAATTATCCTTCCAATAAAGCCAAATTGATGGACATTAAAACGATTTTCTTGTGTTTTATTTCAATTCGAAGTTCTATACCTCAATAAAAAACACCCTTTAGTTTTCATAATTATGCAGTTGGAGCAGAAATGAAAAAGAGCGAGAGAGGCAATAGGCATAAAAAACAGACAGCATAATAACGATTTAGAGTCAAATAAAGTACTAAGACTAGGCGATTTCCTTATCTGAAATGAACTAAGCTGCACCTGTACCGCAGAGCTAACGTCCGGATCACCCACCATTAGGTGAGTGCAGAGGTAAACTCATACAGGGTGGCTGATGAAAGCCGCTACCAAAAAAAAATTTAATAACTCTTTTTCTATTTAATGAATCCGGATCGGAAACAGCTTAAGAACAAAGCCTCCCACCGATTGGCGATTATTACACTAGCACGCGCCGAAGCATGGGTGCTATCAAAAACGGATAAAAGTGTATCGGCAATCCTTTATAAATTCTAACCAGTCCCAGCTATGTAGGCTGAGAGTCTCTGCATCTGAGTTTTAATGAATCTGTTTTTTTTTTCTTTTTTGCAGATTGTTTTTTAGATTTAACAAAAATGGACAACTGGGACACTAGAATTTGGATTGTCCGCCGCTATCACGCACTGGAGATCGTAGTTTCGGTTCAAAGAGAGTATAGGCGCACGTGTTCTCCGAGCAGATGGACCATAATAAAACTTGTTAACAATTTCGCCGAGCATGGCACAGTCAACTGAAGCCCTTACCATCGAAACCCTTTAGTTCGGACTCAGGAACCCTTCAGTTCTGTAGCAGCTGCTATACAAAAAAATCCAAGAGTATCGACAAGAGCTTATCTGCTCAAATGGGTACTCGTATAAGCAGACAGTCATTGCAGTCAATTATGCACAAAGATTTGAATTTACAAGGGTTGCTATATATATTTCGGGTTCTGACAATACTAGTGTTCCCAGATGCAAACTGCAACTTCCATTGAAAACTTTGAGATTTTTAGCATAACTTCACTCAGAACGTTTTGTCATTTGAGGGCGAATCGTTTTGTTTAAAGTGTGTTGAAAAATTCATCTCAGTCAAAAAAAGGAATAATCCCGTGAACATTTTCGTGCGATGATTTTTTACGATTTTCGGCGTGGGTTATTGAGACAAGAGGGTTTAAATCAACTTGATTCGACTTTTGGCGATGAAGCACCATCAAAAACCACCGTTACTCGGTACTTGGTACCACTCTGGTACCAAGACTTCAGTCTCGGACGAGTGTTTAAATCAACTTGTTTCGACTTTTGGCGATGAAGCACCATCAAAAACCACTGTTAATCGCTGGTACCAAGAGCCGTTCGCTCCAGGATGAATTTCGTAAAGGACATCTAACTTCGGTCACTTTGCCAGAAACCATCGATGCTGTGCGTGAGCTGATTAAGCAAGACCGACTTGTGACATACCATGAGATTTAGGCATCCTTGGGCATTAGTATGACAAGCATCAAGAAGATATTGCATGTTCATTTGGTCTCGTTGGATCCCACATAATTTGACGAATGCTTAAAAAAAGGCTCGTATGGATTGGTGCAAAGAGATGTTCAAAAAGTATAACTGGGGTAGCTCAAAGGCGGAGTATAACATTATCACAGGTGGCGAATCATGGGTCTATGCATATGAACCGGAAACAAAACAGAAATTGACAGTATGGGTCTTTAAGACAACAAAAGTTGTTCGTGCAAGAAATACATCGAAGCAAATGATTGCGTTTTATTTCGGTATAATCGGCCATGTTGCCACAGTGCCTTTAGTGGAACGTACGACCGTCAATTGTAAGTGGTATACAAGCATCTGTTTGTCAACAGTGTTCGAAGAAATGAGGAAAGATAATAAAAGAAGACGGATAATTTTGATTCACGACGATGCGAGCTCTTACACATCAGCTGAAACGATGAGCTATTTGACCACTCAAGATGTCGAATTGATGGGCTATCTACCGTACAACCCTGATTTGGCACCCAATGACTTCTTCTTATTCCCTAGCATCGAGGAAAAAATGCGTGGCCAATGTTTTTCATCGCCCAAAGCAGCTGTTCAAAAATCATGTTTTGGAGGTGTCCCAATCGGAGTGGAAAAAGTGCTGCGAAATTTGGTTTGTGCGCATGCAAAAGTGTATTGATTTTAAAGGAGAATATATGGAAAAACAATAAAACCATTTCCAATGCTAAATGATTGAGTTTTTATTGCCGAACCCCAAAAATAAATAGCAACCTCGTATTCCCATATACAATTTAAATAGCCAACAAACTGAACGCAGCAGACTTTCCGATTCGCTTGGAATTTTACCAGAAGATGCTTCAAATGGTGAAAGAGGACTGAACGCAGCCGACTTCCTGATTCGCTTGGAATTTTGCCAGAAGACGCTTCAAATGGTGAAAGAGGACGGCAACATGTTGAACTGTCTTTTCTGACGAGGCCCATTTCGATTTAAACGGCAACATAAACAAACAAAATTGTCGAATATGGAGTGCTTCCAAGCCACAGATACTCATTGAGACGGAATTGCATCCACTTCGTCTCACAGTGTGGTGGGACAATTCATCACACTGGATTGTCGGGCCCTACTTCATCGAAGAAACGGCCGCGCCGTTACGGTTACTGGAGACCGTTACTATGTTAAAGGAGTTTTTCTATTCAGAATTACGCCGAATGAGAATTTTCTTCAACTTTCTTCAACGACTTGAGGGAAATTCTCATTTGGCGTAATTCTGCATAGAAAAACTCTCTCAACATGCTCCAGTAACGGTCTCCAGTAACCACCATCATGCTACGAAAATTTCCCAATAAGCTGATATCCAGAAACTCCACATTGCGTTGGTCCCCCAGGTCGCCTGACTTTACTGCCCCTTACTTTTTCTTAAGAGGCTATTGCAAACAGGAAGTCTACAAAGCAAAAACCAGTAAAGTTGAAAGAAATAAAGCAATACGTTTGAGAAACAGTTGCGGATATTCCTGTCTCAACTCTCCAAGCAGTAATGAACAACTTTTTGATAAGATGCCGCACATGCATCAACGAGAAGGGGGGGGGCTAATTATGTTATATAATGAGCTTTAACCATTCAAAAAACCATGGTTGTAACAAAACAGTTGGATTTTTAGCGCATAGAGAAAGGGACCTAAGGGTAAAAAAAATTAATTATCATTTTTTTTTTCTTTTTGTTGATGTGGACAACATCTGAGCATCGAATGAGACCGATCCCATGCCCCAAAAGTGTTCCCTCCCAGAGATACAAGCTTTTTATGTAAGTGAAGTCTACGATTCTAAGCGCAAATAGAATGGGACCTAATCTTAAAAATGGCTCTCCTGAACAAAACTTTTCACCAACTTTTCAGTTTTTTTTGATGTGGACAACATCTGAGCAACGAATGAGACCGATCCCATGCCCCAAATGTTTTCCCCCCCAGAGATATGCGCGTTTTATGAAAGTGAAATCGACGATTCTAAGCGGAAATAGAAAGGGACCTAATCTTTAAAATGGCACTCCTCAACAAAACTGGTTTTTAACCTTAGGTCCCTTTCTATTTTGCGCGTCACATATGCTGAATCGTAAAATTCTAAGATGATCTTGTCATAAGATGTTGGCATAAATCGATATACATGGGGGATGTAAAGTAGGCTGTGCCACTCCCCCTTTAAAAAATCGCAATTATGGAAAAAGAAATTAGAAAATTAATGATCAGTAAATTATTATACTTAGATTATTATGCGGAAATTTGACAAAAGGACGTGGTAAAGCCTGATTGACTTTGACATTACGAGTATCTCTCAAACAATCGTTAGAATAACGATGGCATTAGGAACATGAAGTGTCGGCATGGAAAGAGCCAAACCCTGGAGAAAAAGAGGGCGATGCCAAGCCCCTAGAAAAATGTTCATATTGGCCCCCAACAATAGCTGTGTTCTTTTCAGGCTACTAAACTAGCAATTGTAAGAAAGTCGTTTGTTTAGCGACTTTAAGTCGCTAAGCAAACGATAAAGAGTTACCACATAAATTTTTCTGACAACAAATTAAACATGAAACACTCATCTTTAAAAAAACTTTTGTCGTTGTGATGTATAGAAATAAAAAATAATCAAACAAAAAGAAGTCTCATCGGCGAATTCGTATTGGGTACATCGTCACGAGATGGGATACGTGAAACTATAAGTCACACGTTTTTACAAAACCACAGTGTAGCAATTCATTGATTACTTTGTTATTTTTATATTTTTATTTAAACTAATAGCTTCTTTTTGTCTGCTTTTGAAATATTTGCCGACGACCCTTAGTGTTATTTAACCTTTTTTAGGTGTATACAAAGAGAAACAATGTTGCCATATTTTAATCAATTTCAACTAGGTAACTAAGCTAGTTACCTCAAATGAACACGGCTAATGTACTGATCATGTTCTCAACCGAATGTTATATATGGTGTTCATAAGATAAACGGTAAGGGGTGGCATTTACTCATATTTATGGCGACGTTGTGCGACTAGATGGCAATTTGACCCTTTTCTGTTGCAACTTTTTTGCAAAACCCTTTTTAAATTGCTGCGACTTTTTGAAAAACTCGGTAATGTTGTACCTTAATTGTTTTTTACAGTATCTCGTTGGTTTTTTTCTTAATAAAATTGATTTAAAAACAATTTGCCACTTTTTTCAAAAAAATCCCCTTTTTGTGACAATTTTTGAAATTTCTCAACGGTAACGCTGCAGGCGTTGGAGTGTATTTAAAATTCGGCTCAAACTCAATTTTGTTGTCTACTTGTAAGAGGTACATTTCGTTTCTTAGAAGAATGTTTACGTCCATCAGGCCAGGACCAACAAGTCGTTGTGGAGCCATCCTAAATAAGTAAACGCAAGAAAAGCTCAGTCTGGTAAAAACGAGACTCCGGTGGTGAGACTAAGTGAAGGACGTTACGAGAATTCTTGGTATTGCAAACTGGAGAAAGCACGTCCAAGTCCGGACAGGCCAGGACCTAAAAGACGTTGTGGGCTATCCTAAGTAAGTTGAACCAAGGAAACAGACTGGTGGAGAGACTAGAAAAGGACGATGCGAGAATTCTTGGTATTGGAAACTGGAGAAACTCGTCCAAGAGCGAAAAGGCCAGGACCAAACAGACGTTGTGGCCATCCTAAGTAATTTGAACCAAGGAAAATTCATTCTAGAAAGAACGAAACTCCGGTGGAGGGAACAAGTGGAAGACGATGAGAGTATTCCTGGTTTTAGAAATCCGAGATCGAACGAACCAGGACCAAACAGACGTTGGGAGCCATCCTACGAGTAAGTAAGTTGAACCAAGGAAACTGGAACGAACGAAACTCCGGTGGAGAGACGAGAAAAGGAAGATGCCAGAATTCATGGTACTGTGCAAACTTTTACCAAGTAAGCAAAAAGTAATTCATTTTTGCCAAATAGAAAATTAGCACCTCTAAATCTCACCGACATGAGTGTAAAATGGCATGACATTATAGAGAATATGGCCCTCAATTAAGTAAAGAAAGGTGATTTTAGACAGACGGACAGCATAGCCTATCTCTCAGCCAGCCACAAATAATAAGTCAGTCGTAATGGGGACTGTAAAACCAAATGTTTCGCAGAATCCTCGAAATGCTTCAAGTTTCCGCAATTTTTGGCCAGCGCTTGACAGCCCCCCCCCCCCCCCCCGTCTTCCCTTATCCACGTTAGATGTTTTTAAAATAAATATTTGCCAATTTTCGTAGCAGCGTAGATGGCGCATCCCTGCCCAGCTGGCTGGTGTGTTCGTTTCACTTTTCTTGTGCTTCCTTCTTTATTTATTCCTTAAGTGTTTGTGTGTTGTTAACTGTATTTGTCCTATTCCATATTCTATTTGCAAATCATTAGTAAAAGGAAACAAAACAAAAAATACATATAAAAAACAGAAAGAAAAAGTGAAACATACACTTGAGCAGGGATGTAAGTGTGCCATACAAACGCATTGCTCTATGCATGGCTGGGTGTGTGTTTTGTAAGCACCATAGTAAGGGGGCGATGAAGTAAACACTGAAAGCAAGCAAAAGACACCGTACCAAACCAAATGCTTAAGATTACGAGCGGATTTTTTTGTATATTTTTCACACGCCCACTTTCACTTTGGATGGAGGAGAACGGCAACGACGTACCAGCCAGCCAGCCAGCCTCATTAGTGCTGGAAAAACAAAACCGAAATGAAAGCCCGACACACATATGCACGCTTAGTCAATCGACTAGGCCGACTCACCGTCATAGCCACCTTTAGATTGTGCTAGAGTTTATGAAAGGAACGTAACGAAATGTTAGGACAAAACAAGAACAAAACCAACATGGCCCACATTTATATCAACAGTTTCGAAACACTGAGAAGTAGAAGTTTATTTTTATACAGAAACCGAAACGAACTCTGACATCATAACTATCACAGAGGCACCACAGAAACTATCACTGACATCACTGGCACATGTATCAGTGGCACAAGTGCGTCAATGGCTGACTTTGAGCCGGTTAGGTCGAGGGGTCTGATAAGTTCGGTTAAAAGGGCGAGGTATTTTTTTTTTAACAAAAATTACCTAGTAAAAAAACTATAATGTGACCCGGCCTATGAAAAGGTGGCAGCGTTCAATCCTGTTTTTAAATTTTTCAATTTCATTTATTATCTTGATTCTGGATTTTCAATAAAATTCTGTTTTTTTTTCATCTTTCACGACGTGAAAGAGCGTCTCAAAAACAATCGAAACCAAAAAAAAAGTGGAACATTTTTTTTTTTTTGAGTCATATGCCACCTTTTCATAGCCCGAGACACTAATATTGGACTCATACAAACGTTCTATACCTTCCACCATGGATGGCGTTCCAGTATGGCATATTTGTGGTTTATAGTTTTTAGTGGGATAGAGTCATTTAAAACAGATTTTCCAAAGCCGTTTTTCAGTCGTGTATGGCATTGGTAGTAGAGGGAAAGTGAAATCTTTCAAAGTAAGTGCATATAACGAATCATGGACCATTTTTTACCTCAGATGTAGCCTTAGATATGGTTTATATTAAACGAAATACTAAGAATGTGTTAGGGAACTTCGTTGTTTTTGAGTACCCGTATGTCTTAATTAGAGGTACCTAAATATGGGCCAGTCAATGAGGCTGAGGCTAGGGAGAAATATTTCAGATAAGTACTGATACATGATACGAGTATAAGTCTTATACTAACTGAGCCAGTCCCATTGCTTAATGCCGTCCATTAGATATTGAGCTTTTATACACCTTAGAGATAAATCTCTTAGTTGTAAAGTTGCCGATAGTAACGAGGTGGAATTTCAGCTGCTGAAAATTATAAGATGTTTTTACCCATAGCCAAAAAGCCTACGAAAAAAGGACCTTCCATAATAAGATGACAGAGAATTTCATACTTCTTCCAATGTAAACCTTCTATTCGACGAACTTATCATACTGCCCACAACTGACCGACCTCCTTTTCGAAAACCATCTTATGTTTATTTAGAAAGTCGGCATTTTATAGCTTTCTGAACCCTTAATTGTGCATGTATTTGAACGTGATGATTTCGTGTGTGTGTGTGCTCGCAGCAATTGTGTTTGTGTGTGGTGTGTGAGCTCGCAGCAATTGCGTGTGTGCGTGTTTGTGTGTGTGTGTGTAAGCTTTTGCACTGACACAGTGTAAAACTTATACTGCCATGATGCCAAAGAAGTGGAAGAGGATGAAGAACACGAAAACGAAATGAAAAAGTAAACATTTTTAAAAATGCCATACACGAAATGATGACAACATTTCTCATACAAACAAATGCAAAGCGACTCTTCTACACGGACACATGCAATCAAATTGGTTTACACTACGTATGCCACGACGAATAAAGTCAGCTATTCAGGCAGATAGACGGGAAGTGAAGAAAGTAAAAAAACAGCAACAACAACAGCAGAAACCAAATTAAAATTAGGAGTAAGAATGAGGCGGAGCACAAAAAAACTCCCAAAACATGGTATATCCAAGCCCCTAAGGTGACTCAACGTAAGTTTAGCGACCCATTTTGTAGCGGGTGAAATGATTTTTCCTCAGAAGCACTAGATAGATACCGAGCTTGATGATCTTAAAAGATAAGAAAACTCAGCGATATAATTCTTAAAGTTTAAACTCCAAATTAAAATTAGGAGTAAGAAAGAGGCGGAGCACAAAACATGGTAAGTATATTCAAGCCAAGTATAGAGGTGACTTAACGTAAGTTTACCGACCCTTTTTGTAGCGGGCGAAATGATTCTTCAACAAAAGCACTAGATAGCTAAAGAGCGATACAATTCTTAAAGTTCAAAGAAAATGCGCTTTTCAATACTGGCATTTTTCCAAGCAGGTGGCAACATCAATAATACATATTATGTATCTATGTTAATCGGAATAAGCCGATAATAAGGATAACTTACTACAGAGCTAGGCAATTGAAGTGTTACCAACTTAACGTTGGCAATACTGGCAAACCAATAATGCCAGCTATGTCAAATACATACCAATCACAGATGTTTATATTGTTTACAAGCTGGCATAAGCCGTTGCATTTAAGGTTTTTTATATTAAAAGTTATTTGAAATAGAGCTACCACGTTTTAGTGTAATTGCGTTGAAATTGGCCGGAAAATCACAACCAGCTATTGTTAGTGATTGGCCGGAAAATCACAACCTGCTATTGTTTGTGAGTTGAGCTATAAAATGTTAAAGTATCGTGCTATAAATCATTGTAATCATGCAGGCAGCATTGCCAAATGCTATGGTGGTGGTCTTAAATAAACCGCAACCTCACATGAAATGGTTGTGATGAAAACAATTGTTCTACTGATAAATTCATAAACTCTCAAAATGTTTTTTTTACTTAACAAGGAAGAAAACTTGGGCCTACGAATAGCCACCCAAAGCAGTTTCCTATCTTAAGTGATGCTTTGTGCAGTTTTGGCTACCATACTATGGACTATTTCATCTAAGCCATATTCGTACTCGTATTGACCCCTTAAGGACGTACCAGTATGGATGCGCTGAGAAATGCCATTGTACGGGAATAGGCCAAAATACCGCAAGATCAAACTCGTACATGCAACTAAATGATTAACCGTTTGATAGCCATAGTCAAGGCAAAAATAGACTACATCCAGCGAAAGTAATTGATTTCCGAAATTTTGATTTTATCTATAAAATTTTGTAATTTAAATCAAACAAAAATCGTACAAAAAATATGTAAGGCTTGAATAGAAACACTTCAATTGCCTAACCCTATACAACAACAACTGCTACTGTGCTAACTTAAGACATATATCTATGCAGTAAGTCAGATGAACTGACAGAAACATGGCTACATTGCCTTAGAAATTTATGTCGATCAGTAACTCGTCTAAATTCATTATAAGGTCGCAGCTAAGTATTGATAAAAGGGATAATTTCTTTAAGCAGAAACTCTGAAGCCATCAGCTATAGATGAAAACACTCTCAAGCTATTCCAATAAGTAATTTTAAAACATAACACTTGAAAGTTCAGATGTTCGAGATCGGTACACTTCTCAAAATCTCTAAGCTCATTCGCGGCAATGAAAAGTTCAGACTTGGAACTCAAGGCTTGTTCGTTTTTATACTGACATAAATGTAGTTGATCGCCTCTAAATATCTACTTTAGATTTGATTAAATTCGAAGCACTGATCAATATGCCCTTGGGTTCTGAAACAGGATACTAAATGTTGCATGGAGCCATCTGACATTTCCATTGGAAAGTTTGACATTTTTTAGCATAAACGTAGTTAGGACGTTTTGACGTACGACCATCATTTGTGTTGTTTACGGTGACTCGATAAAATCAATTTGGGGAAAAAACGGAATTAGCTCGTGAACATTTTCGTGCGATTATTTTTCACAACTTTTGACGTGGATTATCATGACAAGAGTGCATTGATGAAGTTTAATCTTTGTATAGCAATCTAGCACCATCCTATAGCACTGTGAAAACCTGGTTTAATGATACAATCGTGGCCGAGGCTCGCTCAAAGACGAAGGTAGTGAAGGTCGTCCAAAAACGGCCGTTGTGTCAGAGAACATTGATGCCGTGCGTAAACTGATAATGCAAGATCGTCATAAGATATACCGTGAGATAGCGGCATCCTTGGGCATTTCTTCCACCAGCATACATTCGATATTGCATAAACATCTCTTTGGATCCTACACAATTTCACAATCGCTTAAAAAAGGCTCGTACCGATTGGTGCAAAGAAATTTTGAAAAAATACAATCGCGGTGCTTCAAAAGACGTTTTTAAAATCATCACAGGTGACGAATCATGGATCTATGCGTATAACCCTATTGGTGCGAAGAAATTTTGAAAAAATACGATCGCGGTGCTTCAAAAGAGATTTATAAGATCGTCACAGGTGACGAATCATGGATCTATGCGTATAAGCCCGAAACAAAACAGCATTCGACCGTGTGGGTCTTCGAAGCCGAGCCAAATCCAACGAAAATTGTTCGTGGAAGAAGCACTTCGAGGCAAATGGTCGCCTGTTTCTTCGGCAAAACTGGTCATGTGGCCTCTGTTCCGCTTGAGCAACGTAGGGCGGTCCATTCTGAGTGGGGCACCACAATTTGTTTGCCTGAAGTCTTCGGAGAATTTCGAAAAACGAACAAAAAAGACGAATCACTGTGCACCACGACAATGCGAGCTCTTACACATCGGCTGAAACCAGCGCCTTTTTTACCGGCCAAAACGTCGAATTGATTGGGCATTCGCCTCACAGCCCTGACTTGGCACCCAATCACTTCTTTTTATTCCCGCACATGAAGAAAAAAATGCATGGTCAAGGATTTTCGTCGCCAGAAGGTGCTGTTGAAGCGTTCAAAATCCATGTTTTGGAGGTGTCTCAATCGGAGTGGAAAAAGTGCTTTGACAATTGGTTTGAGTGCAAGCAAAAGTGTATAAGTCATGCTGGAGAATACTTTGTAAAACAATAAAACCATTTTTGATGATAAAAAATCGAATTTTCCATATTAGGCCAGAAATATATATAGCAGTCCTCGTATACACATAGATATCCATATGTGACGCGCAAAATAGAAAGGGGCCTAAAGTAAAAACCAGTTTTGTTCAGGAGAGCCATTTTAAAGATAAGGTCCCTTTCTATTTGCGCTTAGAATCGTCGACTTTACTTTCGTAAAACGCGCATATCTCTGGGAGGGAACACTTTTAGGGCATGGGGTCGGTGTCATTCGATGCTCAGATGTTGTCCACATCAAAAAAAGAAAAAAAATGAAAATTGATTTTTTTACCCTTAGGTCCCTTTCTCTATGCGCTGTCACATATGGATTTTGAATTTTCCATCCTCCATAGCCAGAAGAGTGCCGATTTTAATAAAATATCGTAAATAGTTTTTTTTCTTTGGGGTATTTTTTTATTCATTTACAGGGTAAATTTGGAGCTCAAACACCTGGATTTTAATGATCAAAAAGCTAGCCCAATAAAAATGCGGATCTATGTGAACTCACACAAATACTAATAAAATACCCGTGAATGCAACGTATATTTGCGCGGATTTATGCCTTTTTGGAGTTCATTCAATCGGCTCTGGTGGCTTGATTCCAGAGCTCTGGTGGCCCCAAAAATGGTATGCCAAAAAACATTTTCTTAAAAAAATGAAAATGAAAAAATTGAAAAAAGATCAGTTTTGACTGTAAGAAATATTAGTACTATGTCAATACGGCAAAATTTGAGAATGTCTACTCTTTTTTTGACCTTTAGCCACCAACCACACAGATATTGGCGCGTTAGCATTGACGACGTACACTGAGGTTAAATTTTTCATGGTAAATGTTTGATAACGAAGACAAAATAACGTAATATAAGGTCAGATATACATACAAAATAGTTGAGTTAACATTATATAAGGTTGTTTTTTTCAAGAGAGAGGCAGAAAATTGTGCAACATAAAAAAAAAATTAAAAATCATTCGGCTCTGTTGTAACGAAGTAATTGATCTGCTTTGCTTTATACGAAGTTCAGAATTAAGTTACACGAAGTTACAACGACTGCGACTGTCTTACCACACTCTTTTTCCTTTCTTCCTCTGCTCAGAACGTTTGTAATTGTAAGAAAGATCATAAGACAATTTATCTCGCTCTTTAAAAAAAGCACCACCAAGTGCAAATGCAAGCTGCGCTATGAAGATTGCTTCTAGCACAGTTCGAAGACTATACGCAAAGGATAATTCTCATTAATCATAATGGGACTCCCGTATAAGTAATTTGATTTGTAGCCGAAGTAATCGTTGCCAAGGACTGTTGAAGCAAATCCTTGGAGGGTTTAGAAACAGCTGTACAGTCTGCCTGGCAACCGTAGCCAATACATTTCACCAATTTTTAGTTGACTCTGAAAAAGAAACAACAAAAAGGTCTCGAAGCAAAACAAAAACTGTTAAAGTCATAATAATGGAAAAAAGACCGAATAAATGTAAACAAAACAAAAACATAATTAGTAGGTTAATTTAATATTAAAAATTGTAACAGTAACTATATTTCTGATTAAAAGAGGTAACCAATAATAAGTTAACTTAACAACAAAAATGGTTTCTATAACAATCTTCATAGTTAATAATATTAACAATTTCATTGTTAAATTGAACATGTATTGTTTCAATAAACTAACTATGAAATTTTAATATTAACAATTTGCATGGTTAAAAACAATGCATTGTTAAAACAACAATGATGATTTTAATAATAACAATTATAATGGTTAAAAAACTCAACAATGCATTGTTAAAACAACAAGGATTATTTTAAAATTAATTTCATGGTTAAAAAATGCAGCCATAGAATAGTTAAATTAACTATAATTATTGTCAAATACCAGTCAACAACAAAATGTTCAAATTAACCTTATATGGCGTAGATTCCAAATAATGCTTATTTATGGTTAAGCTAACCTTATATAAGGTTATTTTTCTTCTCAGTGTAGTAGCCGTAGGAAGACCAAGATATGTCGACTCAGCCTCAATCAAGCCAATAGAACCATCCCACTTATTGTGCGGTTGGACTGGCGAACGAAAGATGAACAATTTCAGAAGTTCACTTATTAGGCGCTATGTTCCCGATCTCCAGCCAACAATTCGTCAATTATTGACTGAAGATCTCAAACAATGCAACCAATAGATAAACTAATGGATAACCTTGTCCAATTTCGTCTGACCTCAAATTTTGCTTCAGCATTGTTTAGTCCAAAAAATATCATCTTCTGTAAGGAGGCATATTTAAAGCTAAGCTCAGATATCAGCATGAAAAGTTGTTGAGAGAGCCACAAGAGGGCCCTGAGCGATGGTCACGCATGCAGGTTTAACCACTTTAGGAGATCATAAACGGGAGTTTGTATAGCTAAAGGTCTGGGAAGGCGTCCCACAGCGCATCTCACGTGCTGTATTGCAATAATGCAGAAAATTAAGATGAATTTGACTGAGACTACAAAAGAATAGCACCAAACACGTGGCAGTATCAGCAAATTCCTTACAATACACATACATATATACATAGGCAGCTAGACACACACACACATACAAACAAAGTTATAAACGTGTATACGTTCAATCACTTCAATTTACAAATACAATCACACACTGCATAGAATTTCATCGTTTAGAGTGAGTAGGAGTTGAGACGGGGGGCTTGACTTGAAGACCTCACAAATAGCAGTGGCAGCAGCAACATCTTCTTCTCATCATCGGCAGCAACAGCGACGGCAGTAGCTGTATAAGCGTCAGTAGCAACACACAGGGTTTCGTATAAAACAATCAACGTTCGTTTGGTGTTTTATTCATTTATTTCTATTGGATTGTTGTCGTGCTTGTTGTTAGTGCTGTTGCTGATTCTGTTGCTGTCGTTGTTGTTATATTTAGGATGTTTCAATTGCTTTATGCTCCAAATTGGAATGTATACTGCTTCGAAGGCAAGGTTTGGTGTGGGGGATCAAAATCATGCTTAGCTTATGCTTTTTTTTTTTGGAACTGACACTGGATACTGCTTTCCAAGTGTTGCATGTACGAGTATGTACGAAAAGCATGTTCGCTCGTCCGCCCTCTTCTGTCCGTAAGACTACCAGTGTACGTGAGAACAAGTACGAAATGTATGTTTGTCCGACTGTCTGTCCCGAATTTGAATTCAAACACCTAAACTAAGTAAGCTCCACATGAAGTGAATGCCGATGCCCATGCTTGGCATAACAAATGCGACCGGCAGGCTGGCTGGCTGGCTGGTAAGGCCAATGCTTTCAGGATAGGGATGCTGCTGCTGCTGATTATGAAGATGTTGCTGTGCAGGCATATGATGTTGCTGTCGTTGTTCATATGTTGTTGCCGTATGTACTACGACTGTGTCTATGTGTCGTCTTCACTTGCCATGTGCCTAACTATGGTTCAGAATTTTAATTTCATTTCCGTTTCAGTTTGTTTGCTCTCCTGCACCATCATTCCAGTTTTCGCTAGCTTTCTTTGCTTCCGCTCGTTTTGGTTTTTTTTTATTGTGGGGGGGTTGGTTAAAGAAATTTCCACATTTCCCTTATTTTTATGATTGTTTTAAGCTTTTTGTGTCCCCCTTTCAATTGCCCCTTTCTACTTGCGGCCATTGTGTTTGCCTTCAAATAATAGCACATTGTTAGGTTATAAAACGAAAATCCACAGCCACACAAATGCACGCTCAAGGAGGAGGTACGTCTTGTTCCTACACATAGGATTTTATTTTGTTTCCATGGCTTCGGCCCTGCAAGCTTAAAGTTGTTGTTGAATATTAGAGGAGCCAAGAAAATGTCTAGAATTTCAAATGTAATTTTGAGTCTTGCGAAAGGGAATTCTATTTTGGGCTACTATTTCGCTTAACGGATTCTCTAGAATTGATACATTAACGCTGGTGGCAGCAGCACCTAATCTTATGGTGAATTATAAGGCTTTCAGTAAACGATAAATATATGCATCTCAACATGTGACGGTAAAACAATAAAAGGATTTGATTCTGAATTGAGAAATATTTAATATTGTCGTCGAAGTCAATGAAGTTCAGCGGAAATCCAAACACTCGTTTTTTGCCAGATTTTCGCAACTCAGTTATCTTTTTGTAGGACCAACAATATTAGAATTAAACGGGGAAATAAGGAAATGTTGTTAGTAGTTAAGGGTGGTCACATAGTTAGGAAATTGCTAAAATTACCAGTGTCAGCCAGTTGTCAAATTTATTCAGAATACTTTCTGTAGAAATCGTAGCATGAGTGTCCTGATAGCGTGCCCGCCGAAATAGTTGAGCTATATATATATTTCTATCCTAGGCAATACAAGTGTTGCCTGGCGCCATCTGACATTTCCATTTGCAAGTTTGACATGTTTAGCATAAACGCAGTCAGAACGTTTTGACGTACGACCATCATTTGTGTTCTTTACAGTGGCTTGAAATTCAATCAATTTGGCAAAAAAAAAAGGAATTAACTCGTGAACATTTTCATGCGATCATTTTTCACAGCTTTTCAATGTGGATTATCACAACAAGAGTGCATCGATGAACTTAAATCTTTGAATGGCGATGAAGCACCATCCTATAGCACTGTAACTTCAATCGTGGCCGACGCTCGCTCAAAGACGAAGGTCGTGAAGGTCGCCCAAAAACGGCCGTTGTGCCAGAGAACATTTATGCCGTACGTAAACTGATAATCCAACATCGCCATGTGACATACCGTGAGATAGAGGCATCCTTGTGCATTTCTCCCACCAGCATACATTCGATATTGCATGAACATCTGGGCGTAAAAAAGGTTTGTTCTCCTTGGATCCCGCACAATTTCACAATCGCTCAAAAAAAGGCTCGTGTCGGTAGGTGCAAAGAATCATATAAACGTCAAAAGACGTTTATAAGATCGTCACAGGTGACGAATCATGGATCTATGCGTATGAGCCCAATACAAAACAGCATTTCACAGTGTGGGTCTTCGAAGACGAACCAAATCCAACGAAAGTTGTTAGTGGAAGAAGCACTTCGAGGCAAATGGTCGCCTGTTTCTTCGGCAAAACAGGTCATGTGGCGACTGTTCCGCTTGAGCAACGTAGGCCGGTCAATTCTGAGTGGTACACCACAAGTTTTTTAACTGAAGTCTTCGAAGAAATTCAAAAAACGAACAAGAGAAGACGAATCATTGTGCGCTATGACAATGCGAGCTCTCACACATCGGCTCAAACCAGCGCATTTTTGACCGCCCAAAACGTTGAATTGATCCGCCGTACAACCCTGACTTCGCACCTAATGACTTCTTTTAATTCCCGCACATCAATATAAAAGTGCGTGGTCAACGATTTTCGTTGCCAGAAGATGCTGTTGAAGCGTCCAAAAACCATATTTTGGAGGTGTCTCAATCGGAGTGGAAAAAGTGCTCCGATAATTGGTTTGAGCGCATGCAAAAGTGTACAAATCATGCTGGAGAATACTTTGAAAAACAATAAAACCATTTTGGATGATAAATATTCGCTTTTGCATTATTAGGCCAGCAATATATATACTCGTATAGCAGCCCATTTCTGGCTCAACGGCAACGTTAATAAACAAAATTGCCGCATTTGGGCTAAAGAGCAACTAGAAAAGGTTCAAAAGGTGCCATTATATCCAGAGAAAACCACGGTTTGATGCGGTTTATAAGCTGGTGGAATCATCGGTGCACAATTTTACAAAAATTATGATGGCCGGAACGTAACCGAAAATGGTGCTCGATATCGCGCCATGATATCGATCTTTATGCTACCTGAAATTCAAGCCCGTAATCTTGACGACACTTGGTTTCAACAGGACGGTGCCACTTGCCTTATAGCTGCTCAAACAATGGATCTACTGAGAGGTCATTTCGAAAAGAAACTAATTTCACGTTTTGTACAGGTGAGTTGGCCGCCTAGATCGAGTAATATCACACCTTTAGACCTTTATCTTTGGGGCCACGTAAAGTTCAAAGTCTGTGCTGACAAACCACCTACTATTCAGGTTTTGGAAGTTAACTTTACGCATGTCATTAAAGCCATACCGGTGGAAATGCTAGAACGAGTCATCCAAAATTGGATTCTCAGAATGGAAACCCTAAGGCGTAGTTGTGGCCAACATTTGAAGGAAATTATATTAAAAAAATAAAGACTATAAAATGTCTTTTCGAATTACCAATATAGATTCCACACTTGATTTGATTTTTTTTACATTTTTTCGTTCTGAAAAAATAGCTCTAGATGGATCACCCTATACATTCAAAAAAAAAATATATGACATAAAATGTCCTTTCGGATAACCTATAACGATTTCACACTTGATTTTAATTTTTTTATTTTTTTATTTTGAAAAAATACCTCTAAATTGATCACCCGATACATTTCCCTCTAGATAACAATCTAGATAGAACATTCATGCTTATAGTTCATATTCGGATTTTACCTTCACCCTGTATTTGGGGGTCTTATTGACCGAAGAATTAATTTTGTTGCATAAAAGATCTCGAAGTCGCCTGTCCCCTGATCGAAATTAAAGTGGCGAAACCAACCCAGAGGGTTTCTGGGACCACACGTGGCAACGTATAAGGGGATTTTTCAAGACGTTATAAAATTATTAAAAGCCTTAATATGGTATCCTTTCAGCAACGTTGAAGGACATCTATGTGTGAGCGTGTTTTTGCAAATTATACTATGGACCACAATCTGAAAGATAATACTGGCAGCGAGAATTGAACGAAGACTTATTTTTGGTACCACCGAAACTTTTGGTTTAGCCTGACCAGTAGTAGGTAGATTTTCTTCGTCCGTAAATATGGTAACGGCTGTCGTTATATCCGAATCTAGGAAAATGATTCTTCTCAGTGTAATCTCTTAGAGTTTGAGCTCCTACCTTTCCCGAAGTCCTGTATAAACTCTACTTATAATCTAGATAGTACTTGTCAAGATATTTCGAGGGTAATATGACAAAATTGTTTCTCTTTGTATACATTAAAGAGAATTGAGCAGCAAAGGGGTCCGTCGGCGAATTCGTCAAAAGTAGACTATAAAAAAGTATTAATTGAATTACAACATCAATTAAATATAATAAAACCATTATTCGCTATATTTTTGCTTTGTAAAAATGTTTACTATTTCTTTGAACTACCAGTTTGAGTTGTTTTTTTTATTAAGTTTCCCTTATTTCGTCTCGTGGGTATGCACTCAATACGAATTCGTCGATGAGATCTCTTCTTGTTAGATTACTTTCTTACATAAATAACAAAAAACTGTTTTTATAAAGCAGGATGTGTTGATGTTAGATTTTTTGTTGGAAAAGTAAGAGTGGTAACTGTTATCCGTTTACTTAGCGACATAAATTCAATTTGCATGCTAACTTCCATACAAATGCTAGTTTGGTAGCCTGAAAAGAACACAGCTATTATTTCAGACTAATAAGAATGTCTAATCAAACCGATTTAGCTCTAGCGAGGTGTAGGGAAACAGTGAGTAACAGTTCACCCAAAGTACAAAGATTTATCATTTTCATCTCCGTTTTTAAAGAAAAAACCATATGAGAACAAAATTTCTCTCTTTGAAGACAAATATTACTCTTTCTCACGAAACTTGGCATTTTTTTCACGAATGTTCTCACTCACGAGATTTATACGAGAATTTTGCTCCACTCTTTGATAAGGGATTCTCTTATGTGAGTTTGCTCACTAAATGAAGTTAATTAAAATAAAAAGGATCGACAACCAATAATGATTGATAAGTATGTACTTTAATTATAGTATTAGTATTCGTTTTTGAGCATTCGCAAAAGAGAGTGAGAGAGAGAGAAAGAGAGAGAGAGAGAGAGAGAGAGAGTAAAACATTTAAAATGGTATTAATCGTACGTAAAAAAGAAACAAAATAATAATTATTTTCCCGCGAATTATATTTGCTTTTATCATTGTTTGTTTGAGAAATAGAATGTGAGATACAAATTTAAATACTTTTCGTGAGGTGAGACTGCAAGGGCCACACCACTTGTGACATCATTGCTGGCAACCAAATGTCTCGAACTAAAAACAACCACCCTGCCACTTTTGAACCTTTTGCTTCATTTACAACCATGACAAATACTTGTTATGACTTCTCTGAAAAGGCATACAAATTTAAGACGTACTTAAAATTTGCCGTAAAACGAATTTACAAAACCGGAAATTATTTACCAGCCGGAACACGGCAAAACGAATGGGAGTTTGATTGACTTCTAAAACAATGCACAGGCCGAGCCATACAAAGGTAAACTTTTAAAGTGGGGTGGGTCGGGCGAACGAGATAAAGTCAATTACAGGCTGTGAGCAAATATATTTGACAGATTACCTACGTTCAGTGAAAAGGGGACCAAGGAAATGCGAACAACGCCAACGGAATAAAACACAAGTGACAATTGTTACGGCAATGAACGGGCCACAGAGTGTGATAACGTTGACACAAAAAGGTTAGGCTTGGGCAGAGAAACCACCGCGGAACGAAGTCAAATTGGATAGGCAGGAGATGGTGGTGGCACCACCGTCGCCACCAAAACCATAGATAATACATTAAGTATGAATTACATTAAATATTTATAGGGGCACGAATGTCAAGACACGGCTACTGGGCTGACGGCTTGCCATTTGCCTGGTTTTTCGTATTCTTATTCACTGACGAAATTCAACTCAAGTTGTTACTGTCCCGCTTGTTAGAGCTGTCGCTTTGTGTTTCATTAAGACTCTCTACTTACGAATGTATCACAGAAATTTGCATTTTAATCTGTGAAATGACTGCGAAACATGAAAACAATACGAAGAAATACTCGGATAACCCAGCGGTTAATGAATAATCAAAACGGGGACCGTCCTGAGGAGGAGTGCAAACGCGTAGAGGTTGCTTGTCAAAACCAAAAAGTCTTCAAAACATACACAATTCGTAATAGTATTTCAATTAAATAAAATGCATAGAATGATTTCATGGACTGCAAAAAAAAGGTACAAGATGCGAGCAGCTTAAAATCATTTACAATTTAAATGAACGAAACTTTGAATATCGAAGACGCAATTGCCTCTAAGCTAGGGATGACTCACACCAATAAAGAAAAATTACAGTACGGGAATCTTTAAAGCAGACGAAGTTGAATTTACGAAAACAAAAATATTTCTTATTTTTTCCCAATGAATTTTGTTCATAAGGTATATGGAAAATTTACCTAATATAAATAAAACGGCAAATTATGATAATTTCATTGAATGTATGAAATGTTGCACATTTCTAATGAAAACAAACTAAGAAATTTTTTTTGGAAAATTCCGTAGAAAAAAAAAATGGTTGCAATCACCAAATGTTCATAACCGTAATGAATATTCGGTTCGACAAGCCACAAGATAGTAAATATGATCATCGTATTGTAGACATAACTAATTGATTGGTCATACCAATTAAATACATTAAATGTATTTAGTTGTCAGAACTAATTGCTGTGCCAACCAATAGTATATTATTATTAGAACCAATTACAACAGTGTAACAAAAAAGAATGAAGTCAAAATACCTGGAAAATGATATTATTTTTCTTGTAGATCTTGCTGAGTCCAACAAGAAACCGGTTTTGAAATTTCCCAAACACCTCCAAAACCTGGAGTTACGGCTAAAAAACCGGGTTTTCGGATCTTACGCACTTATACGCCAGTAACTTGTTTGAATATCAACAGATTTTTCCGATTTTGGCTGATTTGGAAAGAAGAAACTGCGGCCTTTCGAATGGTGTATACACTTTTAAAAGCACACTGAAAAAAAATTTGGGTTTTTTCCTGTAAACTAATTTTTTTTTTAAAAAATTTTGTAATTTTTTAACTTTGAACGCGTTTTTACACAGAATTTTTTTAAACTAAACAAACAATATTTGAACTGAATAATAAAGAGAGTGTTCTTGCAAATACAATTCGGTGTCATTTTTAAAAATCCTAAAACTGATTGAGCTATTCAACTTTTATTAAAACAACATTTTTTAAAAAAAATACAATTATAGGCAATACTATTTAGAACTGTTTGTTTGACCGTATTCTTTTTAATTGAACAACATCAGTATCCCGTTTAAGTGACCAGCAATATTCGGAAATCATTTTTATTTTATCTTTTCCTTCAAAACGTTTTTGCATTCTAATTATTTCTTGATGAAAGGAAGAAGAAACAGTTTCTTCTTTTCAAATCAGCCGAAAAACTTAAAATCGGTTGATATTCAACCAAGTTACTGGCATATAAGTGCGTAAGATCCGATAAACCGGTTTTTTTTTACCCGTAACTCCAGGTTTTGGAGGTGTTTGGGATATTTTAAAACCGGTTTCTTGTTGTCTCAGCAAGATATTAAAACCCAATTTTTTGCAAAAATACAATTATTGGCAATATTACTTAGAAATGTTTGTTGGACCGTTTTCTTTTTAATTCAACATCATCAGTATCCCGTTTCAGTGACCAGCAATGTTCAGAAATCATTTTTTTTTATCTTTTCCTTCAAAACGTTTTTCCATTGTAATTATTTCTTGATGAAAGAAAGAAGAAGCAGTTTCTTCTTTTCAAATCAGCCGATAAATGTAAAATCGGTTGATATTTAACCAAGTTACAGGCATATAAGTGCGTAAGATCCGCAAAACCGGTTTTTTACCCGTAACTCCTCGAAACCGGTTTCTTGTTGTACTCAGCAAGATCTACAAGAAAAATAATATTATTTCCCAGGTCTTTTTTCTCTGTCTCACTGTGTTATTAAAGGGAAAATATTCTGATGTTGGGATAACCAAATAACAGGATTTGGTTACTACAAAGAACTTATCTGTTGTCACCACCGATTATTATGCACAATAATAGGTTGGTTGCCATAACCACCGGCTGTTGGCTGCCACTTTCGTGGTTGAAGCCAGAGAGAGGTTAAATAGGATTTGTAACTTAAAAACTAAACTTATAGAGTAAAAGATTATCAACGCCATCTATATCTTAGTTTATAAATTCTACAGTGGTGCATACACCGTGACAAACAGAGGGGTGTAGGGTCTCTTTTGGTCGGCCCCGACCGATTTATGGTTATTTTTACTTGTGCAAAAAATTCTCTATTTAAAACTTTCATATTGCTATTTTTTTACACCGGAGGAAAAAAAACTGTAAAGTTTTTCATGCAAAAGATAACAGCATCACCACGCTCGCAAATGGAACCTCAACAACAACAGCATGTGAACATAAACTTTTATTATTAACATTTTTCACTATAGTTTTTCCATTACAAAAAAATAGCGAAGAATCAGCGTAAGCAATCTCCGAAGAAAACTGCCAATGACAACAACGACTAAAACGAAACAACGTGAAAAAGGGCAAACGAAGAAACAGACGAAAAACAAATGCGGCAAAATACTTTTAACGTTCACATGGTGAAATGTACGCCTGTATCGTCGCAATACGAGTACATGTAGAGACGGACAGATGGATGAATGGTGTTGATATGTTGTGTTGGGTTGCACAGACCGCCAGCACAGCAGATGCTGAGATACAATTCCGTCAAACTGTCGACTGGAGTCAACTCAGCTCAATCATCAATCCGTGCGCCTCAAGATGCCAGTGTTTATGCAACAGTACGAGAGTATAAGTTTACCTGCAGATGGAAACCTTTTTTCTATTTTTTTATTTGAATTTGTTTTGTTTTTCTTGTGCAATAATGTATAGTTTTCGCTTTTGTCTCTCAGGTTTTTCTTTTTTTTTGCTGTTGTTGTTGTGATAATATCTTTACAATTTCGTTGGTTGGCTGGTTTGTTGTGTTGCTATTTTATTTCTGTAAAACAATCTTTTTATTGCAAATATTTCAAGGGATTTATTTACGTACGAGTATATCGTATCTGTGTCCGTCCCTGTATCTCTGTCTGTTTCGTCGTCATCGTCGTCGGTTGTTGTTGCTGCCCTCTCGTTAAGCACTTGTAAAGCTGCTTTAAAGTATTGTCTCGTTACGAGAGAAAGACAGTGAGGAAGACAACAACAACAGCAAAAAATGGCAACACCACAACCAAAAGGAACAACGACAACACTTGAAAAGTTTCGAATTTCATTCATGATGATGTAAGGTGTTGTCTTTCCAGCGGGGAGGTCTAACGGAAGTTAAATCTCGACAATTGGAAATTAAAAGATTTCGAAATGAATTCCCCAAGCACATACCAGATGCAGATACCAATTTGCAATTGAAGTGCAGGAGTAAAACGTACACTGAACAAAATTATCGAATGTTAGTAAAAAGACCCAAAGCTCTGGCTAAGAGTGTGCAAATAACCAGTGGTTTCTGAAACCGACATTTCGGCTTATTTTCAAAACCCTGTAGGATAACTGATCGGTAGTGAAAAACTGTGCCAAATTTCATCAAGATGGCGCTATAGACAAAAACACCGCTTGAATATATTGTGTGCGTGGCACCTAGATCTAAATTAGAACCGATTTTCTTCAACTGCATTCATGCTTGGTCTAAAAACGTACTTCTAACGATTTAATAAAGATTAGTCAATAATTGATACGAACAGTTTGATAGCAAACTTTACATAGACAGCAGACGGATGAAGGAACGAACGGACCGATATCGTTAAATCATATCAGCTGGTGATCTTAGTCGATCGGTATCCTTAAATGTGGGTCTAGCTCAAATACTAGTAACACATTCCGTACGTGAAATTATGAATTTTCTTTGATTTTAAATTCAACAACAAAAAAACCTGACAGCAAACAACCGGGTAAACCGACATGTTCGGGTTTTGGCATTTTTATGAAACCGACTTTCGGGTTTGGTCATATAAACTGAAATGTAGGTTTTCGGTTTTGTACACTATACTCTGGATACTACCAGTATCGGTTATAACAAGAACATGTTGAATATTGTAAGGTTCCATCTGCTACGATAAACAGGTGGAGGAGACCGCGCCATTTGGACTGGATGCGTTCACAGAGGTCTCGGTTTCGGCTCAGTGGAATTGTTTAAAAAGGTGCAGCACGCCATGCGGTCCCTGTGAGCCTTGCGGCATGTAGGTCCATGCATAAGGCTACACCATCCAAATGTCAGCTGAGCCGGAAACACGCGCATCAGTCTAGGCGGCGTTTTCTACTCAGAAGAAATCTCCAGGGAATGTTCCTCAAGCACTTTATTCACTAGCCAGTGCCGCTGCTACTTTATGAGTGTAAATGCTGTTCCACGCTGCTTGATAGGTAAGATGACCTAGATACTCTCTGTATGACCTAGATACTCTCATGAAGGTCATACCTGATCTACCTAAGCAAAGGAATCCTTTCCATGAGACAGAGTCGCAGAGTTTTACGTGATTATCGCCCAGATCCCTTCCTTGAGACAGCGTCCGAGTGTTTGACATGATTCTCGCTGTGATAGCTTCAACCATGGTGCGCTATCTCAACTGGAGCCATTAACAAGCGACGGCCAGCGCCCCTTAAGGCCAATCCCGCCGGTACCAATTCGAAGCGTGCTATATGGACACAACTTCCACCTTGGTCAGGGGCCGAGGTCTATCTGACACCTCTGCTGTTATATGGGTCACAGCACCCGGTTGCAATGCAACTCCACACCGAGCCGAAGCTCTCCCGGCGATTTGGGTTTAAGCTACAGCCACCACGATACTCCCCGAAGGGCCGCACCAAATAGTCAGGCCAGAACAACAGTTCTGTGGGCTCCTGACTACCCGTGGTACCAGACTTTAGGTCCCAACTAATACTGCTTAGACAACATGAAATTGTGTCTGCGCACCACGATAAGGACCGCCAACAATGAAGAGAGAAGGAGCAACAGAGGAATATCGTCATTGTCACTGTACGGCTTTTGTGAACTTAATATGGAAATTGTTTGGTCCACTTCTTTTTAATGACAACAGGCAAAGAAGTGGACTGATTAACGTCGGCCCTGACGAAACTTATGCACCCTCTATTACAAAAATTTTGCACCATCCATATCTCAGAACCACGCGCGTCTGCCGAGGTAGTACCTTCTCCTCAGGTGAAATCTCCGGGGGGATGCTTCCCTACTGCTGCTGCGACTTCATCGGCGTGAATGTTGTTCAGACCTGCCTGATAGTTTCGATGATCTAAAGGTTCTCTCTTATCTCTCTAGATCAAGAAGATCGTACCTGTTCTGCCTGGGCGGTGGCATCCTGTGGCTAGGATGACTGCTGCGAAAACACCCTACCAGATATTGCTTAGACAGCAGGAAATTGTGTCTACGCACGGTAAGGACCTTTGTCTCCTCATGTAGATGGTCCTCAGAAGACATAAGAAGATACCCTGTTGATGTTCTGAGGGCGCCATTCTTCCATACAGGTGCTGCGAAGTTTGCTGCAGACCGACCTTTGGCTTTGTAAGAGGTCAAAATAGGGTTCTTTGTCGGCTCCCCAAGTACTGCCGGCAAGTGACTTGAGGACCTTGTTCCTACTTTTGAGTTTATCGCAGATAGCATGTGCAGAGGCTCGAAAAAGGCAGTCCAATGTGACCCCAAGGATTTTGGGGTAGTTGTTAGTCGGGATGTTGACGTCATCGACTTTCACATTGAGTGGCAACCGCACCTCTGCGGTCCATGCAGTAAACAGCGTGGCTGATGATTTGGAGGCGGATATTTTTATATTCCTCGCAGTGAAAAAACGTGCTAAGTCAGTGAGGTAAGGGTTTATTTTCTCGCATATGTCATCCACTTTAGGTCCTGACGCAAGAATTGTGCAGCGTACGACACAATTTCAACGCCGTCTGGTGGTGCAGGAAGTTTAGAGAGGTAGAGGTTAAACAGAGCCGGGGATATCACTGCACTATATAAAGGGTGTTTTTTTAGACGTGTAGATTTTAAGAAGTAATAAAATGCATATGGTACGGCCAAGAATTTAGCTTTATGATACAGATAAGGGTTTGCCATTATGATTTAAAAATGACTTCGGACAAGTGGCCGCCGCAGCTGGCCCGAATAAATTCCAGCCGAGAGGCCCAATATTCGACCACTTTTTGCAGCATTTGGGGCCGCATGTCAGCAATGACGCGCAGAATATTCTCTTCAAAGGCGTCAATCGTGTCGGGCTTCTCTGCGTGAACAAGCGACTTTTCATAAACCCATATCAAATAGTACAGCGGTGTAAAATAGTACGATCTTGGAGGCCAGGCCACGGCCCACGACGCGTGATAATGCGCTCGCCAACAGCTTCCTTTAATAAATTGATTGTTTCGTTGGCTGTATGGCATGTAGCGCTGTCTGGTTGGAACCAAAAGTCGTCCACATCAACATCCTCCAATTCATGCACGAAAAAGTCATTACTAATGGGTCTATAGCGTTCTCCATGAACTGTAACGCAATGGCCGGCTTCATTTTTAAAGAAACATGGACCAATGAATCCCTCTGCTCATTGAGCACAACAAACAGCGACTTTTTGAGGAGTGGGAAAGTAGGGTTACCTATTCTTATGTAACTTCTCTTTGAATAGCAATTGCTGGCAAACTCTGCTAACACCCGACGTATACTTCAAACTACATCTCTGTCTTCTGTTTCAAATATCTTAAGTACGCATTCGTACGAGCTACTAACTACGAGTAATTTAAATGTTTCTCCATATAAGAAGTCTGACTTTGGGTGTTGTTGTTGTTATATGCACATGGGGATTTCATTTGTATGTCGTTGTTGTTGTAGCTGATGTATCTGTTCCTACGTTATGCGTATCTTAATGCCGAAACGTATCGGATATGCTTATTTATGCTCCACATACATGTACAAGTGAATGTCGAGCTATGAAGTAAGTTGCCTCGATGTCATCTTTTTCCGTTTAAAACGGAAATATTTACTGAAGCAGACGACGGAGACCAAAAGAAAGACGGCGCAAAACAGAAACCAATTGAAAAGAAAATGTTTAATGTAAATTCAGATTCATCAGTATAACGAAACGGAGGCGATGAAGCTTAAAATTCATATCAATGTTTTAATTTACTTTAATTGCTGTTGATCAGAGTGGCACCGTTTTTCGTTCTTATGCTGCGAAAACTTTAAAGCGCTTAACAGCATTTGTGTGGGTTTGATCATTATTAGGCCAGAAATATTTATGGAAGCCCTCGTATCCGCCCGTCTGCTGCCTTTCTAAAGCTTGTTCTAAAAATTCAGGTCACAACTGTTGTTCGATCTTCATTAAAGTAAACTTTTTCGATAAAGGCTGTTGACTTTTATGAAAATCGGTAAAAATTTGGATTTAACTCCTACATAAACGTATGTTCAACCGATTGTATGTCTATAGCTTCAATAGCTACATAGTGTATCCAATATTGCTGAAATTGGGTAAAGTTCGTTAGATCGATCAGTAATCAGCTCAGTTAAAAATAAGTCACACCGGTCCACTGTTTGATATAGCCCCATTACAATGATCTCTCCCGATGTAACATTCAACTCCTTTAGAACATCCATTTTAGTTCTGATTTTAATTAAATTTAGTTTGGTATATTTTGATTAACAAACAACCAATATTGGGGCGATTTAAATCGTAAAGGCTAATTTTTTTGATGTAATTTATAAAAATTGCCTGTGCGCTCAAAAAACCCATATATACAAGGTGATTCATTCACGACTGGAGAAATTTCCCTAGCGTATTCCTTAGCTTATTTCATGAAAATATTTTCCTAGCGTATCTTGTTTAGCTTGAATAAAGTTGGACATAAAACGCACTGCTTTTTATCACAATCGTTTGAGTTGTTGAATCGAACCGATTAATGTTACCACCGACTAAAGTTGCAAGAAGTTTCAAAAGTGTCTTCTCATCCATTCAAAGTTTTTCTTTCAATATGCTCGTTTATTTACAAGGAAAATATTAAACAAGAAGTTTTCTTTTGTTTTGAGTTTGAACATTTGCATCGAATTAAATGATGTTGAGAGACGTTTGCATTTCAATTTAAACACATTTAAAATAAGTTAGTTGATAATATCAGGAATTTGTTTGAGTATAAATAAAATGAAAAAAATTGCAAGAGTGTTTTTGAGCATGTAGATTGATTAAATTAGGCATAGAGTTGCCAGATGTTTAAAAGTAACTCGTTCTTCTGTTGTATTCCTTCATGATTTCGCATATTTCTATAAATAAGCTTTTGGTTAACAAAACTACTTTAGGAGTTTTGAAAATGTAGTTTGATTAAATCGAATAAGGTTGTTTGACGCCCAAAAGTAATTCGTAGTTAAAAAGAACAATTATATTTCAGGAATCCAAGGAATCTGATGCTATGACTATAGAAACCACTTGGAGTGGGTTTGGAAATTTGAATTAATCGCTAAACAAAGGCTAAATCGTTGTCAACAACAAATCGTTACAAAATACAATTTTGTTTTTAACAAAATGAATGAATTCGTTTAGAAGTTTGATCAAACCGATTAAATTTGTAAGCCATAGTTTTGTAGTTTGATCAAACCGAATAAAGCTGTAAGCCTTAGTTTTGTAGTTTGATCAAACCGATTAATGTTGTAAGCCATAGTTTTGTAGTTTGATCAAACCGATTAAATTTGTAGGCCATAGTTTTGTAGTTTGATCAAACCGATTAAAGCTGTAAGCCTTAGTTTTGTAGTTTGATCAAACCGATTAATGTTGTAAGCCATAGTTTTGTAGTTTGATCAAACCGTTTAAAGTTGCAAGCCATAGTTTTGAAGTTTGATCAAACCGAGTAAAGTTGCAAACCGTTGTCCTTTAGTTTGATCGAACCTAATAAAGTTTAAAGCTATGGTTTTGAAGTTTGATCAAACCACTTGAAACTTCGAACTATCTATTGGTTTTGTAGTTTGATCAAACCGATTAAAGTTGTAAGCCATAGTTTTGTATTTTGATCAAACCGATTAAAGTTGTAAGCCATAGTTTTATAGTTTGATCAAACCGATTAATGTTGTAAGCCATAGTTTTGTAGTATGATCAAACCGATTAAAGTTGTAAGCCATAGTTTTGTAGTTTGATCAAACCATGTATAGTTACAAACCGTTGTCCTTTAGTTTGATCGAACTTAATAAAGTTTGAAGCTATAGTTATGAAGTTTGATCAAACCACATGAAACTTCGAACTATCTGTTGGTTTTGTAGTTTAATCAAACCGATTAAAGTTGTAAGCCATAGTTTTGTAGTTTGATCAAACCGATTAAAGTTGTAAGCTATAGTTTTGTAGTTTGATCAAACCGGTTAAAGGTGTAAGCCATAGTTTTGTAGTTTGATCAAACCGATTAAAGGTGCAAACCGTTGTCCTTTAGTTTGATCGAACCTAATAAAGTTTGAAGCTTTAGTTTTGAAGTTTGATAAAACCACATGAAACTTTGAACTATCTATTGGTTTTGTAGTTTGATCAAACCGATTAAAGTTGTAAGCCATTGTTTTGTAGTTTGATCAAACCGATTAAAGTTGTAAGCCATAGTTTTGTAGTTTAATCAAACCGATTAAAGTTGTAAGCCATAGTTTTGTAGTGTTATCAAACCGAGTAAAGTTGTAAGCCATAGTTATGTAGTTTGATCAAACCGATTAAAGTTGCAAGCCATAGTTTTGTAGTGTGATCAAACCGATGTAAGTTGCAAGCCGTTGTTCTTTAGTTTGATCGAACCTAATAAAGTTTGAAGCTATAGTTTTGAAGTCTGATCAAACCACATGAAACTTTGAACTATCTATTGGTTTTGTAGTTTGATCAAACCGATTAAAGTTGTAAGCCATTGTTTTGTAGTTTGATCAAACCGATTTAAGTTGTAAGCCATAGTTTTGTAGTTTAATCAAACCGATTAAAGTTGTAAGCCATAGTTTTGTAGTGTTATCAAACCGAGTAAAGTTGTAAGCCATAGTTTTGTAGTTTGATCAAACCGATTAAAGTTGCAAGCCATAGTTTTGTAGTGTGATCAAACCGATGTAAGCTGCAAGCCGTTGTTCTTTAGTTTGATCGAACCTAATAAAGTTTGAAGCTATAGTTTTGAAGTCTGATCAAACCACATGAAGCTGCGATCTGTCTCTTGGTTGTGAAGTTTTTTTAAACAACATTTATCTCTCTGATTAGCTAATCAAATCGTCGAAAAGTTACGTCTTTGAAAATGTTTTACAACTATGAGCGGGTTTGAAAACGTAATTTGAAAAAGGTTTTTACAAGAATAGCATCTTTAAAAATATTTACCGTTTTTAACCTGCTCGGGTTTGAAACTGTAGTTCGTTTGATTACCATAATTCTTTGCCTTTTAGGTTCTTGCTAAGTTTGAAATAGTTCAAAAATCCGAATCATTTGCTTTGAATGATTTGAAAATACTTATTCAATCCGCTGGAAAACGTTAAACGTCGTTTGTTGTCAGTAGGAATTGGCTTTTTCTTTCAATTTTTTGAAAAAAAAAAAAAAATCGCTTTGAAAAATTATAGATGGATGTGTGTGTTAAGAGCGAACCGACTAAAGTTGCAAGTCGTAGTGTTAAAGTTTGCTCCAATCGCATGAAGTTGCAAGACAATTGATGGTGTTTGGCAAGCAAAAGGAAGTTTTATGTTTAAACAGCATTTATCTTTCAAAAACTGGCATTTTAAATAAATTAAAAAATAAAAAAATTTTAAGGGCTTAAAACTCTATTACGATCCAACTTCATAGAGCTGTAAAACTACAGTTTGATCGAACCGTATGAAGTTGCACGCATGCTCAAGGTTGAAGTTGTTTTTTTTTTTAATTTGTTTTATTTGAAATAAATAAAGTTGTAACCAGTAAAAATCAATTACCACCCTGTGTTCTGGCCAACATTTACCTTTTTGTTTTAATGGCATAACATTTCATAAGGGTGCGACACCAGCATTAAAAGCACTATAGTGCACTATAGTGCAGGCAGACACTGGCTAAGGAGTATTTAATAAAGTTTGAAGAGAGAGAAAGAGAATAAAAACATACATGCGACAAGGGAAACCCAAACCGTAGGGGTTTTTTTAAAAAAGATAAAGCGTACCTTTGGCACATAACCACGGAGAAGGAGCCCTAACCAACATGCAGACATTGCATCAAATGCAATATGGTCACTTGAAGGAGCCCGCAGCAAAGTACAAGGACAACGGCCACGGCAGCATTTTAAGCAGCGGTTCATCAAAATTAAATTAAGTATGAACGGCATGTAAACATGCAAACATTTGGTGCAACCACCAGCAGCAATACACGAGGGAGGGATGAGATTGTTACTCCTAGATACAAGGATATTGAACATGCAACACACTTACTCACATGGACACATGGGGGAGAAAACGAGAAATATATTCCACCATGTCCTGGCGGATTAACTGGCAGTGGATTGTAGGTATGGCTGGTGTTTGCTATATAGATCCAAGGGTGCCCCGGTAGTGACTGTGATACATTCGAGGTTCATAATTGCATAATTGTTTGAATAAGTTAAACTTGGTGGAATTTAATGCCAGCAAGTACAAGGAGAATTATGCACCAACTTACAAGTATTTCCCTTAAGAGTACATTGAGCTACAAGCGGGGAAGTTGTCTTTTTGTCATTTATCGGGAACTGCCCGAAGACACACCAACCATATAGACTTTTGCAGCCATAACCGTCGGCCGGTTTTTATGAAAACTTCATTTACGGTTAACCGGGTAAACCGGGTGTTTTGTGTCGGTTAACCGGTTTCCAAAGTAACTGATTGAATAAAATTTTACTTTATAGTATACAATAGCTCTCCGCGAATTCGAGATTAAATTAAATTAATATGCATGATGTAATGAACAAACTTAGAAGATACATAAAAAAAATTAACAAGTCGTCCAAAAGTAAGCTACAATCGTATGTTCAAAAGCTCCGACTTGTCTCTAATGTTAGAAGTAGATGGAATTCACTGTCCGACATGATAGAGGAGTTCCTTCGCATACATAAATGCGTTAATCATGCATTGTTGGACTTTCAGCTGAGTCCATTTACGCCCAATGAAATAGAACAATTAACGTTATTAAGTCTGACCTTAAAGCCACTTGTAGTAGCCACAAAAGAATTGTCTTAAGGCTGCGTGTGCAACTCTCATAGAAGCTGAGGCAACACAGAAATTTGTATTCAACAATTTGAAAAAAAATGGTCACAAATATGCACAGGATTTGTGTGAACGGCTGATGCAAAGATTTGATGACAGAAGAGTAAAAAGTATGAATACTCCTTGGGGGTACTTAAGTTCCGGGAAGTTTCCATTAAATCATAACGTTCTAAAATATTCACTCAGAACTGAAACAAAGCACTACGCTAACGATTTACAAAATCGACAATGTTGGGGTATCTTTTGTAAGAAACCTTGTCCTCTAAAACCGTCCACAATTTTTAATCCAATGTGTGCAAATCTGGACTTCCTGAGGGCCATTCTTCAGAGGAAATGAACGCTGGCAATTTGTTTCGAAGCCAGGCCTGGGACGTTTTAGCCTTATGGGCCGGCGCAGAATCCTGCTGGATGGCTGGTTTTGGAACAGGGAATTGTTAAGAGGCTTTACAACAGCTTCCAAATTGGTTTCTTGGTAAACTTTGGCCGATGTTTTGACTCCTTGTTTGCAGAAATGCAGGACCCATTATAAGAGACACCCCACCAAACCATGACTGAAGCTGGGTGATGACCCTTGATCCACCCTTGGGATCAGTTCAGATACTTCCTTAGATGACCGCGCACACTCGATCATTTTGCTTGTTAAATTTTTCCTGAACGGTAAAAAATTTTTCATCGGCGAACAAAATTTTTCTGTGCAAGTTATCAGCGTGCTTCACCAAAAGACGTTTGCATTTTTCAATCCTATTTTTTTAAAGCTGCATTAAATAAATGTCCGGTGCATCGCTTAAAGGTCCCAAGTCCCTAGACTTTTTTAATGATTCGACTCATGGACTTTCATTCATCTCACGGGCCATGATTTTCTGTTTTCGGAGCGGATTTCGGTGAATTCTTGATTTAACGGCTTTGATGACATGCGGTGTTCGAACAGAGCGTGGGCGGCTAGACCGGTGGCCATCTTTGACATCTCCAGTCTCCTTAAACAGTTTAATGCATCGGTAGACGAACATGCGGCTAATCCCTAGTGGCCGGAGCGTTTTGAAAATATCGCTTTTTTCATTTCACACTTGAAAAGCGCTATTACAGCGATACGGTTCTCATTATCTGACCACTCCATGATGAAAGTTGAAACAATTTTAAAATCCCGTTACAGACTAAAGCTATTGAGGTTAGCTTTCAAAACCCATATGACATTAATGGGGTATGTTCAGTTTTACTATTGAAATGTAAAACTGAACATACAGTATTTATGTCCCTACTAAGTATTGCCTATGGACTGGATAATTTTGTAAACATGTTTTGCTTCTGTTTTTTTAATAAAATGTTTAAGAAAAAGCTTGTAACTTTAATTTGTTTATATGTTTTTTTAAAAAAAATAACCGGTTTAACCGGTTTTGCCAAAAACCGAAAACCGGTTTTTCCAAAAATGCAAACTCGATTTTTTAAAATAACCGGTTTTTGGACACCCTAGCAGGTGCGCTTCTAAAGCCAAAGCTTCAACAGTGAAATGGATTTTGCCTAGCTGCGCTTAGATGGGCGAGCTTTGAACTTAAAGTTTTCAATTTACTGATCGGCTCAGTGATAGTCAATGACGACAGCTGAAGTTGTCTCAGCCCAACTCCTGCACAGAAAGAGGCAGTTTAATATTTTTTTAAACAAAAATGTCAAAAAAATATATAAAGCTTTTTTCATTGCGCTAATAAACTCCTAAAATAGCCTTTCATTTCTAAAACTTTCGAAAATTTCCATTTTAGCGACCTAAGTTCAAATAAATCCTTATGCCTTATTTGGAAACTGTGACCCTCGAAATATGCTAATAATTTAATTTAATTATTTTAATAAAATTGACAATTTCACTACGCTTTTCCACAGTAGCTTTTTCTTTTAAGTTCATATCTGTTTATTATTAGTTAAAAAAAATCTTAACTTACTGCACTTCAGGCATGTCTTTTCTTTCGAGAGTCTCGCAAACTTACCTAAAAATATAAAAGAAATAAAAAGGTTGCATTAGTTTGATGTTTTATAGCATACTCTGGTAATCGAAGAGATCAAAACAAAATAATAATTATATAAGTATATGTGACAGCGCATAGAGAAAGGGACCTAAGGGTAAAAAAAATCAATTTTCATTTGTTTTCTTTTTTGATGCGGATAACATCTGAGCATCGAATGAGACCGATCCCATGCCCCAAAAGTGTTCCCTCCCAGAGATATGCGGGTTTTATGAAAATGAAGTCGACGATTCTAAGCGCAAATAGATAGGGACCTAATCTTTAAAATGGCTCTCCTAAACAAAACTGGTTTTTAACCTTAGGTCCCTTTCTATTTTGCGCGTCACATTTGTAGATAATTTCTTATTAAAACATTATCAAAGGTATCTTGGTAAAGCTAACAGAATAAGCATAAATTGTTAATGTCAACTTAAAACAAGTAAGCAAGTTTCCGTCGGCTAAGCCGATAATATGCTATTAAAACCTACGCGGGCATATCAATAGTTTCATGACTTTTCGAATAAAACAGAACCAATTTATTTCAACATAACACCCCTTAGCACAATACACTTTCTACAATTTTTGTATCCTTTAAAAAAAAAAATGGATTTTTCAAAGTCCAAAAAATAGGAATTTGTTTGCTCAATAATTTTATCGTTGGAGCTGAATCTCTTTCCACCGAGCCATTTCTTTAGGTTTGGAAATAGGAATTAGTCACTGGGGTCTAAATCCACAGAACATGGCGGATGAGGTACCAACCAATTTATGCAATTTTGCCATTGAGACTTCACATGTGTGCGCTAGTGCATTATCTTGATGAAATAGCAATCGCGGCACGCATATTGCAGACAGCTTTCTAAAGCCCAACTAATCATGTAAAATCGAAACCACATTGCCCTGTAACATGTGCATGGCATCAGCAATCTCGCGCACTTTTACTCTTCGATCGGCCAATACCATTTTTTCGATATATTCGGGTGGCCGTCCAGAACGTTCAGCGTCATTTGTACTTGTGCGATCACAACGAAAGTCAGTAAACCACTTTTTTACCATTACGATCGATGGTACAGAGTCCTTATAGTATTTATCAAGCTTTTGCTCGGTTTGATTGACGGTTTTTTCGGCAAACACTAATGTTAAATGAGCACTCGAAATTCACTTTTTTTCCGTTTTTAACAAAATCCATGAGGTTGTGTGTTTTGAACAGCTGTTAAACACAAACTAAATGACGGTACTCTCTCAAAATAAGACAGTAGTCTACTAGCAGATGTTAGTTGATGGTGTTGCATTTCATATAACTAGGAGGGAAGTTGGAAAAGTCATGGAATTATTGATCTACCATCGTATCATAAAGCACTGTGCTAAATTTGAACACAATCGGGCTTAATTTGTGAGCTTTAGGGCAGCTTTAATCAACTCCTGAATTAGCTTTGTCTGAAGGCTATTCCCAACACATAGTAAAAGAAATTTTAGCACGATCAGAGCGCAGATCAGGAATGGCCATTGTGTGGGGGCTATTCGAAAACTCGTAGCGATAAGATCGAATTCTGCTAGTGGTCGATATTGACCGCTTACTATCGTTTGTTCACAGTTTTGTCAAATTCGGATGCAATATAAGACATTGAGAACGGCTCCTGCATTAGCTTTGTCTGAAGGCTATTCCCAACACATAGTATTAGAAATTTTAGCACGATCGGATCGCAGATCAGGAATGACCACTGTTTGGGGGCTATTCGAAAACTCGTAGCGATCAAATTCTGCTAGTGGTCGATATTGACCGCTTACTATCGTTTGTTCACAGTTTTCGCAAATTCGGATGCAATACGAGACATTGAGAACGGCTTGTTCTGAAATTGACTTTGAACATAAACCGAAGTGGACCAATTTCAATGGAATTCGTTCATGTCCCAAACCTGAGTAATGTATTAAGCTGCTTCGAAATCGGCTTATATTTATTTACATATATTTGCGACCTATACTTTTCATTGATAAAAACGAGAAATAAACACACAGAGGTACGGACATCGTGCATTCTGATTTAATTTACATGGGGTGTATTTTCTCTCCTTTAAGGTGTTACAAACATTAGCACAAAATACCCTGTACCACAGTGCGGTGTAGGGTATACAAATTACTTAGTAGGGACAAAAATACTGCTACACACGTTTTATGCTGTAAAATAGAAAGTACTGAATGTTTTTAGACCAAATATTTTTTACTTTATTCATTGATGTATATTGTATCCAAAAACAATCTACTTATTCGAAATGTCCGCCTTTTGCCTTTACACACGCCTTAAGTCGCACTGGCCAATCGTCAATAGCTGCACGAACCTCGTCTATTGGAAAATTGGCCACAGCTCGAACCAAGGCAGTCTTAATAGATCCAATGTTGGGGTATCTTTTGTGACAAACCTTGTCCTCTAAAACCGTCCACAATTTGTAATCCAATGGGTTCAAATCTGAACTGCCTGAGGGCAATTCTTCAGAGGAAATGAACGCTGGCAAATTGTTTCGAAGCCTGGCCCTGGGACGTTTTAGCCTTATGGGTGGGCGCAGAATCCTGCTGGAAAGTCCATGGCTGGTTTTAGAACAGGGAATTGTTAAGAGGCTACACAACAGCTTCCAAAACGGGTTCTTGGTAAACTTTGGCCGATGTTTTGACTCCTTGTTCGCAGAAATGCAGGTCAGTGACTCCATCGTAAGAGACACCCCACCAAACCATGACTGAAGCTGGGTGATGACCCTTTTCCACCCTTGGGATCAGTTCAGATGCTTCCTTAGATGACCGCGCATACACTCTATCATTTTGCTTGTTAAATTTTTCCTGAACGGTATAAAATTTGTTCATCGCTGAACAAATTTTTTTCTGTGCAAGTTATCAGCTTGCTTCACCAAAAGGCGTTTGCATTTTTCAATCCTATTTTTTTTAATGCTGCAGTCAATAAATGTCTGGTACGTCGTTTGAAAGCCCCAAGTCCCAAGTCTTTGTTAATGATTCCACTCATGGACTTTTGCGTGATATTCATCTCACGGGCCATGATTTTCTGTTTTCGGAGCGGCTTTCTGTGAATTCTTGATTTAACGGCTTTGATGACATGCGTGGGCGGCACGACCGGCGGCGGTCTTTTATATCTCCAGTCTCCTCAAACAGTTTTATGCATCGGTAGACGAACATGCGGCTAATCCCTAGTGGCCGGAGCGTATCGTATTTTTCATTTCACACTTGAAAAGCGCTATTACAGCGATACGGTACTCATTAACTGACCACTCCATGATGAAAGTTGAAACAATTTTAAAATCCCGCTATAGACTAACGCTATTGAGGTTAGCTTTCAAGACCCATATTACTTTATCGGGCCATGTTCAGTTCTACTATTGAAATGGGTGTGTTCAATGTTGTAGCAGTATTTATGTCCCTACTAAGTATACAAAGTTGAATAGATACGGGACATTCAATCGTTTATAAGCCGTAGGCCATCCGTTAAAAATCGAAACATTTCCAGTGCATTTGGTACCTTTACCACCAGCACCAACACGCAGAAGTAAAGTATGGTTGGGGTGTCAATTTTCGAAGAGGATCATACTATTGTTGGGTATATGGTTGTGGCACAACAATATTATGATCCTCACAACAATAGTATGATTCACACATAACCATACTATGATCCCCATTACCATAGTATAATTCACACTCAACCATACTATGATCACTACAGCCATACTATGATCCTCACAACAATAGTATGATTCACACTCAACCATACTATTATCTCCACAACCATATTATGATCCTCACTACCATAGAATGTTTCTCATACAACCATAGTATAATGCTCACAACCATAGTAAATTATTTCTTAAGATTGGGTAATGTTCTTATTCAAAAATCGAGATTTTCATCAAGTAAGTTATTTTAAATTGCATTAAAATTAGTTCATAACCACATTTGAGGCCGTTTTATTGAACATTTTACTCAAGAAACAAAAATATATATTTTAACGGCAGTCAAAAAAAACTTTTAGTTGCCAGCAGGGGTGAATGCTACTTTAATAATGGACAACAACCATGCACTCCATCATGTGTGTGTGTATGTTTTTTTGTTATACCAATAAAAAACACACACATAGTCTTTAAAACCTGTTATGCTTTGTTCATAGTCTCGACCATACAGTATGATTGCCGCAATTATATTATTGTTAAAGTAAATCTTTAACAACAATACTTTTGTTGCAAAAACAATATTTACATGGTTGCTTCAACCATATTTTCATTTCTAAATTTAGCAAAAATAGTATTGTTACATACCAACAATATTATTATTGCCGCAATTATACTGTTGTCAAAATAAAATTCAGAAAACAAAACTATGGTTGCGACGACAATGCTTTTATAATAGAGAACATATTACTGTTGCAATGACCATATATTTTCTATGCGTGAAGTGCTTTCCCAGTGCTACTTTTTTGTACAAGCGTTTTGCAATTTCTCGCCCAAACAAACTCTCTTTGTCTCCCGATAACTAATCACTATCCATTATCCAACTTTCCAACGCATTCTCGTTCGGAAAGCTTCCCTCCCTACGATATGCGTGTGAGTTTCGGTCGGTGCTTCCCGGAGTGCAGCACGTGCTGCTTTAATAAAACTTTCAAATTTATTGTCATTGCATGCTCATTTTAGTTTGCTGCGTGCAACATTCAGATCATTGTGGCGGCGGCCAGAGCAATGCATTCAGACGTGTTTGCGCAACCACAACACAAACAAATCCCAACCGGCCGACAACACTAGCCGCACGCAGCAACAAGGAGAACGACACCAACTGCCAGACAACATCAGTCCGTAGTGCTGTACAACCAGAAAATTAGAGAACAACAAAGGATACATTGAGTGGAAGAACAGAATTTTAAAAGAAAGCACAAAATGTCGAAAGGAATTACAACATGATGTCTTTGGCAGCACTCCCCTCTGGTCCTTAGGACACACCAGCACCCCTCTACCGAGTGGGTAATGCAAAAGTGGATGACTGTGTGGGTTTCAATTTAATATAAAAACACACCAACACACATGCATATGTTTACATTGCCGTGTAAAGACGCCGAGCACACACATTTGCAACCCGTAAAACCTGAACGAAACCATTAAAGAGTGTCGTGCTTCCCCAAGTCCTGAATACCGAGCGCAGACATGAGTGTAAGCGTGTTTATGTTGTTTTTTTTTTTTGTATTCCCATTTAAACGTCTTCCGTTTTATGTTTTCATTTCCCCTATGACGAAACACACATTTGTACAGGAGCGGGGCATAACGCTCGCTGAAGTTGTTTCATTATTTTTCGCTTAAAAAAGGGCAGTGAACCACACCTTCTTCATTTTTTTCCCAACTGTTGTTGGAATTCTCATTGTCATTGCTGTGTCTAGCGGCAGTGGTCAAATGAAAATGTGTTACGCTTCCCTTCGGTCGCTTGATCGAGAGCGGGCTGAAATTCAGGTATTCCCCTTTTCCTCTGTAAATGTTGTCCGTTTTATTCGACTGTAATTGACATATGGCGGCATATGTTGTTTTGTCTGTCTGCCCGAAGTTTACATATTCGGTGTCTCTTTTTTTGTGGCCAGTAATTATAAAGGGTGTTTTTTTAGACGTGTGGTTTTGAAGAAGAAATGAAATGCATATAATTAAATGATATGGCCAAGAATTTAGCTGTATTATAAAGCAAAGAGTTTGCCATTATGCATTAAAAAGTGCCCCCACGGCTGGTTTGAATAAATTCCAGTCGAGAGGCCGAATTTTCGACCACTTTTTGCAGCCTTTGGGCCCGCATGTCAGCACAAATGCGCCGAATATTCTCTTCCAAGGCGTCAATCGAGTCGGGCTAATACGCGGAGACAAGAGACTTCACATAACCCTTCAAAACGCAGTGTGAAATCGCACGAGCTTGGAGGCCACTCCAAAGGCCAAGACGCAAGATAACTCTCTTGTAGGAAACTCTCTAAAAGTTTCCTACAATAAATTGAATGTTTCCAAACCAAATGTCGTCAAGATAACGGGCTTCAATTTCAGCTAGCAAAAAGTCCAATATCATGGCGCGATAGCGAGCATTCACGGTAACGTTCCAGCCATCAAGATTACAGTTTCAGTCTCAGGGACCCGCATGGCCGCTATAGAAACCGCGGCCATGAATTTCTAATGTACAGGGTGTCTTAAAATCGGTTTGGCAAAAAAAAATGTTTCATATTTTTTACCATAAACGTACTCAGAACGTTTTGATGTACGACCATCATTTGTGTTGTTTACAGTGACTTGAAATAATCAATTTGGCAAAAAATGGAATTAACTCGTGAACATTTTCGAGCGATCATTTTTCACAACTTTCGACGTGGATTATCACGACAAGAGTGCATCGATGAACTTAAATCTTTGTATGGCGATAAAGCACCATCCTATGAAAAACTGGTTTAATGAATTCAATCGTGGCCGACGATCGCTCAAAGGCGAAGGTCGTCCAAAAACAGCCTTTGTGCCAGAGAACATTGATGCCATGCGTGAACTGATAACGCAAGATCGTCATGTAACATACCGTGAGATAGACCCATCCTTGGGCATTTCTTCCACCAGCAAACATTCGATATTGCATGAATACCTGACCGTAACAAAGGTTTATTCTCGTTGGATCTCGCACAATTTTACAATCGCTCAAAAAAAGGGTTCGTTTCGATTGGTGCAAAGAAATTTTGAAAAAATACGATCGCGGTGCTTCAAAAGACGTTTATAAGATCATCACAGATGACGAATCATGGATCTATGCGTATGAGCCCGAAACAAAACAGCAATCGACCGTGTGGGTCTTCGAAGACGAACCAAATCCAACGAAAGTTGTTCGTGGAAGAAGCACTTCGAAGCAAATGGTGGCCTTTTTGTTCGGCAAAACTGGTCATGTGGTCTCTGTTCTGCTTGAGCAACGTAGGACGGTCAATTCTGAGTGGTACACCACAATTTGTTTGCCTGAAGTCTTCGGAGAAATCCGAAAAACGAACAAGAGAAGACGAATCATTGTGTACCATGACAATGCAAGCTCTCACATTTGGGCTCAAACCAGCGCTTTTTTGACCGGCCAAAACGTCGAATTGATGGGTCATCCGCCGTACAGCCCTGACTTGGCACCCAATGACTTCTTTTTGTTCGCAAAAATCAAGAAAAAAATGCGTGGTTAACGATTTTCGTCGCCGGGAGATACCGTTGAAGCGTTCAAAAACCATGTTTTGGAGGTGTCTCAATCGGAGTGGAAAATGTGTTTCGACAATTGGTTTGAGCGCATGCAAAAGTGTATAAATCATGCAGGAGAATACTTTGAAAAACAATAAGACCATTTTTTATGATTAATATTCGCCTTTTCATTATAAGGCCAGAAATATATGTAGCAGCCCTCGTACAGCTGTTTCTAAGCCAGCCAAGGAGTTTTTTCAGCAGTATTTGGCAACGATTGCTTCGGCTACAAATCAAATGACTTATGTAGGAGTCCCATTATGATTAATGAGAATTGTCTTTCGGTACAGTCTTCGAACTGGTGGTGGTTTTTCATAAGATGGTCGTACTTGACGTACGTTTATGCTAAAAATGTCAAAGTATCCAATGGAAATGTCAGGTGGCGCCAGGCAACACTTAGTGTTGCCTTCCTCTGTCTGGCAACCGTAGCCAATATATTTCACCAATTTTTTGTGAATTCTGAAAAAGAAACAACAAAGAGGTCTCGAACCAGAATAAAAACTGTTCAAGTCATAATAATGAAAAAAAGACCGAATAAATGTAGACAAAACTAAAACTAAAATTAGTAGGTTAATTTAATATTAAAAATTGTAACAGTTCATATATTTCTGGTTAAAAGGGGTAACCAATAATTAGTTAGCTTAAAAATAAAAATGACTTCTATAACAATCTTCATAGTTAATAATATTAACAATTTCATTGTTAAATTGAAAATGTTTTGTTTCAATAAATTAACTATGAAATTTTAATATTAACAAGTTTCATGCTTAAAAACAGTGCATTGTTAAAACAACAATAATTATTATAAAATTAAGAATTTTCATGGTTAAAAAAATTCAACCGTAGAATAGTTAATAGTTATCAAGACGTACGAGGCCGACCGCAAAACTAACTGGCCTGGCACATTTTCTGTTTTACTAGCAACTTTTTTGTTTTGTTTTTTAAAAGCAATCTTTTATAAGCCATCTGTCAAAATTTCCGAAATATTTAATGATTATTTTCTTTGTTACAGGTGATTGAAGTAAACAAGTTTTATAATTTTTTTAAAAATGGAAAATAAACTCTTTTATATGAAAGGTTATACGCCACAATTAATCAAAGATGAATTGGATTCTGTTCATGGTGATAATGCACCATCATACTCCACCGTGAAATCCTGGGTTCAACAATTTAAAATGGGTCGTTCAAGTACGGAAGATGAACAACGCTCTGGAAGACCGAAAACTGCTACTACTATTGAAAACATTAGAAAAATATTTAATGAAGTGACTATAGATAGACGATTAAAGTTTAGAGAACTTGCTGATATTGTTGAAATAAACGAAAAACAAGTTTGGAGTATTTTACATGATGAACTCCAAATGAAAAAGCTATCCGCAAGATGGGTGCCGCGTTTTTTTCACTTTGCCCCAAAAAATCGTCCGTTGGACCAATTCCGAGGAGCTTTTAGCGATTTATCAGCGTTATCCAATAGAGTTCCTGCGCCGATTCATAGCTGTTGATGAAACATGGATCCATCACTACATCCCAGAATGCAAAGAACAGTCAAAACAATGGATAGAAGCGGGTAAAAGTGGTCCCAAGAAGGCGAAAACGGTTAAGTCAGCAGGAAAAGTATTTTGGGATGCAAGGGGTATAATATTTATTGATTATCTTGAGAAAGGAAAAACTATAAATAGTGAATATTATTGTGCATTATAGGATCGGTTGAGTGAAGAAATCAAGATAAAACGAACGCATTTAGAAAAAAAAAGTTCTTTTTCATCAAGATAATGCTCCTTCACACACTGAATTTTTAACTCAACAAAAACTGGCCGAATTACGATTTGAAATTGCTCCGCATCCACCATATAGTCCAGATTTAGCTCCTTCTGATTATTTCTTGTTTCCAAATTAAAAAAAAATTCTCGGTGGCAAAAAACGTTCGTCCAACAGCGAGGTTATTGCTGAAACTAAGGCATATTTTGAAGGTCTTGAAAAATGTTATTTTTCGGATGGAGTTAAAAAACTTGAAAAACGTTTGATGAAGTGTATTGAGTTGGAAGGAGATTATGTTGAAAAATAAATAATAATAATTCCAAAAAAACGGTTCTTTTTATGTTAGGCCAGGTACTTTTGCGGTCGCCCTCGTACATCTTAGAACATGAGGCCCATGAATGATATTTGCTATCCTGAGGTAATAACGGACTGCTTGTAGCCAGAAACTATGGACATAGACGATATGTGGTTCCAAAATGATGGTGATGCTTGCCACACAGCTAACAAAACAATGGCTCCTTAGAGCGAGAAAATTAATGTCGGTGTTATCGCATGTCGTTGCCATATTAATTGGCCGCCACGATCTTGGGATTTGATACCGTTCGACTTCTTTCTTTGGGGACATTGCAAAGTAAAGGGGACCTCAATAAGCCAAGAACAGTTCAATCGCTAAGAGATGAGATAGTTCGGCACATTTAAGACATTGAACCACCATTATGTCTCAGACTCGTTGAAAATATGGACCATAGAATAGAGGTACGCCACCGAAGCCGTGACAAGCAGTTGGCCGATATTTTGTTTCACACATAATTGTCATAGATCATAGTTAATAAAAAAAAATTAAAATAATTCTCTGAAAACTTTTTGTTTTAATTACAATTAACCTCGTGCATTTAAATTGGACCAGGCAATTTTGAAAGATATTTCAGCCATAAGTTTAGCATGTTAGTATGCATTTTAACAGCTTACTAGCCTGATGAAAAGTGGCCACTAATTTTTAATAGGTCGTTTTGCAACTGTTTCTTTTTTGGAAAAATGTCTAGGTCATTGCCTTAATCTTGTCTACCGTAGGCGTCTGAAGGTCATGGGCGACTACATGGCACAAGAAGCATGTGCTGATGGTATTCCCCATCGTACACGGCTTGACCGCCTGATTGTCGCCCTAAGTCACTTCAAATACAATACAATATCATCTTGTGAAATTGTTCCTACTGTACGAAACGATTCTCGTTTCAGAGCTCTTTTTTTATGAACGCAAAGTTTTTAGCGTTGCTTTGAATTTTTGTTGCTATTTTGCATCTCAATTCTTATGTAGGTTTGAATTTTAGTTAAAAACTATTATAATTCTCTTGAATACTTCATATGCACATACACATACGTACAAGTACAAGTACATACATAGATGAACAAATACATACACATGCTGTGCATATTTATTTGTATACTTTCCGTTGGCAAGTTTTGTTGTGCTCAGCACTTTTCATATTGTTTACTTTTGATCTACTGGCAGTATTTGGGTCATTACTACTTCTGGCGGAGTGGCTGGCGGTACGTCCGTCCCTCTGTCCGTCTGTCGGTCAGTCCATCTGTCCGTGATTCAGTCTTTCGACTTCAGCAAAGTATTTGAACGTTCGCTCGCTCGCGCATATGCATATGGCAGCAATCTATGAACCGTGAACAGATGCAGATACACTTACACACCCGTTGAGATACAGATACATTTGCAATACTTGCAATGGGATTGACTTTTTGTATCGCAAACTGTATGCATATTTTGCTAGTGTTTCATTCTATTTCGTTGTTTCGTTCGTCTTTCTTTTTTGCTGTTTATCACAACTCGTTTTTTCCACTTGCAAGCGTTTCGGTTCAAAAATGTTTGCTTAGAAAAGTATTTTTTCTTTTTTTTTGTCGCTCTCGGTTTGTTGTAATGACAAACAAATAAAAGCAGAAAAAATACAAAATAAATACTTGAGTGGGCAATTAAGCAAAGAAGTAATTAAAGCGAATCATAATGAGGACCCAAAAACTATCATGAATGAAAATTGAATATTAAAAAAAATAAATAGCAATACAGGGTTACAAAAAAATAATAAAACAGGGTGCTCCAGGACGTATCCGTGATTCAGATACAAAGATCGAGTCAGTTGTGTAACAAAAACCCTCTCAACAGCTTTGCTAGTTCGCATAGGATATTACATACCAATACGCCTAAATTTATTCCATGTTAGATGCCAATGCATTGGTGCTGTGCGCAATAATCACGCGCAAGTAACACAGGTTTAAAGAAGAAATAGGAACATCGATGTTGCCTTTAAAATAAAGTTGGCAAAGGCTAACTTTCCCTTTTTAGCCCCTCTAGGCAAAATTATATTAAGTGTTTCCAATATTACGAAAAGGTTTAAAATTATAAAAACTTCTTGACATGGCATGTCAATAAAGCAAATTGCTCTGGGGTGGGCCTTAAGAAGCTTCCATCGTAAAGTGCGTCGCAGGGATGCAAATCATTTTAGAATTTGAGATCTGTACGAGGGTTGCTATATATATCTGACATTTCCATGGGAAAGTTTGACATTTTTTTAGCATAAACGTACTCAGCACGTTTTGACGTACGACCATCATTTGTGTTGTTTACAGTGACTTCAAAAAATCAGTTTGGCAAAAAAATGGAATTAACTCGTAAACATTTCGACAATTCGACGTGGATTATCACGACAAGAGTGCATCGATGAACTTAAATCTTTGTGATGTGCGATGAAGCACCATCCTATAAAGCTGTGAAAAACTGGTTTAATGAAATCAATTGTGGCCGACGCTCGCTCAAAGGCGAAGGTCATCCAAAAACGGCCGTTGTGCCAGAGAACTTTAATGCCGTGCCTGAACTGATAATGCAAGATCGTCATGTGACATACCGTGAAACAGAGGCATCCTTGGGCATTTCTTCCACCAGCGTACATTCGATATTGCATAAACACCTGGCCATAAAAAAGGTTTGTTCTCCTTGGATCCCGCACAATTTGACAATCGCTCAAAAAATAGGCTCGTGTCGGTTGGTGCAAAGAAATTAGATCGCGGAGCTACCAAAGACGTTTCTAAGATCGTCACAGGTGACAAATCATGGATCTATGCGTATGAGCCCGAAACATAACAGCAATCGACCGTGTGGGTCTTCGAAGAACAGTCAAATCCATCGAAAGTTGTTCGTGGAAGAAGCACTTCGAAGCAAGTGGTCGCCTGTTTCTTCGGCAAAACTGGTCATGTAGCGACTGTTCCGCTTGAGCAACGTAGAACGGTCAATTCTGAGTGGTACAACACAATTTGTTTGCCTGAAGTCTTCGGAGGAATTCGAAAAACGAACAAGAGAAGACGAATCATTTAGCACCATGACAATGCGAGCTTTCACACATCGGCTCAAAGCAGCACCTTTTTGACCGGCCAAAACGTCGAATTGATGGGTCATCCGCCGTACAGCCCTGACTTGGCACCCAATGACTTCCTTTTATTCCCTCACATCAAAAAAAAAATTGCGTGGTCAACGATTTCGTTGCTTCGACTATTGGTTTGAGCACATGGAAAAGTGTATAAATCATGCTGGAGAATACTTTGAAAAACAATAAAACCATTTTTGATGATAAATCTTCGCGTTTTCACTATTAGGCCAGAAATATATATAGCAGCCCTCGTTTAACCCATTTTTATCTGAGCTAATTAAGGATCGCTTGTAATAAACTGTACCTAATTTCATAAATATTGACTGTGCTATGTGACTGCTAGAACTTAAGCCCGGCTGAACATATACGAGTAAGTACCTAGTAGGGTCATAAATACTGTTACAACATTGAACACACCCATTTCAATAGTAGAACTGAACATACCCCGTTAATGTCATATGGGTTTTGAAAGCTAACCTCAATAGCGTTAGTCTGTAACGGGATTTTAAAATTGTTTCAACTTTCATCATGGAGTGGTCAGATAATGAGTACCGTATCGCTGTAATAGGTTTTTCAGGTGTGAAATGAGAATATCGCCGCATGTTCGTCCACCGATGCACAAAACTGTTGGAGGAGACTGGAGATGTAAAATACCGCCACCGGTCGGGCCGCCCACGCTCTGTTCAGACACCGCATGTCATCAAAGCCGTTAAATCAAGAATTCACAGAAATCCGCTCCAGAAACAGAAAACCATGGCCCGAGAGATGAATACCACGCAAAAGTCCATGAGTCGAATCGCTTAATAAGACTTGGGACTTGGTTCTTTCAAACGACGTACCGGACATTTATTGACTGCAGCTTTAAAAAGAATAGGATTGAAAAATGCAAACGTCTTTTGGTGAAGTACGCTGATAACTTGCACAGAAAAATTTTGTTCACCGATGAAAAAATGCTTACCGTTCAGGATAGAGTGTATGCGCGGTCATCTAAAGAAGCATCAGAACTGATCCCAAGGGTGGAAAAGGGTCATTACCCAGCTTCAGTCATGGTTTGGTGGGGTGTCTCTTACGATGGGGTCACTGACCTGCATTTCTGCGAACAAGGAGCAAAAACATCGGCCAAAGTTTACCAAGAAACCGTTTTGGAAGCTGTTGTGAAGCCTCTTAACAAATCCCTGTTCCAAAACAAGCCATGGACTTTCCAGCAGGATTCTGCGCCGGCCCATAAAGCTAAAACGTCCCAGGCCTGGCTTAGAAACAATTTGCCAGCGTTCATTTCCTCTGAAGAATGGCCCTCAGGCAGGCCACACGCAGAGACAAAACATGGTTACTATATGGTTACGGCAATAATAATAATATGTTCTCCGTAATAAAAGTATAGTATTGTTAACTGAATTAAATTTTGATAATAGTATGATTGCCGCCATATTAACATTGTTGAGATGTAACAATAGTATTATTGCCAAATTTAATAATGAAAATATGGTTGTAGCAACAATATTAATATGGTATTGTCTTTGGGTTTTATGTTAACGATAATATAATTACGGCAATCATACTGTATGATTGTAATTTTTCCTCATTTAAAAATGCGTGTTATTGTTACGGATCTAATGCAAAAATATTACTTTTTATATGGAAATTAAAATTTTTCAAACAAACTGCCTTGGCTTTGTTTAACTGAAATATTTTTAATAAAAGTGTTAAGTGTTTTTTATTTTGTCAAGAAGGCATAGCACCCGCTTTTTTTCTTTATAATTACAGTCGATTCTAAAAACGGACTATTTAATTTTTTCTACTGTTAAATCAATCACTTTTATTATTTTGAATTTAATGTATTTTTAAATAATTTTCATAATTCAAATCTATTGTTGACTAGTTGTTGCAAATTCTTATAAATACTATTGGGGACCATAGTATATTTGTGTGAGAATCATACTATGGTTGTATGTAAAACAGATTATGGTTGTAAGAATCATACTATGGTTGTATTTGAAACATACTATGGTTGTGAGGATCATAATATGGTTGAGGAGATCATAGTATGGTTGAGTGTGAATCATTCTATGGTTGTGGGGATCATAGTATGGTTATGTGTGAATCATACTATTGTTGTGAGGATCATAATATTGTTGTACCACAACCATACACCCAACAATAGTATTGTCCTCTTCGAATATTGTCACCACAACCATACATTTTTTCTGCGTGCAGATTTGAACCCTTTGGATTACAAATTGTGGACGGTTTTTGAGGAGAAGGCTTGTCACAAAAGATATCCCAACATTGGATCTCTTAAGACTGCTTTGGTTCGAGCTGTGGCCAATTTTCCAATGGATGAGGTTCGTGCAGCTATTGACGATTGGCCAGTGTTAGCTAAAGTTAATAGCCTTTATCCAAAAAACTTACTTTGAAGTTTGGAAACAAGCTTTAGAAAGACAGTAGACAGACAGATGGTTGGACAGACCGATGTCGTAAAATCGAATCAACGGGTGATTCTGAGTCGTGCGGTACACTTAAAGGTGGGTCGAACTTAAATATTCTTGATATTTACGAATTTCGTATTTTAATGTTATTAATTTTCTTTGATTTTACGAGATACGTACACGCAGAAAAAAAGTAAGGTTGTGGTGACAATATTCGAAGAGGATAATACTATGGTTGGGTATATGGTTGTGGTACAACAATATTATGATCCTCCCAACAATAGTATGATTCAAATACAACCATACTATGATCCTCACAACAATAGTATGATTCACACATAACCATACTATGATCCCCACAACCATAGTATGATTCACACGCAACCATGTTATGATCCCTACAACCATAGTATGGTCACACACAATTATACTATAATCCCCAACATAATTTATTAGAATTTGTTTAAGTTGTCGACAATAGATTTGAATTATGAAAATTATTCAAAAATACATTAAATTCAAAATATTAGGAGTGATTTATTTCACAGTAGAAAAAATAGGTTTAAATAAACGTAAGCGTTTTTATTAAAAATACTTCAGTTAAACAAAACCAAAGCAGCTCGTGTAAAAAATTTTAATTTCGATAAAAACTATTATTATTGCATAAGATCCGTACCAATAACATTTGTCGTAAAAGCATATTTAAATGAAGAAAAATTACAATCATACAGTATGATTGGCGTAATCATATTATTGTTAACATAAAACGCAAAACACAATATTTTTGTCGCACCAACCATATTTATATTGTTGCTATAACCATATTTTCATTTTCAAATTTGGCAATAATACTATTGTTACATTTCAACAATATTAATATTGCAGCAATTATACTATTGTCAAAGCTAAATTCAGTTAACAATACTATGGTTGCGACGAACATACTTTTATTGCGGATAACTTATTATTATTGCCGTGACCATGTAGCAACCATGTTTTTTCTCTGCGTGTAGATACAACAACCAAAAATCGGAATCGGGTAAACCGACATGCCGTGATTTAGCTATATTTGAGAAAACGACTGTTGGTTTCGGTTTGGACACTCTAATCTTTATAGAATTTTTACTGTTTTGCTATAAAAAATGGGTATAGAATTTTTTTAATTAAAATCTTAGCTACCTTTTGGAACACCCTCTACCAAACATTTTAATTAAGCATTCAACTATAAAATGTAATTGTTAGTCTTTTTTTCGTTTTAGAGAAAAAAATATCCCAATTCACCCAAAAAATTAGAGCAATTTTCCCTGTACAGTTTTTCGCATAGTATTCTTGTCATTTCACTATCTTTCTGTCCCTCTCTCTCTCTCTCTCTACCTCTTACGAATTACATGTTTTCCTCCAGTTTTGTTTTTATCAGTTTTTTCGATCTTTAGTTTTTTTATGTATTCCGTGCTTTGTTGTTTACAGCCATTATTTGTAATTGTTTAAAGTCAATTAAATTGAACTATAATTTATCAAATAACAAACGTATTTAGTTGAAAACAACAAAAGACTGCCACCAGGCAGTCAATCAGGCAGATCAGGGCGGGCAGGCAGGCAACGACCGTCAGGCAATTTAAAACGACACCACAGCCCATATGACGAGTTATTTAACAACTTGCCACTGTTTGTATGCGATATGAAGTTTGAGGAACAGAAATTTGAAACGTGAAAAACGAAACTGACAAAAGACAAAAATAACTCAGCGAAAAAATGTCGCAGACAAATTTGAACGGCTTTACGTATCTTGAGATTTTTTTCAGTGGCCATTAAACGTATCGGTATGTGCGTATTAATATGGAAAATATACCGATGAGAAGTATGATCTGCTGAGATATGATCATATTCAGTTAATATGTTGTCTTTCATTAATTCTCGCTGTTGGTGTCTAAGGAAGTTCGATTCTTCAAAAATAATTGGAAATGTTGTAAGATAAATTTTTACTTTACTATTGCGGCTCCGAAGTTGACAATCTCGTCTGTAAAAACAAGGGAATACAACATTAATATATTCATGGGATGTCGCTCCAAAATCATACTTGGAGTTACTTCACTGTGTCCAAAGGAGAGCGATGATGCTGATAGCTGACAGTAGGGTATCCAACAAACAGGGTGGAGCGCATTAATTTGATTATTTGGGAATGAAATTGTGAACCTTAGAAACAATTATTTTATTCTTTAGCTATAATGAACAGTAAGGGAAGTAAATAGTGTATCTGGCAAATGTCGTCCTTCGCTATCCACACACTGCTGCGTACGTTTGCTGAAGTTTTCATGAACTCTAACAAGCATGTCGACTGGTATTCTGCCAATTTCAGCCTCAATATTATAAATAAGGTCTTCCAAGTTGTTGGGACGCATAAGCCAAAGGAAAAAAATGGCATGAGCTAAGTCTTGTGAGCCAGCACAGTTTACATCAACCCTCAAAAAGAAAAGCCGTCCTGGAACCATTTGCCTCAAACAATTCATGGCAACCCTCGTTGCATGTGCAGTGCACCATCCTTTGGAACCATGTCTCCTCTAATTGTATTGCCTCAAGAGCCGGCTAAAAAAAAATCCTGTATCATAGTCAAGTTCCGTTCGGAGTTCACAGTTACGGCAAGACGGTTATCCAGGATAAAGAAAGGGCCAATAATGCCTACTCTTGACCTACTTCGGACTGCGTTCTGCACAGAGATGCGGTCCGAGTGCAGAGGTCTCTGGTGAAGTTCTCTGGGTTTTGTTTTACTCGAGAACCGCATATTTTGTTTGTTTACACACCCACGTGGGGGAACAGAGAATCGTAAACGAAAAGCACGCTGCACTGCCATATCGAAGGGCGCATTTGAAAAATACTCTTCAACACAAAATTACCTCTCCAACACCAAATTACGTGTCCAAGGCATGATGGCAACACAAAAGCAGACGAATACAAATCTCCCGTCAGCCACTTTTAGTCACACACACACAGCCTGCAGTGCAAAAAAGCAAATAACCGCTCTCCAACCTGTTTAAACAAATTCCCATCAATAATTTTAGAGAAGTCATGGGTTGGTGGGGTGTCTCCTACGATACGAGGAATCAAAACATCGGCCAAAGTTTACCAAATCAAAGGATAAGGTATTTAAAAACAGAAAGGAAGGCGGCTTAGATATCGTTTTAGAAAAATCCGACAATTCCTAAATTGGTGCGGGAACAATTCTAATATTGGGATTATTTGAAAAACCGGAGCCATTCCGCCTGTTTGCTTAGGATCCAGTTAAGGCATTTGGGATAAGATCAGTTACATCGGTACGTAAACACCAGTTTTTATAGCCTCCGCTGAAGGGTGAATGGTATACTTAATTTGTCATTCTGTTCGCAACACCATGAAATATTGATCGGAGACCCTATACTTAGTACGGACATAAACACTGTTACTGCATTGAACACACCCATTTCAATAGTAGAACTCAACATACCCTGTTAATGTCATAGGGGTTTTGAAAGCTAACCTCAATAGCGTTAGTCTGTAACGGGATTTTAAAATTGTTTCAAAAATTGATAATGAGAACCGTATGGCGCTTTTCAAGTGTGAAATGAAAAAAACGACATTTTCAAAACGCTCGGCCACTATTGATTCGCCACATGTGCGTCTACCGATGCATAAAACTGTTTGAGGAGACTGGACACTGGAAAAGACAGTCACCGGCCGGGCCGCCCACGCTCTGTTCGAACACCGCATTTCATCAAAGCCGTTAAATCAAGAATTGACAGAAATCCGCTCCGAAACAGAAAATCATGGCCCGTGAGATGAATATAACGCATTTGGGGATTTGGAGCTTTCAAACGACGTACCGGACATTTATTGACTGCAGCTTAAAAAAATAGGATTGAAAAATGCAAAAGTCTTTAAGTGAAGCACGCTGATAACTTGCACAGAAAAATTTTGTTCACTGAAGAAAAAATGTTTACCGTTCAGGAAAAATTTAACAAGCAAAATGATAGAGTGTATGTGCGGTCATCTAAGGAAGCATCTGAACTGATCCCAAGGGTGGAAAAGGGTCATCACCCAGCCTCAGTCATGGTTTGGTGGGGTGTCTCTTACGATGGGGTCACTGGCCTGCATTTCTGCGAACAAGGAGTCAAAACATCGGCCAAAGTTTACCAAGAAACCGTTTTGGAAGCTGTTGTGAAGCCTCTAAACAATTCCCTGTTCCAAAACCAGCCATGGACGCAGGATTCTGCGCCGGCCCATAAGGCTAAAACGTCCCAGACCTGGCTTCGAAACAATTTGCCAGCGTTCATTTCCTCTGAAGAATGGCGCCCAGGCAGTCTAGATTTGAATCCGTTGGACTACAAATTGTGGACGGTTTTAGAGGACAAGGTTTGTCACAAAAGATACCCCAACATTGGATCTCTTAAGACTGCTTTGGTTCGAGCTGTGGCCAATTTTCCAATAGACGAGTTTCGTGCAGCTATTGGCGATTGGCCAGTGCGAAGGCAAAAGACGAACATTTCGAAAAAGTAAATTCTTTTTGGATACAATATACATCAATAAATATATTAAAAAATATTTGGTCCAAAAACATTTAGTACTTTTTATTTTACAGCATAAAACGTGTGTAGCAGTATTTATGTCCCTACTAAGTATAACAATTCCGTTGCAACAGAAGAGTTTGCGTTGCTATCGCCAAATGTTTAGACTCGCAATGGATGTTCGGTTCGACATACCCAAAGATGATAAATATAATTGAGGCATTGTACCCACAACTAATTGATCGGTCATATCAATGAAACGCGCAAAAGGTTTTTAGTTGCCACAACTGCTGGATGTGGCCGCCAATAGCTTTGCAATTATTGGTGATAATAATGGTATTTTCGTTTTGTTTACGCAGTGGGTAATTAAATGAGACTACCGATTAACCCATTCGGTTTAAAAACAGCTATTTAGTCTGCCTGGCAACCAAGCTTATACATTTTACCAATTTAAAACGTTGATTCTGAAAACGAAATCACAAAGGTCTCGAAACAGAAAAAAATTCAAGTCATAACTGTGATGATAACTAAAATTCCATCAAAGCCGAAAACGGGCTGTTTAATTATATTTTTTTAAGCCTGCATCTTTTCTTTTACTTTAAGCCTACAACTTTTTCACTTTTTCCTTGACACGACTCGCTATGTTGAAGAGTACTTCAAGTACTCGTACACACAGAGAACAGCTTTGTTGCCACAACCGAATTTGTTGCCAACCGAATGTTGGTGGCTGCAAGTACTATCCATGTATTCCAGCATTACAAACGAATGCGGTTTGTGTAGATAGAAGTTCGAGGAAACTGACACTTTCGGCTTAATAAAACAAGTATTGGCGAGCTTAACAAACTAAAATGATTATTGTAGCTGAATTTGTACATGTATTGGTTGTTGTTATAGATTGTTGGTTTTAAGTACTTTTTCATAAAATGTAATTTTTTAATCTGTTCTCTATGCGATTAACTTGTAATCAAAACTATCTTTCATTGGTGGAACAAAAAAATTTCATTTTATCGAACTCTTTAATCTGAATTCCTGCATAGTCCATTACCAATTGCGCTTGGTTTTTCTTTTTTTCTGTTTTTTTTTTTTCTCTCGCTCTCAACACATTTCACACAATTAACTTTCCATTGTCCACTGTGAATGATTAAATGGTTTCAAAAAATTACCCGTTAATGAAATTCAATTAAATGTCCAATCATTAGAGAGAGAGAGACACGCCGAGAAGTAACAATCAATGATGCGGGTATTCACACCATAATTATGCCACTCTCCTTTTAGAGCGGGCATACATATACTCGTATTGAATGGATGGGCCGCCGATGACCCATTTGCCACAGTTCAGCACCCGAGTGAACATCATTGACCAATGCCGACAACGAACCTCGAATTGTGGTTCACTTGGCCCTCCAAATATAAAAATTAATCAATCTTCTTCTTCTCCCCTCCCCTTATGATCAAGAAAGGCGAAAAAGATCAATAGCAAGAGGCGAAACCAATGAACGATTACGAAACGACGGTTACACGTCACCATGAAATATAATTTCAAAAATATCGAAAGGGTGGTCTTTGTTGTTGCTGCTTTTGTTTTTAGTAGACGTAACTCGATATTAGGTTACAGAAAACTACAACGCAATAGTTTTGGCTTCGTTGCGATTTTCCGAGTTTGTATGAGGTGGCATGAGGAGGAAGATTTGTCCATACTTCCTCATTCTGGTCGTACGTATTCCTACCACAGCCCAGAGAAGCCCACAAAGGTATCGAATTCAAATGATATGCTTTACGATCGCTCATCACTCATCACTGCTGTTGCTGTTGTAGTTGTTGGCGGTGTAATTTATCAGCCCATTTTGAAAACACACACTTGCACACATTTAAACCTACATAAGAGCGACTCAATGATATTTGCCTTATTAAGATATTGGTTTTCGAGCTGCTGCCATAAAACGCTTCTAACTGTCACTACCCGTATTATCAAATATTTATACCTACTACAACAATGTGGCTTGTTGTTGTTGAGGATGTAATTTGTAGTTGTCCGACAAACAGACAAAGGCGCGCACGCGCGGTGAAGAGAACTCAAACGTTGATCGGATGGATGATCAGCAACATCGCCAGCTTCATTATCTTGATTATCGTCATGATGTGCATTTTATAAAAACCCAGCCCACACTTTGCGAGTTATTTTCTCATCAATGTGGGCACAAGTCATAAACACAGCAGCAGCTGCTGTCGTAGTTTCGAAATTCATCTTTTAAAAGGTGTATTTTCTGAGGTTGTATTCAAAGAAGCTGAAAACTACATTGAAAGTCAGGCGACTTCGAGCATAGAATTTTGAAAACACAAATATTTAATTAAGGATCACAATATAGTTAGAAGTCCGAGATCCTATAAGACGATCGCCAGTAATTGTACAGCTGTACAGCGCTGAGGCACAGCTATTTGTGCAGATGGCACAGGATCGGTCATCGGCATATGCATCTGTTAAAAATAGTCGTAGTGGTTGGGAACATTTTTTTTATGTGAGTAAAATTCTCATGTCTCTTGTGTTTGTTGAGATCTATGAAACCTTCCACAGCTGTGACAGAATATTTAATACTCGTACGTACTTAACAATTATATATTTTATAATCTTTTAAACGCCTACTACTCGTATTATTTCTTATTTTTATTTGTTTTGTTTTTGGGGACTTTAAAATATCCAAAAAATTAGGTTTTGTGCGTTATTAAAAATCTTGCTGTTGTGGAACAGATTGTCCGAACTGTACGAAATATAGGCCACAAGAAAAAAAAACAACATTAGTATTTTTTTTATGTAATCACTTTTAAATTCTTACAACATAATTATCTTGGCGTTAATAGGATTATTGTTTAAAACTAAAAATATTTGTTTAGCTCGTTCGTTTAACTTCGGTCTTTTGATTTTACACATTGCGCCGGTAATCCCTGTTCAAAAAATCCCTTTTTTTAATATTATATTTCTTTGTTTTGTTATTTTTTTTTTAAAAATTTAAATTTTTTTTTGATAAAAACGAAAATTTTTTTTTTGATAAAAATTAAAATTTTATTTATAAAATAAAATTTTATCTATAAAATAAAATTTTATTTAAAAAATTCAAATTTTATTTATTTATATAAGAATTAAAGTTATTTTGTAAAAATAATTTTTTTTATTAAAAAATTAATTTTTTTTTTTAAAAATTAAATTTTTTTTTAAAAATTTGCAATATTTTTTTATTTTTTTCTTTAAAAAAAACTAAAATTGTTTTGTAAAAAATTTAATTTTTTTTAAATTATAAATCTATTTTTAAAATACTTCATTTTGTTTGGCTCGTTTGTTTTACACATTGAACAGGTTTTACCCGGCTCACGGCCTCTTGTACGAGGGCTGCTATATATATTTCTAGCCTAATAATGAAAATGCGAATATTTATCATCAAAAATGGTTTTATTGTTTTTCAACGTAATCTCCAGCATGATTGATACACTTTTCCATGCGCTCAAACCAATTGTGGAAGCACTTTTTCCACTCCGATTGAGAGACCTCCAAAACATGGTTCTTGGACGCCATGCATTTTTTCTTGATGTGCGGGAAAAAAAGAAGTCATTGGGTGCCAAGTCAGGGCTGTACGGCGGATGATCCATCAATTCAAAAAGGAGCTGGTTTGAGCCGATGTGTGAGAGCTCGCATTGTCATGGTACACAATGATTCGTCTTCACTTCTTCGTTTTTCGAATTTCTCCGAAGACTTTAGGCAAACAAATTGTGGTGTACCACTCAGAATTTACCGTCCTACGTTGCTCAAGTGGAACAGTCGCCATATGACCAGTTTTGCCGAAGAAACAGGCGACCATTTGCTTCGAAGTTCTTTTTCCACGAACAACTTTCGTTGGATTTGGCTCGTCTTTGAAGACCCACACGGTTGATTGCTGTTTTCTTTGGGCTCATACGCATAGATCCATGATTCGTCACCTGTGACGACCTTATAAACGTCTTTTAAAGCACCGCGATCGTATTTTAACAAAATTTCTTTGCACCAATAAACTCGAGCCTTTTTTTAAGCGATTGTCAAATTGTGCGGGATCCAACGAGCACAAACCTTTTTTTACGGCCAGGTTTTCATGCAATATCGAATGTATGCTGGTGGCAGAAACGCCCAAGGATGTCTCTATCTCACGGTATGTCACATGACAATCTTGATAATGCAGTTCAAGCACGGCATCAATGTTCTCTGGCACAACGGCCGTTTTTGGACGACCTTCGTCATGAGCGAGCGTCGGCTACGATTGAATTGATTACAACAGTTTTTCACAGAGCTATAGGATGGCGCTTCATCGCCATGCAAAGATTTAAGTTAATCGATGTACTCTTGATGTAATAATCCACGCCGAAAGTTGTGAAAAATGATCGCACGAAAATGTTTACGAGTTAGTTACATTTTTTTTGCCAAACTGATTTTTTCAAGTCACTGTAAACAATGCAAATGATGGTCGTACTTTAAAACGTTCTAAGTGCGTTTATGCTAAAAAATGTCAAACTTTCCAATGGAAATGTCAGAGATATTTATAGCAACCCTCGTAGAAGTTGTAAATCGTTCAGTGACTTTTATTTTGAAGTCGCATTATAAAAGTAATTTTCGTTAAACCCACTAAAGGTGTCAGTGGAGACCAAAGAATATTTATAAACAATCGATCAGCTCAATAGCAGTAATCGCAGGAAGAGGGGACAAAAAACGGACCAAAAGAAGGATAAGATAGGTCAACAAGGGCAATATTAAAAAGTTGCCAAAAGAAAATGTAATTTAGCGGCATGATACACAAAGTGTGTAGAGGGAGAAAAGGGCAAAAAAGAACCAAGGGGGGTTTCAAGTTGAAACGAGAATTAAAAATTACCGAAAGTAAAGTGTGGAATAATTAGGAGGAGAAAGGGGGCAAAAAAGTACCAAAATTGTTTACAAGTTGAAACGACAATTTAAAACTATGCCGCAAGTATAGAAAATACCAAAAGGAAAGTGTGGAATAATTAGGGGGAGAAAGGGGGCAGAAAAGGACCAAAACGGGTTTGCCGTTGAAACGACAATTTAATACAAATTGAAGCGTGGAGTAATTAAATAAAAATCTACAAACAAATTGATATTTTCTGATTTAAAAAATCGTAAAGCAGAAAAGAAATAACTGTTATGTGAAAAGCAATACTTATACAATAAAAATCAAAAAATACTGTTAAAACTTGATTTATATGATGAACCTTTTATCTTCTAAATTTGTTCCCATTAAGGAAGAAACGAGTAACATCCCCCTAGGTGTAATTTGAAAATTATGATTTTAAAAAATTTCGAGAAAAAAACTTTCCTTACCAAATTCTTTAAAATCTTTAGGCATGAGTAAGTATTTCACATTATTGTTGCCATGAATCCCATGCAAGCAGGGGGCGAACAATCTCTTCTTATCTTAATTCCACGGTGTTAAAAGAAAGACTCTGCAGAACACCTAGCGCTAGCCAGCCATGCTTATGGAATGTTCAGTCAGCAGCAGCGGACGGTGTCTTTTGGTGAATGTACCCGTGGAACAAACAAAAGCGCCAGAAATAAAAAAGTAGCATTTCGTTACGTTTCTACTCTATAATAATAACAAAATGATTATTACTTTTTTTTGTTTTTGTTGATTTTTGTTACTGTTTCTTATCTAAAGTAGAACAGCAGACCGACAACAGGAAAAAAATCAGAACGACAACGAAAAGCGTAGTGTTACTATTTAAACAAAAGTTGCTGATGATAAATCATTTTGTGAGTTTGTGTAATTTTATGTGCAGTAGATGTATGAGAGTACCTATGTACATATATATACATATATAAATATATATAATATATAGGGTGTCCCAAGAAGAACGCAATTTGTAAATCTGGCAACATTCGAAGTGTCATTGTTTGACATTTGAACAATTGTTATTGTTTGTTAGTAGAAGGTACGAGGTTAGTAAAAATGGAGCGCTACACGACTTCGGGAGTTCGTTAATTGGGTATTGGAGAGACAACATGAAAATGCTGATTTTGCCGATAAAATCATCTTCAGTGACGAGGCCCATTTTCATCTTGATGGCTTCGTCAATAGGCAGAATTGTCGCATTTGGGGTGCGGAAAATCCTCGAGTGATTCACGAGAAGCAAATGCATCCTCAACGTGTCACTGTGTGGTGTGGTTTTTGGGCTGGAGGAATCATTGGACCTTTTTTTTATGAAAATGAGGCAGGTCAAGCGCAAACAGTCAATGGTGTTTGGTATAGTGAAATGATAACCAGGTTTTTCTTGCCTAGAATTGAAGAAATGAATGTGGAGGGCATGTGGTTCCAACAAGACGGCGCCACATGTCATACAGCCAGAGAAACAATTCAGTTGCTGCATCAGTCATTTGCCGGTCGTGTTATTTCGCGTTTTGGAGATCAGAATTGGCCGTCTAGATCGTGCGATTTAACACCATTAGATTTTTTTCTTTGGGGTTTTTTGAAGTCGATGGTTTACGCGAATAAGCCGACGACGACTCAAGCCTTAAAAGACGAAATTGGACGCTGCATTAATGAAATACCGCAGCATTCATGCAAAACGGTCATTGAAAATTTCATTAAAAGATCGCGTGCATGCCAGCAAAGCCGCGGCGGCCATCTGCACGATATATTGTTCCATACATAACCTCATTCTGTCTACTTTACGATATAATAAAGTTTCACGATTTTTTCTTAAATATCTGTGTTTTATTTAAAATTTAAAAATTGCGCTCTTCTTAGGACACCCTTTATATACATATATAATATATAAATATTTATAAGTATGTACACATATATGTATATTAATACAATTGCTGTGATTGATATGGTTTTTGTCCGATATTATAAGGGAACTCACAAAAAAATGGCATGTTCCATACAGACGAAACTAAAGGTTTTTGTCCGATATTATAAGGGAACTCACAAAAAAATGGCATGTTCCATACAGACGAAACTAAAGTGTAGGCAGAAGTACCTGTACACAGTCAGCCAGAATCGTTTGAAAGTACTAATCGTACTCGAAATGAAATGTTTGCTTTCATTCAGTCGGCACACACTTAGTATCAACGAGTTCGATAATATTTCCTATCGTTTTTTGTTTTTCGAAAACAAAACTAATACCTCTTGGAATCATTATAAATTGTAACTGTCTTGCGGCATTTGATTTCGTTTGATTTGTTCAAATTCCATAATTAATTACTTCTTTTGGAATAGATCGGAAGCTAATTGTCTTTAGCTAGTTGGTCGGCTTCAATTGTAATACGCACACCGCGGCCATTATCCAATAATTGAGCAAAGTGTTCGCTGAAGTTGCCTTCAAAGATATGAACCGAAACTGTTGAAAAAAAACACAAAGCAAACATTGGTAATCGTTAAAAAATCAGTTAATAACACTTGAAATAGTTTGTATTTTCAAGTGACGCCATTGAAGATTATCAGTGTGGACACCGAAGTGGGAGCAAGCACTTTAAACAAATATTTGCCGAGAGAATGCCCAAGTTAATTATTTAATTAAAAATGAACGAAAAAAAACTTTTTGTACCCTACAACTAGAGTGTCGAAAACCGACACTCGGGCTTGGAGATAAACACGAGAATCGCAAAATTTCTCAAAAAAAACTAAAGCCGACATGTCGCTTTACCCGGTTTTTTTCGTCGGGTTTTCGGTTTTATAATAGTTTTTGGTTAAAACAAAAAATTCTTAATTGTGTAGTACGAAATAGGTAACTATCAAAAAAAAGCTAGACTCATGGTTAAAAGAAATAAAGGTTACGCAAAGAAGTGTGCAACTGTTTGCATCTCATGGCGCATGACGTCACAGCAGATGTTTTGCGTATGAGAACATTGCTATCAATGGATTAATCAAAGAAAATGCCTTATTTATTTGTTAGTTTATAGTTATACCCTACACCACACAGTAGTACAATGTATTGTGACTTGGTGCTGATGTTTGTAGCACCTGAAAGGAATAGAGACATGGGGTATGTTTATTATGCCGATCGATAAAGGGGCGCGGTACCGACTACGTTTTCACCATGGTGTGTTTCGTTCAATGTCAATATCATATGTAGCAAATACTATCATCATATCTATAGCAGAACATAAGCTATCATCTTTCTAAGTTCAGAGCTGTATGGGCGGTGCCACGCCCCCTTGTCCAACCACATCGTAATTTTCCCTATATATAGTATATAGGGTGGTTAAATTTTAAGGGCCGATGCCATTTCTTGCCACCATTCCGACCCTGGATGAAGTTTGGAATGGTCAAGGGTCTCAGTTCTTAAGCCAATTGCTCCTTGTACGCGTTAAAATGCAAGTCTTTATGCATAATGTTCATCAACGACGAGCGTGAGAGCTGTTCAAAACGCTTGCCAGCAATGATTTTTTTTAGATTTGGGAACAGGTAAAAGTCACTGGGAGCTAAATCAGGTTTAACCATTGTTAAAACACTCTTGTGCGCTGGTGCGTTGTCTTGATGAAAAATTATTTTTTTGTGTTGTAAGCCAGGACGTTTTTCTCGAATTTGAACATTTAATTGATCTAAAAGTTTGCAATAGTACTCTGAATTTATTGTTTTACCCTTTTGCAGATAGTCTATCAATCAAATACCTTTGAAGTCCCAAAAAACCATACCAGCCGATTGAATTGTTTTTGCCTTCTTTAGGGCACTTCCTCCAGCTTCAGTCCATTGTTTGGATTGTTCTTTTGTCTCTGGAGTATAGTGGTGGATCCATGTCTCATCAACAGTTATGAAACGACGCTTAAAATCCATTTTATTTCGCTGAAAACGATCCAAACAAGCTTGAGAAATGTTCATTCTTAGGCGTTTTTGGTCGACTGTTAACAAGTGCGGCACCCAACCTACAGAAAGCTTTTTCATCTGTAGTTCTTCATGCAAAATTAAATGGACTCGATCATTTGAGATGCCATGATATTAGCTATTTCACGCACTTTTATTCGTCGATCATTTAATACCATATCATGCACTTTGGCTACAATTTCTGTTGTTGTTGCTGTTTTTGGACGTCCACTACGTGGTTCATGTTCAATGCTTGTACGACCACGTTTAAATTCAGCAACCCAATTTTTTACTGTTCCATATGAAGGAGCACTTTCACCTAACACATTCACCATATCATTATGAATTTCTTGTTCCGATAAACCTTTTTTATGTAAATATTTAATGACATCACGCATTTCTAATTTTTCCATTGTAAAAAAAATTGCGGAAGCGTCTCTTGTGAACACCTGTTTCTATATGAAAGAATTGCCAGATCGAAACAAAATTTAAAACGTGTTCATAGCAGAGATGGAAGTTTCCAAAACACTTAACTTTTTTCTGTTTATACCGCGCTTTTTGTGCTAGGCTAAGAAGTTTCCGAACCGCCCGTATAGTACTCAACGCTTATAAAATACAGAGTATTTGGCAGGGACCAAAAGGGGTTAAAACACGTACCATTTTTAAGCTTTAGAAGCGTAGGGATGGTAGAGGCTATATTCGGCTCGGCCTTGCCAAACTTGACGACTTTTTTGAATACTTTTCTTGTTATCAATAAACTCGTTATTATGTTGTGGGTTTTGTAAAAAGTAGTATAAGGTTACGTTTGAAAATTGTCGATATGTGTATCGAGTCCATCGACCAGCGGCGGGGAGATGTATTGGAGCGTTTTGTAAAATTAAATAATTCCCTAAGTGGTGCAGGGTATAAAAATCCGCTTAATTCATATATCCATTCCACCGCATTCCATGGTATGTTGTATAGTGGGGGATTGTTTTTCTATATTTTTTTTGCACGAATTCTTTTGATATGAAAACAATTTGCGCTTTTTTTGCTGTGGCTAGAGTTAGAGTGTTTTTTTTTTGTATTTAGTTTTCTATCGTTTTAATGTTTGCTTATCCGTAATCACTGCAATTGTTATTTTAGGAATTTTTACAAGATTTGTTTTTTCCCCTTTGATTTCTTTTTAAAAAGAGTTTTTTGTTTTGTAAAAGCATAGATTTTATTGGAATATTATTTATTACCTTTTTGTTGTTGTTTGGAGATTTGCAATAAATGCTTGTTTTGTTGTTGTTGTTGTAGGGTATCACAAACTGTATTGTGGTTTTGTGTTATGGGCTCATTTAATATATCCTTTGTTTTATTTCGGAACTGCAACAGAAAGAGAAGGGGAAAAGAATGCTATTAATAAACGCCATGTAAATAATCAAACGAATACAAAACAAGTGGACAAATGAAGTTCGGCCGGGTCGAAACTTTTACTTAGTAGGGACATAAATACTGTTACACACGTTTTATGCGGTAAAATAAAAAGAAGTGAATGTTTTTGGACCAAATATTTTTTACTTATTCGAAATGTCCGCTTTAGAGGACAAGGTTTGTCACAAAAAATACCCCAACTGCTTTGGTTCGAGCTGTGGCCAATTTTTCAATGGACGAGGTTCGTGCAGATATTGACGATTGGCCAGTGCGACTTAAGGCGTGTGTAAAGGCAAAGACACACGCCTTAAGTCGCACTGGCCAATCGCCAATATCTGCACGAACCTCGTCCATTGAAAAATTGGCCACAGCTAGAACCAAAGCAGTTGGGGTATCTTTTGTGACAAACCTTGTCCTCTAAAGCCGTCCACAATTTGTTATGCAATGGGTTCAAATCTGGACTGCCTGAGGGCCATTCTTCAGAGGAAATGAACGCTGGCAAATTGTTTCGAAGCCAGGCCTGGGAGGTTTTCAGCCTTATAGGCCTGAGCAGAATCCTGCTGGAAAGTCCATGGCTGGTTTTGGAACAGGGAATTGTTAAGAGGCTTCACAACAGCTTCCAAAACGGTTTCTTGGTAAACTTTGGCCGATGTTTTGACTCCTTGTTGGCAGAAATGCAGGTCAGTGACCCCATCGTAAGAGACACATCCCACCAAACCATGACTGAAGCTGGGTGAGGGTCGTCACCACCCTTGGGATCAGTTCAGATGCTTCCTTAGATGACCGCGCATACACTCTATCATTTTGCTTGTTACATTTTTCCTGGACGGTAAACATTTTTTCATCGGTGAACAAAATTTTTCTGTGCAAGTTATCAGCGTGCTTCACCAAAAGACGTTTGCATTTTTCAATCCTATTTTTTTAAAGCTGCATTAAATAAATGTTCGTTACGTCGTTTGAAAGAACCAAGTCCCAAGTCTTTTTTAGCGATTCGACTCATGGACTTTTGCGTGATATTCATCTCACGGGCCATGATTTTCTGTTTCTGGAGCGGATTTCTGTGAATTCTTGATTTAACGGCTTTGATGACATGCGGTGTTCGAACAGAGCGTGGGCGCCCCGACCGGTGGCGGTCTTTTACATCTCCAGTCTCCTCAAACAGTTGTATGCATCGGTAGACGAACATGCGGCTAATCCCTAGTGGCCGGAGCGTTTTGAAAATATCGTTTTTTTCATTTCACACTTGAAAAGCGCTATTACGCGGTACGGTTCTCATTATCTGACCACTCCATGATGAAAGTTGAAACAATTTTAAAAGTCCGTTACAGACTAACGCTATTGCGGTTAGCTTTCAGAACCCATATGACATTAAAGGGGTAGATTCAGTTCTACTATTGAAATGGGTGTGTTTAATGTTGTAACAGTATTTATGTCCCTACTAAGTATTTCGAGTTAGGTAGAAAGGGCCCAAGGTATTAAAAAGTACAGCCTGGCTGAACTGAACGAACTTTTTTCTTGATTCTTCTTTATTAATCTTCTTTTTCGGTCTATGGGCTGTCTGTAGCCATGTCTATTAGATTTTACGATCATGGCAGCTGTTTTCAATTCTTACTTGTTTTGTCTTCTTTTCTTTAAATTTCTCTTCTATTTTTGGCTGTTTCCTTTGAATTAAACTACAACATGTGTTGGCTTGTTCGCTGGTTATCAAGTTCAATTCAGTTCCCCTGCACAGAGGTTTTGGAGTTTTTAATGCTCTGCTTAACTCCAGTTCATACCGGGGTTATTTCCCTTTCCCGCTGGCCTGTTAGCCGCATTGTATTGTACTCTCTGTAGCGGTTGATGTTGCCTTTATTACCTAAAAGTCAATTAAAAAGTATCAGCTGCTGGTTTTTAGACTACATTTTTTTCTCCTGCTCGCTGGCAGGCCATACGTACGAAAAATGCCTTTAAATAAATGGGGTAACAACAAACAAGCCGTCACTAGTAGAGGAGTTGGAAGCAGAAGGCTTATGTTTTTTTTTGGGACATTTGGACAGAAAAGTGCCTTCAAAAAGTCACAAGTTATGAGCAACCACACACAAACTAACACACGACGGTCTGTCTGTCCGTCCGCCTGTCTGTCGGTCTTGCTGTCGCTCTAACAAGGCTCGAACAGAACACAGCACTGACAGCGCTAACATAAACAACATCCGACACTTTTTTGTGTGCAGTGTTTGAATGGCGTTTGGCACAAAGAGACGGGCTGACGGACGAACTAAACGGGTCTAAAGCCGGCACACAAACACCAACCGGCTAACCAAAACAAAAAGTCAATGTGACAACACTACCAACATTGCATGTAAGTGCCAAAATGTAACAATACCGGTGTAAAAAAGGGGTAAAAAATCAACAAACGGCTCAAATCCAACAAGCACAACACCAGCCACGAGCTGAAGCACTTCAGATTGCCGGGCAGGCCCAAAATAAAATACAGAAAAAATGCAACGAGAAAACAAAAACCTGATGGGAAAACATCAAACACAATGGACAGAGCAAACAATTGATGATGTACTTGTAAAGCTACACATGCGACTTTTTTTGGGTGAATTGGTCGTTGCTGGCTGGTACTTTGCTCAGTTTTGTTTATTCTCTCTGAACTTGTCAAGGTTTCAATACCCTCAACTTCCGCCTGAAGGTGTTTTTAATACCGGATGTGGGATTGGTCTCCACAGTCCCGAAAGCCAGAGATACAAATAAAACAATTCGTACTGAACATGAATGTTTTCTTAACACAATATGAAGAGAAAACAAGAAAAAAAAACACTTTGGTCAGGTCGAACCTTAAAGGGATGGGTATCTGGAGTCGAAACCACTAGAAATCGTTCGAAATTTTTATAGAAATGCAATAGCATATGTCTGGACAAAGAAATGAATTGCTAGACGCCTGAAGAAAACACTTTAGACTTATTTCCCAAGCCAATGCCCAAACTGTCCGTTAAATAATAAGTAAAAACATCGTCAATTTCATCCAGTTTCAACACTTAACACCTTTCACGGTCCCTACTCTTCTAAAGCGCAAAAAGCAAGGGATCATTTTCCACTATGCGTCCCTCCCACATCTTAGCCAAAACTTTAAACTTACTTTATATTTCGATTTAAAGCAGCACTTGCGTTAATCTGAGTACACATACATATGTCCGAACTGACTATTAATCGCTGACTATTAATGACCATGCGGTACGTTTTTTGGGCCATGTGATTTAAAACGTCCAACAATTAAGTTTGTTTAGGTATTTAAGGCGTCCCAACTAACAGTACTCGTTCAAACCATTGTCCTTCCACAAAAATTATGGTTTGTTAGGAAAATAAAAAAGTGTACTTTTTTCTTAAAGGGAATCTTCTTCAATGGGTCAATTTCGCCTATTTACAGTCACAACTGTATGACCACAAGCCATCATCATGTACGAGGGCGACCGCAAAAGTAACTGGCCTAACATAAAAGAACCGTTTTTTTTTTGGAATTTTTATTATTTATTTTTCAACATAATCTCCTTCCAACTCAATACAATTCATCAAACGTTTTTCAAGTTTTTTAATTCCATCCGAAAAATAAGATTTTTCAAGACTTTCAAAATATGCTTAGTTTTAGCATAACCTCGCTATTGGACGAAAATTTTTTGCCACCGAGAATTTTTTTTAAATTTGGAAACAAGAAATAATGAGAAGGAGCTAAATCTGGACTATATGGTGGATGCGGAGCAATTTCAAATCGTAATTCGGCCAGTTTTTGTTGAGTTAAAAATGCAGTGTGTGAAGGAGCATTATCTTGATGAAAAACAACTTTTTTTTCTAAATGCGGTCGTTTTATCTTGATTTCTTCACTCAACCGATCCAATAATGCACAATAATATTAACTATTTATAGTTTTTCCTTTCTCAAGATAATCAATAAATATTATACCCCTTGCATCCCAAAATACTTTTCCTGCTGACTTAACAGTTTTCGCCTTCTTGGGACCACTTTTACCAGCTTCTATCCATTGTTTTGACTGTTCTTTGCATTCTGGGATATAGTGATGGATCCATGTTTCATCAACAGCTATGAATCGGCGCAAGAACTCTATTGGATAACGCTGATAAATCGCTAAAAGCTCCTCGGAATTGGTCCAACGGACGATTTTTTGGGGCAAAGTCAACAAACGCGGCACCCATCTTGCGGATAGCATTTTCATGTGGAGTTCATCATGTAAAATACTCCCAACTTGTTTTTCTTGCATTTTAACAATAACAGCAAGTTCCCTGAGCTTTATTCGTCTATCTTTAGCCACTTTATTAAATATTTTTCTAATGTTTTCAATAGTAGTAGCAGTTTTCGGTCTTCCAGAGCGTTGTTCATCTTCCGTACTTGAACGACCCATTTTAAATTGTTGAACCCAGGATTTCACGGTGGAGTATGATGGTGCATTATCACCATGAACAGAATCCAATTCATCTTTGATTAATTGTGGCGTATAACCATTCATATAAAAGTGTTTAATTACCGCACGAAACTCTTAATTTTCCATTTTTCAAAAATTATAAAACTTGTTTACTTCAATCACCTGTAACAAAGAAAATAATCATTAAGTATTTCGGAAATTTTGACAGATGGCTTATAAAACATTGCTTTTAAAAAACAAAAAAAAAGTTTCTAGTAAAACAGAAAATGTGCCAGGCCAGTTAGTTTTGCGGTCGCCCTCGAAAAATTTCAGGTTGATTCCTTTGACCGCTATCATGGGTTTAACAGACACACGGACGGAAGGACGATGGCTACATCGTCTTAAAATTTTAGGACGATCATTAATGTCTATAAGTACTTATATACCTTTATAAGGTCTCCTATTAGTATTTCGTGGTGTTGTAAACTGAATGACAAACTTAATATACCATCCGCTCTTCGGTGGAGGCTATAAAAATGTTAAGACTGCGGAATTTCAAGATTTCTCTGAAAATCATATCATATCGGTATAGAAATTTCTCTTCCTCCGACAGCCTAGCGCTCACGCAGAAAAAAAAACAGTTGAAAGTCGTTGCGAACTACAAAAAATGGTAGAATCGAAAATATATCGGTAGTCATAACCAATCCGACTGGTATATCAGCCCAATCAGAATTTCAAGATTTCTCTGAAAATCATATCGTCGGTAAAGAAATTTCTCTTCCTCCGACAGCCTAGCGCTCACGCAGAAAAAGAACAGTTGAAAGTCGGCCCGAACTACAAAAATTGGTAGCATCGAAAATATATCGGTAGTCATAACCAATCCTACTGGTATATCAGCCCAATCGGAATTTCAAGATTTCTCTGAAAATTATATAGTCGGTAAAGAAATTTCTCTTCCACAGTTGAAAGTCGGCCCGAACTACAAAAGATGGTAGGAACGAAAATATATTGGTAGGCTTAGCCAATAAGACGGATATATCAGCCGAATTGACTAAACCAATTGTGAAATACATGTTACGTTGGTACCAATAATTGCAGGTGACAACAGATACATTTTTAGTAGTAACCAAACCTCGTTTAGTTCACTGTCGTTTTATATTATCGGTTACCCTTACATCATTATATAATTCCTACAATAATTTATCGGTTCTAGTCAATATAAACCTTAGTTTAATACGAAAAAACATTTAGTAATCCAAAATAAAGAAAAAAATAAAAAAAGTGTTAAAAATAATTATTTCAAGTATCAAAATTTAAACTTATACGAGGGCGAAGGCAAAAATAACTGGTCTGGCAAGTACGGAAGATGAACAACGCTCTGGAAGACCGAAAACTGCTACTACTATTGAAAACATTAGAAAAATATTTAATGAAGTGACTAAAGATAGACGAGTAAAGCTTAGAGAACTTGCTGATATTGTTAAAATACACGAAAAACAAGTTGGGAGTATTTTACATGATGAACTCCACATGAAAAAGCTATCCGCAAGATGGGTGCCGCGTTTATTGACTTTGCCCCAAAAAATCGTCCGTTGGACCAATTCCGAGGAGCTTTTAGCGATTTATCAGCGCAATCCAATAGAGTTCTTGCGCCGATTCATACTGTTGAGGAAACATGGATCCATCACTACATCCCAGAATGCAAAGAACAGTCAAAACAATAGATAGAAGCTGGTAAAAGTGGTCCCAAGAAGGCGAAAACTGTTAAGTCAGCAGGAAAAGTAATGGCCACAGTATTTTGGGATGCAAGGGGTATAATATTTATTGATTATCTTGAGAAAGAAAACTATAAATAGTGAATATTATTTAGAAAAAAAAAGTTCTTTTTCATCAAGATAATGCTCCTCACACACTGCATTTTTAACTCAACAAAAACTGACCGAATTACGATTTGAAATTGCTCCGCATCCACCATATAGTCCAGATTTAGCTCCTTCTGATTATTTCTTGTCTCTAAATTTAAAAAAAAATCTCTGTGGCAATAAATTTTCGTCCAATAGCGAGGTTATTGCTGAAACTGAGGCATATTTTGAAGGTCTTGAAAAATCTAATTTTTCGGATGGAATTAAAAAACTTGAAAAATGTTTGATGAAGTGTATTGAGTTGGAAGGAGATTATGTTGAAAAATAAATAATAATAATTCCAAAAAAACGGTTCTTTTTATGTTAGGCCAGTTACTTTTGCGGTCGCCCTCGTATACCCACAGAAAAAATTAGTTGGAAATCGGTTGGAAAAATGGAAAAAAAAAATCGTTGCAAAAGAAAAGTTTTCATAGTAATCACCAAATGTTTGGATATTCGGTTCGACATGCCACAAAGTGATAAATATGATTATCGTATTGTACACACAACTACTTTATAGGCCATACCAATGAAAAGGACAAAACGTATTTAGTTGACACAACCGGTGGTTGTGGCAATGGATTGTGTAATGGTAATTCGCTTAGTAAATTTCTTTTAGAAAAAATCTTCCATCATCTTTTGCACTATTTCCTCGACATGATCGCCTACTTTGAGTGTATAAGAGAACAGTTTTTAGCCTCTGATGAAACTTTTAATTTCTTTCGATGAAGTGCGGCATGTGGATTTTTAGATTTAAAAATTCTTTTTTTGAGTTGGGATACTTTTTATATTCCACCAATACTTTAGTTTCAATTACTGAAAATTACCAACTACCATTATGTTGTACTGATAGATTACTCGAGGCGCATGTAACCTCAATCATTCGGTTGGCAAAATATTCAGATGTGGCAACGAATTTTAACCTAATACATAAAATTTAACCATCAGTTGGTTTAGTTAACATATGTTCTGGGTTATAACACCCAATACAATCCATGTACAGTCCATTCATGTACAAATTCCAATAATCGTCTATATTAGTTGTGTGTTACTGTCACTATGTCTCTTCAATCGATAGTGTCAGCACTCTTTACTGGCAGTTGCCGTACACACAATCAAAATTATGTTGTTAGGATGGAATACATGGATAGTACGTGCAACCACCAACGATCGTTTGGCAAACAATTCGGTGGTGGCAACTAATCTTTTCGCTGAGTGTATATTAATGCATCTCGAAATTGGACAATATAATTTGCATCCTGCTTAGAACAATTTGTTTAATTTGAATTTTATATTTTTAGTTTAAGCTTCAAATCCTGATAACATTATTTGTTTTAAAACTAAAATTCAAACAAAATTTCATTCATAAACACTGAGAATAATTTTGTTGGACGTAGGTTAGAACTACAAAACTTCCGTTGCAAAAGAACAATTTTGGTTGCCATCACCAAATGTTTATAATTGTAATGGTTGTTCGGTTCGACGTACCACACGATAATAATACTGATCATGGTAAAGTTGATTAATACTTTATTTAAGTAAAAATCTTAAATGATCTTTTTTACTTTGTCCTCGACATGAACCTCCCTATGTTATAGAGTATGTTGTAGTATACGGGTCCAGAAATGAACCCAGTTTTATAACTCTTCGTACGATTCTCTTTCTAAAAATTACAAAGCACCAACTAACATTCGGTGATACTGTTGAATTACGCGAGGTGCATGCAACCTCAATCATCCGGTTGTGGCCACGAATCTGTTCTTTGAGTGTAGGTTTCTACTTTGTCACTTCCGTTGAACTAATGGAAACTTAATAGTACATGTAACCTCAATCATTCGATTGGCAAAACAAAATCGTTTGTGGCAACGAATCTGCGCTCTTGGTGCCCAGGCTGCATAAAACATACAACTTGCTTAATTTCGGCACATTCATTGCAATCACTAACCAGATCAAATGAAAATGGACCATATCGGTTCACTTTTAGCTATAGGCCCTGTACCAAGGATCCCCCAATTTAAGATGCAAATGCTCTAGCACACTCATATTAATTCCGGCACATTCATTGCGATCACTAACCAGATCAAATGAAAATGGACCATATCGGTTCACTTTTAGCTATAGGCCCTGTACCAAGGATCCTCCAATTTAGGATACAAATGCTCTGGCACACTTATATTAATTCCGATTTCAATCGAATTTGGCATAGTTTTTATAAGAGAATAGACCGACCAACAGTCCAGGACCAATTTGCACCATAATGGTCCAATCTTGGTTTAGTCGGAAAATGGCTTGCAAATATACAGGGTGGCTGACGGAAGATTTGCATTCGTCTGCCTTTCAGTTGCCATCATGCATTGGACACGTGAGAAGAGGTCATTTTGTGTTGAAGCGTTTTTTTTTTAAATGCGCACTCGATCATTGCAGTGCAGCGTGCTTTTCATTTACGATTCGCTGTTCCCCCACGCCGACGTGTTTCTGGATGGCAATCAATTGTAAATTGGGAAACTTCATTGAGAACAGCGGGGAATCGGAGATAAGGATTACAACACGACAAAACATCGAGAGAGTTAGAGCAGCAGTACGGCAATGTCCGAAGCGCTCTGCTCGGAAGCAATCACTTGCTCTTGGCATTTCCAGACGTTCTCTCCACCCGATTCTTCATGATGAAGCATTCGGCTTTTGAGTTAATGTAATTAGAGGATACATGGTTCCAACAGGATGGTGCCACTGCACACACAGCGAGAATTATCATGAATTGTTTGAGGCAAATGTTTCCTGGACGGCTTATCTCTTTGAGGGGTGAAATGAACTGGCCGGCACGCTTACCAGACTTAGCACCGTGCGTTTTCTTTTTCTTTGGAGTAACCTGAAGTCGAAAGTGTGTATCAACCAACCCAACACCTTGGAAGACCTAGTTAACAATATTGAGGCTGAAATTGGCTGAATACCCGTCGACATGCTTGTTAGAGTTCATGAAAAGCAGCAAGTCTTCCTGAAGAGGGTTGTCACGGACCCGAAATCATGATAAAAGTAGTGTGCAGCCGCGAAAATCAATGTAACTTTGCCATTTTGTTTGTCTTCTATTTAAATATAGAAGCAAGAGGTCTTGAGCCGGTTTAATCCCTATTCAATGAGTTCATGAAAACTTCAGAAAACGTATACAGCAGTGTGTGGATAGCGAAGGTCGACATTTGCCAGATACACTATTTAAGACCATGTAATTTAAAAATTTCCTTACTGTTCAATATAATTAAAATATGAAATAAATTTTTCTAAAGTTCATACTTTTTTTATTTCATTTCCAAATAAGCAAAATACTGCGCTCCACCCTGTACATGGACATATCTGTAACAAATCACAGTAAATTTCCTCACGAAGGCAAAAATACAATTATTTTAGTAATTAGACTAATTTTGGGGTTACGAAACTCTAGGATCGGGTCCTTCCATCATGGACATATGGAGACGTTTGGCCCCATATTATGAGAACCGTAAAGTAATGGGCAAAATTTAATTTTGGTGTTAATAACCGACAAGCTATCAAGATAATAGAAAATAGGTAATTGCAGTGGAATTTTTATAGTCCGAACCTACTTTTTGTGTTTCCAATATTGTCAAATTGCTATCACGCCAAATGAGGCTCCCCTTTTTTCTTTTGGGTAAATTATTAACTCTTTTTCATGCACGAAATTGTGAATGACTTACACTACATTACATTTCAAATAGTGCCAGCTGAACCCAGCAAAAGACAAAAGACCGACCGACAAACATCGTCATTATGGCCATTGGAGTTTAACAACAACAACAACAACATCAATACCACCTAATGTTAACACAAAATGAAATTTAAAACTACAACTTTACGTTAAAGCGGAAATTGTAACAAAAAAAAAAACAGAAATAAACTACATAAAAAGAAAAAACCCAACAAAAGCGTGAACTTTAAACCGAAAACTCTGCAGTGTTTTGTCTTTCCCTCATACGTTTTACGAAATGCTACAGCGTTTTTAACAAAATCAGAGAAAGAAGGAAGAATAACACAAGGCAAAGGGGCAAAATAAAAAAAAAAAACAAAAAAGCCAATCACTGGCGGAGAAAAATGTTTGGAAAAGTGGCAAAAGTTGCTAAAGAAGTACGAAGCGGAGGAAGCAGCAACGAATCTTGGCAGCAGTTAAAATAAAAAGAAGAAGAAGAAGAAAGAAAGATACTGAACCAACTAACTCGCTGAAGAACTTTGGGTTAATATTATAAATTACACCCAGCAAGTCACCGAGAACTGTTTTCAGTCATACTAGTCATAGTCACCACCACCGACATAGTCACCGTCGCTCAGTCTCTGTTTTAGTCTCTGTGGGTCATAAAACTGAACTTGGTTTAAACATGGTCTATATTAAGTGTCTCACACATACTACTGCAATGCTCTTCAGGCACAGGGGTGCAGAGCGGCCAAGGCAGGGCAGCTTGGTGGGAAATGGTTTCAGCTGGAAGCCGCACAAAAAAAAACAACGCAGAGGAACAACGACATCAGCACGAGTACTTTTTGTTCCAGAATCATATATTAACTTCACCTAAAATTGAAAGCAGCAACAACAAATTCGTAACATAATAAAAAGTTAAGCATTACGCTAGGTTTTTGTTGCTCTGACTAAGTGAGTGAACGGCGGAAGTGAAATAGTTCAGTTGCCATTGTTGGCTATTTTTGCCATATTTTTATCTTCTGGGTCTCTGACAGGCTAAACTTCTGATTGTTTGCTGTGAAAGGGTATACTTAGTTTATCGTAGCGTTTGCGGCGGAAACCTCATGTGCAAAATCAAGAAAAATGCTGATATAGCAATGACGACATAAAGGACTGGGCAACCAAATTATCGAGCCCTAACCGAGAAAAAGACATAAGAGCCAAAAAAAAAACAATTGTACAGGTGTTTTTTTTATCTAATTTAGCTGAAGGATTTCGATAGAATAGAATTTGCTATATCTTTGGAAATATTAATATTTAATTTTTAATATTTAAGCTTAAGCATTGTACAGGGTGGAGAGAGTTAATTTGTTTTCTTGCACTGCAGACTGCGGAATGTGCAACCAAATTATCGAGCCCTAATTGACAAAAAGACTTAAGCGCCAAAAAGAAAAATTGTACAGGTGTTTTTTATCTAATTTAGCTGGAGGATTTCGATAGAATAGAATTTGCTAAATCTTTGGAAATATTAATATTTAATTTTTAATATTTAAGCTTAAGCATTGTACAGGGTGGAGAGCGTTAATTTGTTTTTTTGCACTGCAGACTGCGGACTGGGCAACCAAATTATCGAGCCCTAACCGAGAAAAAGACGTAAGAGCCAAAAAAAAAATTGTACAGGTGTTTATTTTATCTAATTTAGCTGAAGGATTTCGATAGAATATAATTTGCTATATCTTTGGAAATATTAATATTTAATTTTTAAGCTTAAGCATTGTACAGGGTGGAGAGCGGTAATTTGCTTTTTTGCATTGCAGACTGAAAAGAGAAAAAGGCGTAACGCCAAAAAGAAAAATTGTACAGGTTTTTTTTTATCTAATTTAGCTGGAGGATTTCGATAGAATAGTATTTGCTTTATCTTTGTAAATATTAATATTTAATTTTTAATATTTAAGGGTGGAGAGCGGTAATTTGCTTTTTTGCACTGCAGACTGTGGCGGCACTGTTGGTCAAAGTCGAGTGGATAGTATGCTTGGCTTATAGTAGCTGACGAGAGATTTGCATTCGTCTGCCTTTCAGTTGCCATCATGCATTGGACACGTGAGGAGAGGTTATTTTGTGTTGCAGTGCAGCGTGCTTTTCGTTTACGATTCGCTGTTCCTCCTACGCGGATGTGTTCCTGGACGGCAATCAATTGTAAATTGGGTAACTTCATTGAGAATAGCAGGGAATAAGTCATGTGTACGAAGGGGACCTGAGAGAAGTATTACAACACCACAAAACATCGAGAGAGTACGGCCGATGACACATCAATTCGACGTTTTGGCCGGTCAAAAAGACGCTGGTTTGAGCCGATGTGTGAGAGCTCGCATTGTCATAGTGCAAAATGATTCGTCTTGCCTTGTTCGTTTTTCGAATTTCTTCAAAGACTTCAGGCGAACAAAGTGTAGTACTCAGAATTGACCTTTCTCCGTTGCTCAAGCGGAACAGTCGCCATATGTCCAGTTTTGCAGTAGAAACAGGCGACCATATGCTTCGAAGTGCTTCTTCCACGAAAATCTTTTGTTGGATTTGGCACGTCTTCGAAGACCCACACGGTCGATTGCTGTTTTGTTTCGGGCTCATACTCATACCAGTAGATCCATGATTCGTCACCTGTGACGATCTTATTAACGTCATTTGAATCACTGCGGTCGTATTTTTCCAAACTTTCTTTGCACCAATCGACACGAGCCTTTTTGGAGCGATTTACAAATTGCGCGGGATCCAACGAGAACAAACCTTTTTCACGGCCAAGTGTTCATGCAATATCGAATGTATGCTAGGGGAAGAAATGCCCAAGGATGCCTCTATCTTGCGTCATCAATGTTCTCTGGCACAACGGCAGTTTTTAGACGACCTTCGTCTTTGAGCGAGCGTTGGCCACGATTGAACTCATTAAACCAGTGCTATAGGATGGTGCTTCATCGAAGGCTTAAGTTCATCGATGCACTCTTGTCGTGATAATCCACGTCGAAAGTTGTGAAAAATGATCGGACGAAAATGTTCACGATTTAATTCCATTTTTTTGCCAAATTGATTTTTTCAAGTCTCTGTAAACAACACAAATGATGGTCGTACGTTAAAACGTTCTGAGTACGTTTATGCTAAAAATTTTCAAACTATCCAATGGAAATGTCAGATGGCGCCAGGCAACACTTAGTAGGCCAGAAATATATACCAACCCTCGTAAAGTCACTTAATCAAGTCATAAACCAATCCACTTATATTTTGAAAAGGTTCACTCTATGTTTAAACTTATGCCTCTAACAAATATAATTAAAATCTGTTGAAATTTACAGTTTTAAGGCCCGTAAGACCACTTTATCGATAGTGGCATTAGGTCCAGCAGGTAAACTAATACCACGACCCACGCGTAAAGTAAGAACACATACTAAATTACACTAAAATCTTTTAAAATGTTCCAGTCGGAAGTCAGTTAAATCTCGAATCAGGGGTGCATATGGGTGGGGTCTATTCCAGAACAAGGCCCGACTCCGCCCAATTGCAGTCGCTTCGCTTATCTGGCGGAAATCGGCCAATTTGCAAAGTTACATCGAGATCGGTTATATACGAGTATTGACTACAAAAATAGATGGACAGACAGACCAACATGTTTACATCGGATCAGAGAAATATGCTGAGTCGACAGGTATAATTAATGAGTCTATCACACTTTCTATACAATTAAGAAATGAGTTGCGATGTAGAAGCCTTCGAAGCTGACCTTAAAAAGTTGTCCCCATTCAGTGGCTATACAACTGTTTTGAGAGCAGTTACCCATTTTTTCTAGATTGAAATGTTGAGGAAAAAAGGCAAAATATTTGGATATAAAAAAGTCCATCCTTTCCGTTTAATTATTTTTTTACCGGATTTAGTTTTTTTGTATTCATTGATAAGACTAATAACCCACCAGCCGATCGAAACAACCGCCTGTAGCGCTCAACGCTGACTTGTCGGTTTTGCCAACTTTTTATTTACTTACTAACATTGTTCTTTCTTTCTTCTTTTCGCTATGTATGTCAGTGTGAATATTCTCGAAGTAAAATAAAGAAAAAATGGCAAAAACCGCAACATGCGTTTTCTAAACTCATGTTGTTCTTGTCGGAAAAAATTGAAGTTTATATCGTTAAATAAATAAATAAAATGACGAATGTGAGATGAGCCCCATTTTGAAATGTTTAGGAAGGAAGGCAAGGTTAGTCAATCTCAATGTGAAATACGGTAGGTTATGTTTTCTGCCACAGACTTTTGAGATAAAAAATAATTCGAAAAGGGTGGACTTGAACCAGGCACGTAACATTTTCAAAACAGACAGAAAAAAATCGCATGACAATCGGTCCGCAGACATTTAATAAACAAAGACTATTTCTATTGCAATTCCTAGCGCTTGAGTTTTGGTTTTGATAAAAAAGCTTTGACATTTAGGATTTGTCCAATTTTTACGATTTGACTGAATTAGGGGTCTTAACCATTTTAATTGACTTTATTTTCAAGCATCTACAGGGATGCCCATTGTAAGAAATTGTGTATTTGTGTCCAGCTGACTACTCGTTTTCAACATAATCGTAAAAAATTACATTCATAACTCATTTCCTAACAAAAATATGTAAATTTTGCCTATAAAGTTGGTTCTCTTTCTTAACCAGGGCCAATTTCTTATTTTAATTGCGACCGCAATTATGTGAAAAGTAATATCAAGATCGATATATAAAAGCGACCTACCCTTTGATTACTAAAATCGATGCACATGTTAAAGTTTAAATATTAAATATTTCTAAGGTTAACCCATCTTGACAGAATTTTCAACAAGAGAAGACTGGATATCGCACGCTGTTCTACCAGAAAATGAAATCTCAATCTTCATGGATGGTTCGTAACTGGTAGCAGATGCGGTATCAGGGGTTTACTCGGAATCCCTCAACCTAAAAATATCACGACAACTACCGGACATATGCACGGTCTTTCAGACAGAGATTTTTGCAGTCAATATAGCCGCAGCCATGATTTTGGAACTAAGCATGCCTCCATCAAATATCCAAATATATGTGGACATTATGTCAGCCATAAAGGCGCTGGATTGTATGACAGTGAAATCAAAAAGTGTGAAGAGGTGCATTAAATCACTCAAACGAGTTCGGACACACAATATTACGCTGACATGGGTAGCGTTTACCAGGCGAATGAGCCAGAATGGGCTCAAAAGCAGTGAGCGAACCAAAAACCAAAGACATACACATTGCAATTGTAAAACTGATGAATGCAGTCGACGAAGTGGCGGCTGGGTCAAGGTAGAAGGAAATTCACAATGGCAGAACAACCCGGACTCTTTGGCCGAAAACAGGCCGACAAAGGGCAAGGGAATTGCTAAAGTTATGAAAACGATCGATGTCAATCATCATAGCAGTCCTTAAGGGGCACCGCTTAATAAGGACTTTGGCGCAGCGTCTGGGCATCCCGTGCACAGACTTTTCTAGAAGTTGCCAGGGCGGAGAGGAGTCAGTGGAGCACTTACCGTGAACATGCGCGGGTCTTTTAGAATATAGACTTACTTACCTAGGCAGTAGATACTTTGGTTACCTATCAGAATACCCAGGATGTACCTCTTATAGGCTGTTTCCACTACGGTTGCGTCCACGTCCGCGTCCAAAAATCAATGAACGCGCGTTAAAGCCTATACAAAAAACATAGGCAGTTAGGTATGGGAAAAAGTCGCGTTCATATTGGACGCGTTTTCCGATAAGTCGCGTTTAGTATAAATTCGATTATTTTTGCAATCGAAACCCACCCATACCTATTAATGGCAACACCGCAAATTGCACATCCCTATTAAAACAGCTGTTTATCAGCATAAACACAAAGCGCTGCTGCTACTGCACATTTCCATTAGACGCAATACCATTTAATCCTTATTTTCCACTGCGGTTAGCAAAATAATATCATGTTGTGACATTATCATGGAGTTAGATAATGTCACAACACAAAAATATTAAACTTTTCGCGCCGCAAAAAAATAACAAATTAACACAAACAGCTGTTTGAACGCAAACGTGGACGCAAAACACAATGGAAACACCCTTACAAATTTTTGATAAATCGTTGACGTGGACGCGTTCGTAGTGCAAACAGCCTATTAAATCACTTTTAAAATTTATTGAACGGTCGGTCTGGTTCCGAACTACTCAAACCAGTTGATAAACCATAACGGACAACTACAAAAATTTCATAACAGCCACAAATCCCTCTTATAAATATACACCCTCTATCCTTTCGATAATCTTCCTACTTCCCTTTCCTCTCTCCTCTCCCTTTCATCAGGGTCCCACAGTGGGTCATGAAGGCTTCCAAGTGAACCCGCCATTTCCTCCTGGCGTGCTACCCTTTCAGCCTAGCCTAACGATTGGTAAAAAATTTTAGTGGGTCCATTACACAGTGTTCCAAACACCAGCACAAACTCTCAACACCCCTGTACCACAGAGTGGTAAGGCTAGGAAAAGCAAAAAATAATTAAAGTCGCCGCTGAAAAATTGTATGTACTCGAATACTTCAATATTCATGATCGCAAATATTGTTATTTCAATATTCGTATGTTTCAATATTCGCTTTTGCATAAAATATATTTCAACATTTGCTTTCGCTTAACCCATTTTCATTAAATCTCTAATAAAAGTGTAATGTTTTAGTAAAGCTCTGCTGTACGGCATGGCTTTTGACAAAGTTCAAAAATAGCAATTGGTTTGTTTTTACCTCAAACGTCTCGCCATAGCACCAGAGCTTTTAAATGACAGTTGTCGCTATAGTAAAACTTTTCTGTTTTTACTGTATAATTATCAAGTCTAGGTAGTATAAGCGCTACAATAAATTATCGTTTGAAATCTTCTTAATCAATTACTGCAAAACTATACCTACACTCAGATAACCATTTGTTTTGCCTACCTGTAACTGCATTTACCTCGAGTATTCCATCAGTACAGCCAAATTTCTGTTTTTGCACTTGTATTTTAACTTAGTTAGGGAGGCGTACATTTAAGATTTTAAGACTTCCAATTAATGAATTTAAATAAAATATTAATCAACTTAAGTTAAAACTGAAATTGTTAAATTTCAGCACTGATTTCGGTCTACTTTTTTCGGAGACGCGTGGCAATCGAAGAAAGTTAATTTAATTTTTTTGCAGATATGTTTGTATTTCCACCTATTGTGGCAGCCAATAGTATTGTACTTAATTGTTTGTATGTACCAAAAATTGAAAATGGCAACAAATATTTTTCGTGTAATATACATTAAGTATTACTTAACTTCACCAGAAAAAAAACAAAAATATAAAAAATATATAAAGAAAAAAAATGGGACTACAATTTTATTTGACGTTGATTAATTGGCCCTAAGTGAAGTCAAAGCTTTTTAAAGAAAATTCATTTTATATCTAAAGTCCGATGTACTGAAAACTCTAGCGCATGAACTTACATTCGGTTGTACTGATGAAATGCCTGGAGTAACACAACCACATTCATTCGATTGTGACTACGACCCTGTTCTCTGTGTGTATATGTGACGCGCAAAATAGAAAGGGACCTCAGGGTAAAAATCAGTTTTGTTCAGGAGAGCCATTTTAAAGATTTAAATACGTGTATCTTTGGTGTACCATCACTTTCATAAAACACGCATATCTCTGGGAGGGAACACTTTTGGGGCATGGGATCGGCCTCATTCGATGCTCAGATGTTGTCCACATCAAAAAAAAAATGGGAATTTGTGTACATGGAACGTCAGACATAAAGTTAATACATTCTAACAGGGTATGACTTCACTTAGGGGTCAATTAAGTTAAGTAAATTAAAAGTTTCGCACCTATTAAATTTGTTCCTTTTATTTTTTAATCTCTGTTTTTATTTTTTGTTTCTTTGATGATATAAGATAATAGCAATAAAAGATAGGTGTAAGAACGAAAAAAAATTGTTGGTACAGTACGATAATTTCGATATTTGATTGCAGGCCCTTATCCGGTTTGTCGAGGTTTTCGAACTATCGAGGTTTTTTAACCGATTTTTACTTAATAAGCGCTTAAATATGTTATTTATAAATAAGCGGATAAAATTAATTAATTCTTTGCAAAGAAAAAAAAAGTTTTGTTAAAAAAGAGAGAGAGACACTTAAAATTTAACGAAAATTAATAGAATTTTAATATATTGTTGAGTTAATCGAATACTGCTGTTTGCCGCATATTAGCCAATTTGTATAGAACTAAGCTAAGACAAGATATTATTTATAATTAATCAATGTTTCAACTTCTTCCAATTTAAGTTTATATTGAACAAAGTTCTATAAAATATGATATTTTCGCCTTCACAACTTTTTGATCAAAATTAAAACTTTACTGCAATGTAGATGAAGGCAAATCGTCTTCAGACCATTATATTTTTAGGATCACTTTGTTTCCAGCTGGATCTAAGCACTATCTCATTCTCCTTTCCCGAACAGTTTGGCTGATACATGGGCATTATAAATTGGGACTTAACCAATTCTTCTGATTAAAGAATCTCATTAAAGGACTGCCAAAAAGATTTAAACTGCGGATCGGAAACAGTTTCTTAATTTGTGTGAGTCCAGTCATTACTTTAGAAATGTTGTTTCCGTCCCTTCTCGAACCAGGAATATAAAAAAAACTTGCTTCAACTTTGTATATGAGCTTAAAACGTTGGGCCGATATTCAACCACTAAAAACAGCTAACAGCGAAAAATTCTAACTCTATTTGGCAAGGCATGCCATGATTTGAAGTAATCAATAAAATGTACATGCAATCAGAAGTTTTGAGTTACAATCAATCCGAATTATAGAATATTAGGGGTCCGAACTAGCAAGTTTAAACAGTCTGGAAAGACCCATACGGTCGATTACTGTTTTGTTTCGGGTTCATATGCATAGATACATGATTCGTCACCTCTGACAATGTTATATACTGCCTTTGAGCTACTGGAGTAATACTTTTTAAACATCTCTTTGCTCCAATCCATACGAGCCTTTTTTTTGAGCATTCGTCAAATTATGTGCGATTAAACAAGAACAAAATTTTGTTATGCCCTAATGAACACGCCCTAATTGATGCTTGTCATGCTAATGCCCAAGGATGCCTAAACCTCATGGTATGGCACATGTCGGTCTTATTTAATCGGTTCACGCACAGCATCGATGATTTCTGGGAAAGTGACCGAAGTTGGGCGTCCTTCACAAAATTCATCCTGGAGCGAACGGCGTCCAGGACTGAATTCTTGGTACCAGCGATTACCAGTGTTTTTTGATGGTACTTCATCGGCAAAAGTGGAACACTCTTGTCTCGTCAGTTCTGACAGCCGATTATTTTCGCTGAATTATATTAGTACAACCGAATCAATCAATCAATCAATCTTTTTAAAAATATTTTAACTGCTTTGATTTTATGGTACCTTGACTGGAATATCTATTAAGATTATCAACATTTGAGTCCGTACTGATTATTAACCAAATTTTCCTCAGTGTTCAGATATTTTTAAGAATTTTGGTTTTTTACTTCAATTATAATTCACATATAAATTCACGAAATACTTGAAGAAATTGTTGTGAAATCTTCAAAAGAAAGTTAATTTAAAACAAGCTTTAAGCGCTTGGTAAAGAAATAACAGTTCCAAAAAAGATTAGTTCACCTTGGATATGTGAATACTTTTAGTCAGAATGCGTTTTCTTATAAGAGCGATTTCTTTGAAAATGATTGGATATGGATAGTTTTACATTTATCCAGAAAGTATAATCCAAATATATTAGGAAGCCTTTTTTAAATCCCATTTTTATATTCATTCACTGTTTTTGAAACATTTTTATAATCATTAGTGATCGTTTAAGGACACAAAAACTGTTTGTTATTTCACGTAATTATTTTTTAGTCAATGTTTTAATTGAATTGTTAAATCTATTTTAAAATTTGCACATTATATTAAGAGGTTTCGATTCAAAAAATTAATAGACGTGTTTTATTTGACAAGAAAAAAAACTACTTTAATCCGCGCTAAGGCGACATATAGAAAACTTATTTATTTGCCAAAATTATGTTGGATATATTTTTTGATATATGCATGGAAAAAACTTATGGAAAAAAACGCTAAGCAGGATAAAGTGAAGTTCAGCGGTACCGCTTAGAGTAAAGAAATGAAAAAAACTTCTTTAATCCGCGCTAAGGCGAAATATAGAAAACTTATTTATTTACCAAAAATATACCGATATTAATGTTAAAAATCGTATGTTTTTAAAAAATTTTGATATAAAAAAAAACTTATGGAAAAAATCGCTAAGTAGGATAAAGTGAAGTTCGGCGGTTCCGCTTAGAGTACGAGTAAAGAAAGATTTTCCTTCAAATTTAAAATTGTTTAAATAAACTATTTTCGATGCGTATAAACGACATATTTTTAGTGAATTAGCCACTTTTAGATTTTTTTTTATAACGGTTTCAAATTGTAGCTTTAATGGGTCTTTAACCGAATTTCCCCACTTGTCAATCATAACATGATAAATGCAGTTTGTAGCTTACATTTTGATATCAGTGGAATAAACGGAAATTATCATTGAATTTAGTTTATCGATATTATGAAGGTTTTACTTCCGAGGACAGTAGAGGCCTTGGTTCAAAGTAGCCATACTAGAAAACTTTAGGATCTTTCGCCTAGAAGAAAAGGCGAAGTTAGCAAGAGTTCTAAATTTGTCGATTAGTGTGAACCGTTTCCTTTACAATTGAGGCCCAGTCATTTCATTAGCATTCACATAACTTGGAATTGCAGCAAAAAAACATACACATTTTGTTTGGACTTAAAAAATAATTGTTGCGTTTTTTATCAGAGAATTTTTATATTTAATACCTTTGGAGCTTGGTAACAATTTCAAGTGTTGTTGATGTTTGACTGGCTGGCTGTTAGCGTTTTCTTTATAAATAATTTTGAATATGTATTGGTGTTGTAGACTTCAACGCTGACATGCAAGACTGAAACCGCAGAAATATAAACGATCAACGTTTGTTTTCAAGTTTTAATACTTTTCGTTTTGAAATAGATTTTATTTTTTTCTTTTTAAATTCGTTCCAACTTTTCACCCACGGACTTCAATACTTTATTTTATTGTTTGGTTAAGTTTTTTGTTTCTTTGCTTTTGAAGAAAAACAAATATTTGAACAACTTTTTTGAGTATTTATTTGGAGCTTCAATTTTTATATTTTTTGTTAAGAAAAGATTATGAAATTCTTTTGGGTAAAGGTCGTTTTTCCCCTCTTTAAAGGTCGTTTTTCACCGACTTGAATTATTTAATACTTTTTTGTGGGTATTGAATATTATTTATTTTATTTTTTTTTTGATGCGACACTCTTTGCTGGGAAAATTTTTCATTTGAAAATATTGCACACTTTTTCGCTTAAAATTTTCTTCTCATTTTTCAACTTCTTATTGGAATTTCGTAATTTTTCCCGAAATTGGTTGCATTTGTTTTTTTTGAAATTATTTTATTTTTTTCCAATCATTTTTTTATTTATTCAGCTGTTATTTTATAATAATTTATAAAAATTATTATTTTTTGAAAAGGTTGTTGTAAAAAGCTTTCTGTTGTTGTTGTGGTTGTATGTGTATGATTTTGTTTTGTTTAACATTTGCCGCACGTTGTTGTATATGACTTCGTATCTGATGTTAGACTAACTTCAGCTGTGTGAGACGTTTAAAGTATCTGACAGTTTGTTGTTGCGCCATTCGTTCGTTCGTTCGCATTGGCTTGTGTTTGTTTCTACCGGGTTTTATTTTTCCCGTTTCTGTTTTGTTGTTTCGTTCTTTTCGCTCAGTGACTCTCAGCGACAGGCAGCAGAGCAAATACACTCTACCATCAGCCTTAATAACGCACACACACAGTCACGCACACACTCAAGCATTGAAACGTTGAGAACGAAGGTACGAACGAGCGCCGTAACAACAACACAACAGCAACTACTCACGAATCATACGTTCCACGAAAAATATTTCTGGTGTTCGTAACTTGGTCAGGGTTGCCAATTACAGTGTTTATCCTGTTATTTTTGTAGCGCTTTTCCTAAAACAATCGTGGGTAAAATCGCAAATTTGTGATTTTGTTCAAAAAACAAAGCTAAATCCAACAACTTATCAGTCCAGAATAAGACATTAAGAACATTTCTTTGTTTTAAATAAAACACTTCAAATAAAATAGGATATCGACATTTTTAAAGTCACCCAAAAAAAATCGCTATTTTTACCCTCCACTTTAGAATGGAGTTTGTTCCAAATCTTATACTTCGTTTCTAGCACCTAGAAATATTGACCGGATACCAAACAAAAGGTATATGTGACGCACAAAATAGAAAGGGACCTAAGGTTAAAAACCAGTTTAAAAAAAAATAAAGTGAAAATTTGATGAAAAGTTTTGTTCAGAAGAGCCATTTTAAAGATTAGGTCCCTTTCTATTTGCGCTTAGAATCGTCGACTTCACTTTCATAAAACGCGCATATCTCTGGGAGGGAACACTTTTGGAGCATGGGATCGGTCTCATTCGATGCTCAGATGTTGTCGACATCAAAAAAAGAAAAAAAAATGAAAACTGATTTTTTTACCCTTAGTACCCTTTCTCTATGCGCTGTCACATATATTGTGTGGTACATCTAGAGGTTTTTCTGAATCATGTATTAATTTATTATTGCCAACTCTTTTCCGCACAAAATCTTGACTGAATGTCAGTACTATGTCGCCTTTTAACGAAATAAATCGCTGCGGAAAACGATTTTACTCGGAAGACTGCTACATTTAGGTATATCTGGAGATCGTCCAGAAGCCAATTCATTCCCCGAGAATGCCAGTTTCGTGTTTTTTTTATTAAATTTGCGCTAGTGTCATCTTCTGTCAAAAAATCTTTATTATGCGTCCCAAATTTCCTAATCGTGTTTTAAGCCATCTCGTAAAAGTGAATTGGTTACCTCAAATCCGGCATGCAAGCCTTTTTGTCGAATATTTTTAATTTTTCTTTAAAAGCCGGCATATTTGTAGACTGCTGACAAATCTCTTTACTTACTTTAATTCATGAGTCAGAACTATGTATATCGCAATTATCGGCAAAATTTCAAAAATAAATAATGTTTTAAAAATCTTTTAATGATTAGTATATAGTAAACTATCTGCATTCATTAGTACTTTTGTTAAGAGCACCAATATGCCTTTATTAAAAACAGTTCTATTATTTTATATCTACTTGTATTAAACCATATTTATTTAAGCAATTTTGAATTAGATTTCAGGTGGATACGGTTTATTATGCAAGGCTTTTCAGAAAGTCCCACATACCATACTTTTAATGAAACTTACTAAAATTGGCTTCCATTCTTCACTTTTGAGTTGGTTGAGTCTATGCTTATCTCACAGGCATCGTTTTGTATCTATTAGATAGACTAAATCTAATCTCTACTAAGCTTTATTGTGTTTATTCTGTTGCATGGAAAACTCTACTGCCGGCAGTTTTTCATTGAATTCAAATCTGCCTGCACTTAAGCCTTTGATCATTGCAAAAACACAGCCCTTACTTGTGGTCTGAGGATGGTGAAGTATCGTTCAGCCGTTACTTGGGGTCTGAGGATGGTGAAGTACCGTTTACCGAAACTTCAGTCACCCCTGCTTGGAAAAGTGTTTTCGACTGCTTTCTGGATAACTTTTTAGTTTCTCGTTGAACAAAATATTCAAAAGAAACTAGGTCTCAAATCTGACAATGAACCTAGCATATTTATTTATAAATGATATTTTTTCATGCTTTCTGTTTTCAAAGTTCTTATTTTTTGCTGACGATAATTAGATCTCTAATATAAGTAGTAAGTATTAACGAAACAAATCTACCGTAGCAGGATATACATCGATTGTTCAATTGGTGTTGATTTAATCGCTTACCATTGAATATTTCAAAATGTTTTAATTTTCGGTTTGAAAGGCGTACTAAATAAGCTAATTTAGTTAACTTTATTAATAATCAGCTACTCCCATCAGTTAGTAACATTTTGGAGGAGGTGTTGTTTTCCACGCTCAATTAAATTTCAATTTGCATTTTAATTACGTAATATGAAATGCATATTCTGTACTGGCTTTCATAAAAATAAATAGTAAAGATTTTACTAAACCAAATTCATGGAAGTTATTGTATGTTACTTTCGTGAGTTCTACACTTGAAAATAGTTCTTTTGCTAAGAGATTAAAAAAAATTGCCTTATTTTCTGTGCCTTCTTCCAGACATATTCCTTCGTATGAAGACAAATGCAGATGCACATTCATCTTGAATTTTATACAAATTTATTTGAAGTCTTTTAGTCCAGTCTGAACTTCTAAGTGTTGTTGGATTTAATACGCTTAATGAATATTTTTATGTTCCTCTTCATAGTCTCTTGTAAGAACATTTAGAGAATTTAATGGAATTAACTTAAATTATGATTTAAATTTATCATTAGCTATGCATATATTTAATGATACTTCAGATATAATATATTTTGAGAATGACTAGTCTGTAAGGATTGGAATCCATAGACATAAATAGACGAAAATATCAAGCAAGTTATTTGTGAGATAGAGCTAAAAACCGCCACCAAATTCTCGAAAACTTGTTTTAACAGGTTACGTTACTGCGAAGAACAGCCGGGTAGCCGCATGTCTGAAATTGTATTCCATAAATAATGTTAATATTTGTTGGATTATGGCTTAAAGTCTTGCGATGTTTGGGATTGTAAATGGTCGATATCGCCTTGGAACGATAAAAGCTGACCTTGAAGGAACTAAGAGTACCTCTGAACAAGTGCACAATTCGAAAGTTCATCCGGACGATGCTTTTATACTTCCCACTGGATTGCGTTTCAATTTGGCATTGGTAATAATGGGGCTTTCTTTAGCAGTGCTAACGTTTTCAACCTTTTTCACAAATGAAAGCTAACGTTTTCTACAAATTAGCTTAGCTCATATTTTGAATGTTTTTAATAGTTCACGTTAGCTATAGCCAAAAAAGTACACACATCCAGCCTACCGCAGTCAGCAGGAGCAAACATTTTTTTTGTAGCTTGTTTTTTTTAGCTAAAATCAGCTGACGATGAATGTACAGAAGAAAAATGTGTTGTCACTGCAGAACATATCAGGACATGAATTAGCTGAAAATGTATCGGCAAAAATTGCTAACACAGTAGCGATTTGTTATCTGTTTAATAAAACAGAATACAAAAATACCTATTTTTGTTTATCGAACTATTAGCCTTAACTCTTTAAATTTGTTTAAGTCGTCAGCAATTAATCTAGAATCGTCAGAATTCTAGAAATTTGTTCTGTTTAGCAAAAAGGTTTTTATATATACTCGTATATTTGTAATAACACATTTCGATTAAGTATTTGAAAATGTATTGCTAAAAGTTCCATAAAAACCGCGATTTTTAATGGTTGTCATATGATATGGAACTTCGGTACGCAGCACTGAACTCAACCAGAGCGCAATCGCTGCGGTCTACAAAACTGCTTAAATCAGTCAGATGTTGTTTTCTTCAGTTATTTTGCTTTGTTGCGTTCTGATCAATGTTTTTTTGTATTACGTAGTCATGTTAAAAAAGTAACAGCTTTCTTTAGCTGGTGCTTTTGAAATATGTAAGATTTGTTAAGCTAAAATATGGGCTGGTCTGAGTCTAAAATTGATCCAAAACGTAATGGTAGGAACTTATTTAGATGTGTGAAAAAATCTAATATGTACAAGTAAGTATGTTGTCTAACATAAGACGGTTGTGTTCGGGTCCTTAGATCCCCAGCGCCCCCAAAGGCCAGGCATATTTTTTAGACTTTAAATGTGTCCATGGCTACGGCTATCAAGCAAAACTAATTTTCAAGTTAATTTTTTAAAATATATAGTAGAAACTTTTTTACCTTATGTCCGATATGGTCCATGTCCAACCGATCAAACCACTAAAAGCTACATGTCTGGTAATTAAGTAGACCCCCATATGTTAAAAAGATTGAAACCCTTAAAAGATTCGTGAGAAAGATGTTGGCAACTCCGTTTAGCATTCGTATGCTTGCTGCAGGCCCCTTCGCTAACTAACATTCGTCCTGATAGATTAAAACCAAAACCACATAAATGGAGGAGTAAGAGCAGCTAAAGTCCGTAAAAATATATTACAGCCTACCCCAGAGTACTCAGCACAACATTTATCCTTACTTACGTACACACATACACTGTTAGTCCTTTACAGAACAAGACACAATTAGGTATGTCGATCGGGAAATCCCGAAACTAGAAAATCCCGCACCCCAGGTTTTTTCCAAAATACCCCGGAAAAATCCCATAATTTTAATATTGTTAATTTATGCAGTTTAAAATTTATTTAATACACCGTGGCAACAAAAAAACGACGCATCAAAATAAAACAATCTGTAAAAAGAGTTGGCAACAAGCTTAATATAAGTATCTAAGCGAGAAGCCAAGCCCTGAACAACAAAAAAACATTACATTAACATTGCATATATCATTTAAATGGATTTTGTATCCCATTAAACCAAAATTAGTGATATAGCATCTGTTTGGTTTTACTTGTTGCAATAGGTAATCCGTATACAATGTGCGAATTTTGAGAAAAAGTTTTGAAAGCTAATAGTCAAATAGTGTGCCACCGTGGTGCCAGTAAACATCCGGATTTAAATCCGGGTAAGATCATCTAACAATTTGTATCGGCGGGTTTCCACTACGCAATTAGCGGCGACCTTAAGAGTAAGAGATTTATCTCTAGGCTATGTAAAAACTTCTCTACAAAATGCATTAGCCGTTCTGAACCGCCGTTAAGCAGTAGGTCCTGGTCCGCGGGTATAACATCTGTATCGTGCACTGCTTGCTATTTTGGGAGAAATTTTCGTTGTTCCTTAATATAATGTTGTGGGAATTAAGCAGTACGAAAAAACGAAAGGGGTCTCTTTATTCCAAATTCTCCGTTGAGGATCCGAAAAAATAAGGTAAAGTGTCTCATTGCCAAAAAAAAACTACGTGCCTATATAGAAAAGTTAAAAAGTCCTACGATGCCAGTTTAAACTTTAATTGATATAAAACCCAATATCGGAAGAGAACTATATTTCTGCAGTTTCGAAGGTTTTAGAAGTACATACTTTCAAGCTGCATACCGATATATGTTATTAATTCCAACCACAAGCGTTTATAACGACCGATGTTTTTTTTCAGCGGGTTCTATTGGCAATAAAATATGATGAAGTCCGTCTGATGAAACTTAAGATGCCCTTATTCTCTTAAGTAGTTCTTTAATGCAATGATATATTAAAGCGTATTTTAATGCCATTTTTTGCTGGTTGTTTATTTTTATGATTTTTTTTTTGTATTTATTCTTTATTATTTCTTTTGTGTTTTTATTGGCGAATTCGACATTAATATGCTCAATAACGTGTTACCCTAGATATAGAATCAATTTAAGTAGTTTTATATGAAATGAAAAAAATTCCGAAATTGAGAAAATCCCAATATATAAGTATCAAAAAGCCCGGGATACCAAGATATTTCGAAATCCCGAAAAATCCCAGGATCTCAGTTTTTATAATCCCAAATACCAGAAATTGAAAAAGTCAGTGCCGATCGACATCCCTGAACACTACGGAGACATTGTGTTTATTTTATTTTAGTGGTTGCCTGTCAATCTTACCTTTCTCTCTACACCACCTTCTCCCAACAAACGACAGCTAACCACTCTCTTTCACAGGGCGAATAAAGAACTCCACTTTAGTAAAAAACAAAAAAGTACTGAGATATTTCTCCACGATAATATTCATCGTCCATCCTTAAAGTGTCCACCACCCCCTCTACCAAACCACCACCAACAACTTCATTAATAATTGATGGTGTAGTGAACGAAGAGTTATTTACTCGTATTGCCTCTGCTTTTAAATCGCATTCATACGAGAGAGTGAACCACAAAAAAACACTCAAGACTTTGGGCTATAACGATTTTCATCACATTTGTTTTGGTTACGCAGTTCGTATACCAAGCCAAAGGGCTCTTTATTACTTTTTTTACATGCTCTTTTTTGTATACTTTAAGAACAGTGCCTCTCTTATTCCCTGTGTATGAGAGTTCTTCTCAGCATTTACTCTTCTTCTTGAGTGCAATGCAATGGTGAGAGATTCATGTGTAATAACTTTGCCGCTCTTGTTGAAATACATTCCACATCATATTTGATAAAGAAAATTTGAGAGATTGTGGATTGTTTACGGTGTTGCCAGATGATTTTAAATAGAAAAACGGTTTACGTGTACAAAAAATCGTCATTTCGAACGTGGTCATATCGAGGGGTAATAACGGTGACACATCTTTTTGCGAGAATTTAAAAAATACTTAAAACGTAATTTTACTGAGATCCGAGCATGTGCTTATTAATAAGTGTGTTCATTTACTTGCAAATTTTTACTGGATCGTGTTCTTTTTCACAAAACGTCCAGTAAATGAGAGCCAGAGAGAGAAACTTTTGCCAAGCGAGGAAACAGATTTCCATAGGCAAATCGGTTTTCAGATTTACCGATTCAGGGTCTAAGAAAAACCACATTAGATAATCGAAACTTGTCACAGCTTTGCACGCTCTTCGGACAAAAAACTTGAGGCATGCAGGTCGGAAATGGAATTGTGGCGACGTTACGGCTTATTACTTGAGTCTGACGACAGAATAAGACTTTTTGTGGTCGTGTTCTTTCTCGTTTCGGTTATCAGGATTGTCAAACTAAAATCATGGTATGAAAAACCATTGGATTTTATTTTTTGGGGTTTTTTTTTGAAGCCAAACTTAATAACCGGTCATTAAAATTAAATCCAGAGACTACGAAATTTCAAATTAAAATTTATTTATTTGAAAGATTTTTTTTTATAAAATTCCTGCTTGAACGCATTCCGTGCAATTGGGTGCCGCTGGCTCGTTTGAAGCGTATTCTAGATATCAAAATTTGCTTAGGGTGGGATATCGACTCGACTCATAACACCCAGCAATGGTTTCTTAGAAATATATGCCTTGAAACCGATCTATGGTTGGTCGATTTAGTCGCTCTGATAGACGTTTATGGCGACCTAAAATTTATGTATCATTTCAAAACTGAGCAATTATTTTTAGGCGTCGACGTCTGCATTATTTGCAGGCGTCGTTTTGTCTAAGCCCCGATAACTACGACCGTATAGCAAAACCGCGATAGCTAAGTTTTTTCTTAAAAAATTTTCAATTTTGATAGTGTTAAAAAAATGTAGAATATATATTTTGTGTAGCAGATTAAGTACATACTCCGCCTGGTAACTAATGTTGGTGTTAAGTCAGTTTTGTTTGTGTCCACAAAAATTCTTTTAAGCAGCCATTTAAGTACTTAACCTGGAAAACTATCGAATATATTTCTCCTGTTTTAGTACTAAAAAGGCTACATTAAATTATTTTTCTAAAATTCTTTTAAAGAATCGAGTACAGCAGTGATTTTATTATAAACATCATCAAAATTGACACTTTTTATATAGGGTGATTAAGTTTGAGGTTCCCTACTTTTTTTAAGAAAAAAAACACAGATAATTCAAGTTGAATGGGGAATGTATATTATCATTTAAAAGAACATTCTTTGGTATTTATTATTTAAAGATTATGTCTATTAAATGTTGGCCGCGGCTACGTCTCAGATGGTCCATCCGTTGATCCCAATTTTGGATGACTCGTTCGAGCATTTCGCCGTCTTGTTCAAACCAAATGTCGCCGAGATCACGAGCTTTAATTTCAGGCATCAAATAGTCGGTTATCATGGAACGATAACGGTTACCATTGACGGTTACATTCTCGCCGGCATCATTTTTGAAGAATTATGGACCGATGACTCCACCGGCCAACAAACCATACCAAACCGTTGTTTTTTTCTGGATGAAGTGGCAGCTCTTGAACCTCTCCTGGTTGCTCTTTGTCCCAAATGCGCCAATTTTGCCGATTATGTTGACCATAAGTTGAACGAAGTGAACGAAACACATTCCTCACAGAACGTGAATTTTCGTAATAAAGTTGAACGATTTGTAAACGTTGTTCAGGCGTAAGTCTTTCCATGATGAAATGCCAAACAATACTAAACAAAAATAACATGACAGCATGAAAAAAGTATATCTACTTGGATCGCCCCTTTGAGGTTTAACCTCAAACACTACTATTGATTGAACTGCAGTTAAACTGAGCACAAATGTCCTTTAATAATTTTATTAATCATGCCAACTACGAATTCAAGCATTATATAATTACAGCATTATTCATTATGCAAGTCAACCCGGGTATCCATTATTGTTAGAAACATCCGGTAATCACTATACCTATAAATTTTTACCGTTAAAAATACTAACGTTTGTAAAATTCTCGAAAGGTATATAGACCATAAATACATTTTAAAGAAAATCTACGGAGTAGGTTGAATATAGTCATGCATTTATCTTCAACCAGAAGTCAACACCCTTTTAATGGTAGTAAAAACCATAAACCAATCAAAAATAGAGTACCATTTAGAGTAGCCACGATGTTAATTGTAATTGTAAAACAAAAAGTTTTTAGAGAATTATCTTAATATTTTTCATTATGATAGAAGGATCTAAGACAATTATGTCTTGAACAAAATATCGGCCAAAGCTCGCCACGGCTAAGGTGGCATACCTCTATCCGATGGTTCACCTTTTTAATGACCCCGAGACATAGGAGGTTTAATGTCGTTAATGTGCTAAATTATCTCATACTTATGCTCTTGAATTGTTCATGGCGGATTTAAAATACCCTTTTCTTTTAATTATCCCCAATCACATGATCGTGACGGCCAATTTACATGGCAACGATGTGAGATAACACGGTCATTGAATTTCTCGAGCAAAAAAGACATTTTTCGTTGGTCCAAATTGGTGCAGATCGAAGTCCTCAATTTCTGGCCACAAGAAGTCCTTTGCGATAGCGAACACCATTCGCGGTAACTGCTTGGCCGACATCATTTTCGAAGAAGTACGGCTCAATAGAATACCGATGGCAGAACGAATTGGGCGGGCATGCACAGGTGAAATTTGCGCACAATTCACCCCATCTTGGGTACATTTCGTCGATTATGCCGACCAAAAAAAGTGTACGATTTGAACACCAATTTTTGTAAAAGGCTTCAACAATCCTAACGTGCTACTCAATTCTAAATTTGTCATGTCTTTTTCATGTCTAAATTTGTCAAACACTGAAACAAAAAAGAGTCAAGTAGGGCCTAACGCTTGACGTTAAGGCGTGAACCAGAATTAACATTGTACATTATAATTGGACCACAAAGAGCATTACGAGTGACCAACACATATTTCTGGTGAAATTGGACCATATCGGATTATGTTCTCAAATGCAGGACCATAAATCTGCAGAAACGGGAATTTAACTCCTGATTTAAGTCCTGCTTTAAAAGCCACAATTTACACCCGATCTCGAATAAAATTTTTCATGGATTGTTATGGGCGACTTTTTATTAACTACGGTAAAACTGGACCACAATTTTCCTATAGCCCCCACACAAACGCCATTCCAGATTTTAGAATCTGCAGCCTTAGAAGCCACTTTATACATACCAAATTTTGCAGGGGGCGCTATTAGCGACCAACACCCATGTACCATGTAGAATAGTCGTCACACAGGGGTCCCTTGCACACAGAGGAAAATAAGTTGGAAATCGGTTGGAACTACAATGATTTGGGTGCAAAAGCGGAATTTCGGTTGCAACCACCGAATGTTTATAATCGCAATGGATATTCGATTCGAAATACCGCAAGATGATAAATGTGATCATCGTACTGTACTCACAACTTATTGAACGGTCATAACAATGAAACGCGGTAAAAGTATTCGGTGGCCACAACTACCAGTTGTTTTGTTTCCACAACCACCAATAGTTTTGTAGACATTTTGTTGTTGCAACTTATTATTAGTGATTTGCACACAGAGAAAAAAATAAGTTGGAAATCGGTTGAAACTACAATGATTTGGATGCAAAAGCAGAATTTCGGTTGCAACCACCGAATGTTTATAATCGCAATGGATATTCGGTTCGAAATACCGCAAGATGATAAATGTTATCACCGTACTGTACTCAGAACTTATTGATCGGTCATAACAATGAAACGCGCAAAAAATATTTGGTGGCCACAACTACCAGTTGTTTTGTTGCCACAACCTCCCATAGTTTTGTAGACATTTTGTTGTTGCAACTAATTATTAGTGATTATAACTGAAACTTCATCATAACCAAAAAGGGTTTGTTTTATGGTATTTTTTTAAAAAATAGTTCGATGTTTACTGACCTTAAGCCAATTAATTAACCTTATTATTTTCCAGTAAAAATCATCCATCTTCTTTACCACTTTTTATTCGCCTGACTCTCCCTTTGAGTACTTCAATTGTGTTCTTTGCTCTTTGACTATAGTTTTTATTTTTTTCGTTCAAAAAGGTGTGTCATGTGGATTTTTAGATTCAAAAATTCTCTTCTGAAATTTCAAATACTTGGTGTGGTGCACCGATACTACAATTCCAATAACTGAAAATTACGGAGAGCCAACTAACATTCGGTTGTACTGAGGGAACGCTCGAGGTGCATGCAACCTTAATCACTCGGTTGGCAAAAAATCCGGTTGTGGCAACGAATCTGTTCTCTGTGTGTGGGATTTGAGGTCCTGCAGGTTTGTATGGTACGTTATGATACATTATGAGCGACAAGAAATTAACTCTGACATATTGAGTTCTACGTTGGTCAAGCTCCTGACAGAGGTGCCTAATCCTCTGAATGTCAGCGTTGTGTAGAGTGTCTCATAGTCGGCCACGCCCGACTTTTGCTATTTTTACTTGTATTTTACAATTTTGTACTCGTACTTATGTTAGATACGATAAATGTTTTTTCTGCAGAAAAAAACCACCTCCATTTAAAAATTAGAAATTTTTTCCCAAGTACCCTCCCAACACCAATCTGAAAATGTTTAAACCGCCGCCATTTAGCCCCCTTGCATTTTCGGGCATGGTCATTTAGGACATTTTCATGAATTCATCCAAGGAATACGCTGCTGAAATTTGTCCAGTAGTGAGTTAATCACCCGGTATAACAAAAACAATCAATTTTTTTTTTCAAAAATATTTTATAAATCGCATAAAAAGCTTTAGTGACACACTGAAGCCCTTAAAATAAAAAAATACGAGTATGGTGTTCGCAAGCTCGAAGAATGCTTGCAATGTGGGTTGCCGAATTTGAACACGAAAGCTAGTGGTGATAAAAGCTGAGGCTTTTTATCTGCCTTGGTCTGAAAGGATTACATTTGCAAAGCATATTCGCGAGTGAAAATATCTTCGGTGTGTCAGAAGTTAAGACCATTTAAAAACCATGGACTCTTAAAAGGAAATGGCACATGAATCGCACCACAGCCTTATCTAATGACGTAAACTTTAGAATCGGGAAAAAAACAACAATTTCTTCCTTATGATCCGCTTTGCAGAGAATCCCTCATTAATACTTAGTGGGGACATAAATACTGTTACACAAGTTTTATGCTGTAAAATAAAAAGTACTGAATGTTTTTGGAGCAAACCAAAAAGAATCTAATTATCCGAAATGTCCGCCTTTTGCCTTTACACGCGCCTTAAGTCGCACTGGCCAATCGTCAATAGCAGCACGAACCTCGTCCATTGGAAAATTGGCCACAGCTCGAACCAAAGCAGTCTTAAGAGATCCAATGTTGGAGTATCTTTTGTGACAAACAAACCTTTTCCTCTAAAACCTTCCACAATTAGTAATCCAATGGGTTCAAATCTGGACTGCCTGAGGGTCATTCTTCAGAGGAAATGAACGCTGGCAAATTGTTTTGAAGCCAGGCCTGGGTCGTTTTAGCCTTATGGGCCGGCGCAGAATCCTGCTGGAAAGTCCATGGCTTGTTTTGGAACAGAAAATTGATAAGATGCTTTACAACAGCTTCCAAAACGGTTTCTTGGTAAACTTTGGCCGATGTTTTGACTCCTTGTTCGCAGAAATGCAGGTCAGTGACCCCATCGTAAGAGACACCCCGCCAAACCATGACTGAAGCTGGGTGATGACCCTTTTCCACCCTTGGGATCAGTTCAGATGCTTCCTTAGATGACCGCGCATACACTCTATCATTTTGCTTGTTAAATTTTTCCTGAGCGGTAAAAATTTTGCCATCGGTGAACAAAATTTTGCTGTGCAAGTTATCAGCGTGCTTCACTAAAAGACTTTTGCATTTTTCAATCCTATTCTTTTTTTAAAGCTGCAGCCAATAAATGTCCGGTACGTCGTTCGGAAGCCCAAAGTCCCAAGTCTTATTAAGCGATTCGACTAATGGACTTTTGCGTGATATTCATCTCACGGTCCACGATTTTCTGTTTTTCGGAGCGGATTTTTTGTGAATTCTTGATTTAACGGCTTTGAAGAAATGCGGTGTTCGAACAGAGCGTGGGCGGCCCGACCGGTGGCGGTCTTTTACATCTCCAGTCTCCTCAAACAGTTGTATGCATCGGTAGACGAACATGCGGCTAATCCCTAGTGGACGGAGCGTTTTGAAAATATCGCTTTTTTCATGTCACACTTGAAAAGCGCTATTACAGCGATACGGTTCTCATTATCTGACCACTCCATGATGAAAGTTGAAACAATTTTAAAATCCCGTTACAGACTAACGCTATTGAGGTTAGCTTTCAAAACCCATATGGCATTAACGGGGTATGTTTAGTTCTACTATTGAAATGGGTGTGTTCAATGTTGTAACAGTATTTATGTCCCTACTAAGTATGTAAGTACTTATAATCTAGTTAACGCCACACGTGTTCTTGTGATATTCTGTACCTGGTGACATAATGAAAAATTTAGCTTACCTTAGGTGCCGTAAGTTAGGTTTCGAATCTGAAAATAAATACAAAAAAGGCAATGGTTAATTACCATATACGAATTTCGAAACACATGTCGTAAATTGAAACAATAAATGAAGCAACCCCCTACTCATATTGTGAAATCTAGAGCACTGAATGTTAAATGATGTATTAACCCATAAGGAAAAGAACATTCTTCGTTATTTTGTCATTGTCAATCAGACGAACTTCCTTGGCAACACACGCACGCCATCCAGTAACCATAACAAACTAACCCCCTCTACTCGCACTCGCCTATGACTCTGGGCCGGGTGGCATTAACTGAACCATTGCCATTGCACACCGAAATGTAAAACCTGTCAAATATTCGTATACTGATACAAGTTTCAAATTCCTAAAATAACAACGACAACAAATTGGGTTTGCCCTACAGTCCAGTTCAATGAACCTATTGAAAATTAAGCTGAAAATGAAACCCGTGTTGACAAAAATAAAACGCCATTCATTAATTTTTTATATATTTTAAATATTTCCTCCTAAAAAACGACACTTTGTAACCCACCCCTCGTCGTGCTTGCATGCATTGGAGCAGCAAATGTTGCATTGCCCATGCAAGTACGAGTATTTTTCCTAGCAATTCGGATAAAGCACACATGTGTGCGCAATGCTGGTCACATTCTTTAAAAGCGGCTCTAAGACACGCCAGACCGGACCTGAACAGAGCAGCAGTAACACGGTCCACCCAAAAACACCTGACGCGGCACAAATGGCTCTCAGAAGAGTGATGCCAATGCACGCGGCTAAATGAAACACCTGCCACATTTACTCAGGCATAGCCAGTATGCATGAACCTGGCTAAGAGAAGAGGGATTATATGCAAGAGTATCGAGAGTAAATGCTAGAACACTCTTTAAAGGATTTGAAGAGGTGCTGTAAGGTTTATGTGCTCTTTAACTTATGGTTTAAATGTTAGCATTTAAGGGACGTTTATTTTGTTCCAGAAAGCTACACACAGAGAACGGAAACTTTGTCGCAGCCGTCAAAGGTATGCCTTTTGTTGCGTGTACTCAAAGTGTTCCGTCAGTACAAACGATTGTTAGTTCGGGCCCTAGAATTGTCAGTACATGTGACCTTAAATATAAAATAAATTATGTTGAACACTTTAGGATCAATTAAGCAGAGTAATTTGAATACTAGGCGTTGCTATTTATATTTCGGGTCCTGACAATACTAGCATTCCCAAGTGCAAACTGGAAAATTTTGACACTTTTTAGCATAACTTCACTCAGAACGTTTTGTCATTTGAGGGCCAATTGATTTGTTTACAGTGGGTTGAAAAATTCATCTCAGTCAAAAAATGAAATTATCCCCTGAACATTTTCGTGCGATGATTTTTTACGATTTTCGGCGTGGATGGTCGAGACAGGAGTGTTTAAATCAACTTGTTTCGACTTTTGGCGATGAAGCACCATCAAAAACCACTGTTAATCGCTGGTACCAAGAGTTCAGTCTCGGACGCCGTTCGCTCCAGGATGAATTTCGTGAAGGACATCTAACTTCGGCCACTTTGCCAGAAACCATCGATGCCGTGTGTGAACTGATTAAGCAAGACCGACATGTGACATACCGTGAGATTGAGGCATCCTTGGGCATTAGTATGATAAGCATCAATAAGATAATGCTTTTTCATTTGGCCGTGAAAAATTTTTTTTCCCGTTGGATGCCACATAATTTGACGAATGCTCAAAAAAAGGCTCGTATGGATTGGTGCAAAGAGATGTTGAAAAAGTATAACTCCGGTAGCTCAAATACAGTATATAACATTGTCACAGGGGACGAATCATGGATCTATGCATATGAACCCGAAACAAAACAGCAATTGACCATATATGGGACTTTCAAGATGAGCCAAATCCAACAACAGTTGTTCGTGCAAGAAGTAAATCGAAGCAAATGATGGCGTTTTTTTCGGTATAACCGCATATGTTGCTACAGTGTCTTTAGTGAGACGTAGGATGGTCAATTCTGAGTGGTGTACAACCACCTATTTACCAACAGTGTTTGAAGAAATAAAGAAAGATAATAAAAGAAGACGCATCATTTTGCATCATGACAATGCGAGCTCTCACTCATTACACGCAGAGAAAAAATATAGTTACTATATGGTCACGACAATAATAATATGTTCTCCGTAATAAAAGTATTTTCGTCGCAAACATAGTATTGTTAATTGAATTTAATTTTGACAATAGTATGATTGCCGCAATATTAATATTGTTGAAATGTAACGAAAGTATTATTTTCAAATTCAAAAATGAAAACATGGTTGTAACAACAATATAAATATGGTTGGTGCGACAAAAGTATTGTTTTTTGAGTTTTATGTTAACAATAATATGATTACGGCAATCATAATGCATGATTGTAATTTTTCTTCATTTGAATATGCTTTTTAGAACAATGTTTTTGTTACGGATCTAATGCAACTGTAGTACTTTTTATAAGAAATACAAAATTTTTCAAACTGCTTTGGCTTTGTTTAACTGAATAGTTTTAATAAAAATGCTTACCTATTTTTACACTGATTTTTTCTACTGTTAAATAAATCACTACCCTTATTTTGAATTTAATGTACTTTTAAATAATTTTCATAATTACCCAACTTAACACAATTCTACTAAATAATTTTGGCAATCATGGTATGATTGTGTGTGATCATAATATGGTTATAGGGCCATAACATGGTTGCGTGTGATCATACTATGGTTATAGGACCATAACATGGTTGCGTCTGAATCATACTATGGTTGTGAGGATCATACTATGGTTGTATGTGAAACATACTATGGTTGTGAGGATCAAAATATGGTTGTGCAGATCATAGTATGGTATAGTGTGAATCATACTATGGTTGTAGGGATCATAGTACGGTTATGTGTGAATCATACAGTTGTTATGAGGATCATTGTATGGTTGTAAGGATCATAGTATGGTTGTATATGAATCATACTATTGTTGTGAGGATCATAATAATGTTGTACCATAACCATATACCCAACAATAATATGATGATCTTTGAATAATGTTATCCCAACCATACTTTTTTTCTACGTGTAGCTGAAACGTTGAGCTATTTGACCACTCAAGATGTCGAATGATGGGCCATCCACCGTACAGCCTGATTTTGCACCCAATGACTTCTTCTTGTTCTCTAACATCAAGAAAAAAAATGTGTGGTCAACGTTTTCATCGCCCGAAGCAGCTGTTGAAGTGTTCAAAATTATTTTTTGGAGTTGTCTTAATCGGAGTTGGAAAAGTTCTTCGACAATTGGTTTGTGCGCTTGCAAAAGTGTATTGATCTTAAAGGAGAATATTTTGAAACACAATAAAACCATTTCCAATGATAAATTATTGTGTTTTTATTGCTGGACCCGATATATAAATAGCAACCCTCGAACATTATTTTGTGGTTAAATCATGTTTAGAATAAAATCAGTTGGTCTATATTGTTGGTTCTGGTTGACATTAAATATTAAGAGGAAGATATTTTAATTGCCTTTTTGCGGCATACACATTTTATAAATAGGTAGTTAAAAGGGTTATTCCAAAAATTTTCAGGATTTTGACCGTATCATTCCGATTTTCACGTGTTTATGTCATATGACATCTAACATGTGTTTAGTCCTTGAAGGACATAACAATCTAAATCAAGAATATATTCGCAATCTTTGTAATACTTCGAAAAAGGATTTTATATGTTTTCTAAAATTTTTACAGAAATTAGCTTGTAATTTGGTCAACTAGATGTGAAAATTCCCGAATGGGTTTGCCATGGGTTCAAAAGTTGTATATTTGAATGCAGCAATCACTACTTTTGAAAAGGGGTTTTTCTTTACCTTTGAAGTAAATATTTATTACATAACTTTTGAACCCACTGTGACAACCAAATCACAAGCTGATTCCTGAACAATTTTTAGGAAAAAAATTAAGTCCTTTTTCGAAATATTTAAAGATTAAGGATATATCCTTGATGTAGAGTGTAATGTCCTGCAATGACAAAATATTTGTTTACACTAGCTTAAAGAGGACGCAAATACGTTTCAGGAGACTCCACGTTTGTTAATTTATGATGTCGCATTGCCAATATAATTGACTTCTAACACATCTGACTTTTCAAAAAAAGTCAAATCTGAACACAAGTTAGGTGCCATATGACAGACCGCATCTAGGAGAATATATGTGCCGAGTTTCGTTTAAATCGGTAATGGTTAAAATTTAGAATGGGTCGAAATTTTTTGAAATTTCCTATAGTAAACACCTTGAACAAATTAAGACAATTTAATGTTTTTATATTCTGAGTTCCTTTTTCTTGGGGTTAGCTATACTACGAGGGCTGCTATATATTTCTGGCCTAATAATGAAAATGGAAATATCTATCATCAAAAATGGTTTTATTGTTTTTCAAAGTATTCTCCAGCATGATTTATTCCCTTTTGCATGCGCTCAAACCAATTGTCGAAACACTTTTTCCACTCCGATTGAGACACCTCCAAAACATGGTTTTTGAACAGCATCTTTTTGCAACGAAAGTCGCTGACTACGCATTTTTTCTTGATGTGCGGGAAGAAAAAGAAGTCATTGGTTGCCACCACGCATTTTTTTCTTGATGTGCGGGAAGAAAAATAAGTCATTGCCTGCCAAGTCAGGGCTGTACGGCGGATGTCCCATCAATTCGACGTTTTGGCAGGTCAAATAGGCGCTGGTTTGAGCCAATGTGTGATAGCTTGCATTGTCATGTTGCACAATGATTCGTCTTCTCTTGTTCGTGTTTCGAATTTCTCCGAAGACTTCAGGCAAACAAATTGTGGTGTACCACTCAGAATTGACCGTTCTACGTTGCTCAAGCGGAACAGTCGCCACATGACCAGTTTTGCCGAAGAAACAGGCGACCATTTGCTTTGAAGTGCTTCTTCCACGAACAACTTTCGTTGTATTTGGCTCGTCTTCGAAGACCCACACTGTGAAATGCTGTTTTGTTTTGGGCTCATACGCATAGATCCATGATTCGTCACCTGTGACGATCTTATAAATGTCTTTTGAAGCACCGCGATCGTATTTTTTTTAAATTTCTTTGCACCAATCGATACGAGCATTTTTTTGAGCGATTGTCAAATTGTGCGGGATCCAACGAGAACAAACCTTTTTTACGGCCAGGTGTTCATGCAATATCGAATGTATGCTGGTGGAAGAAATGCCCAAGGATGCCTCTATCTCGCGGTATGTCACATGACGATCTTGCATTATCAGTACACACAACGGCCGTTTTTGGACGACCTTCACGACGTTCGTCTTTGAGCGGGCGTCGGCCACGATTGAATTTATTAAACCAGTTTTTCACAGTGCTAGAGGATGGTGCTTCATCGCCATATGCAGATTTAAGTTCATCGATGCACTCTTGTCGTGATAATCCACGTTGAAAAGTTGTGAAAAATGGTCGCACGAAAATGTTCAAGATTTAATTCCATTTTGTTGCTAAATTGATTTTTTCAACTCATTGTAAACAGCACAATTGATGGTAGTACGTCAAAACGTGCTAAGTACGTTTATGCAAAAAAACGTCAAACTTTCCACTAAGTGTTGCCTAGGCCAGAAATGTAAATATATACTTATATATAATAATCGAGAGATTCACAAATGAACAAAGATCCAGAATATTAGAATTTTATTATTTAAATCAACGATCAATTATTATAACGCAAAGTGATGAGTGATAAAGCTCACTTTCATTTGTATAGCTTTGTTAGTAAGCAGAACAGTAGTTTCTAGGGTTTTTAAAATCTAAGAGCCATTCATCAACGCCAATTGCACCCCAATAGTTGTACAGTATGGTGTGGGATCACAACTATAAATATCATTGGGCCTTACTTCTTCGAGAATGAGGATTGAAGTGTTGTAACCGCAAATGGAGAGCAGTATCGGTTTATGATAGAACATTTTTTACGTCCTGCTCTTGAAAAGAGGCCTGAGATGTGGTTTCTTAAGGACGGGCCACTACCCGAGACACAATAGCACTTTTAAGTCAAATTTTTGGAAAGCGAAAAATGTCCAGAAATTAGGAAATTTTTTGGCCAGCGCGATCGCTAGATTTGTCAGCACCCGACTATTTTTTTGGGGTTAGTTGAAGAAGCGAGTATATGTGAACAAGCCCGAGACAGTCTTTCAACTCAAGGCTAACATTGTAGCGGAAGTTCGAACGCTACAGCCACAAATTTCGAAAGATGTTATGGAAAATGCTCTGAAAAGAGCCCATCATTGCGAAGCTGAAAACGGGGGTCATTTAAGGGCACATTATTTTTCATACTTAGTGTAAAACAATTTCCATTTTGCAAAACTAACTGGCCTGGCACATTTTCTGTTTTACTAGCAACTTTTTTTTGTTTTTGTTTTTTAAAAGCAATCTTTTATAAGCCATCTGTCAAAATTTCCGAAATATTTAATGATTATTTTCTTTGTTACAGGTGATTGAAGTAAACAAGTTTTATAATTTTTGAAAAATGGGAAATAAAGAGTTTCGTGCGGTAACTAAACACTTTTATATGAAAGGTTATAGGCCACAATTAATCAAATATGAATTGGATTCTCTTCATGGTGATAATGCACCATCATACTCCACCGTGAAATCCTGGGTTCAACAATTTAAAATGGGTCGTTCAAGTACGGAAGATGAACAACGCTCTGGAAGACCGAAAACTGCTACTACTATTGAAAACATTAGAAAAATATTTAATGAAGTGACTAAGGATAGACGAATAAAGCTCAGAGAACTTGCTGATATTGTTAAAATACACGAAAAACAAGTTTGGAGTATTTTACATGATGAACTTCACATGAAAAAGCTATCCGCAAGATGGGTGCCGCGTTTGTTGACTTTGCCCCAAAAAATCGTCCGTTGGACCAATTCCGAGGAGCTTTTAGCGATTTATCAGCGTAATCCAATAGAGTTCTTGCGCCGATTCATAACTGCTGATGAATCATGGATCCATCACTACATCCCAGAATGCAAAGAACAGTCAAAACAATGGATAGAAGCTGGTAATAGTGGTCCCAAGAAGGCGAAAACTGTTAAGTCTGCAGGAAAAGTAATGGCCACAGTATTTTGGGATGCAAGGCGTATAATATTTATTGATTACACTGTGCGACAGCCACAATCGGTTTGGGATGAAACCACCGGGGAAAGTTATATCGGTCAAAAAAAGGTCATACGTGTCCCAGCGTTTCGTTGGGTCTCATCCAGGAATCGAGATATATCGATTTGAAGTTAGTAAGTATCGTATAGGGGAATTTGAATACATGAGAAACGCGTGCATCGATTTTCATGATTTATGTCTCATTTTGGTCATAGGTTATGTGACTTTACGTGAAAGTAATAGGACTTGACACTTTTTACCGTTTTGGATTTTTTATGAATTAAAAAAAAAAAAATTTTAATTTTTAGGCAAAAATAATTTTTTTTTTTCATACATTTATTTATAATTGCGAAACTGTTGCTTAAGTAGGAAAACGGTTTAAGAACAGATTAGAGGAATTGTAATTCTTAATTTTTCTAAATTTGTTTCAGCTAAATCGGACGAGTGGTTCTCGAGTTATGTCAAACAAAAGAGCCAAAAACGTGACAAATTCCCCTATACGATACTTACTAACTTCAAATCGATATATCTCGATTCCTAGATGAGACCCAGCGAAACGCTGGAACACGTATGACTTTTTTTTTACCAATATAACTTTCCCCGGTGGTTTCATTCCAAACCGATCACTGACCCTTACCATTTGTCGCAGAGTGTTATCTTGAGAAAGGAAAAACTATAAATAGTGAATATTACGTATTGTACATTATTGGATCGGTTGAGTGAAGAAGTCAAGATAAAACGACCGCATTTAGAAAAAAAGTTCTTTTTCATCAAGATAATGCTCCTTCATACACTGCATTTTTAACTCAACAAAAACTGGCCGAATTACGATTTGAAATTGATCCGCATCCACCAGATTAAGCTCCTTCTGATTATTTCTTGTTTCCAAATTTAAAAAAATTTTCGGAGGCAAAAAATTTTCGTCCAATAGCGAGGTTATTGCTGAAACTGAGGCATATTTTGAAGGTCTTGAAAAATGTTTTGCTCGTTTGTTTTATTTCGGTCTGTTGTTTTTACACATTGAACAGGGATTAAATCGACTCAAGACCTCTTGCTTCTATATTTAAATAGAAGACACGTTTTTAACAAAATGGCAAAGTGACATTGATTTTCGTGGCTGCACACTACTTTTATCATGATTTCGGGTCCGTGACAACCCTCTTCAGAAAGCCTTGCTGCAATTGTTGAAAGTAAAACCGAACTCTATAAGGCCAGGCTCTCCACAAACGAATGAGAACTACTGTTGTAAACCTTACTTTTCAGGTTTTCTTCACACAGTTGCCCACGAAAAATCTTATTTTTCGGATGGAATTAAAAAACTTGAAAAACGTTTGATGAAGTGTATTGAATTGGAAGGAGATTATGTTGAAAAATAAATAATAATAATTCCAAAAAAAACGGTTCTTTTTATGTTAGGCCAGTTACTTTTGCGGTCGCCCTCGTGTATATATAAAAAAAATTATTAAACGAAAACATTATTAATATCTTTAACCCCATGGAAACTTTTGGCCCACCCTGTATTTTTTTTAAACCCCCGATACAAAGGTACTTTCCAATTTTAGAAGCCAATACATTTTTTTGATATTATTAAAAAACATCGACCAAATTGCCTAGCAACACTTAACCACTCTTTCCGAAGACCCAACCTACATAAATTGTGACTGCTTTGCAGGACTTGAACCATACGTTTTGTCTTCTCCAGATACACCTTCCTGAGTCCTTCGATATGTTGGAAAACAAGTCCTGCAAAACTCATGCTCTCAATGTCATCCGCATGAGTAGTTTGCATATGTGACAGCGCATAGAGAAAGGGACCTAAGGGTAAACAAATCAATTTTCATTATTTTTATTTTTTTGATGTGGACAACATCTGAGCATCGAATGAGACCGATTCCATGCCCCAAAAGTGTTCGCTCCCAGAGATATGCGCGTTTTATGAAAGTGAAGTCGACGATTCTTAGTGCAAATAGAAAGGGACCTAATCTTAAAAATGGCTCTCCTGAACAAAACTTTGCATCAACTTTTCACTTTTTTTTTTTATGTGGACAACATCTGAGCATCGAATGGGACCGATCACATGCCCCAAAAGTGTTCCCTCCCAGAGATATGCGCGTTTTATGAAAGTGAAGTCGACGATTCTAAGTGCAAATAGAAAGGGCTCTCCTGAACAAAACTGGTTTTTAACCTTGAGTCCCTTTGTATTTTGCGCGTCACATATTACAATATTTCCTCCATCCGTGTTAAAATCAAACAGTTGCACATATAGTGGTAGCCGGCGGAGTTTAGTGTTATTCTTCAAAAGACTTACAAGTTTCGCAAGGAACTCTTATAAGCCCATGGCTTCAAACAATCGTGTCTCTAGCCCACGCGTTGTCAAGGGACAAATCACGCTACTTTGGCATGCTCCAGCTCCTGCTGCAAGTTTTTCGTGTTTTATTGAAGCAAAAAACACACCATTTTGTTTTGTTTTTCCTGTTTTCGTTATAACTTTTGTTCGGGTGAACTATGAAATATTTGTTCAGTTGTTTTATTCGTGAAAATACATATTTAATATGTTATAGATATAACTTTTACACACAGATACACACATGTGTACGTAGACAGTATACACGCACACACGAGCACAGAATATTTGCATGTATGACTGGCTGGTTACATAAAAAAACCAAAAAAAAAAAATCAAGTCAGATGTGGCCGTCTATGAGATACTCTACACCACTCCGACCTTTGAGGTCGGACTTAATTTGTTAGAATAAAATATTTGTCGCTCATAACGTACTATACTAAGTTTGAGAGTCATGGGGCAAATAAATTGTGCAAGGTCCTGCTTTTATAACTGCAGGACCTCAAATCCGGAGGGGCCCTTGTGTGGGGACCGATATGGTCCAATGTAACAGGATATGCGCGTTAGTTGATCGTAACTTTCCACGCGTAATTACGAATCGGTTGTAAAATATGGCTTTTAAACTGCAGATTCTAAAATAAGGAAGGACCTTTGTGTGTGGACTACAGGAATATATGGACCAATGTGGTATAGTTTCACCACAGTTAAATAATTTTGTCGTGATCTCGTGCAATTTGTAACTTTTAGAGCTGCGGGTGTTGAGACCTATTCGTAAACATGGACCTATATGACCCAATTTCACTAGAGATATGTGTTGGTCACTCGTACTGCACTGTCCGAAATTGAGTCGGAACCGGTTGTATTAGGTTTAGTAATCGGGAGAGACCTTTGTATGGGGGCTATATGAATATATGGCCGTATGTGGTCCAGTTGCACCACAGTTAATAAATGGTCGCATACGTCGCAACATAGGGTTTATCTTGCAAAACATTTTTTTTTTTTTTTTGTATAATGCATTCTTTGTTTACAATCTATCCTAGGATAATAAGCAAATGTATTAAATAAATATTATTTAAATAACAGAAGTTATGCAATTCCACTGAAACGCATAACATATTCTAAACAAAAATGTGTTGTATAAGTAATAGTTTAATTTATAGTATACTTATATATACACATACAATATGTTAATTGCGATTTACAATGTTTATTTAAAGTATTTACAAATCTATAAGTACCTAAGTAGTATGCTGTTTAATTTCGAAAGGGGAGATCTAGAATATGATGTCGTCTCAATCGTCTTACTTCAGTGGTTGAGTCAAGTAGGGAAATAGCAGATGGGTTTATATGGTTACTTAATCGCTGTAAGTACCTTTCACTGTATTTTTTTATTTCATCTCGAACTGTTTCCATCGATAAATCTCTTCGAATAGATGTGTTTCGTATGTACCATAGTGCGTTGGTAATAAGCCTCAAAGTCGTTGACTGAAATCGTTCTAGTATCTTGCAAAACATCAGCACTGATTCATATTAACCTGCATTACCGTGTAGTGTGGCCCTATGATGTCCAGTTTCACCACAGTTAATAAATGGTCGCATAGGTCGCAACATAGGGTTAATCTTCATTCCTTTAAGCAGTTGCAAACATCAATACTAATTCATAGTAACCTGCACCACCATTTGGTGTAGGGTATAACACATTTGATTTAGTAAGGGGGTTTTATACCCTTCCTCATAGGACTATATTCACTTTGTCATTCCCTTTGCAACACATCGAAATATTGGTCGGAGGCTCCATAAAGTATATACTTAGTAGGGACATAAATACTGTTACACACGTTTTATGCTGTAAAATAAAAAGTACTGAATGTTTTTGGACCAAATATTTTTTAATATATTTATTGATGTATACTGTATCCAAAAAGAATCTACTTATTCGAAATGTCCGCCTTTTGCCTTTACACACGCCTTAAGTCGCACTGGCCAATCGGCAGTAGCTGCACGAACCTTGTCCATTGGAAAATTGGCCACAGCTCGAACCAAAGCAGAGATCCAATGTCGGGGTATCTTTTGTGACAAACCTTGTCCTCTAAAACCGTCCACAATTTGTAATCCAATGGGTTCAAATCTGAACTGCCTGGGGGCCATTCTCCAAAGGAAATGAACGCTGGCAAATTGTTTTGAAGCCAGGCCTGGCACTTTTTCTCCTTATGGGCCAGCGCAGAATCCTGCTGGAAAGTTCATGGCTGGTTTTGGAACAGGGAATTGTTAAGAGGCTTCACAACAGCTTCTAGAACGGTTTCTTGGTAAACTTTGGACGATGTTTTGACTCCTTGTTCGCAGAAATGCAGGTCAGTGACTTCATCGTAAGAGACACCCCACCAAACCATGACTGAAGCTGGGTGATGACCCTTTTCCACCCTTGGGATCAGTTCAGATGCTTCCACAGATGACCGCACATACACTCTTTCATTTTGCTTGTTAAATTTTTCCTGAACGGTAAAAATTTTTTCATCAGTGAACAAAATTTTTCTGTGCTAGTTATCAGCGTGCTTCACCAAAAGACGTTTGCATTTTTCAATCCTTTTTTTGAAAATATCGTTTTTTTCCATTTCACACTTGAAAAGCGCTATTACAGCGATAAGGTTCTCATTATCTGACCACTCCATGATGAAAGTTGAAACAATGTTAAAATCCCGTTACAGACTAACGCTGTTGAGGCTAGCTTTAAAAACCCATATGACATTAACGGGGAATGTTCAGTTCTACTATTGAAATGTGTGTGTTTAATGTTGTAACAGTATTTATGTCCCTACTAAGTAGAGTGATTTTAAAGTTTTTGCTGAGATAGGGATGGGAGCAAGTGCCGAAATGGCCCCAAAAACGTACTTTTTTAACTTTTTTTTGATGTTTATTGATTGATTTAGTTCATAATAACAATATTTCATATTCTTATGCCTCAGCGCCTCTAGGGCTTTTTTGAGGCTAGTTGGCAACAATTAGATTAAATCTTTTTCATAAAACTATAATATACATACATTCTTTAATCAATATTACAGTATTTTTACATTAAAATAGAAATATTTGTCAAAAATATTCTTTTAATCTTATGGATATGGAAAGTGAGTCTTTAAAAAATTGCGACAAATTATTGAATTCCACGCTGCCCATGTGTTCAATCCTCTGCTTTGTAATCTCCAAACGACATCTGGCTACATTCAGATTACAATTATTTCTTGTGTTAAAATTATGCCGAAATCTAGTTAATGAAATAGTGTGATGGCCAATGTTGTTTACAATCTTATATACATACAGTAACAACTTCAGCTTATGCAAACCAAAAACTGGTAAAATTCCTACTGCAACATCTTTGTAAAGCGATCGTGTTGAAAATAATCTGGGCAAATTGTAAATGATCTTTGAAGATTTATTCTGCAGGATCTGTAAAGACTTTAAATCAGAACTTTTTTTGTAACCATAAACTAGAGCCATGTAATTGAGATGACTTTGAATTAAGGCTTAAGGATTTTTTATCCCTTTTGTTCTTCAGTTTATATAGGATACCGGAGCTATTTTTGCCCTCAGTGTTTCTATGTGAAACCGCCATCCTAAGTTATTTCGCACGTAAACTCCTAAGTACTTTATGCTTGACATTTCACTCAAGATTTTTCCATCAATAAAAATTTCACAGTTGTCTACTTCAAGTGTTGGGCGTGGCATAAATCGTAAAAATTTAGTTTTTTCAGGATTCAGAAATAATCTGTTTATTCTTGCATATTCCAAAATCAAAGCAGCATCACTTTCAATAAACGTCTTTAACACGATATTGTGCTTATATGGATAAAAGATACAAATATCATCAGCATATATAAACACTTTTCCATGCAAGCCAAGATTGTTAATGTCATTCAAATATATTTTAAATACCTTAATAGCGTAGGAACGGAGGAGGCTACATAAGGTTCGGCCTGGCCGATTTGAACGCCCTTTTACGTGTTATTTTTTCGTTTTTGTTTCAATAAGTAATATGTGACCTTCTCCGAGAAATGGGACCAAATGTGTCGAGTTTGGACTTAAGAGTGGATTCTGGTATCTAAGAGGGTGAATAGGATGAAATGAGTTAGATTTCTGATAAAAATGCATTTACCCATTAAAACGCACACAACGAACTTGGGAAAATCGATAAAAATGAGAAAAACATTAAAATTTTACTTTTTTTTGATTTTTGGGTTTTACTTTTTTTTTCGTCACTCTTCGAATTTTTTGGAGTTTGGACGTTTTTTTCGGTGTTTCGTGATCAGCAACTTCGATTTTCTTTCGTTTGCTAATTTCAGTTATTTCTTTTTTCGGCGCTTTGACTTCAGATTTTGCTTCGATTTTTTTTTCTTGCTGGCAGGTTTAGATTTATTTTTCGATTTTTTTCTCTTTGGGTTCACTCGGTTTAGGAGCTACAAAATCCCATTTCTGTGAATCGTTTGATAATTTCATTTTTTTTCTATTTTCGGCGCCTTGACTTCAGCTTTTTTTTCTCTTGATCCGGTGCTTCGATTTTTTTTCTTGCTGGCAGGTTAAGATTTATTTTTCGATTTTTTTCTCTTTGTGTTTTCTCGGTTTAGGAGCTACAAAATCCCATTTCTGTGAATCGTTTGATAATTTAATTTTTTTTCTATTTTCATCGCCTTGACTTCAGCTTTTTTTTCTCGTGATCCGGTGCATCGGTTTTTTTTCTTGCTGGCAGGTTTAGATTTATTTTTCGATTTTTTTCTCTTTGGGTTCACTCGGTTTAGGAGCTACAAAATCCCATTTCTGTGAATCGTTTGATAATTTAATTTTTTTTCTATTTTCGGCGCCTTGACTTCAGCTTTTTTTTCTCGTGATCCGGTGCTTCGATTTTTTTTCTTGCTGGCAGGTTTAGATTTATTTTTCGATTTTTTTCTCTCTTCGGGTTCACTCGGTTTAGGAGCTACAAAATCCCATTTCTGTGAATCAGTACATAAGACCCTGACATTGTCATACAAATACAATTTGCGATCTAACGATAAACCGCTTGCTGCAATGAGCGGAGGTAATTCGTTTGGTAGTCCACAATTTCTTTACATACAATTTCGTTTCTTTTTTTTGAAGTCAAAGTGGTGGTACTTGTTCATACCTAAAATGCAAACGTTTACAAAATTAATTGAAATGAATTTGAAAAATTAAAATCACAAAATCGTGATATTTTAACTGGTATTCTTTTGTAAAATTCTTCGAAATGAGTATCCCATGTTCGCTACTCTACTTCAGTTCCATTAACAAGCGAAAAAAATACGTCACCACATAGGCATGACGTCACCAAAGTCGGCACCCAATCATAACAACTTAAAATGCGTTTTTCTCAAAACTTTATTTTTACACACTAGGTCTCTTTTCCCGGAGAAGGTCACATATATTAACAAGTAAAAAAATGTTAAGTTTGCTGTGCCGATCTTTGGATACCCTCCACCAGATTCCCAATTAAAAAACTATTTTTTAATTTTTGTAATTTATTTAAAGCAATATAACTAATATAATTTATTATAACTTAAAATTAACATATTTTCTTTTTTGTCTTTTTTTTATTATTTACACACTATATTTCTTATTAAGAAGCCTAAAAATTATTATAAATAAAAACTAAATGCCTATAGCATCATGATGACTGTGAGCTGTAGAATACGTTTGATATTTTACCGAATTATGTTCGGAGTTGGTGAATGCCCAATCGATATGTGTTCCGTGGACTACCCAATCTCAACTCAAATTGGTCCAGAAGTGTGCGCTATATAGAAATGTTTATGTGTAAAATTTCATTTCGATAGGTGTAGTTAGTGATGAGTTATCGTCATATTATTTCTCAAGGCCCTTAAGACCGTTTGTATGGGAGGTATCAAAAGAGGTTACCCAATATCAACTCAATTTGGTGCAGAAGTGTGTTTTATATATAAATCTTTATGTGGAAAATTTCATATCGATAGGTCAAGTTTGTGGTGAGTGATTGTCATATTATTTCTCAAGGCCCATAAGACCGTTTGTATGGGAGGTACCAAAAGGGACTACCTAATCTCAACCAAATTTGTTGCGGAAGTGTGTTCTATATAGAAATTTTTATGTAGAAAATTTCATATCGATAGGTCAAGTTTGTGGTGAGTGATTGTCATATTATTTTTCAAGGCCCATGAGACCGTTTGTAGGGCCTTTCCGATCTTAGTAGGGCCTTTCCGATCTTAGCCAAATTTAGCGTTCTATATATTAATCTTTATGCCAAAAATTTCGTCTCGATAAGTCAAGTGTGTGGTGAGTTATAGTCATATTATTTCTCAAGGCCCATAAGGCCGTTTGTATGGGAGGTACAAGAAATGGTGGCCCAATCTAAACCATTTTTACAAAGATGATTGAACCTCTATAGAGAATATTATTAGCGAAATTTCAGTGATTTTTCTCAAGAAACTGGACGGATATTTCCAAATAAAAAACTAATTTTTATGAGGTAGTGTCGGTTGAGGGTCTCAAACACCAACTTCTCGTAGAGCTATATAGCCCATTTTCAATACCAACCATGCTAGGTTAACCACATACGTTTGTGCCAAATATCAGCTCCCTAGCTCTATCTTGTTTTCAACAGACGGACAGCCGGACAACATGGCTACATCGTCTTAGAATTTTACGAGGATCAAGAATATATATACTTTGTTTGGTCTCCGATGATTATTTCAAGGTGTTACAGACAGAATGACAAAACTAATATACCCTCTATTGTATGGCGGAGGGTACAAAAATGAAACATCTTTTTTTTAATAAGCTGCTTGGCTTGACCGAACTTAGTAACGTTTTTAACGTGTTTTTCTTCGAATTTATATGAAGTCTAAAGTCTATCAGTCTTATGCAAAAAAAATCTTTAATGTGGACTTAAAGTGTACTTTAGCTAAAAAGTACTTTAAGCCTAATAAACGTTTATTAAGAAATGGTATGCAAAAACGTTTATTAAGAGTCTTTTAGTTGCTGAAGGTTTATGAGAATGATTTTGTTTTGACCTGGCAATGCTGTGTATAAGTTATGTATTTACGTCAATAGGTAATCGAATTGTAATTGATTTTTGGTATTTGGTAATCAAATATGAATTTGTTTTTATGTTGTTTTTTTCAATAAAAATTAGTTATTAATGTAAATAATTATCAGTTATAACTATTTCATTTGATACTGTCAGAAATAATAAACCGAAAAGAAAATTAGATTACCTATTCAATACCCTATCGGCCTTAATGGGTACATGGTATTCGAATTTCGAATGTGTTTACATTTTATGTACATCACTACTGCAACAATAACAGTTTTTACATTCGAAATGTGGACAGTCATTCCCTTTAGCAAGCATCGGAATCGTTGTTTCCATACACCAAAACATCTCTCAACGGTATTCCGTGTAGCTATATGAGCTACATTATATTTGTCTTCTTTTTCGTTCTGTGGGTGAAGTAATGGTGTATACAAATAAGGCGTGAGTTTATATCCCGAGTCGCCAAGTAAGCGTCCTTTAAATTCGCCATTTTCAAAACGCTCTTTAATTCTGGATTCGTTAAAAATGCGACAGTCGTGGGTACTACCCCTCCACCTTGCCGCAATATCTCGTATTTTTAACTGAGCATCACAAATTACCTGCAAAAATTAATAAAATAAATTTTTCAAAAAAAGGTTATGTTTACTTTGAAAAAAGTTTACCTGTACATTCAGGGAATAATAACCCTTTCTGACAATATAATATTGTGCCTGTTCTCCGCCGGTTTTTTTAATTCTGATGTGAGTGCCATCAATAGCTCCGATAACGCCAGCGGTCAGCGGCGTCGTCTTGATACTATTAATATGTTTAAATTTCTTATTAATCAAAAAAGTTACAATGAATACAATGGTATATATGTACCTCTCCACGACCCCAGCAACGTAACGCAATCAAAACCTGAAGCTCAGCGGGAGTTCCACATCCTCTCTTGTCCACAGCGATGTCATCCTTAATTAACTCCACAATTTTTCTAACGCTTGATTTTGAAAACCGATATTTCAGCTTGAACTGATGATCTGGAAGAGAAAATGGATTGGCCCTTTCTTTGTATATCCTTCGGGAACTTAAGTTTGCAAGCCGTGCTAAGGTATCTAAAAATGTCAAATGTATATTTAATTAATTTCACTTAATAACAATTGCTGTACTTACCAATTCGTATAATTCCATTTAATGCTTCCATTTTATCTTTCTTTTATTACTTTTTTATTTTAAATTATTTAAATGTTGTGTTTCTGCAATTATTTCAACGTAAACAAACAATATTTTCTGTCAAAATGACAAACTGTCAACTTAAAAAAGGTTTATAGTAGGGTAAAGTGCACTATAACTTTTTCAGACTTATAGGAGGCTTATAAGAGGTTTTTAACGCTAATTTATGTTTTTGCATACACTTTTCAGTGATTTTGTCTAATAATGGTTTATTAACCTCTTTTAAGTTTTTTTGCATACGGCCGTATGTTTATAAAACAGCCACGAAACAAGCCTGAAAGCCAACATTACTCGTGCAATTCGCGAGATACCGGTGGAAATTCTGGAAAAAGTAATCGAAGGCTAGAAATTTCAAATAAGTCAACTACGGTGTAGTTCCGCCCAACATTTAAAGAAAATTATCAAAGGGTAAATTTTAGAGTTAGTTCGTTCCGGTCATTAAGAAGACTTCGGCATCTAAGTCTCTTGAAAGGGTTTTATTTAAGTTATAAAAGAACATTTCTAAATGAATCACCCCGTATGTAAGTGGCTACTTTGATTGTGTATATGTCTGTCGTCGGTTGTTGTTTCATCATGACAAATAACAATTATTTCAATTTTCCTTTTTTGTTCTATACAGAGCTGCGTCGTTCTTCCCCAACCCCCTCTGTTTCGTTCTGTAGAACGATAAATGGCACAAGGTTGTAATTTTTAACTATTATTTCACACATACACTAGCACACTCCTATTCATGGACACGCAAACATCAGTTGGGTCTTTTTTTCGCATTTAAACATATTTTTTCGATAATTTATATTTATTTAAATATGTGCATACATACTCGTATATGTTTATGTGTGTGTGTGTGCATATGCATGTCTGTACGTATGCAAATCGTTTTAATAGCTTTTTCACTTTTTTTTGTTTTTCACTGGCAGTTATTTTCATTTTCATGTCAAATTTGTTGACGTGATTTTGTGTAATATAAAACATTTTCTTTGCACACACTTCTGCGCCACCTCGCCAAGGAACCGACGCAAAGGCAAAATAACGACGGCATTCATAAGTTTTATGAATGATATGACGATATAAACAATATCGCATGTTATTATGCAGAGGTAATTTCAATGCAAATGTTTAGTCAATAATGGCTGAAGAAAAACAAATAAATTTCATTTATTCATACAACGTTTTGTTTTTGATTTTAATTCTTTTTTCAAAGAAAATTCACAAATCGGCTGCGATTGCTTTCATATATAACCAGGTATGTAAAAAAGGTTTTTTCATATTGTATTTTTCGCTCTTTAAAAGGTACTTTTTTGCTCTTGACGGTATTAAAACCAAAAAGGGGCGGTATGCCATTAGGCCCCACGAAAATACATTCCAAAGTGAAAATGAAATTAGGCCCCAAAAAATATATATGTGACAGCGCATAGAGAAAGGGACCTAAGGGACCAGCGATATGCGGGTTTTATAAAAGTGAAGTCGACGATTCTAAGCGCAAAAAGAAAGGGACCTAATCTTTAAAATGGCTCTCCTGAACAAAACTGGTTATTACCCTTAGGTCCCTTTCTATTTTGCGCGTCACATATGGAAAACAGCAGCACGAAATTTTATGGTATTTTGGGGCCTAATTTTATTGGGGTATATTTTCATAATGCAATTAGACCCCAAATGTTTGTAAAAAATGATTTTTGAGGAATAATTTAATAAATTATTCGCATTTTGGGGTCCAATTTCATTTCGATATATTTTTGGGCCACACTACATATTTTTGCTGTCTAATTTCATTCGGCGAATAAAAGAGAGCGTTAGTTTTGTATTGAAAATTATATAGTATATTACCTCTGAACTTTATTATCAACTTGAATAATATCTTGCAAGGAGGCTCGGCAGCAAGTGCACTACCGCAAAACAGTAAATCTAAGGTTAAAATCCAGTATTGTTGAGGAGAGCCATTTTAAAGATTAGGTCCCTTTCAATTTGCGCTTAGAATCGTCGACATCACTTTCATAAAATGCGCATATCTCTAGAAGGGAATACTTTTGGGACATGGGATCGGTCTCATTCGATGCTCAGATTTTGTCCACATCAAAAAAAGAAAAAAAAAGAAAATTGATTTTATAACCCTTAGGTCCCTTTCTCTATGCGCTGTCTCATATATTGGGGCATATTTGTTTGTTTGGGATGTGTTTGCATACCTTTACATAAATACTACGAAATTAGGTCCCAATAAAATTGTTGGGGCCTTTTTTCATTTTATGTTTGGGGTCTAATTTCGTGTGGTCTATTTTCATAATACAATTAGTGTAGTTCCTGGGGCCTAATGTCATACCGCCCAAAAAAAGATGTTTGGTTTTTGAAAACTATTTTATTGAAACAAAAACGTAAAAAAAAACGAATAAAAACTTCGTTAAATTCAGCCAGACCTAACCTTATATGTATACTAGGGCGTACCTCAAAAAAAAAGTTCGCCGTACACCTTCGAATATGAAGTATTATTGAAAGGTAGTTTGAAAAAATTTTTTTTATTTTTTTATGCCGAACGTAGGGGTCGCGCTTTTACATTTTTTGTCTCGACGAGGCCGATTTTTTTGTCTTTGAAGTCATCTGGTACTTACCCATCATATCTCAGTTGCTACTACCCTAATGTACCACTCTAATATCAGAAAATTAAAGCTCGCGCGGGGTGCTTGAGCTCAATGACTTCAAAGACAAAAAAAATCGGCCTCGTCGAGACAAAAACATCACTGTATCACACTTTAAAATCCGTTTATAAATGCAGAAGTTATATAGAAACATGTAAAAGCGCGACCCCTACGTTCGGCATAAAAAAATAAAAATAAATTTTTTGAAACTACCTTTCAATAATACTTCATATTCGAAGGTGTACGGCGAACTTTTTTTTTTTTACTTGTAACCTGGTACGCTCTAATGTATACCCCTCACCGTCCCTAAGCTATTATGGTTCGTTTTTGAGGCCATTTCGGTACTTTGGACCATTCCTTATCTTACCGAAACTTCAAAAATACTTCTTATTTGGATTAGTAGCAAAATTTGCTATAACTTCAGTAGTCCATATTCCCATATTGAATATTACTCGCCCGTTTTGACACATGCGCAAACGTTTGTTGGGCCACATGATCCAAAAAGTTCGGCAACTGAGAGTACCCATTTTAATCAATGTCCGTCGTCAACAAATCCTCAAAAAAGTGTACTTTTTATCGAATGTACTTTCCCCCATTGGGCGACTTAACCCGTTTACAATCCCAAACAGCTTATGACCATAAGCCATCATCATGCAAATTTTCAGGACGATAGGTTGATTTCATCGAACGCTTTTGTGATTTTAACAGACACACGGACAGATGCCTAGATTGGCGTCCAATTTTACGACGATCAATAATATATGTGTCAGCGCATAGAGAAAGGGACCTAAGGGTAAAAAAAATAAATTTCCCTTTTTTTTCTTTTTTCGATGTAGACAACATCTGAGCATCGAATGAGACCGATCCCATGCCCCAAAAGTGTTCCCTCCAAGAGATATGCGCGTTTTATGAAAGTGAAGTCGACGATTCTAAGCGCAAATAGAAAGGGACCTAATCTTTAAAATGGCTCTCCTGAACAAAACTGGTTTTTAAACTTAGGTCCCTTTCTATTTTGCGCGTCACATATATGTTAGACGGATCAAACGCCTGAAACTTTTTTACTTGTTTTTACAATCCCTATATGCGCCAGGCCGAGCACTAAACTGTTTCAAATTGTAGTCACCAGACCAGCGTTCAGCTAAATTATAATTATTCGTACAACTACGCTAAATAATGGGTTGGCTCCGGTTTTAGTAGCTGCCATTGTTTCCATGCGTGTTTCCAAGTCACTTTTCACAATTTCCATTACATTATTTATTCTTTGATAGTTTTGACAAAATATGCGAAATAAATTATTGATATTCATGGGGAAATGGTTATTGCCTTAAGGAAACTATGAATCAGTTGCTAACTACCTTCACATATCCTGTGAACTCAATCGCAGTTGCTCGGTGAGGCACAAATGCAGAGCTAATTTTCATATGACATGTAAATTGTCATAAATATGATGAGGTAGGGGTAGGGGTGGGGAGTTCTCCTTTTGGTAGCTTTTTGACATTAACTTGTTCACAGAGTATGTGTGGCTGGAGGTTTGATCGATAATCAACTATGAAAAATTGACTTATTTATAGGCAGGAAATATGAATAATTTTGTTTGTAGGGTAAACAATCAAGCGGCTCTTCTATACATAAACAAGAATTGAAATAGTTTTTGGCCTCTACTGCCATGCCAATATGCCTGAGTTATTATTAATGACAATTTGTTTATAAAAAAATAAATTTGCATGTTTGATATTTTTCTGATTGGGATTGCTTATGTGGAAATCGTTGAAAGACTGGCATATCAAAAGTGTCGACCCATGCTGCAATAAACAAGGTAAAGTCGCTAGCTTAACAACAACAAAGTAGATACAACAACTTTACAATAAAGAAAAACAACAGGGACATTCCAAAAATACCAAGTGAATATGAGGGTTTATTTCCATAAACAGTTTTAATGTTTGATATGCTCGTATAATATTTTCATTTCTACTTTTTTAGGAAGTTATATATTTACCGACTAAGCACCCCAACCGGACCGGGAATACAAGTGACTATGGCCTAATCCGGTGATGCAGTAAATCGGTATTGACCAGAATACGTGCATTACGTGATGGAAGCAGAAACAAATAGTTTTATATCAAAAACTAGAGGTTTGGCTTAATAAGTGGACCATACAAATACAGTCTCCTAATTACATATATCCAGCCTGTTAGTATTGACCAACACCGCGTCTCATATGCACTCCATATATGTGACAGCGCATAGAGAAAGGGACCTAAGGGTAAAATAAATCAATTTTCATTTTTTTTCTTTTTTTGATGTGAACAACATCTGAGCATCGAATGAGACCGATCCCATGTCCCAAAAGTGTTCCCTCCCAGAGATATGCGCGTTTTATGAAAGTGAAGTCGACGATTCTAAGCGCAAATAGAAAGGGACCTAATCTTTAAAATGGCTCTCCAGAACAAAACTTTTCAAACTTCTCACTTTTTTTTTTGATGTGGACAACATCTGAGCATCGAATGAGACCGATCCCATGTCTCAAAAGTGTACCCTCCCAAAGATGTGCGCGTTTTATGAAAGTGAAGCCGACGATTCTAAGCGCAAATGGAAGAGGGCCTAATCTTTAAAATGGCTGTCCTGAACAAAACTGGTTTTTAACCTTAGGTCCCTTTCTATTTTGCGCGTCACATATGGAAACGGATCGGAGTTTAGACAACCAAACACTTCAAAAAAATGGTTTAAAATTCTAGTCCAGAATTTTTAATATTAAAAATTTATTGAACAGGTTTTAACCGACTCGAGATCTCTTGCATTATAAAAAAGACAGGTTTTTAACAAAATGGCAAAGTGACACTGATCTTCGTGGCAGCACACTGCTTTTATGGCGATTTCGGGTTCGTGACGACCTAATTAGAAAGCTTCTCAGCAATTGTTGAAAGGAAAACTGAGCAAGAGGTTCCTGCCGGTTAATCCCTGTTCAATTTGTTAAAGCAAAAGACCCAAAAAAACAAAGGAAAAAACTTAAATATCTTTATTTACAAATAAACTCGTATAGCAAAATTAATTATTGTTGTTGAAGCGGCAACTGTGTGTCAGAGTGGCAGCCCTTGGCTGAAGAATTGCGTTTCGGTCTATACGCGTAGAAAAACGTATGGTTGGGATAACAATATTCAAGGAGCATCATACTATTGTTGGGTTTATGTTTGTGGTACAACAATATTATATTCCTAACAACAATAGTATGATTTAAATACAACCATAATATGATCCTCCCAAACATACTATGATCCTCACAACAATAGTATGGTTCACACTCAACCATACAATGATCTCCACAAACATATTATGAAATTCCGTTGGCTCCAGCGGCTGTGTTGTTCTTAAGCTGGGTTATGGCTGTTTTACCTCTTCCTGGCTAGGGAATTGGGTGCGTGTGCTTCAGCCGCTAAAAATTTGGAAAAAAAACCCGCTTTTTCTAAATCTCCAGCACTCTCGACATATCAGTTACCTGATTCTCATTTCCATCTCTACACGAAGCATTGCTAGTAGTCGAGTTTTTCGTCTGGTGGATGACTGGTTAATAAAATTTTCTGGCGTCGTTACTGTTTCTGGCTGCAGAACTCGATGTACTATCATTGGCGTTGAGTTGAGAAGGAAGATGATTTGTCAACTCACGAAATTGCTGTAACACGCTTCGCATAGACGCCTGTGTTGCCTAGTAAGCTGTGTACTTTGCTTCTGACGCGGCCCTACAATGATCATCTTACCATTGGCTCCTTTTTCCAATTTCTTTTTCGACGGCTTTTGTTATGGTAATGGTATGTGTTGCCACTGAGCGCTGATGTCATCCAAAGGAGGGGTTTTTGCAACGAACAGTTGAGACAGCTCCGCGGAGTAGGCCTCCGCTGTCTGGTGCGCCTGCAGCTTTTCGATGCCTAGCTATCCCTTGTGGTCGATTTGGATTCACGTGTTTCCATCAAGTGATAGTCACGTAGCGTTGTGGAGATCGCTATTTTAAATGCTACTTTTTACCATGTTCCTTGCAGCGGCGAAATCGATCAGCCTCACTCCATTCTCGAAGATGTTACGATGGAGGCTGAACTTTCCGACGGTCGGACTAAAGATGCCTTCCCTGCCAACTTTGGCATTAAAACCCGCTAGAACGATTTTAATGTCATAGCTCCTTTGCACAAATTAGGCTAAGGGGTTAAGCCGGCGACAACAATACGTGTTCACCTATTTGCAACAAATCGGCATGCTAATTGGTGCTTATTATCATGACAGCTGTATTATCATGTAGACGTAGACACTACTGAAGTACTGCAGCGTATTATCAGAATAAACTCAAATGCAGTAGGCACGGACGGACTCAACCCAATATTTTAAAATAATATTCTTGCTACCCTACATGACTTCTTTGTGCAATACTAGTTTTGCAATGATTTTCTTGTTGTAACCAATTATTTGATGCTATTATTTTAAAAAATAAAATAATTCGATTATTACTGACTTTATGTCCAAAGATTTATTTACCCAATTTTTTCCTAGTAAAAATCATACAACACCTTTGCTACTTATTTCTCGTCGGGACCTTACTATGAGTACACGCAGAGAAAAAACATGGTCACGGCATTAATAATATGTTCTCCGCAATAAAAGTATCTTCGTCGCAACCATAGCATTGTTAACTGAGTTTAGTTTTGACAATAGTATAATTGCTGCAATATTAATATTGTTGAAATGTAACTAACAATAGTATTATTGCCTAATTTAAAAATGAAAATATGGTTGTAGCAACAATATGAATATGGTTGGCGCGACAAAAGTATTGTGTTTTGCGTTTTATGTTAACAATAATATGGTTACGGCAATCATACTGTATGATTGTAATTTTTCTTCGCTTAAATATGCTTTTTAGAACAAATGATATTGGTACGGATCTAATGCAATAATAGTTCTTTTTTTTATCGAAATTAACATTTTTTAAACAAGCAGCTTTGGCTTTATTTTTAACTAAAATGTTATTAACAAAAACGCTCACGTTTATTTAAACTTATTTTTTCTACTTTGAAATAAATAACTCCTATTATTTTGAGTTTAATGTATTTTTGAATAATTTTCATAATTAAAATCTATTGTTGACAACTTAAATCAATTCTTATAAATAAAATTGTGGATCAAATCTATTGTTGACAACTTAAACAAATTCTTATAAATTATATTGGGGATCATAGTATAATTGTTTGTGATCAACCTATGGTTGTAGGGATCATACCATGGTTGCGTGTGAATCATACTATGGCTGTGAGGATCATACTATGGTTGAATGTGAAACATACTATGGTTGTGAGGATTATACTATGGTTGTGGAGATTATAGTATGGTTGAGTGTGAATCATACTATGGTTGTGGGGATCATAGTATGGTTATGGGTGGATCATACTATTGTTGTGCGAATCATAGTATGGTTGTATTTGAAACATACTATTGTTGTGAGAATCATACTATTGTTGTACCACAACCATATACCCAACAATAGTATTATCCTCTTCGAATGTTGTCACCACAACCATACTTTTTTTCTGCGTGTGGTTGTATTAGACAAAAAACTCAAATAAAAACTTTTCTGTTAAAATTTTCCTCGCCTCAACGGACTATTTGCAAATTAAACTGTTTTGCCGAATATGCAGCCTGAAGGCATTTTCATACCCTCCACCGAAGCGTGCATGGTATATTCAGTTTGCCATTCCGTTTGCAACACCACGAAATATTGACCTGCGATCCTATAACGAATATATATTCTTGATCATCATCAAATTCTAAGACGATCGACCGAGTCCACATTAAAATCTCCTAGAATGATTTTAATGCCATAGCTTGGGCAGCATCTTTTGTCTCTTCGTTCCTCTTTTCAGTCGGCTCATTTGCACAAATTAGGCGGATTGCAGCCATCCGTTCTTTTAGTAGAGTGAAACGGGCGACAGGTTGACGTATTCGCCTATTTGCAATAAATCCGTATCCGTATTGGTGCTTATTATCAGACATCTGTAATATAAAGGGTGGTCCAACTAACAAGAACAATGTGTAGATGTAGACAATGCTAAAGTCTTTCAGCGTATTACCAGAATAAACTCTTAGTCTTTTTTCCCACACGCATTGAAAATAGCTAAAATCATTCCTCTTGCAAAGTAAAACAATGAATGTCGTCTTATTGCTCTACTATCTGCGATTTCCAAGGCTCTGGAGAAATAGGACATTCCTGCATCGACACAAATTATTGTCTGCGAAACAATCTGGTTTTAGGAAGCAATCAGCAAATGTTTAAATTCGTAACAGACATTCGGTTCGAAATACCAAAAGATGATAAATAAGATTATCACAATGTACTCACAACTTCTTGATCGATCATATCAATACAACGCGTAAATGGTATTTAGTTGCCACAACTGTTGGCTGTGGCTTCCAATAGTTTTGCATTCATTTTCTTGATGTAACCAATTATTTAAAGAAATTTTTTATAAATAAAATAATTCGATTATTACTGACTTTTAGTCAAACGATTAACCATATTTTTTCCCAGTAAAAATCTTCGTCATATTTTCTTCATTTTCCTCGTCGTGACCCTATGAGTCACTACTTCATTTGTGTGAGCAAATAAGTTTAAGCCTTAAATTTTAAGTTTTGTTTTCATTTAAAAATTCTCTTCTGAAGATTCGGATACTTGGTATGTTGCACAGATACTACAGTTTCAATAACTTAAAATTACAGAGGACGAACTAACATTCGGCTGTACTGATAGAATATTCGAGGTGCATGTAACCTCAATCATTCTGTTGGCAACGGATCTGTTATCTGCGTGTACATATCAATGAACAAATCGCATTTGCTCTGAACTAGTGCCTGAGTTTAAAAAAATATCGTTTATTTTGTAATTTCTCTTTGCGATGTTCCATAAGAATATTTATTTTGTGGTTTTTCCATGAAACAAACGAATTGCATGTGGTAGTAGTAGTGCTGATATGCAGCCGTATATCGGCGGTATGAAACGATTAAAAATGTTCAGAAGAATTAGAGAGTACACCAACAGTGGGCATGTCACACCTCAGTTAATATCAGTCATCATCAGTGTTATTAACCGACTTGTCATAATCACCGGCATTATCATCATCAGCAACGTCATCATCCTCTTCAGCGCCAAAGTCGCGTTTAACAAAACAAAAAACGATAAACAAAAGTAACAACAACACTACGACGAACAGCAAAAACAACATCATCCAAAAAGAAAATGTTTCACTTGGCTGACCATGGTTGCCATAGAATGAATGGCAAAACACACACACAGGCAGGCATACACTAATACACATAAGGATGGCAGCCATGCACACATTCATACACACACTTTCGCAGCGGTAAAAGGAAGGGTCAAAAAGGCCTTCTAAGAAGCCTTCTTAGGGTGCTTGAAGGCATGCTTGCTGCATTGTACTTTCTATTAGACTCTCAACCATAGGATGGAAATTATATATAAGTTGGTCATTCCGTTTGTAACAAATCAAAATACTTACATGCGTCCAAAAAAAGTAAATATATTAGGGTGGGTCGATTTTTAAGGACAAAAATTTTTTGATATTGTGCCATCGATTTTTCGATAGGTTTTTGCGTATATAGGGTGGTTAAATTTTAAGGGCTGTGGTTGATTTGTATGCCCTGACTAATGGGTCCTAGTGCCAAAAAACCATCTCCTAATGTTCGGGGACATATAGGTATCCGAAAACAGTGAAGTTTTCTAACAAATCCTATATTTAAGATTTGTGCCAATTTGAAACTCAGAACAGTCCATATGGTACCTAGGGGCCCAGAATTCGTCCCCTTGAACTATTGACTATTGAATAGGTATTATAAAAACATTACAAACCGTGACGATTACATTGCTCGTGACGACAGGCTCAACAATCATATACATTTTACAATTTTAATTCCTTGAACCATGGGGGTAAGGCGCTAGGGTGTCGAAAAATAGGTCCTTTCGAACATGGACATATGGGTACTTAGAAACAGTGGAATTTTGTGAAAAACAGAATACAAAATTCATTTTACGATATGGCTAAATTAGAGGGATTGACATATAGGCGTGGTCTATGTGCCCTAGGATCCAAAACCGTCCGAGATGCTCGCGGACATATGGGTATCCAGAAAAAGAGAAATTTTTCCAACAGTTTCAAAAATGTTTCACTCGGACTTGCGCAAAGGGGTCCAAAAATTTTTTGTTTTTAAAAATCATATGTAGTATGTCAACGCGGTACTACAACGCAATCCATTGCGGAAAGAGAGAGAGTAAAAAAGCTTCGGCCCGGTCCGACCGAACTTACGAATTGTCCACTTGTTTTAAATTATCGAAGGGTTTGCAATCTAACCCTTCGATAATTTAAAACAAGTGGACAATTCGTAAGTTCGGCCTTAAAGGTCTAAAAGCTTCTTTCGGTTACAAGGCCTGCAAAAAATCTTAAAAAAATATAGCTGAGTTATTAATTTTAAATTAAACAATTTTCAGTTTTATTTATTTTTTTTAGTTTGCCTCCACTGTCATACAAACCTAACCAATCTTCTGGTTGCTACTTTGATATGCAACGTACTGGGCGTTCAAACAAAAATTTCAAACAGCTTTTAAATATATCTTCACTGCCCATCGCTGTGACGAACACTTTTCGTGCTGCATTCACTCACCAGGTATAGTAGCAGGCCTTCCAGGAGAGAGTCAGAAATGATCTTCCTGCAGGTCTTCTGAAAGAATGAACTAACGAATAAGAAGAGGACTAGTTATAAGGGGCTCATACGATCTCTCTTAGAGAAGCTACATGAAATGTGTCCTGAAATAAGCCCATTCGGAGTGCCTAATTTTGGAAGGCATTATTGAATATCTGTTCCATCTGAAAAGGAGGCGTTCAGGAAGATCTATTATGAGAAGGCCCAGCCTATTTTCCAGCTGAGTTCCTGTTTAAAAAAAAAAAACAAAAATTCTGCCCTTCGGAAGATCCTAATGTCTTGCCTAAATTTGAACGAGGCTATCGATGTGGCTTTCCACAACTGAGCAAGTATCATTCACGCCAGCTCCATGTCAGTTTGTGTTATGGTTAATGAGGAAAAGAGATACCACCAATTTCCAGATTAAATTGGGCACATGTTTGTAGAAAGGGCTAGCCGTTCTCATTAAGGTATCCAGAGCTATCTCTGTCATTACCTATGCGGGCGTTCATAACTCCCATGAGTATTACTAAGTAAATATTTAGAGCTGTTGTAAAGGTGGCTGACATGCAAAATAACGAAGTGGCAGTTGACGGCACTAACCAAAAACAATAGCTGGTTCAGTTTTTTATGTCACACGTGTTTTTTTGTTGGTAATCCAAGCTCAGTCTATCCATATGTGACAGCCAAGAAAGTTTGTTTTTTCCTTCAATAAATTACATTCTACGAGGGCGACCGCAAAAGTAACTGGTCTAACATAAAAAGAACCGTTTTTTTGGAATAATTATGATTTATTTTTCAACATAATCTCCTTCCAACTCAATACACTTCATCTAACGTTTTTCAAGTTTTTTAATTCCATCCGAAAAATTAGATTTTTCAAGACCTTCAAAATATGCCTCAGTTTCAGCAATAAATTCGCTATTGGACGAAAATTTTTTCAATATCCAATAATCCACAATAATATTCACTATTTATAGTTTTTCCTTTCTCAAGATAATCAATAAATATTATACCCCTTGCATCCCAAAATACTGTGGCCATTACTTTTCCTGCTGACTTAACAGTTTTCGCCTTCTTGGGACCACTTTTACCAGCTTCTATCCATTGTTTTGACTGTTTTTTGCATTCTGGGATGTAGTGATGGATCCATGTTTCATCAACAGTTATGAATCGGCGCAAGAACTCTATTGGATTACGCTAATAAATCGCTAAAAGCTCCTCGGAATTGGTCCAACGGACGATTTTTTGGGGCAAAGTCAACAAACGCGGCACCCATCTTGCGGATAGCTTTTTCATGTGGAGTACATCATGTAAAATACTCCGAACTTGTTTTTCGTGTATTTTAAGAATATCAGCAAGTTCTCTGAGCTTTATTCGGCTATCTTTGGTCACTTCATTAAATATTTTTCTAATGTTTTCAATAGTAGTAGCAGTTTTTGGTCTTCCAGAGCGTTGTTCATCTTCCGTACTTGAACGACCCATTTTAAATTGTTGAACCCAGGATTTCACGGTGGAGTATGATGGTGCATTATCACCATGAACAGAATCCAATTCATCTTTGATTAATTGTGGCGTATAACCTTTCATATAAAAGTGGTTAATTACCGCACGAAACTCTTTATTTTCCATTTTTCAAAAATTATAAAACTTGTTTACTTTAATCACCTGTAACAAATTTAATATTTCGGAAATTTTGACAGATGGCTTATAAAAGATTGCTTTTAAAAAACAAAAAAAAGTTGCTAGTAAAACAGAAAATGTGCCAGGCCAGTTAGTTTTGCGGTCGCCCTCGTATATCCATCACCTACTGCAGGTCAACATGACCACTCAATATCTATGTGTTAAAGTGGTAACAAGCCTAACTGCTGTCCACAGAGAAGGGTTAATTAGAGGCCCCGTTCCTTACTTCTTTTCGCCGCTGTTCCTTAAAAGCATTTACTGGTGTTAGTTATTATTGTGATTGTTGTTGCCAGCCCATAAGCCACAAGCTGATGTAAACTAACTTGAGCTTATCGTGTAAACATGTACATGCTTACCCTGCAAGCATTTCAATACTTGTTTTCATAGTGACTCCATACTATCTTCGATAAGATCATTTTACGATAGTAGCCTTTTTACAAAAACAAAATAGTCTATTATCGTATGGCTGCTATATATATTTCTGGCCTAATAATGAAAATGGAAAGATTCATCAAAAAAAAAATCATCAAAAACGGTTTTTTTTTTGTTTTTCAAAGTATTCTCCAGCATGATTTATTCACTTTTGCAAGCGCTCAAACCAATTGTTGAAGCACTTTTTCTACTCCGATTGAGACACCTCCAAAACATAGTTTTTGAACGCTTCAACAGCATCTTCTGGCGACGAAAATCTCTCTAATTTAGCCATATCTTCGTGTGCGGGAATAAAAAGAAGTCATTGACCCATCAATTCGACGTTTTGGCCGGTCAAAAAAGCGCTGGTTTGAGCCGATGTGTAAGAGCTCGCATTGTCATCGTGCACAATGATTCCTATACTCTTCTTCGTTTTTCGAATTTCTCCGTTGACTTAAGGCCAACAAATTGTGGTGTACCACCCAGAATTGACCGTCCTAGGTCGCACAAGCGGAACAGTCGCCACATGACCAGTTTTGCCAAAGAAATAGGCGACCATTTGCTTCGAAGTGCTTCTTCCACGAACAACTTTCGTTGGATTTGGCTCGTCTTCGATGATCCACATGGTCGATTGCTGTTTTGTTTCGGGCTCATACGCATAGATCCATGATTCGTCACCTGTGACGAACTTATAAACGTCTTTTGAAGCACCGTGATCGTATTTTTTTTTAAAATTTCTTTGCATTAATCGACACGAGCCTTTTTTTAAACGAACGAGAACTAATTTTTTTTACGGCCAGGTGTTCATGCACGCACGGCATCAATCTTCTCTGGCTGAACGACCGTCTTTGGATGACCTTCGTCTTTGAGCGAGCTTTGGCCACGATTGAATTCATTAAACCAGTTTTTCACAGTGCTAAAGGATGGTGCTTCATCGCCATACAAAGATTTAAGTTCATCGATGCACTCTTGTCGTGATAATCCGCGTCGAATTTTGTGAAAAATGATCGCACGAAAATGTTCACCAGTTAATTCCATGTTTTTGCCGAATTGATTTTTTCAAGTCACTGCAAACAACACAAATGGTGGTCGTACGTCAAAACGTTCTGAGAACGTTTATGCTAAAAAATGTCAAACTTTCCAATGGCGCAGACAACACTTAGTGTTGTTGCCTAGGCTAGAAATATATATGTGACAGCGCATAGGGAAAGGGACCTAAGGGTAAAAAAAATAAATTTTCATTTTTTTTTCTTTTTTTGATGTGGACAACATCTGAGCATCGAATGAGACCGATTCCATGCCCCAAAAGTGTTCCCTCCCAGAGATATGCGCGCTTTTATGAACGTGAAGTCGACGATTCTAAGCGCAAATAGAAAGGGACATAATCTTTAAAATGGCTCTCCTGAACAAAACTGGTTTTTAACCTTAGGTCCCTTTCTATTTTGCGCGTCACATAAAGCAACCGTACACGTGTACTTTGGCGATTGTTTTCTTCTGCACAAGAAGGAGAGAAATTGATAAGAAATCTCTGGTTTTTGAAGTGATTCATGAAGTAATCGGGTAAGAGTTTTAGTTGAAAATGCGAAAAAGTTTATTTTAAATTAGGGGAAATGCTGTCTTTTGAAAGATTTGCATTTCTAAAAGTTGGTTGAAAATTTCCTTACGTTTTTTAACATCTGAAATCTGTGGTTATTATTATAAAATCGGAAATGGGGTTTTCATAGTGTTGACCTCTAAACACTACTTATATAAAGACACCCATTTTTTATTATAACTACAACCAGTGATACAAGATATTGAAAAAAGGGTTTTCTTTTTACATAAGTAATTTAAAAGACTTTCATACTCTTACAAGTTTTTCAAAAGACTCGAATTTAACTTATACGTAAGAAATAAACATTTTTGTCACTTTAATAACACTCTAAGACGACGATTTCCAAAGCATCGTTATGTAGAGTTTTAAAAGTGCCCTAAAAGCTGCTTGATGCAAGTATCTTTGGTGGGCTAACTGTCCTCAACAAGTACAACACTAGTTTTACGCTAAATGGATATCGTGAACGATGATTTTCATCCAGATGGCATAACTATAAAGTTACTAAATGGATGGAAAATATTTGCAGAGTAAAAAGATTTACCCATACACACTTCTACAGGCATACGCACACACTCTTGCACATACCCTCCCAACATTTGGAAGTTTCTTTTATCGTCCATCTTCAAATGCGTTACGCTTTAGCCACTTCCAGAGGGCACTTGGAAGATAGTTTGCATTTTACAAAAACAATTTACATTACAGTCGTTTTTAAATCATCCAGACGGCAATTAAAAGATTGTTGGCTGTTTACGATACCAACCGAAAATCACATGTGTCGTTTTAACATTTTACACTTCTGCCAAAGTCGCAGTGACCGCGAAATAAAATAAGAATTAAAAGTAACTTCTAAGAAGGCCCTAAGAAGTGACTGTTTGTAGTTACGCAGTAGTGACGTCTGGAAGTTAACTCCGGGGGTACAACTTCTCTATACGGAAGACACTTCTGCGATGAGAAAACGGTATCGCAGAAGATGAGTTTTAACTTCCTAGCGTCACTTCTTAGTCACACTTGCGATAGAAAATGTTGCCAGCGTATAGATATACCACACAATTTGGATCCACCCAGAGACAGACATAAGGTTGGCCGGACGGACATTCAGTCGGCCGGTCGCACGGCAGATCGCATTCGGGAGACAATTGCCAGAGAAGGGTTACTTTGACAGAAAAAAACGCAAATAATTACAATTGAAATGAACAAAGTTAGAAAACAACAAAAAGAATTTGTAAATTGTTTTTATTACCCCTCTTTTGTTGTCGCTGCTGATTTCGCTCTCGGGCTTTGTTGCTGTAGATATTGTAAAAAAAAAACTCGTACAACGAGTGCATACAGCAGAGCTCACGTAAATAGCACCAGTGGCCGAAATATCCGATCTAGCGTCGCGATATTTTCAAATTAAGAATGCGTCAAGCTTTATTTCTTTTTTTGAAAATTCAAACTCCAACGGATTTTTTTCTGTTTTTTTTTTGTTTTGTTCCTAATGTTTTAGCAAGTGTAATAACAATTTTTGATTTTTTTTGGAGTGCAATTTTGTTGTCAGCAAAAAATTAAATATTTAATTGTTTAGCTCGTTTGTTTTATTTCGGTCTGTTGCTTTTACACATTGAACAGGGATTAAAACCGGCTCAAGACCTCTTGCTTCTATATTTAAATAGAAGACAAGTTTAAATATTTAATTTTTTAAAAAAACTGCGATTTGATTTTAATTAAAAGGTATGTATTAAATAAATAAAATAGTTTTGTGATCTGTGATTGTTGGTTTTAGTGCTGAACAGTGGAAAATGAAAATGTCCTTTGTGAAAGTGTTTTTACTAAATCCAATTTTGTGTGGAATAAAAGTAGGGTGGATTCGACCGTACTCGGTTCACTGTTTGTATTGTTTATTTAAATGAGTTGTTATCTATGTCAAGTTCAAATATGGGCTGCAAGTTTTTGCAAAGTTTTGATTTTTTTGTGTTTTCAGTTACAATGGCAGAATCTAAACGCACCCTTCTTTAATATGGCATAGTGAACCAGTGCCAACAAAAAAATTTTTAATGGTAGAAAATTATATTTTTTCCAATGTCATTGATCGCTCGAAATATAGCGAAGAACAATACCAACAAATTCAAAAACAATTGAGAAATTTCATTAGCAAGCTCATACAAAAGTGGAAAGAAAGTATCAGAGTTTTGGCTGTGTTTGAAGATGTGGTTGGATGATGACATTATTTTCCCTAATACAGCAGTTACCCAACGTCAATAGAAACCAGGTAAGAACCAAAAAAAATGCCTCAATTGCCAATAAAACACCGAACCCAGATTTAATGGTAGCGGCGAGCGTGAGTCTTTACAAAGCTCGAAAAGAAGCGCGTCAAAGGTTGTTTCAAAGTTATGTGTAGAGTCTGCAATAGCCACAAAAATGCTTAAATCTGTCAACTCGGAACCAAAAACTCCTATTTCGTATACACCTGAAGAAGCTTTAGCTCTTTATATTGATGGTGGATAATCAAAAAGGTCATACAGACTAATGCAATCTGGTGCCAAAGAACGACACTGCAATATTTATCCAAGCTACGATATTTTGGCTAAAACTAAAACGGAGTGTTACCCCAGTGCCATACACGTAGCTGAACTTTCAGCCGAAGTTGGCTTGCAAAGTCTCGTAGACCATACTGTGGCACGTATAATACAAGGCTTTTTAACAGCTTTTGAGGATCTCATGACTGTAGACAATAGTAACGATTGCATAAAAGCAATGTTTAAATGGGGCTGTGACGGTAGCAGTGGGCACTCTACTTACCGTCAACGTTTCAGTGTTTCTGATACTGGAAAAATTGATAAGCATTTATTTGCTGCCTTCGTTAACTCGGTTCTGCAGACCTATTAAAATAATTTTTGAAAAAGAGTCAGCGCTGAGATAGAAAATATAAATAGACAAATTTCACAAATTCTGCCGACAAAATTAAGTTTTTTTGAAGTAACGCACGAAATCCATTTGACCATGATCGATGGAAAGGTGTTTAATACCATAGCGGAGTCATCATCACGGGCTTGTGGAATTTGTGGGGCGACACCAAAATTGATGAATAATCTAAATTTAGTTCAACTGAGGCAGCCACAAAACCACTTGTATGAATATGGATTGTCGACACTTCATGCTTGGATACGGTGCTTCGAGTGCATAATTCATATCGCCTACAGAATACCCATAAAAATTGGCAAATTCGTGGAGAAAATGAAGAAATTGCTCAACAAACCAAAAGAAAAATTCAACTTGAACTAAGAGAACAAATGGGTATTTTGGTGGACATTCCAACGACAGGTTCGGGTAATACAAACACCGGGAATACCGCCAGAATGTTTTTCGAGCAGCCAACCTTGGCCTCTATAGTAACTGGCGTACAAGAAGAACTTATAAAAAGGTTTGGTTTAATATTGCGCACAATGGCATGTGGGTATGCAGTTAACGTGGAGGCTTTTCGCATATATGCCTGGGAAACAGCAAAAATATTCGTTTCCGAATACCCTTGGTTTTATATGCCTCCATCTGTACATAAAATATTAATACATGGAGCAGATATTATTGAAAAAGTTTCGCTACCAATAGGACTGATGTCAGAAGAAGCACTTGAGGCAAGAAACAAAGATTTTCGCAGTTTGAACCACATGCGAAAAGACTCCAGATTGCACACAATGGAAGACTTACTTCACGCTCGAGAGCGCTCTATTAATTTCGTCGGATTCTTTTATTACGTCTAAATCAAAAAGCACCTAGAAATACTCCAAAAAAAAAACACCTCAAAGTAGATGATGAGGTCAAGCAGCTTCTGTTAAATGGCCAAACTGACAGCATTAATCCTGAAAACTCCGACTCTGAATAGTTTTTTTTTTATTTTCCATCCATTTAATTTAAATTTCATTATCTTTAAAATGAGATTTGGCTGATTGAGAAAGATAAAGCTAGTAACGTTGTACTGCTAAGGGAAGATTTTGATGATTTTTTTTACTTTTCATGACCCGGTATCTCCGAAACCATTCGTTTCAGAAATTCCAAAGCATGCATTTGTCTTAACCATGTAGGAGAGAGCGTCAGGTCTAAAATGTATATTTTATTGGTTGGATATATATGGAACTACCCATATACTTTAAAAAACAAACAAATTTTTAAATTTAATGAATTGGTTATATCCAAATATATATCGAAAATAAATAAAAAAAATATTTATAATTGTTTATGTTTTTGGAGTTATTAACAAAGCGCCGCTAAATTGGGTATTTCGGCCACTGTGCATTGGTGGTATTTCATAAATAACTCTTATACTCAAGAAGGACCAGTTTTCAAATCGCCGGTGGTACCTCGTAGGCGCACGATATCTTGACAAAGAGTAAGTACTTGAACAACGGATAATATAGGGGTCTCAATTAAGGACATAGCAATTTTAAACATAGGGCGATCCATCTAGAGGTATATTTTCAGAACAAAAAAAAAATAAAAACTTAAACTAAGTGTGCAATCTTTATTGGTAATTTGAAAGGACATTTTATAAAATTTATTTTTTTAATATAGTTTCCTTCAAATGTTGGTATAATTACCTACTTGTAATACTTAGTTAAGTCATTATTTATTGGTTCAAAATAATAGGGTAATCACCTGTCATTGCTAAGTAATGCACAAAGTAATGACATTGCATTATCAAGATTTTCCTGTAAAGATCTTCAATGGAAATAACTGAGTACATCAGCATTTTAGGGAATAGAAGCAGCCAATTAAACAGCACTACAGTTTTGCTCCCCACTGTAGACGTGCTCGACTTGCAATTCCACAATTACTGAATTATTCGGGTAATTGTTCTTGGCGACTCATCTATATTTTGTATATTTTGTTTGTATTGTCGGGTGGTTTTGTTTAAGTCTCTGACGTATGGATCTGATAATGACGCAAATTGTTGCTGTTATTGTCAGTTTACTGTCAACCGTAAAACACTTCGACCGTATGTGTGAGTGTGAGCAGATTTAAATATCGCCGTGATCGACAGTTGCCATAGCATTTGAAATATTCAAATGACTTGTCATTTGTCAAACCCATTTTGTGGATACTACACGCAGTCGTTAATTCGAATCGCACTCCTTCATTTTTGTTTGAACTTTTTTCTGTCGTTTTTTATTTTGTTTTGCATTTGCTTTTGTTGTGTATGGAACTATGTTTCTAGTTATATTGAATGGAATTCCAACAAACGCACACACACACACTTATCCACCTACCCCACCCACATGTAGGTACACACACACGTCGATTGACACACGTTCGGAACGGAAACGGATGTATTGGCTGCTGCACACGCACTCAACCTTAAAGTTATTGTTTTTTCTTTTTTTATTTATTTTAGATAATTGCAATTTTCATTTGAAACAAAGTTTTAGTAAATTGTTCCCCTCTATTGTCTGCTTTCGTTTATGGCGAAATCAAGCAATGTGCTTTTGTAATTGTCTTTGCTTTCAGTTTTCATTAATTACGTTAATTTCCGTTGATCGAAATAATTGATATAAAAATAACAAATGTTGGCTGGACAATGGTAATTTGTAAATAAACGAATAAATAGTTTGGCGAATATATAGGGTGATTTATCTAGAAGTATTTTTTCAGAACAAAAAAAATATAAAAATTCAAATCAAGTGTGGCATCTTTATTGGTAATTTGAAAGGACATTAGACATTTAAAGCTTAGGCCCCTTTCTATTTGCGCTTAGAATCGTCGACTTCACTTTCATAGAACGCGCATATCTCTGGGAGGGAACACTTTTGGGGCATGGAATCGGTATCATTTGATGCTCAGATGTTGTCCACATCAAAAAAAAAGTGAAAAGTTGATGAAAAGTTTTGTTCAGGAGAGCCATTTTAAAGATTAGGTCCCTTTCTATTTGCGCTTAGAATCGTCGACTTCACTTTCATAAAACGCGCATATCTCTGGGAGGGAACACTTTTGGGTCATGGGATCGGTCTCATTCGATGCTCAGATGTTGTCCACATCAAAAAAAGAAAAAAATGAAAATTGATTCTTTTACCCTTAGGTCCCTTTCTCTATGCGCTGTCACATATGGCATTTATTTTTTTAAAATAATTTCCTTCACATGCTGGCAACTGTATTATGGAAATGAGCGTTCGGTGAAAAACGGGAAGATCCGCTGTTTTCGACCAAAATTTTATTCAGTGATGAAGCCCATTTCTGGTTCAACGGCCAAGTCAATAAACAAGATTGCCGCATTTAGGCTAAAGGGCAACGAGAAGAGTTTCAAGAAGTGCCATTATACCCAGAGAAAACCACGGTTTGGTTTGGTTTATAAGCTGGTGGAATCATTGGTGCATATTTGTACAAAAATGATGATGGCCGGAACTTAACCGTGAATGGTGCTCGCTATCGCGCCATGATATCGAATCTTGACGACACTTGGATTCAAGAGGACGGTGCCACTTGCCATTCAGCTGATCAAACAATGGATCTATTGAGCAGCTAATGTCACGTTTTGGACAGGTGAGTTGGCCGCCTAGATCGAGTGATATCATATCTTTAGACATTTTTCTTTGGGGTTACGTAAAGTCCAAAGTCTATAATGACAAACCAGCTACGATGCAGGTTTTGGAAGCCAACATTACGCGTGTCATAAAAGCCATACCGGTCGAAATACTCGAACGTGTCCTCCAAAATTGGACCCTCAGAAAGGACAACCTGAGGCGTAGTTGCGGCCAACATTTGAAGGAAATTATATTCAAAAAATAAATGTCATAAAATGTCCTTTCAAATTACCAATAAAGATTCCACACTTGAATTGAGTTTTTATATTTTATTTTTGTTCTCAAAAAATACTTCTAGATGGATCACCCTATACAAAACAAAAAATGTTAAGATTGGCTGTGCCGAACTTTGGATACCCTCCAATAGATTCCCAAATAAAACCAAATTTGGTGCGGAAGTGTACTCTATATAGGACTTTTCCGATCTCAACAGAATTTGACGCAGAGGTGTGTTCTATACAAAAATCTGTATGTAGAAAACTTCATCTCGATAGGTCAAGTTTGTAGTGAGTTATTGTCATATTATTTTCCAAGGCCCTTGAGACCGTTAGTGTGGTAGGGCCTTTCCGATCTTAGCCAAATTTAGCGCAAAAGTCTGTTCTATATATGAATCTTTATGCCAAAAATTTCGTCTCTATAGGTCAAGTGTGTGGTGAGTTATTGTAATATTATTTTTCAAGGCCTATTAGACCGTTAGTGTGGGAGGTACCAGTAGGACCATTCCGATCTCAACCGAATTCAGCGAAGAAGTGTGTTGTATTTAGAAATTTTGATGTGTAAAATTTCATTTCGATAGGTCAAGTTTGTGGTGAGTTATAGTCTTATTATTTCTAAAGGCCCATAAGGCCGTTTGTATGGGAGGTACAAGAAATGGTGGCCCAATCTAAACCATTTTTACAAAGATGATTGCACCTATATAGAGATTATTATTTGCAAAATTTCAGTGATTTTGCTCAAGAAACTGGACGGATATTTCCAAATAAAAAACCAATTTTTATGAGGTAGTGCCGGTTGAGGGTCTCTAACACCAACTTCCCGTAGAGCTATATAGCCCATTTTCAATACCAACCATGCTCGGTTAACTACACATGTCTGCGCCAAATTTCAGCTCCCTAGCTGTTTTGATGCAGGCTCTATCTTGTTTTCAACAGACGGACGGACGGACAACATGGCTAGATGGTCTTAGAATTTTACGAGGATCAAGAATATATATAAGTACTTTGTTGGGTCTCCGATAATTATTTCTATGTGATACAGACAGAATGACAAAACTAATATAGCCTCCATTGTATGGTGGAGGGTATACAAATAAAAACTCCTTAAAATATTTGAGTATTTAGGGTGGTTAAATTTTAAGGGCCGATGTTGAATGTGAACCACACCAACACGTCAAAGTTTTTTTGCATTTCATTTGATAATTCTCAATTTCAGGCTGACTCAATTTGAACTATGAAAGATACACAAGCGAGCAACGCGTTTAAGTTATTCAAGCTTATTATGAAAAAGGAAAACAATTTTCGAAGAAAATCATCTTCATTGACATTTTCACCTCAGTGGATTTGTCAATAAGCAGAATTGCCGCATTTGGGTGAATGATAATCCAAGAGTGATTGTCGAAAAAACAATGCACTCACAAGGAGTGACTGTTTGGAGCGGTTTATGGGCTGGCGGCATCATCGGGTCGTATTATTTTCAAAAATGAGGCCGGTCAGGCAGTTACTGTGAATGGTGTTTGCTATCGTAACTTTTTATGGCCCGAATTGGAAGATATGGATGTGGTCGATATGTGGTTTCAACAGGACGGTGCCACTTGCCACACATCTAACGAAACAGTGGCTCTTTAGCGCGACAAAACCACAGCGGCCCTCAAAATTTAACCACTCTTTAAATACACTGAAACTACGGTCAAGTGTGGACCATTTAGAGGGTTTTTTTTTTCTTTAAGGTTTGCATTTACATCCTGCGTACCTTGCTCCATGCCGTCGGTTCATTCCATCATAGGATGGAATGGATATTCACATTGCCTGTATCATCGTAAAAATCCGAGATGTTTTGGGCATGTCCGAGTACAATATTGCAGCGGTATGTGTTGATGCTCCAAAACGTCAATGAGTCAAGGGTGGAAATGACTGTAACGGGTAGTCCATCTTGTGGTTTTATTATTTAGTGAAATATCTCCATAAAACGATATTCAATCTCTTTACGATGAAGCTATTTATAAAAATATTCGCAAACAGTGCGTACGTATATTGAAAAGAAATTTAGGCTGTAATCAAGTGCCTGCTCTAGGCAAGTTTGTACAAAAAGTCCATGAGGCTGGCATGATAGTGAACAACACTTACTGGATCTGTTGTCGTATAACGAGATGAGAATGTGGCAGCTGCTGCCAAGAGTTTGCGACTTAGTCTTGCAACATCGACGCACCAAAGTTAAGATCGAAGTCCACGTTTCACGCACCCATTAAATGCCAATAATCTTGATGGAAAATCTGTTCGACAGCTTGTAAGATGCTAACGATACTGTTTAGTTATGTTTGTTTAATTAAGCTCTCATTATTAGTGGCCTGTTGTGGTAACTAAAAGTTTGCATAGAATTGTTTGTTGGTACCGACAAATGGTAATGTCAACTAATAATTTCGTTCTAACTACTATAATTCAGGTACCTTAAGGTTTAATTTATGTAGTGTCAACCTTAACACAGAAATCATAAAAATAAACACAGCAAGTAAAACCGTCGTTTAGTTTGGCAAGGCCGTACCTTATATACCTGCCACCATCACTACGCTACGAAAGCGCAAAAAAATGGTCCATTTTTGGACCCCAGCGGCGCTTTTGTCCGAACCTAATGTCGACCAAAGCTTCAATATAAATCTATTTATGGATTCATAGCAAAAGATGCTTTAGTACTTGTACACATACTCGTATGTCTAAATTGACCATTGATCACCCGTTTTGTCAATGATGTCCATTTTTTGGGCCACATAAGCCAAAACGTCCAGCAAATATTCTTTTTTTAAGGATCCAAGTACGTCCCCACTAAAAGTTTCCATTTAAATCAATGTTTGTCCCAAAAAAAAAATAATAATTTGTAAAGCAAAAACTCAAAAAAAATTATCTTTTTTCTTGGTGTTTTTATTATGCTCAAGGGAAACTTTTTCCTCTCTGGGCCGATATCACCCATTTACTATCCTAAACGGCTTAGGACCATAAGCCAATGATTTGATTTCACGATCTTAGGTTGATTCATATAACCGCTATCCTGATTTTAACAGACAAATAGTAGTCATTTCGATTCCAAAAAAAAAATTGCATTTCAGTCAAAAAGTCATGACTTTGGAACGGTAGGGCTTTGTTAAGGCAACTGGTAGGGCCATATTTTTTAAAAAAAAACCCGACCTCTGGTTCAGAACTTAGCAATTTTATCCTAGTACTCTCTGACCACCAATCCGAAAATTTTTAAACTGCTGTCATTTCGCGTCCATGCATTTTCGGGCATGTCGTAGATGGACACATATTCATAATATGAGACAGAGAATACGTCGGTGAAATTTCTCCAGTCGTGAAAAGATCACCCTGTATATGTGACAGCGCAGGGACCTTAGGGTAAAAAAAATCAATTTTCACTTTTTTTTTTGATGTGGACAACATCTGAGCATCGAATGAGACCGATCCCATGCCCCAAAAGTGTTCCCTCCCAGAGATATGCGCGTTTTATGAAAGTGATGGTACACCAAAGATACACGTATTTAAATCTTTAAAATGGCTCTCCTGAACAAAACTGGTTTTTACCCTTAGGTCCCTTTCTATTTTGAGCGTCACATATAGGGTCTCAATATAGGCTTCGAATACTCAAAGTAAAACATATTTTGCCACAGTGGTCCAACTAAAACGCATAATGTTAGTTATAAATAAAACAATACGTTTTCATAGAAGTATTTCAATATTTTACATTATGATAGAAGGATCTAAAACAATTATGCATTAAACAAAATATCGGTCAAATGATCGCCACGGCTTCAGTGGCATACCTTTATCCTATGGTCCATATTTTCAATGACTCTGAAACATAAGGGAGGTTCAAAGTCGTTAATGTGCCGAATTATCTCATGCTTTAGCTCATGAATTGTTCCTAGCTTATTGACGTACACTTTTATTTGAAATATTCCCAAAGAAAAAAGTCCAACAGTGTCTTATCACGCGGTCGTGGCGGCCAATTAACATCGCCATGACAGAAATAAAACGGCCATTGAATTTCTCGCGCAAAAGAGCCATTGTTTCGTTGGCTGTGTGGCTAGTGGCACCATCCTGTTGGAACCACATACCGTCCAGGTCCATATTCCCAATTTCTAGCTACAAGATGTCGCGATGACGAACATCATTCGTGGAACTGCCAGGTTGTCCATACCTTATTTTCGAAGAAGTACGGCCCAAGTACAAAACGATGGCATTCACAGGTGTTTTCACACTTTCTACAAACCCGATTTGCTGACAATTCTTCCGATTGCGCACTAATTTATCGATTATGCTGAAAAAATCACGAAGTGCACAAATGCATTTTGATTTAAACGCCTACTTTCGTAAAAGGTTTCAACAATCTTAACTCCCTGCTCAATTACGTACCCCTTTATGGTGGAATTTGCCAAACACTAAAACAAATAAATGTCAAATTAAGTTGGACAAAAAACTCGACGTTAAGGTATGATTCCCAATTAACATAGTGTATTATGGTTGGAATACCCCTATGCATTGGCCGATATTTCACTTGTCCAAGATCCTTCTCTCATAATAAAAAATATTAAGGCAATACTTTTTGTTTATTTACAATTAACATCGTGCTTTTCAGTTGGACCACACTTTATTGTCCAAATCTGCCTAAAGCTCCAAAGGAACGAGTAATAATATATACGGGTTGTTATATATATTTTTGGCCTAGGCAACATTAAGTGTTGCCTTGCGCCATCTGTCATTTCCTTTGGAAAGTTTGGCATTTTTTAGCATAACCGTTCGCAGAACTTTTTGACGTACGCCCAACATTTGTGTTGTTTACAGTGACTTGAAAAAATCAATTTGGCAAAAAATGGAATTAAGTCGTGAACATTTTCGTGCGATAATTTTTCACAACTTTCGACGTGGATTATCACGACAAGAGTGCATCGATGATATGGCGATAAAGCACCATCCTATAGCACTGTAAAATACTGGTTTAATAAATTCAATCGAGGCCGACGCTCTCTCAAAGACTAAGGTCGTAAAGGTCTTCTAAAAATGGCCGTTGTGCCAGAGAATCTTGATGCCGTGCGTGAACTGATAACGCAAGATCGTCTTGTGACATACTGTGAGATACAGGCATCCTTGGGCATTGCTTCCACTAGTATACATTCGATATTGCATGCACACCTGGCCGTAAAAAGGTTTGTTCTCCTTGGATGCCGACAATTTGACAATCGCTCAATAAAAGGCTCATGTCGATTGGTGCAAAGAAATTTTGAAAAAATACGATCGCGGTGCTTTAAGACGTTTATAAGATCGTCACAGGTGACGAATCGTTGATCTATGCGTATTAGCTCGAAACAAAACTGCAATCGACCGAGTTTGTCTTCGAAGACGAGCCAAATCCAACGAAAGTTGTTCGTGGCAGAAGCACTTCGAAGCAAATGGTCGCCTGTTTCTTCGGGCAAACTGGTCATGGGCGACTGTTCCGCTTCAGCAACGTAGGACGGTCAATTCTGAGTGGTACACCACAATTTGTTTGCCTTTGAAAAACGAACAAGAGAAGAACGCAATTATTAGTTGACATTACTATTTGCAGTACCAACAAACAATTCTATCTAAACCTTTTAGTTGCCACAACTGGCCACTAATAATGAGAGCATAATTTAACAAACATAACTGAACAGTATCGTTAGCATCTTACAAGCTGTCGAACAGATTTTCCAGCAAGATTATTGGCATTTAATGAGTGCGTGAAATGTTGACTTCGATCTTAACTTTGGTGCGTCGATGTTGCAGGACTAAGTCTTGGCAGCAGCTGGCACATTTTTGTCTTGTAATACGATAACAGATCCCGTAAGTGTTGTTCACCACCAATGCCAGTCTCATGGACTTTTTGTAAAAACTTGCCTAGAACAGGCAATTGATTGATTCCTAAATTTCTTTTCAATATACGTACGCACTGTTTGCGAATTTTTTTTATAAATAGCTTCATCGTAAAGTGATTGAATATCGTTTTATGGAGATATGAAACTAAATAATAAAACCACAAGATGGACCACCCGTTACAGGGATTTTTCCAGGTGTTCATGTTATCATTGCGTGGGGAAATATCTTGACTGATCTGGCCTTTTCTCAATGCCATTCGTTTTGAAGCATCAACACACATCTCAGCAATATTGTACTCGGACATGGCCAGAACATTTCGGATTTTTACGATAATTCAGGCCACATAAATTTTCATTCCATCCTATGATGGAATGAACCGACAGCATAACGCCAGGTACGCACGATCTGTAAATGCAAACCTATTAGAAAAAAACCCTCTAAATGGTCCACACTTGACCGTAGTTTCAGTGTATCTAAAGAGTGGTTAAATTTTAGAGCCGCTGTTGATTTGTCGCGCAAAAGAGCCATTGTTTCGTTAGCTGTGTGGCAAGTGGCACAGTCCTGTTGAAACCACATATTGTCCACATCCATATCTTCCACTTCGGGCCATAAAAAGTTACTATAGCAAACACCAATCACAGTAACTGCCTGACCGGCCTCGTTTTGGAAAAAAATACGACTTGATGATGCCGCCAGCCGATATACCGCACCAAACAGTCACTCTTTGTGGGTGCATTGTTCTTTCGACAATAACTCTTGGATTATCATTCGCCCAAATGCGGCAATCCTGCTTATTGACGAATCCACTGAGGTGAAAAAGTGTCTCACCACTGAAGAAGATTTTCTTCGAAAATTGAATTTCATTGTATTCTTTTCATGGTTCAAATTAAATTAGTCTGAAGTTGAGAATTATCAAATAAAATGCGGAAAAAAGTTTGACGTTAAGGTGTGGTTCACATTCAACATCGGCCCTTCAAATTTAACCACCCTATATACTCAAATATTTTAAGGAGTTTTTATTTTTTTGTGTAGGGTGATCCATCTAGAAGTATTTTTTGAGAACAAAGAGCCATTGCTTCGTTAGCTGTGTGGCAAGTGGCACCGTCCCACAGTGGGCGAAAAGGCTCATCTAGCGGCGTTTAATTAATAGCGCCCAGGGAAAATTTTTTTTTGCTTGTGTAATATTTTTTTTTAGTTCCAAATAGATTAAGCTACAATGTTAAGGGAAAAAAATGTTTTTTAAAAATATATTTATATTTTTGTGAAAGTTTCAATTTTTTTATATTTTAGAATTTTTTTATTTCATTCAGGAAAACACGATAAAGTTAAAATATTTAATGTTTCACAATCCCTTGGGTTAAAAATAGATTAAACTTCAATATTATAAACCTTTTTTTCAAACATCTTTTTTAATTTTTTTAAAAATTTTTTTCTGTTCTTCATATATTTAAGTTGTTTTCATAACAAAAATTTAATTATACATAATGCAAAAAAAAAATAACAATTCTATTAACAGTTTTTTATTCCGATTCAGAACTACTAGATGAATCTAAAATGGAAGATACACAATGTTCTGCCAAAAGTTGTAAGATATCATTATCGACATCCTTCTTTTTTGAGTTGCCTTGTGATTTGCGCAAATTTGAAATCAAGGGGTCTGATGAATACAAAAGCGCATGTATACGGTCTTCCATTGTATTTAATCGGGATGTCTTTCGCGTATGGTGCTCACGGAAATTCCGGTAATCTTTGTTCCTGGCTTCTAACGCTTCTTCCGACATTTTTCCTATTGGAAGTGGTGATACTTTTATTATATCGGCGCCATGTATTAAGATTTTATGAATGGAACACGGCATATGAAACCAAGGATACTGTGTGACAAAAAGTTCTGCGGTGTGTAAAGCATATTGCCTAAAGGATTCAATATCGATTTTGTGCCCGCAAGCAATCGAGGGTAAAATGACACTGAATCTGTAATTAGCATCCGGTTATTTCGGATGCTAATTTTGGTTCTTTGAAAAAACGCCTGGCTGTATTGCCGTTATTGGTGTTGCCGCAACCAGCCATTGGGATATCAGCAAGGCATTTTTCTTTTTAAGCCTTCTTGAACAAACAATTTCCTTTCTTTTACAGCATGTTTATCGGCATCGCGAACTTGCCATTTTTTTAATATGTAGCCTATAAGATATATGTAGGACACATTCAAAGCACCGAATCCATGCGTGAAGTGTTGATAGTCCAAATTCGTATAAATGCGCCTTGGGTTTCAATGATCTAACAGCATCAATGCCATTCATTAACTTGGGGGTGGCTTTGCAAATTCCACACACTTGGGAAGATGATTCTGCCAGAGCACTAAAAGCTTTCCCATCTATCATCGTTAAATGAAATTGATGGTGTATCTTGAAATTACCAATGCTTGTTGGCATAATTTTTGATATTTCAGCATTACAACTAGCAACTTCTGATCTAATCAACTCTGCAGATTCTTTGGAACAAAGTATTTTTAAGGGTCTACAGAATCGAGGTGAGGAAGGTTGCGGATTTTCCCAAATTGTCACGGATCCCTTTTGCACTTGTAATGGGACAATGCAAACTGCAAACAAGTATTCATCGCTAAGATTATTGTTGTCGCATTCCACATCTTGTCGATAGGTCGAATGGCCGCTACTGCCATCGCAGCCCCATTTGTAAATAGCAGTGAGATTCTGCTCACTCTGTTCAGCAAAATCAAATTCAAATATAGAAGAATGAGCTTCTACGATGCGCATAACAATATGGTCCACCATATGTTGTAAAGGCACTTGAGCTGAATAGTTCGTAAATTGGACTCCCTTTGGATAACATTTTTTTTTAGCAATACGCAAAGTGTCGTACGTTGGAAATATGTTGGCATTCCGACTTTTTGTACCTGCTTGCAGCAACTTGTATGAATGCTTGGTATAATTACCATCTAAAAATAATGCCAGAGCTTCGTCTGCTGTATATGGAATCGCCAAGCTTGCATTTGATCCCAAAAATGATTTAATTTTTTTTCAGTACCTTCGTCATCATTAGCTATTGAAACAAGTTTCGACGCACTTCGTTTTCCAGCTTTGTATAAACTGCTCGTTGTAGCTACTACGAGCTCACTGTGAGGAATTTCCTTAACAATTTGGGAAACTTTACTTAATTTCGTTTTGTTGGAACATTCGTCGAACATCTTATCGGGTCTTCCACGATTAGTCAGTGGATCAACTAATAAAAGTTGTCCGATTAACTACTCCGTGTTGTTTGCTTCAAATTTGTGGCTGATTCTACGGTTGAGTTTCCATTTCTGAACCAATTGTGCTACAAAATTTCTAATTTTTTTGCTTATTAGAAGCATTTCATTAGCATTATACATGTTGATATTAATTATATTATGAAATATATGACTCTCAACGGCAGAAAATTTTTTATTAGGCACAGGCTCGTCGCGCCATAGTAAATAAACTTCTCGTCTGAGCACCGACATTGTTCCTAAAAAATGCAATATCATGTAAAGTAGCAAAAAGTAGCACATGGCTGAGAAATTCTACAATCACAAGACAACATAGTAATTTAAAAAAAAAAATTCTAGCCCCAATCCCCACCTATATCAGAAGTTCTGGTCCACGGAAGTCTTATTTTGGCTTTTTTCAAGCAGTTAGTGGTATAGTCAACTTTAACTCTATTTTTTTTTACAACACTTAGGCACAGGTCACAAACAACATTTTTTTAAGCTAATACATACCTCTAACTATAAATAAAACCACTTTTCTTCCACTTAATTGAGACAAATGCAACTTCAGAGAAAATTTGGCAATGCAAAGAAAACAGGGGTTAAAGCTGGGTGATGCGCCGGCTAAAACAAATGTTGTGTTTGACAGCTCACAGCTGTTCAACTAGATCATGTCATTCACAATAGAATCGATATATAAGTTCAGTGGTATATTAGCAATCGATTGAGACACAATTTTGGCGCAATAAAACACTTTGAAAATTGAATTAAACGACGCTAGATCGGCCATCTCGCCCACAGTGCGTCCTGTTGAAACCACATATTGTCACCATGACAATGCGAGCTCTCACACATCGGCTCAAACCAGCGCCTTTTTGACCGGCCAAACGTGGAATTGATGGGTCATCCGCCGTACAGTCCTGACTTGGTACCCAATGACTTCTTTTTATTCCCGCACATCAAGAAAAAAATGCGTGGTCAGCGATTTTCGTCGCCAGAAGATGCTGTTGAAGCGTTCAAAATCCATGTTTTGTAGGTGACTCAATTGGAGTGGAAAAAGCGTTTCGACAATTGGTTTGAGCGCATGCAAAATTGTATAAATCATGCTGGAATTCTTTTTCAAAAACAATAAAACCATTTTTGAGGATAAATATTCCTATTTGCATTATAAGGCCAGAAATATATATAGCAGCCCTCTTATGGATATATTAGAACTCAAATTAAAGCAGATTTCACAACGAGAGCAAACAAACGCTCTTATGGTAAAAAATATGACCAATTGTTACTGATCAGATAGATTTATGTAGACGTTTGAATTAAAAAAAAATTCTCTTCAAATCCAAATACGCCGCTACGAAGCTATATTGAAGGTTTGGCTGAGATTGAGGTGGAACTCATTGGCTTAAGAAATCGGTCAATTTAATTCCCGCTGGAGGGTATATATTTTTAGCCGTAAGTAGAGAAGCAATTTTTTTGTTAGCCTTTCAGTTGAGCTTTTGCTCTCTTTATTTCGCAAAAGCTAAGTTCCCCCTTTTATAAGTTCGAAATTATTCATTCATGAATTGATACAGCCTGCGAGTCAGCCAGCCAGTCCATCATTTATGAGTTCGTTCGTTCGTTCGTTCATTCATTGTCCCCACTCCGGTCAAAGTGCAACGTCCATCTGTTAAACTCTTCCGCCGCATTGCACATTCTGCATTCTTGAGAGTTCACTCCGGCATCTTTTTTATGTTTTTCTCATTATGGGGTAATTAATGTTATTTGTATTGTATACTCGTACACTTTTGTGCACTTCATTTCTGTTGTCATTCTCGTCATCGTTGCTCTTCAGCTACCCCCCGTCTTTCCACTAACGTCATTATTATGACAATCGTTCCAACCGCAGTATGCAACTAATTCTGATCAAAATCATAATGATGCTGATGTCAATCTGTTTGTTGTTTCTTCATTATTTTCATTTGGTTTGTATTGAGTCAGTCGAGTTGAGTCTGGAATCATAGACGAATCAACATGAGTTGAGTCAATGTCGGTTACACGACTTATAAAATGATGTGAACTTCTTCACATTAGTTTGAAAAGTCATGTTACAGGCAATAATGACTCAACTCAAGTCATGCTCAGAGTCGTTTGTGCTCATATTGCCCAATTATTCCATTGGTGGTCGAACTACTAAACAAAAAAGCGTTTTTAAGTTCGGCCTGGGCGAACCTAATTAACCCTCCGCCGCCAAAAAAGGTTTTAAGGCTCATTTATATTTGGATTGGTGGAATTTTTTTTTTAATTTGAGTACCCATATGTCCATATTGACTATTAATAGCTCGCAACAGTCTAATGTCCCAGCTTACAGTACACATGTTAACCATTGTCCGTCCACAACAAATTTTACCAAGGAACTTGAGTCCCCTAAAGGGTAAGTTTTTTATTCTCCTTGGCCGATTATGTCCATTCAATATCCGAAACTGTTATAACCATAAGCCATCATCAATTCCACGATCTTAGTACGAGGGCTGCTATATATGGGACCTAAGGGTAAAAAAATCAATTTTCATTTTTATTTTTTTTGATGTGGACAACATCTGAGCTTCGAATGAGACCGATCCCATGCCCCAAAAGAGTTCCCTCCCAGAGATATGCGCGTTTTATGAAAGTGAAGTCGACGATTCTAAGCGCAAATAGAAAGGGACCTAATCTTTAAAATGGCTGTCCTGAACAAAACTGATTTTTAACCTGAGGTCCCTTTCTATTTTGCGCGTCACAAATATATTTCTGGTCTAATAAGGAAAATGCGAATATTTATCATCAAAAAAGGTTGAATTGTTTTTCAAAGTATTCTACAGCATGATTTATATACTTTTGCCCGAGCTCAAACCAATTGTCGAAGCACTTTTTCCACTCCGATTGAGACACCTCCAAAACAAGGGTTTTGAACGCTTCAACAGCATCTTCTGGCGACGAAAATCGTTGACCAGGCATTTTTTCTTGATGTGCTGGAATAAAAGAAGTCATTGGGTGCCAAGTCAGGGCTGTACGGCGGATGGTCCATCAATTCGACGTTTTGGCCGGTCAATAAGGCGCTGGTTTGAGCCGATGCGTGAGAGCTCGCATTGTCATGGTGCACAATGATTCGTCTACTCTTGTTAGTTGTTCGAATTTCCCTAAAGACTTTAGGCAAACAAAGACCACTCAGAATTGACCGTCCTACGTTGCTCAATCGGAACAGTCGCCACATGACCAGTTTTGCCGAAGAAACATTTTTTTCGAAGTGCTTCTTCCACGAACAACTTTCGTTGGATTTGGCTCGTCTGCGAAGAACCACATAGTCGATTGATGTTTTGTTTCGATCCATGATTCGTCACCTGTGACGATCTTCTCAAAAATTCTTTACACCAATCGACACGAGCTTTTTTATGAGCGATTATCAAATTGTGCGGGACCCAAGGAGAACAAACCTTTTTTACGGCCAGGTGTGCACGCATTATCGAATGTATACGAGTGGAAGCAATGACCAAGGATGCCTCTATCTTACAGTATGTCACATGACGATCTTGCATTATCAGTTTACGCACGGCATCAATGTTCTCTAGCACAACGGCCGTTTTTAGGCGACCTTCACGAACTTCGTCTTTGAGCAAACGTCGGTCACGATTGAATTTATCAAGCAAGTGCTATAGGATGGTGCATCAATGCCATACAAAGATTTAAGTTCATCGACGCACTCTTGTCGTGATAATCCAAGTCGAAGTTTGTGAAAAATTATCGAAAATGTACATGAGTCAATTCCATTTTTTCCAAATTGATTTTTTCAAGTGACGGTAAACAACACAAATGATGGTCGTACGTCAAAACGTTCTGAGTACGTTTATGCTAAAGAATGTCAAACTTTCCAATGGAAATGCCAGATGGCCAGAAATATATATATCAACCCTCGCAATTCGTTGTTAATGACACTTTATAAGCGTAGCAATAAATTCCAGTATATCGTTCCTTTTATATTTTTACTCAAAATAATTGAAATAACCGGGCTGTTAAAAACAAGTGGACAAATTAAGTTCGGACGTGCCAAAAGCTTATTTATCCTCCATCATGGATTTTGTCGAGGGACGTCTTTTCTTTCAGGATATTCTTTGTCGATACCAATATCATATATTGCAACTACTATTGTAATATTGGTATTAGTTCACGATTAATAGACTTTCAAAGTTTAGGGTTGCATGGGCCGACCGGAGGTATCTGCCACCACCCCCGGTCGGTCATCATTTGCAGCGTAAAAGTCTTCTAACGTGGTAAAAATGTACATTTTGATAGCATGATTCCGGACAAAAGTGTGAAAAACAAATTCGTAATAAACTAAAAATGGAAAAAAGTGGCCAAAGATAGACCAAAACAAGCAAAATACACTAAATGGGAAATACTCGTACAATGTAAAATTCAGCAGAAAGGTAGGACTCAAAGGAAAAGTTTTTCGAAATTGTTCCACGACAATCATTGCAGACTTCAGTTGGAACTGATTGGAGTAGGATGAAATGCTCCCAAAAGAACTTAACGGTACCACAAATAGTTAAAAAAAAGGTGAGAGACAGTTTAAAATTATGCAGAACAAAATGGAAAAGGATACAACAAACCTAAATTCCAACGAGGCTTAAGATATTTAAATGCACAAAATGTAGTAAATACTAGACAGCATTGATGTGTTTAAATGTGTAGGTTAAAAAATATTCAAAATTTAGTTAGTAAATCGAGAAAACAAAAGCCGTGTATATACATTGTAAGAATATACACGCAGAGAAAAAGTATGGTTAGTATAGGGTCACGGCAATAATAATATATTCTTTGCAGTACAAGAATGATCGTTGCAACCATAGTATTATTCTGAATTAAACTTTGACAATAGTATAATTGCCGCATCGTTAATATTGTTGAAATGTAACAATAGTATTATTGCCAAATTTTTAAAGGAAAATATGGTTGTAGCAACAATATAAATAAGGTTGGTGCGACAAAGCTATAGTTTTTGGATTTTATGTTAGCAATAATATGATTACGGAAATCAAACTGTATGTTGTAATTTTTCATCATTTTTTGGGTAAAAAAATCAATTTTCATTTTTTTCTTTTTTTGATGTGGACAACATCTGAGCATCGAATGAGACCGACCCCATGCCCCAAAAGTGTTCCCTCACAGAGATAGGCGCGTTTTATGAAAGTGAAATCGACGATTCTAAGCGCATATAGAAAGGGACCTAATCTTTTAAATGGCTCTCCTGAACAAAACTTTTCATCAACTTTTCACTTTTTTTTGATGTGGACAACATCTGAGCATCGACAGACAGATTTATTTATTTCCTCATTAACTTTTATAGGTTACATTAGTCTTCTTATGTCTATTACTTGCTTCTAGCATACCTTAGTATCTATCTAGAATTTGTATCCTAACTTAAGTTTAAATGCCCTGAGGCCAGCCCATTTTACATTTTACATTATTTATGAAACTAGTTCAATATTAGTAGTATGTTTCCCGCAAAAAAAGGTTGAAAAACGGGGATTTGGTATCTGAGCATCGAATGAGACCCATGCCCCAAAAATGTTCCCTCCCAGAGATATGCGCGTTTTATGAAAGTGAAGTCGACGATTCTCAGCGCAAATAGAAAGGGACCTAATCTTAAAAATGACTCTCCTGAACAAAACTGGTTTTTAACCTTAGGTCCCTTTCTATTTTGTGCGCCACATATGCTTTTTAGAACAATGTAATAGTTACGGACCTAATGCAATAATACGAGGGTGCTATATATATTCCTGGCCTAGGCAACACTTAGTGTTCCTGGCACCATCTGACATTTCCATTGGAAAGTTGGGAATTTTTAGTATAAACGTACTCAGAACGTTTTGACATTTTGACATCATTTGTGTTGTTTACAGTGACTTAAAAAAAACAATTTGACAAAAACATAGAATTAACTCGTGAACATTTTCGTGCGATTCACGACAAGAGTGCATCGATGAACTTAAATCGTTGTATGTCGATGAAGCACCGTCATATGGCAAGCACTGTGAAAAACTGGTTTAATGAATTCAATCGTGACCGACGCTCGCTCAAAGACGAAGGTCGTAAACGTCGTCCAAAAACGGCCGTTGTGCCAGAGAACCTTGATGCCTCAAAAGACTTTAATAAGATCGTCACAGGTGACGAATCATGGATCTATGCGTATGAGCCCGAAACAAAACAGTAATCGACCGTGTGGGTCTTTGAATACGAGCCAAATCCAACGAAAGTAGTTCGTGGAAGAAACACTTCAAGCAAATGGTCGCCTGTTTCTTCGGCAAAACTGGTCATGTAGCGACTGTTCGGCTTCGAAAAACGAACAATAGAAGACGAATCATTGTGTACCATGACAATGCGAGCTCTCACACATCGGCTCAAACCAACGCCTTTTTGACCGGCCAAAACGTCGAATTGATGGGTCATCCGCCGTACAGCCCTGACTTGGCACCCAATGACTTCTTTTATTCCCGCACATCAAGAAAAAAATGCGTGGTCAACGATTTTCGTCGCCAGAAGATGCTGTTGAAGCGTTGAGAAATCATGTTTTGGAGGTGTCTCAATCGGAGTGGAAAAAGTGCTTCGACAATTGGTTTAAGTGCATGCAAAAGTGTATAAATCATGCTGGAGGATACTTTGAAACACAATAAAACCATTTTTGGGGATAAATATTCGCATTTTTATTATTAGGCCAGAAATATATATAGCAGCCCTCGTAGTACTTCTTATATGGAAATTTTTCAAGCAAACTGTTTTAGCTTTATTTAACTAATAAAAACACTCAAGAGTTACTTAAGCCAACTCTAATAAATATTTTGTGTATTATGGTACTTTGGTTGGGAGGATTATAATTTGGTTGCGGAGATCATAGTATGGTTGAGTGAGAATCATACTATGGTTATGGGGATTATTGTATGGTTATGTGTTAATCATATTATTGTTGTGAAGATTATAGTATGGTTGTGAGGATCGTAGTATGGTAGTATTTGTATCATACTATGATTGTGAGCATCATAATATTGTTGTACCACATCCATAGTTTATTGACTTTATTATATTTATTCAAAAAATAACTCTCATCATATCTTAGTTAATGTTACTTATTTGTTTAATATGGTATTTTAGTATTTATGATATGTTGAGCTGGGCGATCCAAAACAAATGAAAGTTCTGAATTTTCAAAAACCCAGCGAACAACACATGAAAACATTAAACTAGGCAGGTTGGCTAAAATACTTTTTAAATATGATCCAGCGAAGGTTTAACTAGTGCATAATTTAACTAAGGCATGTCTATAGACAAACACAAACGTTTGCTATGATTGGAAATTGATTTTATTTCCATAGAAAACTTCAATCTTCTCCACCAAAAAAATGCATCTCTCATTTAGGGGGGAATATCCTATCCTAGATTGAACTTGTACTAAAAAATAGTTCATGACTTTCCAATATTTTGCAATAATTGCATGTTGAATTTGTATCGTCTCTAATTATTGGTCTGTTTTTCGTTTAAACAGCTCCGTACCTACTTGTGAGTGAGAACAAATTGCAAAAAGTTTCCTTCATAAATCAAACAACGCCAACCGATCACGAACTCGCAGCAACGAAACGAAAACCCAAACAAACCCAATAACAAATCCATGGAAACACACCCAAAAATTCGCAAAGTGGAAGCAAAGTCTAGCAACGTTTTGAGAAAATTAACAGTAAATCTATTAATTAGTTTTTGGCAAAACATCGAAGAACCACACACCACAACACGGCAATGCAATCGTACTGAAAACGTAGGACTGAATTCGAGTAAAAAACCTCTGTACGTACCGCACCGTATAATTTACGGCGTTTGCATGAGGCACGTTTACGTCTCGTCTCTTCTTTCTAGAAGTATGGCTGGAAAGCACAGCGAGTATCTGGATAAATATACGATAGATGCAGTAATTATAGAGTTCAGTCAAGCGAAGGCCACTGTGGAGTATTTAACTAGAGTTAGCCGACCGGCCTTTCCAATACGGCGGTGTGCATTAGAACTCAGGAATTCCAATAAGTATTTGACGTCTAATGTAACTTGAACAAATTAGTAAAACGAAAAAGTGTGATTCACTTAAAGCTTTTTATACGCTCCGACATAGGATGAAGTGTAAACTAAATTTGGTACTCCGTTTACTTATATATAGGGTGGGTCATTTAAAACATACAATTTTAACCGGCTGTAAAAAAATTACTGATAATTGCTCCAAATTTTTTGTTTTATTGGAAAGGTTGTGTCAACAACTTTTCTATAGGAAAAAGTTGTATCAACAAGTTTTCTATAGGAAAAGTTGTATCCACAACTTTTCTATAGGAAAAGTTGTGTCAACAACTTTTCTATAGGAAAAGTTGTGTCAACAACTTTTCTATAGGAAAAGTTGTGTCAACAACTTTTCTATAGGAAAAGTTGTGTCAACAACTTTTCTATAGGAAAAGTTGTGTCAACAACTTTTCTATAGGAAAAGTTGTGTCAACAACTTTTCTATAGGAAAAGTTGTGTCAACAACTTTTCTATAGGAAAAGTTGTGTCAACACAACTTTTCTTTAAGAAAAGTTGTGTCAACAACTTTTCTATAGGAAAAGTTGTGTCAACAACTTTTCTTTAAGAAAAGTTGTGTCAACAACTTTTCTACAGGAAAAGTTGTGTCAACAACTTTTCTATAGGAAAAGTTATGTCAACAACTTTTCTATAGGAAAAGTTTTGTCAACAACTTTTCTATAGGAAAAGTTTTGTCAACAACTTTTCTATAGGAAAACAACTTTTCTATAGGAAAAGTTGTGTCAACAACTTTTCTTTAAGAAAAGTTGTGTCAACAACTTTTCTATAGGAAAAGTTGTGTCAACAACTTTTCTATAGGAAAAGATGTGTCAACAACTTTTCTATAGGAAAAGTTGTGTCAACAACTTTTCTATAGGAAAAGTTGTGTCAACAACTTTTCTATAGGAAAAGTTGTGTCAACAACTTTTCCCATAGAAAAGTTGTTGACTTTACTATAGGAAAAGTTGTGTCAACAACTTTTCTATAGGAAAAGTTGTGTCAACAACTTTTCTACAGGAAAAGTTGAGTTAACAACTTTTCTATAGGAAAAGTTTTTTCATCACAACTTTCTTTAGAAAAAGTTGTGTCAACAATTTTTCGTTAGGAAAAGTTATATCAACAATTTTCCTATAGGAACATTTCTAACAATTGTCCATTTAAAAGCATTCTATGGCATTTTCTGCTTCCACACGCAGAAAACAAGTATGGTTGTGGTGACAATATTCGAAGAGGATAATACTATTGTTGGGTATATGGTTGTGCTACAACAATATTATGATCCTCACAACAATAGTATGATTCAAATACAACCATACTATGGTCCTCACAACAATAGTATGATTCGCACATAACCATACTATGATCCCCACAACCATAGTATGATTCACACTCAACCATACTATGATCTCCACAACCATAGTATGATCCTCACAACCATAGTATGTTTCATATACAATCATAGTATGATCCTCACAACCATAGTATGATTCACACGCAACCATGTTATGATCCCTACAACCATAGTTTGATCACACACAATTATACTATTATGCCCAAATATTATTTATTAGAATTAGTTTTAGTTGTCGACAATAGATTTGGTGCCCAATATTATTTATTAGAATTGGTTTAAGTTGTTAACAATAGGTTTGAATTATGAAAATTATTCAAAAATACATTAAATTCAAAATAATAGAAGTGATTTATTTAACAGCAGAAAAAAATAAGTTTAAATAAACGTAAGCGTTTTTATTAAAAATATCTCAGTTAAACAAAGCCAAAACAACTTCTGTAAAAAAAAATAATTTCGATAAAAAAGTACTATTATTTCATTTGATCGGTACCAATAACATTTGTTCTTAAAAGCATATTTAAATGAAGAAAAATTACAATAATACAGTATGATTGCCGTAATCATATTATAGTTAACACAAATTGCAAAACACAATACTTTTGTCGCACCAACCATATTTATATTGATGCTATAACCATATTTTAATTTTTAAATTTGGCAATAATACTATTGTTACATTTCAACAATATTAATATTGCAGCAATTATACTATTGTCAAAAATAAATTCAGTTAACAATGCTATGGTTGCGAAAAACATACTTTTATTGTGGAGAACATATTATTATTGCCGTGACCATGTAGTAACCATGTTTTTTCTCTGCGTGCAAGAGTCGATCACATCATGCCGTTCCTCTCTAGTCTCATGTTGTTTGTTCTATTTTGTAGAAAATGTGTTTTTTTTTAATTTGAATATTTGATTTTGCTTGTCTGCTACGGCTGCAACAGGAAATCATAAATTTTATCAGACGAATACTAAAACTGAACGGCAGCAATAACAAAATTGCAAATTAACAACAATGGCAATCAAAATCATAATGAACATCATCAGTGCCATTATCAGCATCAGAGAGTTTCAGTTGAGAAAATAATTGCAAATTATAGAAAAACGACAACGACACACACACACAGACAGGCAGGCAGAGTACGGTACACCAACGACTGGCAAATAAATCTAATGTATCGCATGTAATTAATCTCGCTGTTTGTATCTCAGAGATATAGCGAAAGGTACACACACATATACTAAATCACAAACACACACACACTCATACACTTACAATCATGTACGAACACACCTAATTGACATGATTTCGTCTTATGTATAAAATATTGAAAGAGAAAATCTATTTGAATTTTTAAATACAGAAATAATTGGCATTGCCATTGTCATTATTGTTGGCATTGTTGTTGAAGTCGCCGTGGTTGTAGTTGCTGTTTTTCACATTTTCTTTTATTGTTATTTTAAGCTGTGAACGGGTTTTGGGCGAACGGAGTGATGTGAAAGGTAGGGGTTGCCTGGGAGCTGTTAAAATCATAAGTTTTGCAAAAGATTGCATATGAGATTAATCTAAAATAAAGTTGAAAATTCTATTAAATTTAATTATTCATAGAGCAGCAGTTGAAGCACTTTCAAGGATAACATACATAGTATCTCAATAAAATCATACTTTGAGTTGGGGATGGTTATGGCAGGAAGGGAAGCTTGTTGAAAAATTCACTACGAGGGTGGCACCGAAAGTTTTTTAGCACAAAGGTCCTTCTCTCCAACCTAAAACTTTCTCTTAGTATTGTAACCATTGAACTAGATAGTTTTTAACATAATTTCCCCTTTCTTACCCATTTATTATCCCCATTTACAACCTTTATCGGTTGCGCATACGCGGGTATATTCTTAATTATCTTTCCCACTTTTTTACATTGTACCTCTTATAGCTGTTTTGCGTAACTTTATCAGGTTTTTCCAATATTTTGATCATTCCTGACAATTAAGAGGTTTAAACTTACGAGGTTTATTTCTCATAATTGTGGATATAGATATTTAACTAAATTAGGCGAAAGCGGCAAAAGGTTCCCTTTGATGGGTTAAAAAAAAGTCATAACCAATTCGTATACCCTCCATCACAGAAGAGAGTATAAATCCTCTATTGCATTCCGTTTAAACACCTTGAACTACTGGTCGGGACCCCATTAAGTGCAGGGATAGGTGATTAAAGTGTTAACAACTTCACTAGGAAACTGATAACTCCAGCTATGTCAAATATATAGCAGTAACAGATGTTTATACCACAAGTATATTCATCCAAGCTTTATAGAACAAAAGTTATTCGAAATGGAATTGCGTTATATTTGGCCAGAGAATCACAGGCTGCATTACCATAAGCCATGGTGGTCAACGAAAAAAACCGTAATATGACATGAAATATTTCGGAAAGCGAAGGTTAGACTTCAACGAAATCAACGGCGAAAAATGTCCGAAACTGGCCATACGAGGGCTGCTTTATACTTAGTAGGTTCATAAATATTATTACATTATTGAACACACGCATTTCAATAGTAGAACTGAACATACACCATTAATGTCATATGGGTTTTGAAAGCTAACCTCAATAGCGTTAGTCTGTGACGGGATTTTAAAATTGTTTCAACTTTCATCATGGAGTGGTCAGATAATGAGAAACGTATCGCTGTGTAATAGCGCTTTTCCAGTGCGAAATGAAAAAAAGCGATATTTTCAAAACGCTCCGGCCACTAGGGATTAGCCGCATGTTCGTCTACCGATGCATAAAACTGTTTGAGGAGACTGGAGATGTAAAAGACCGCCATCGGTCAAGCCGCCCACGTTCTGTTCGAACACCGCATTTCATCGAAGCCGTTAAATCAAGAATTCACAGAAATCCGCTCAGAAAACGGAAAATCAATGCCCGTGAGATGAATATCACGCAAAAGTCCATGAGTCGAATCATTAAAAAAGTCTTGGGACTTGGGGCTTTCAAACGATGTACCGGACATTTATTGACCGCAGCTTTAAAAAAAAATAGGATTGAAATGCAAACGACTTTTGGATAAGAACGCTGATAACACTGTGGAACATTTTTGGGGTTATTGTCTGGGGGGTGAGAAATTCCAAGTCAGGGTGATGGTACTAGGTCAGTATATTAAAACCCTCAAAGGGTTTTGCGTTCGTATGTGCCAGTTTTGTAAGTTTCAGTAAGTGAAGTTACTTAATTGTAAATAAAAGCAGAACGCGTTAATCGATTTCTATGATCTATGTCGCATTTTGTTTATAGGTTATGTGACTTTACGTGAAAGTTATAAGACTCTACACGTTTTTCCGTTTGGGATTTATATGTTTAAAAAAAAAAAAATTTTTTGGCAAAATTTTCTTCATAAATTTATTTCTAATTGCAAAAATGTTGATTTGGTAGAGAAACAGTATATTAATGGATTAAAGAAAATGTAATTATTAATTTTTCTCAATTTATTTCAGCAAAATCGAACTAGTCGTTCTCGAGTTATGTCAAACTACGTTTTTGCCAACATTTTACAACTAAGCGAAAAAACATCAAGATAAGGAAAAAATGTAAAAGGTCATAAAAAAACTGGCACATACGAACGCAAAACCCTTTGAGGGTTTTCATATACTGACCTAGTACTATCACCCTGACTTGGAATTTCTTACCCCCCCCCCCCCCCCATATTGGCTGTTGTACTGTGTAATTTGCACAGAAAAATTTTGTTCACCGATGAAAAAAATTTTACCATTAAGGAAAAATTTAACAAGCAAAATGTTAGAGTGTATGCGCGGTCATCTAAGGAAGCATCTGAACTGATCCTAAGAGTGGAAAAAAGTCATCACCCAGCTTCAGTCATGGTTTGGTGGGGTGTCTCTTACGATGGGGTCACTGACCTGCATTTCTGCGAACAAGGAGTCAAAACATCGGCCAAAGTTTACCAAGAAACCGTTTTGGAAGCTGTTGTGAAGCCTCTTAACAATTCCCTGTTCCAAAACCAGCCTTTCCACCAGGATTCTGCGCCGGCCCATAAGGCTAAAACGTCCCAGGTCTGGCTTCGAGACAATTTGCCAGCGTTCATTTCCTCTGAAGAATGGCCCTCAGACAGTCCAGATTTGAACCCATTGGATTACAAATTGTGGACGGTTTTAGAGGACAAGGTTTGTCACAAAATATACCCCAACATTGGATCTCTTAAGACTGTTTTGGTTCGAGCTGTGGCCAATTTTCCAATGGACGAGGTTCGTGCAGCTATTGACGATTGGCCAGTGCGACTTAAGGCGTGTGTGAAGGCAAAAGGCGGGCATTTCGAAAAAGTAGACTCATTTTGGATAAAATTAAGTACATCAATAAATATATTAAAAAATATTTGGTCCAAAACCATTCAGTACTTTTTATTTTACAGCATAAAACGTGTGTAACAGTATTTATGTCCCTACTAAGTATATGTCCATACGAGGGCTGCTATATTTGTTTCTGGCCTATTAATGAAAATGCGAATATCTATCATCAAAAATGGTTTTATTATTTTTCAAAGTATACTCCAGCATGATTTATACACTTTTGCATGCGCTCAAACCAATTGTCGAAGCACTTTTTCTGCTCCGATTGAGACAACTCCAAAACATGGTTTTTGAACGCATCAACAGCATCTTCAGGCGACGAAAATCGTTGAAACGAATTTTTTTTCTTGATATGCGGGAATAAAAAGAATTCATTGGGTGGCAAGTTGGGCTGTATAGGGCTGTACGGCGGATGACCCATCAATTTGATGTTTTGGCCGGTCAAAAAGGTGCTGATTTGAGCCGATGTGTGAGAGCTGGCGTTGTCATGGTGCACAACAATTCGTCTTCTCTGGTTCGTTTTTCGAATTTATCCGAAGACTTCAGTATCACTCAGAATTGATCCAACTTTCGTTGGATTTGGATCGTGTTCGCAGACCCACACGGTCGATTGCTGTTTTGTTTTAGGCTCATACGCATAGATCCATGATTCGTCACCTGTGACAATATTATAAACGTCTTTTCAAGCACCGCGATCGTATTTTTCAAAATTTCTTTGCAATAATTGGCACGAGCTTTTTGTTGAGTGATTGTCAAATTGTGCGGGATCCAACGAGAACAAACCCTTTTTTACGGCCAGGTGTTCATGCAATATCGAATGTATGCTGGTGGAAGAAATGCCCAAGGATGCCTCTATCTCACAAATCTCTAAACAAATTTTCATGTCAATTCGGATTATAAAATACAATCAATTCGGATTATTGAGTATGTTGTACAGGAAAAACGTAGTTGGGGTAAATGGATATTAAGCGGATTAGCGAAGTTTGGATTACCGAGGTCTTACTGTATTTGCGTTGCGTTGCACCTGGGCCCTAAATACAAATATTTACCTATATCTAAGATTTGGGGCGATTTGGGACTCAGCCCGGACAATAAAGGCCTAAGGGGGCTAAAAACCGGTATCTTTAACTATCGATATATAAATACCAAATACAATGAAGTTTCGTCATGAATCGAATATAGCGTTAAATCGATGAAATGCGAGACTTTTACCCGTGGTTAGGTCCTTTCAAACTTGGGCATAAGGATACTTAGAAATTGTGGAATGTCCTTACTAAATATCCACAAACTTTTAAGGTTTGTCCTTACTTCGGGTCCAGGTCTTCCGGCTTCAGAGACCATCAGGGTCGTATTTAACGATGTACTCAAAATCAATGAAATTTCCTATCGCATCTTTACTTGACACTAATTTTACGATTTGGCGAAACTAGATTCTTTGGCCTATGGTCCATAGGGCCTTTCAAACATGGCCCCACCACTAACAATCATTGCTCTTATACTGCTTAAGCCAAACTAGAAGGCAATCCATGGTGAAGAGTTAAAGCTTTGGCCCGACCGAGCTTACGAATTATATAAGTATAGGCTGATCCATCTAGAGGTATTTTTTCAGAACCAAAAAAATATAAAAATTCAAATTAAGTGTGGAATCTTTATTGGTAATTTGAAAGGTCATTTTATGGCATATATTTTTTGAAAATAATTACCTTCAAATGTTGGCAACTGTATTATGGAAATGAGCGTTCGGTGAGAAACGGGAAGATCCGCTGTTTTCGACCAAAAGTTTGTTCATTTCTGGCTCAACGGCAAAGTCTATAATCAAAATGGCCGCATTTGGGCTAAAGAGCAACAAAAAGAGGTTCAAGAGATGTCATTCTACCCAGAGAAAACCACGGTTTGGTGCGGTTTATAAGCTGGTGGAATCATCGGTGCCTATTTTTTCAAAAATGATGATGGCCGGAACGTAACCGTGAATGGTGCTCGCTATCGCGCCATGATATAGTTTTTATGCTACCTAAAATGGAAGCCCGTAATCTTGACCACACTTGGTTTCAACAGGACGGTGCCACTTGCCATAAAGCTGCTTAAACAATGGATCGATTGAGAGATCATTTCGAAAAGCAGCTGATTTCACGTTTTGGTTATATGAGTTGACCGCCTAGATCGAGTGATATCACAGCTTTAGACATTTCTCTTTGGGGTTACGTAAAATCAAGAGTGTATGCTGACAAACCAGCTACGATGCAGGTTTTGAAAGCCATCATTAAACGTGTCATTAAAGCCATACCGGTCGAAATGGTCGAACGAGTCATCCAAAATTGGACCCTCAGAATGGAAACCCTGAGGCGTAGTTGGGGCCAATATGTGAAGCAATGAGGCCATAAAATGTCCTTTCACGTTACCAATAAAGATTCCACACTTGATTTGAATTTTTATATCTTTTTTGTTTTGAAAAGTTACCTCTAGATGGATCACCCTATACATGTGTTTCTAAATTTAAGTCCCCGTAGTCACCTTTACCAATATAGCTTTTGTTTCTTTTAATTTACAATTGTTTTGCCCTTTGGGAATATTTTGTTTCATCCTCTCGTCTCTAGTTTGATCTCTCATGACGATCCACTATTTCCAGCATCCTACGAGTATAGGAACTAAGACCTATGGTATCACCATGTTTTCAATTTTTTTTTGTTAAAAATTAGAACCTTCCACAAGGGACCACATCACTGGCCAAAACGTCCAGCCGCCATGTTGCCCCTTCCAGTGGCGGGCAGACCATTTGATGTGCATCAGTACCGACAAACACCGTTGCAATTGAAGTTTTTACTCATAATGTTCAGCTTCGCTGACGGTGTATATCAGGTGGATGATGTTACCGTTGTTATGATTTTCAATTGTATGGCAAGCGATTTATTATGGCCAACTATGGTTACTTAATGAAGAGCTTGCCTTGTTGTTGCTGTAGCTGCCGCTATTGCTGTTGCTAGTGGCAGCAGTCACTGGCCAGTAGCCGCCAGAAAGTGGCCCATCGTGCCGTCGTTGCATGTGAACCATTCATAAAACAACATATATTTTGTTGCTTGTTTCACACATTCTAACTTTATATAGCAGTGGTGGTGTCCGGCAGGCAGACTGACTGACTGCAGGCTTCAATGCTATCCATTGCTAGTAGCAGCATCCCAGCAAATATCAAATCGTTGAGGCACTATTTCCTATTTATTTTAAAATACAAATTTATCGAAAATTTTGAGGTTTAATATTTTTCGCAAAAAAATAAATCCAATTATTATTCTCTTTCATGTACATAAATGAACAAAATTCAATCTTTATACAAAATCTGTCATAGTAACTATGATTAAATTCATTAATACAACGACAATTTTCTAGAAAAAAAAGAAATAAAATTATTTTATAAGTCTATAGTACATTAGCCGTGTTCTTTTCAGGTTACTAACCTAGCATTTGCATGGAAGTTACTCGGTAAGCAAGCGAGTTGGCTGCTACTCGGTAACGAAACGAGTTAGAGTTGCCTGACTTATTTTGTATACTTACGAGCGGTAATTAAACACTTTTATATGAAAGGTTATACGCCACAATTAATCAAAGATGAATTGGATTCTGTTCAGGGTGATAATGCACCATCATACTCCACCGTGAAATCCTGGGTTCAACAATTTAAAATGGGTCGTTCAAGTACGGAAGATGAACAACGCTCTGGAAGACCGAAACTGCTACTACTATTGAAATCATTAGAAAAATATTTAATGAAGTGACTAAAGATAGACGAATAAAGCTCAGAGAACTTGGCGATATTGTTAAAATACACGAAAAACAAGTTTGGAGTATTTTACATGATGAACTCCACATGGAAAAGCTATCCGCAAGATAGGTGCCGCGTTTGTTGACTTTGCCCCAAAAAATCGTCCGTTGGACCAATACCGAGGAGCTTTTAGCGATTTATCAGCGTAATCCAATAGAGTTCTTGCGCCGATTCATAGCTGTTGATGAAACATGGATCCATCACTACATCCCAGAATGCAAAGAACAGTCAAAACAATGGATAGAAGCTGGTAAAAGTGGTCCCAAGAAGGCGAAAACTGTTAAGTCAGCAGGAAAAGTAATGGCCACAGTATTTTGGGATGCAAGGGGTATAATATTTATTGATTATCTTGAGAAAGGAAAAACTATAAATAGTGAATATTATTGTGCATTATTGGATCGGTTGAATGAAGAAATCAAGATAAAACGACCGCATTTAGAAAAAAAAGTTCTTTTTCATCAAGATAATGCTCCTTCACACACTGCATTTTTAACTCAACAAAAATTGGCCGAATTATGATTTAAAATTGCTCCGCATCCACCATATAGTCCAGATTTAGCTCCTTCTGATTATTTCTTGTTTCCAAATTTAAAAGAATTTCTCGGTGGCAAACAATTTTCGTCTAATAGCGAGGTTATTGCTGAAACTGAGGCATATTTTGAAGGTCTTGAAAAATCTTATTTTTCGAATGGAATTAAAAAACTTGAAAAACGTTTGATGAAGTGTATTGAGATGGAAGAAGATTATGTTGAAAAATAAATAATAATAATTCCAAAAAAACGGTTCTTTTTATGTTAGGCCAGTTACTTTTGCGGTCGCCCTCGTATAAAAAAAAATATTAAACGAAAACATTATTAATATCTTTAACCCCATGGAAACTTTTGGCCCACCCTGTTTTTTTTAAACCCCCGATATAAAGGTACTTTCCAATTTAAGAAGCCAAAACATTTTTTTGATATTATTAAAAAACATCGACCAAATTGTCTTGCAACACTTAACCACTCTTTCCGAAGACCCAACCCTTTATAAATTTTGGCTGCTTTGCAGGACTTTACCCATACGTTATGTCTTCTCCAGATACACCTTCTTGAGTCCTTCGATATGTTGGAAAACAAGTCCTGCAAAACTCATGCTCTCTATGTCATCCGCATGAGTAGTTTGCATATGTGACAGCGCATAGAGAAAGGGACCTAAGGGTAAAAAAATCAATTTTCGTTTTTTTTTTTTTTTGATGTGGACAACATCTGAGCACCGGATGAGACCGATACCATGTCCCAAAAGTGTTCCCTCCCAGAGATATGCACGTTTTTTGAAAGTGAAGTCGACGATTCTAAGCGCAAATAGAAAGGGACCTAATCTTTAAAATGGCTCTCCTGAACAAAACTTTTCATCAACTTTTCACTTTTTTTTGATGAGGACAACATCTGAGCATCGAATGAGACCGATCCCATGCCCCAAAAGTATCCCCCCCAGAGTTATGCGCGTTTTATAAAAGTGAAGTCGACGATTCTAAGCGCAAATAGAAAGGGACCTAATCTTTAAAATGGCTCTCCTTAACAAAACTGGTTTTTAACTTTAGGTCCCTTTCTATTTTGCGCGTCACATGTGATGAGGTGGAACAGAATATGTCTTTAAAAAGGCCACAGTCGTTGTTGTAGCACATTTGTATAAATAACTACAGTATCTGTATCAAATATTCAGTATTAAAATTATTTATACTCTTAAGCCCGCTACTAAGTTCGCCTTTTCATGTGAAGAAATCTTAAACAAATCTCAAATCTCAAGGTTCTGTTAAATTGCGTTAAAAGTTGAAAAAAATCCTGACATACCCCCATTTATGAGTCTTTTCTTAAGTGATATACTCGTACATATCTTAGTTTTTCACGATCTTAGTACCATGCTTTACATATAAAATAATTATGCTTCTTACTTGTCCTGGTCTGGAATTTCAATTTGATGTTGTACTGAACGAAATTATATTTGCCAATAAAATGTTTCCAAACAAGAAACTATACGAAGTAACAAAATTGGTTTTTCACAATTTGCTTAGCCTTTTTTTTTTGTTTGTAAACAATTTTTTTGGGCCAGAATTGCATAGCGCTTACTAACTAGGTAAATAAGCTAGTTACCTGAAAAGAACACAGCTATTATACGAACAAAAGGGTATTTTTTTTTAGACATGTGGTTTTAAATCTGGCCACACCTTTTTCGGAGTTGGTCTTTTTGACAGCTGTCAGCTCAGTTTGGTTTGCCACTTTATAATGAATAGACTTACTCCTTAACAACGTTTGCCAATCGTGCTGAAATTTGCCCAAAACGAGAAGGGCCACCAATCCTGATTTTTACAAGTAAATTTTGTTCAGCGATGAAGCTCACCTTTGGTTAAATGGGTACGTTAATAACCAATATTGTCGCTCTTGAAGTAATGAACATTCACAAGCAATTGTGAAACGCCGTCACATACTTTAAAAAAACACTGTTTGGTCTGCTCTATGGGCAGTGGGAATCGTTGGCCCATATTTCTTCAAAAATGAAGCCAGCCATAATGTTACAGGAATTTGAGCCAGCCGCGGCGGCCTCTTGCCCGAAATCATTTTTAAAACATAATGGCAAACCCTTATCTAAAAAACGGGAAAAAGTTCTCTCTCAGAGGCAAGTTGTAAGTCCATCTTCGAACCAAACGGTTGGAGCGAGAATCACCAAATTCGGGAAATAGGCGTCCCTTATTATTTGGAGTCGAAGTAAAAAAGTGATTTTTGGACACTCGAAACCTAAGTAGATAAAAAAGAATAAATTTCGTACCATCTTATCCAGAGCAAGTAGAAACGTGAAATTCGGCGGGTATACATTGAACAGGGATTAACCGGCTCAAGACCTCTTGCTTCTATATTTAAAAAGAAGACAAGTTTTTAACAAAATGACAAGAGTGAGTTGTATTTTCGTGGGCAATTGTGTGAAGAAAACTTGTAAAGTAAGGTGTACAACAGTAGTTCTCATTCGTTTTGGGAGAGCCTGGCCTTATAGAGTTCGCTTTTACTTTCAACAATTGCAGCAAAGCTTTCTGAAGAGGGTTGTCACGGACCCGAAATCATGATAAAAACAGTATGCAGCCACGAAAATCAATGTCACTTTGCCATTTTGTTAAAAACTTGTCTTCTATTTAAATATAGAAGCAAGAGGTCTTGAGCCGATTAATCCCTGTTCAATGTGTAAAAGCAACAGACCGAAATAAAACAAACGAGCTAAACATTTGGCGGGTATTTTCGTTTTGACAAACCAAAAGTACATGCTTAAAAGTGTAAATGCGGGTAAAATATACTTTAGAATATCCAAAACCGAAAAACGATATTTCGGTTTTTAAGCCCAAACCCGAAAGACAGTTTCCCAAAAAAAGCTAAGACCAGACATGTCGGTTCAGCCGGTTTTTTGCTTTTGGGTTTTTATTTTTTTTTTAATGTCCGGGGGCCTAAGAAATGGCTTTAATTAAAATTTTCTTACAAAGCCGACAAAAAATTAATTTTTCAGTTCTGCTAAATTTAGGTGGCAGACAAAATCTGACTTATTTAAACATGAATCTATGGGTACCAATTACGATGATATTTTCATAAAAACACCATATGTGACGCGCAAAATAGAAAGGGACCTAAGGTTAAAAACCAGTCTCATTCGATGCTCAGATGTTGTCCACATCAAAAAAAAAGTGAAAAGTTGATGAAAAGTTTTGTGCAGGAGAGCCATTTTAAAGATTAGGTCCTTTTCTATTTGCGCTTAGAATCGTCGACTTCACTTTCATAAAACGCTCATATCTCTGGGGGGAACACTTTTGGGGCGTGGGATCGGTCTCATTCGCTATTAGCTATTTAGCTATTTTACTATTTTTTTTAAATAATAAAAAACAAACCTGTGGCAATTTTAATTTATTGCTTTCATAGAGTCAAAAATGAGGACAATTACTTCACTTCTGATTGGGAAAATATTTCTCATTTATAGACAAAAGGCTAAACACGCAAATTCGGCTAATGTCGGGTTTTCCTAAAAAAAACCGACAATACCGATTTTCTGAAAACCCTGGTTTTTTGGACACTCCAAGCTGGGGATTTTTTTACTTTTTTGAATTCTTATGTTAGAAATTTGAAATTTTGGATGTTATGACCATTTATGACACTACAAAAATCAATAGGGACATTTCTAACGATAAATCCAATTTGTGAGGTAAAACGGGCAAAATTAAACCCCATTAGTATGTAGTAGAGTTTCAAAAATGTTTGTTAATAGCGAAACTTTAAAACAACCGGGTACTTTGTTGTTACAAATTGTAGGCAATTAAAAATGGGGATAAAAGGGGGCAGAACGGGAAAAATTCAGCAGAGTAAGAAAAACAATACCAAATCATGTAAAAAAGAAATAGGGATGAAACGGGCCAGAACGGGAGAAACAACAGGAAAAGAGAAAAACAATATAAAGTCAACAGGATGGCATTGAAAGTAGAATTGGGGATAAAAATGATCAACAAGGGGCGAAAAAAGTGGAAAAACTATAAAAAGAAGTAACAGGAAAACATGGAAAACTGAATTGGTGTTAAAAAAGGTACAAAAAGGTGAAAAAATAAAAAAATAGTATGGAAAACAATATTTAATTAAGCAGAAGACATAGAAACTAGAAATGGGGACAACAAATTTTAAAAACAGGGCCAAAAGGTGGGCGTAATATAAGAAAGTGAGAAGAGCAATATTAAATCAAGAATATGACTTAGAAAATAGATTCGGGTACTAAAAAGGGGCCAAAACGGGAGAAACAACAGAAAGCGAGAAAAATCAATTGGATGGCATGGAAAGTATAAATCGGATTCAAAAGGAATAACAATGTTCATGATGGGATAAAAAACAAATAAATGAGTAAACGCGTATTAAATTAACTGGATGGCACGGAAAATAAAAATAATGGGGATAAAAAGTGTAAAAACGGGGCCAAAAAGGGTAAAATATCAGCAAGTAAGAAAAACAATGACAAATCAAGAATATGACGTAGAAAAAAGACGAGGGGACAAAAAGGAACTAAAAAGGGGCCAAATGGGATAAACAGCAGAAAGCAAGAAAAACATTATAAAATCAATTAAATGGCATAGAAAGTAGAAATGGGATTTAATAAAACTGGGGATGAAATAAAATAAATAAGTGAGAAAATCCGTATTTAAGCAACTTGATGGTCGGAAAATAGAAATAGGGATGAAGACGAAAAAAAAAAATAGGATACAAACTGGGCCAAAAAGGGCGAAGTATATGATAGTGAAAACCACAATATTAAATCAAGTGGATGATATTAGAAATAGAAATGTGGATAAACAGGGATCAAATAGGGGCTAAAACAGCCGAAACAACAGGAAGTGAGAAAATCAATAGAATATCAAAAGGGTCAAAAAAGCTAAATATACAAAAGTGAGAAAAATAATATTTGTTCAAGAGCATGACGTAGAAAATATAAATGACAATAAAAACTAAAGAAAAAAAAAATACCAAAACAGACAAAACAGCAAGAAGTGAGAAAAACAATATTAAATCGCCAAGATGACACAGATACCAGAAAAATTTGTATAAATACAAATTTTGACATGTTATGGAATTATTTTTGTTTGAACTTTTAAATTAGTTTCACTGATCCAATGAAATGTAAATTTTTGTTACAACAAGAGAAAAACGTTATAGAATCTGGAATGTGCTGGAGTAGGCAAGTCTACCCAGGTTCAACTCCGGGTAAGACCATCTAGCAATTTTTCAGCGACGAGTTTCTATCTCACAAATGATGGTGACTTGACGAATAAGAGATTAAACTGTTTAAAACTTCTCCATGATATTACTTATATCCTGCACAGCTGACTGAAAATAATTGCTTCGTTTGTTCCTTAATGAAAAACAGAGGAAATGAAGTAAGTAATGCATAATCTCAAATATTTCGCTGGGATCAGTCATTGGAGCGTTTGTGTTTAGCCAAAGTGTGCGCCTATTGCCGCTTTAAAAATTTTAGTGGCGTTAAATGGGCTTGAATTTCATGTTGCATAAACTCGGCCAAGCTGACTGACTGAATGTATGCATGTTTTCGGCCGATTTTTTGTTTTTCATTTTTACTCTTCACCACTTATTTCAGCCACATTAAGAGTGCAGCGAGCGTGTTGTGTGTGTGTTTCGCCAGTCATGTGTAACCAAAACGGTTTAGTGTAGACCATTTTTTTATTTCTCGCTCCTTTTTGATGGTCAACTTCATAATCTAATTTAAGCTAAAGCCAGATCCCATCCAATGTTAAAGCCAATCCAGAAAAACGACGGCTTATTTTTAAAGAAAATTGCAGTGCATTTGTGGTTAAATTCTGAGCCAAAAGCAAACATTGCCATTGTGTGGTCTAAAGGTGATGGTGGCACAGTGACCATGTGTGAGCTGCTGCCATAATTCGAGTGTCAAAAGAATTGTGGTAAAAATATACCTTGTGCGAGGGTCATTCGAAAGGGTTGATTGCAATTTGAATGCTAATGTGTATCACAAAAGACAGAAAAACTGTAAAATTAGACTCACATATTCTATTTAGCAGATTTGAATGATTTTGTTCAGCGGATATTTTTCCTCCACACACTGAAGAATCAACAGAGAAATCGTTCCGAACTAAGCGAATTCCATGGGATATGAAGACTTTGTGTGCAACCCCAAAAATGTTAACAATCGCGATTAAATTTCGGTTCGATACACCATAAGATGACAGCGATGATAGACTTATGGTATAGACAACTAATTGTCGCCGACATTACTCCAATTAGAGGACCATAAGGTGTTACTAAGTTCACATTTGTAAAACATTGTTCAAATAAGCTAAGAATTACTTTATTAATATTAAAAAGAATTCCTTTTAATGGTAGATTTTTTGAAAACGGTACAGTTTTTATGTAAGCAAAAAAAGTGCTGCTTAGAAAGCGTGCATTTTGATACGTGTGGGTTCCCGCGGAATGTAGCACAACATTTTACAAAAATGCTGATTATCAAAAAAATGTGTGGATTGAGAATCTATCGGAGCACAGCACATGCACGCAGAAAAAAAGTATGGTTGGGGTGACAATATTTGAAGAGGATCATACTATTGTTGGGTATATGGTTGAGGCACAACAATATTATGATCCTCACAACAATAGTATGATTCGCACATAGCCATACTATTTTTCCCATTACCATAGTATGATTCACACTCAACCATACTATGATCTCCACAACCATACTATGATCCTCACAACAATAGTATGATTCACACTCCACCATACTATGATCTCCACAACCATATTATGATCCTAACAATCATAGTATGTTTCCCATACAACCATAGTATGATCCTCACAACCATACTATGATCCCCACAACTATACTAAGAACCCAAGTAACGAATGTGATTAAACCATGATCAATGGCCATATATAAGTACTTAAGTGCAGGCAGATTTCAAATAAGTATTGAAATCAGTAGAGTATTTCACCGAACAAAGTAAACACAATAAAAATCCCTCGAACTACTTTTCGATTGTTGTTGTTCTTTATAATGGACAACAAACATGCGCTGTATCGCGTGTATGTGTTTTTCTTTGGTATATCAAAAAAAAACATATGCAAACACAAAAATATTCGCAGCCATACCGTATGATTGCCGCAATCATATTATTGTTAACGTAAATTTAAAACAACAATACTTATGTTGCACCAGCCATGTTTATATGGTTGCTACAACCATACTTTCAGTTCTTAATATGGCATTAATACTATTGTAACATTTCAACAATATTAATATTGCCGCAATCATACTGTTGTTAAAATGAAATTTAAAAAAATATACAATGGTTGCGACGAACATGCTTTTATTGTAGAGAACATATTAGTGTTACGGTGACCATAGTGTAACCATATCTTTTCTCTGCGTGCAGCGTTCATTTCCTCTAAAGAATGGCCCTCGGGTAGTCCAGATTTGAACCCATTGGATTACAAATTGGATTGAGAATTAGTCAAATTTCAAAAATAATTTCATTTTTGTCTTCGTGAGAATATATTATTGTTTTCTGATACGCACATGTACATAGGCTGGAAGTCGTTTTTGGAATACAAAACATTTGTCAGGGGACTGTATCGAAAAATGGACCTTCAAGGTTCAACTATACCATGTATAACTATGTTAAAGAGCGATTGTATGTAAAATCGGCAGAAACTTTTGTAGGGATAACTCAAATCAAAACGTGAACCGATATGACTAATTTTTATTTGAGCTGGTATAAACTGTGCCTATTTTCATCAAGATTGGTCAAAAAATGTGACTCCTAGAACAAAAACCATAAAATTGGCTGAAAATATGACTCCTAGAGCAAAAACCATAAAATTAGCTGAACACACAAATGTGTGTGGGAGCTATGCCTAAATCTAACCAATTTTCTTCAATTTCAATAGCGTCATTAATTTTTATAGCGATGTCCATTCCAGTCCGCCCCTCCAGCCGTCTGTCTTTCCACCTATCGTTGTAATCAAAATACAGGTCGCAGTTATGAACCGATTTTAATACAACTTGACACATTTTTCAAGCATGAGCCAAGGACGAATCCAATTGAAATTGATCCACTCATCGGTCCATATGTGACAGCGCATAGAGAAAGGGACCTAAGGGTAAAAAAATCAATTTTCACTTTTTTTTGATATGGACAACATCTGAGCATCGAATGAGACCGATCCCATTTCCTAAAAGTGTTCCCTCCCAGAGATATGCGCGTTTTATGAATGTGAAGTCAACGAACAGAAAGGGACCTAATCTTTAAAATGGCTCTCCTAAACAAAACTTTTCATCAACTTTTCACTTTTTTCTTTTTTGATGTGGACAACATCTGAGCATCGAATGAGTCCGATCCCGTGCCCCAAAAGTGTTCCCTCTCTGAGAGATATGCGCGTTTTATGAAAGCGAAGTCGACGATTCTAAGCGCAAATAGAACGGGACCTAATGTTTAAAATGGCTCTCCTGAACAAAACTGGTTTTTAGCCTTACGTCCCTTTCTATTTTTAGCGTCACATATACAGAAATAATGCAAAAGAATCGTTGCAGTAGTTTTATGATTTATGAAGGGCACCGGCTAAGTCAGGTAAGAGGCGCCTATCCTTAAAGTATTGCTTTTTTATTTGCTCTGCTCTTATTTAGCTCAAAATTTCGCAAAATATTCCTTAAAGGTCCTCTGTTCAAAACATCAAATGAAAAAATTTGACCTATCTAAATAGCGCTGCATTGCACTACCTTACATTTCTTGAAATTATTCTGCAGCAATTTAAGATTTTACAGCAGTTGTTTAAGCTGTCTAATTGTATTCCGCTGTTTTGTGCCATGACAAATATTTGAATTGATCTTGTCAACTCCATGTCCCAATCAATTCAATAATCTTGACCTTTGCTAACCCTTGGCCAAAGCATAACAAGAAAAAAAGAATAAATCTTTTCATTCCAGGTGAATAACATCGTAGTTAATAATGACCATTCGGACAAGTTAATAGCAAAACGGACGGAGACTGAACAGAAATTGCACTATCTATAGCCAAATAGTTGGAAACGTGAGCGATCAATCACCCAAACCAAGGAAGAATAATTGTTGGTAGTATGTTGACCGGATTGGCGCCAACCCTTTCCCAAATTGTGGCAAATGAACTAATTTATAAAAGCAAGCTAAATCAATTCTTTTTTCTTTCTTCTTCTTCTTCTTACTGCCAATTTGAACTACATAGTACGAATTCAAAAAAAAAACAGCTAACACCAGCTAGAAGAAATTCGCAAATACAACAACGATGACAATAGCGAATGGTACACCGCTTCATTGTGCTTTTGCTTGGCTGGCGGGCTGGTTGCATGCCAGGCGGGGAGACCAGTTTTAGTTCACACGAAACCGGAATCATTGAAGCTGTCGGGGAATTTTTCACAATTTTCGTTTCAGCTCTCAGTGTGTGCTTTTTGTCTACTACTCGTACTAACTATGTTTTGTTTTCGTTTTTGTTTTGTTTCTGATTTTCATTCGCCTTTTTTTCTTGCTTTATTAAGTCTGTTATTTCTGTAACAGCACTTTAGTTTCAATCGTTCCAAGCCCCATTGCCAACGAAACCCGCACTCACAGAAATCCCAAAATCCTATAACGAACGGCAAGCGCCAAATCTACGTACCAGACCGCATGAATACATTTTTGAGCTCAATTGCGGTTGGCCGATGTGGAGCGTTGGAGTGTGACGTGCTATTGGAGGTGGGAAAAAGCCAGCTGAGGCTGAAGTTACATTTTTAAATGTATTTATACAATTATATTCTGTTTTGTAATTACACAGTTGTTCCTTTGTTTAATAATTGAATAATGCAATTGTAGATTTATTCCCCTATAATCACCTTTAGAATGCACAAAAGGGGAATTTTCTATTACCCTCAAACGAGGTTTGTATCTCTTTTTCGCTAACGACAATAAGGTGAAGATAAAAGGAGAGACAATTTGAGAACATAACATTCTTCGGTTTGTTATAATTTGACTTTAACGGAAAAAGATTTCCGAAATATATATTTCAATAATGAATCCTAGTATGGATTTTTTGTTATGTGGTTCTCTGCTTACACTACTCAACAAAATGAAAAAAATTTCATGTACTCCGGATGCGATAATTTTTTCTGTGTAGATAACCTTGACATGAGCTCGAAAAACGCAATAAAAATTTTTTTTTTCGTTTGGTTTTTGTTTTATTTTTTTTTTTTAAATTTTAAAAATTTTTTTTTGGTTAATTTGTTTCGTCCGGCATAACTCGGGAACCACTAGCCCGATTTAATTGAATTAAATTTTAAAAAATTTACAATTACAATTTCCTTAATCTGTTCATATATTGTTTTCCTATACAAGCAACAGTTTCCAAGTTAAAAATGAATATATAAAGGAAAAAACTTATTTTTTGCCTAAAGATTTAATTTTTTTTTTTTTAAAAAATCCATAAAAAATCCAAAATGAAAAAAAATGTCAAATCTTATTACTTTTACGTAAAGTCACATAACCTATGAGCAAAATGAGACAAAGATCATGAAAATCGATGCACGCGTTTCGCTTTTATTCGCAATTGAGTAAAGGTATGAATTTCAAATCATATATTTTTGTCATATATTTTTGTCACCCAACAAATTTTAATTTTTTTTGTAATAAAAAAGAAAAAACCTCACCATAGACAAAGTTGTGCATATGTCGAGCAAATTTTTGAAATCAAATCATAAATTTTTGTCATATATTTTTGTCACCCAACAAATTTTAATTTTTTTTGTAATAAAAAAGAAAAAACCTCACCATAGACAAAGTTGTGCATATGTCGACCAAATTTTTGAAATTCATATCTTTACTCAATTGCGAATAAAAGCGAAACTCGTGCATCGATTTTCATGATCTTTGTCTCATTTTGCTCATAGGTTATGTGACTTTACGTAAAAGTAATAAGATTTGACATTTTTTTTCATTTTGGATTTTTTATGAATTTTTTAAAAAAAAAAAATTTAAATCTTTAGGCAAAAAATAAGTTTTTTCCTTTATATATTCATTTTTAACTTGGAAACTGTTGCTTGTATAGGAAAACAATATATGAACAGATTAAGGGAATTGTAATTTTAAATTTTTTAAAATTTAATTCAATTAAATCGGGCTAGTGGTTCCCGAGTTATGCCGGACGAAACAAATTAACCAAAAAAATTTTTTTAAAATTTTAAAAAAAAAAAAAAAAACAAAAACCAAACGAAAAAAAATTTTTTATTGCGTTTTTCGAGCTCATGTCAAGGTTATCTACACAGAAAAAATTATCGCATCCCGAGTACATTTTGACTGTTGACTAGTGTTATTGGCAGGAATTTCCATTAATTTGGTCAAAATAGTATACAACTGTATGGATCACATGTCTGAGAATTTCAAGTCTGGTTTGGCTTAAACCTCGCGATAAAGGGCCAGAGGGCCCTTCCAGTCATTAACAGAGTGTTTGCAATATTATGTAGAGTGAAAAAACTCTGGTTATGTATGTATAATGGATAGCTCTAGAATAGAAGAGTGTACGACGTAATATAGGTTTTTCGTGTTTTAAGGATCACGTATACGAGCATTTCAGCCACGTGACGTAGAAAGAGAATTCTACACAGTCCTTTTTCAGTGTTTGTTCACGATTGGTATTGACTGTTTTAAGGATCACGTATAAGAGCACTTAAGCCACGTGACGTAGGAAAAAGAATTCTACACAGTCTTTCGGGAGAGTGTGTTCGCGATTACTGTTACGGCTGAAGCACAAGTGTAGATTAGAAAATACGACGTTCGTTTCTCCAAAGTCTTACAGAGCTTGGACTGCATAATAATGTGTAGCAGGTGCTTTATATTGATGTTCTGAATTGCCTCTTTAACGAGAGGTATTTTTTAAGTCTCGGTGGATGTTTTCATTCCACATATCCAAAGGGCATCGGTAATCAGCCGCAATGTTTTCGATTGGACTCTTTGGATTTTGTCAAGATTGCTCGAGCTTGCTTTGCCCCATAGCTGAGCACCGTATAACAAGATAGGTTTGATTGCACTGTTGTATAGCAGGGCCCTATCAACTTAGTGAAGTTGATGGACCTTGAGTTTCAGTTGAGTCTTCTGGGTTCCGATATGACTTCTCCAGGTGAGTCGACGATCCAGGTGGACTCCAAGGTATGTAACATTATCAGATTGAGAAAAAGGGATATTGTTTAGTTTAAATGTAGGACAAGTGCTAAAATTCTGTGTGAAAGTTTCCTGTGTGCATTAAGAATCATTGGCTTTTATTCTCCAGCCAGAGAGCCAAGATTCTACTTGTCTCAGATGTACACCTCGATTCATAGATGCTTTTTATGTGCGGCCATTATATCGTCGGCAAAAGTGGATGTTAGCACGTTGGGATTAATATTCAACTATACAATTTTTTGACAATATATATGTAGTAGTTTTTTTTTTATAAAAACGGCTGACATTTACGATGACTTAATGATGCCAATTAAAGCCAAATTAACCGGTGGCAACAAAAAGCGTCGACGGCGGAGTACCGGGTTGCCCATATTCGACGGACCCATCTGGCAACGCCATAACTTTTGACAGAGATGTCAGATCGCTTAATGACTTACCGCGTTTGAAATAGTTGAAATTTACATTCAACAGAACAAGTCAATTGTGAAAACTCAACGTGCTTTTAAAATATTAAAAAATGTGAGAAGTGCGCCTTCTAAGAACACCATTAAGCGTTTATACGAAAAATTTTCGACTGGTGAGGCTCTTTCTAATCCGAAGAGGCCAAATAAAAGTCGACCAAGGCGATCGGCCGAGAATATCGCTGCCGTACGAGCCAGTGTTGAGAGGTCCCAAAAAACATCCCAAAAACGCCGTTCTCAGCAGTTGGGCATGGCTCGATCCACTTTACAACGGATTATGCGCGTTGATTTGCATTTGTTCCCGTACAAAATTCAATTGACGCAAAGATTGTTGCCTGTGGACAAGCCTCGTCGATTGGAATGGGCCCAAAGAGTCATTGAAATGGCCAAAGATGACGAGCAATTTTGGAACAAAATTATCATGTCCGATGAAGCCCATTTCACATTGAATGGGACCGTAAATAAGCAAAATTGCCGTATTTACGCCACTGAAAATCCTCAGGAGATTCAAGAAGTGCCTCTTCATGACGAAAAAGTCACATTTTGGTGCGGCGTTAGTGCGAAAACGGTCATTGGGCCGTTTTTCTTCCAAAATGAAAATGGCCATGCTGTTACCATCAAGCGTTATCGCGACATGATGACCAATTTTGTGATGCCAATTATTCGTCGAAAGCGTATGAGGCAGTTCTGGTTTCAACAAGACGGCGCTCCACCGCACACAAGTCGCATAACAATCGATTTTCTGAAGAATTTGTTTCCGGGCCGTTTGATGTCGAAAAGTGGTCATTTGGACTGGCCACCGCGTTCGCCCGATTTGACGCCGCCTGACTTCTTCTTGTGGGGATATTTGAAGTCAAAGGTTTACGTTAACAAGCCAAGGACCGTAGAAGAGCTCAAGGACAACATTCGTGAAGAAATAGCCGCTATTCCGGCCGAAATGTTGGCGAAAACGATGGAAAATGTTGCAAAAAGGGCACAATACGCCATCAACGCCAGAGGCGGCCATTTGAGAGATATCATATTCAAAAATTGATGTAAACAAATCTACTTGGAACAAATTAAATGATTAAGATTGCCAACCGCCAAATTTTTATTTTTTTCTTTGATTTTTTTAAAAAAAACATGGGTCCGTCGAATATGGGCAACCCTGTACTTTAACCGATTCGAATCTGCTGTAGACATCAGCTGAATAGTTTTGACAACTGGGTCAGTAGTTCAAGCCGAATCGGCAGTCTCCTTCAGTTTTTTTTTATTTAGCGCAGCTTCCGACCTTAACGGCTGAAATCGGCTCACGAAGCCGCTGTTAAGCCGTCGTTAAAAATAATAATACTAGACAAAAATGTGTTATGTATTGATTATTTCGTAACGATGCTAAACGGTAGTTATTTCGTAACGTGATTCGGTAGTTATAGGGACATAGATCATTAATTTAACCTGAATGGTAATGCGCGACCGATTTTACATTCTATATCTAAATTATCTAAAGATTATGAAAACTATATATTTTGTACAGGAGATAAACAATGGGCCATTGCTGAAGTCGCCACCGTGTGCTCATCGCCGGTAATTAGTAATCGGCCTCAAACTCTGAACTGGGTATAAGAGCCGATCGAAAATATCTTAAAGAAGTCATATTGCTAGGAGAAGGGCTTGTTTAGGAGTTTTCTCCGTCAGCGGGTAAGTTAGAAAATTTGGACAAAAGTAACATCAACAAATGTTATGAGGTGCACGAGTGATTATATTAAATATAAATTCAGCTTATTTTGACTTTTGAGGCCGCACTAACCAGAACATCTAACTTAAAATTAGTGGAAGTCATGGGAATCGGATAGACAACATAACATTCCACTTTTGCTACAGTTTTTTCTCGATCTTATCAAGTTTTCTTAGAGTTCAACAAACCCTGCTTTTTGGTTCGCTGTCGACAGCACCATCCGTCACTTGACCGAAGACTGGGCCTCACTGATTCCGAGGTGATGGCGCAACAAAGATTTCAAAGAGAGGCTTTGCGAAAAGGGTTAAGTTTAATGCTCGCCAATGCTGTTTGGTAAATTACAAGCCATCAATGGGCTCGATGTATGATGAGTTTGTTGCCAAGGATTTGCATGCTCTTGGTTTTCAGGGAGGGTATACAAATGCATCGAAATGTTTCCTTCAAAAAACACAGTTTCAAAGTGTCAAAAGAAACATTCAAGTGTTCGGCCATTTTGCAAAAACTACTTTAGTTCCTCCGACCTCCTCAACATCTACGTCACCAATATTTGATTCAAAAAGGGAGTACAACTCCTATATCTGGGCGGGTGCTACAAGAACTTCTTTCGATTTTCTCGACCAGTTACGAGGGAGGGCGATGAGGATTGATGGAGTAGGCAACTTTGATGTTTCTCTCATTCATCGGCGGAATGTGAGTTGCATATCATTATTTTAAAAGTACTTCAAGGACTACTAGAGGTCAGAGTGTTCTCCCGTAACACCCGCATATCAAGAAGTTCACATCCATTTCTTATTTACTGGCCTACTAATCACACGACGCATTACAGAGAGTTTTCGATCTTTAGCCATTTTGTCCATACACGCTGAAAAAGTTAGTTGAAACTACAAAAATTCCATTGCAGAAGAAGAACTTCCGCCTACACCGAATGAATAATGAATATTCGGTTCGACATACCACTAGATGACAAATATAAGTGTAATCAACGAATTGTGAACAAAACCAGTATACCATTCATACCAATAAAATGCAAAAAAATATTTAGTGGTAACAACTGGCAACCAATTATTGCTTTTAATATCTAATAATTTATAATCAAGGTTTGTTTGTGGCCAAACTAACATAGAAAAAGTCGGTTCGGAAAACGGTCCGAACTAATGAAATTCTGTTGGACATAAAGTCTTACGGCGCTATGCTGCTTATAGGAGCAAAAGGAATAAATATATGTAAGTCTTTCTGTTGCAATCACCAAATGTTTATACTTAGTCTTGGCGTTCATTCTGCTCGATATACCACAAGATGATAGCGATAATGATGTCATGGTACTGATTACTAACTATTCGGAACTGCTAATGGAATGGAGTCTAAATAATTGGTTGTCAAAACCACCAGTTCAGTATAAAATTGATCACTGGGACCAACAGCTCGTAGTGTCAACGAATAATCTCGTTCTAATAACAACAAAACGGATAGCTTTTTGGCCCACCTTCATCCTTCAACACGTAAAAAACATAAAAAGACATTTAAAGGGGGTGAAACTTTAAATCTGAAAGGAATAAAAAATATATCGGGAATGCACATTTTTTTTTTCTTAGATTGGATTAAAGCGTTTCTTTGGAGTTTTGCCGGTTAGCGAAACAATTCGCTTGTGCCAACTAATCTGTTCTCTGTGCATTGTAACATTTTATTGGTTATCCCAAATGAAATCCCTATAATAACTTTTCGGTTAAAGTCACCACAAAATCTTTGTTCAAAACGAAAACACATTTAGTAATCACAATGAAAAATGTTGATTCATTATTGTTTATAAAGGGTGTTTTTTATTGAGGTATAGAACTTCGAATTGAAATAAAACACAAGAAAATCGTTTTAATGTCCATCAATTTGGCTTTATTGGAAGGATAATTTTATGCCATTAATGTTTAAATATGATTTCGGGCATGTGGCCGCCGCGGCTGGCTCGAATAAAGCCAATTCTACAGGTCCAATTTTCAACCACTTTTTCGAGCATATGGGGCCGTATGTTGGCAATAACGCCACGAATGTTGGATTCCAAGTCCCCTAACGTTTCTGGTTTGTTGGCGTAGACGAGCGACTTCACATATCCCCAAAGAAAATAATCCAATGGTGTCAAATCACACGATCTTGGTGGCCAATTGACAGGTCCATTTCGCGAAATTATGCGCTCATCGAATGTTTCCTTCAATAATTCGATTGTGACGTGCGCTGTGTGGCATGTAGCGCCGTCTTGTTGGAACCACAACTCATCCACATTCATGCCATCCAATTCGGGAACAAAATAGGCGGTTATCATGGCTCTATACCGGTCTCCATTAACGGTAACTGACTCTCCAGCATTATTTCGGAAGAAGTATGGCCCAATGACTCCACCAGCCCATAGAGCACACCAAACAGTCAGTTTTTGTGGATGTAATGGCGTCTCAAGGGTCTCATGTGGATTCTCTTCACTCCAAATGCGGCAATTTTGCTTGTTGACGTAGCCATTCAACCAAAAATGAGCCTCATCACTGATCAAAATTTTGTGATGAAAATCAGCATCGAGATGAATCTCATTTTCGGCCCATTTTGCAAGCGTTGTTCTTTTGTCAACCTGTTCATGATGAAATGGCAAACCAAACTAAATATTAATCACTTGACAGCTGACAAAATGGCCGCCAGTTAAAAAAGTGATGCCAACTTAAAGTTCTATACCCCAATAAAAAACACCCTTTATAAGTATTTAACAATTTAGATTATTTTGTTTCAAAATTTTATTTACACGTTTTTAAAATAAAAAGTAGTTTTCTGATTTTGGCTCAAAAATCTATTACAAATTGTTTAGAAACTAATAGATTATTAAGATAAAATGAATACAGAAAATACAGATTACAACCAAAACGTATGACCGATCTACAATGTGGCTGATGAAAGCCGCTACAGACAAAACAATTTAATAACTTTTTTTCTGTTTTATAAATCTGGTTAATTTTTTTTTCTTTGCAGATTAATTTTTAAATTTAACACAAAAGGATAACTGGGCCACTAAAACAAGAATTTGGGTTGTCCGCTGCTATTACACACTGGAGTCCGTAGTTTCGGTTCAAAGAGAGTATAGGCGCACGTTTGGCGGCAATCCTTCGAGCAGATGGACCATAATGAGACTTGTTAACAATTTTGCCGAGTATAGGTTAGTCAACAGAAGACCTTACCATCGATACCTTTCAGTTCGGATGGAGGAAACAATCAATCCTGTAGCTGCTGCCATACAAAAAAAATCCAAGAGTTTCGACTAAAAGCTTATCTGCTCAAATAGGTATAAGCAGACAGTCATTGCAGTCAATTATGCAAAAAGATTTTGACTTGTTACCTTATAAAATTCAAATGTTCAATATACTGAACGCAGCAGACTTCCCGATTCTCAGAAGACGCTTTAAATGGTCGAAGATGACGGAAACATGTTGAACTGTATTTTCATGTTGGACGAGGCCCATTTCGACTTAAACGGCAACATATGCAAACAAAATTGTCGAACATGGAGTGCTTTCAACCCACAGATACTCCATGAAACGGAATTGCAACCAGTTCGTGTCACTGTGTGGTGTGCAGTTTTATCACGCTGCATTGTCGGGCCCTGCTTCTTCGAAGAAGCACGGTTAATGAAGACCGTGAGCATATGGAAAGAGATTTTCTATCCAGAATTACGCCGCATGAGAATTTCCTTCAATTCTGTGTGGTTTCAGCAAGATGGTGCAACTCCTCACATAGCCCGGCCTGTTATGACAGAATTGCGACGAAAATTTCCCAAAAAGCTGATATCCAGAAACTCCACATTCCGTTGGCCCTCTTTAGTAAGATGGCGCACTTGCATCAAAGATCATTTAAATACCTTTATTTTTATAACTAACTAAACTATATTTAATAATATATGTGACCCGGCCTATGAAAAGGTGGCTTATGGCAAAAATTTTTCCACTACTAAGAAACTGAAGAAATGCATTGTTTATCTTTAACAGCTGTTTCTCGCAGCTGTTTTTGAGTCATAAGCCACCTTTTCATAGGCCGGGTCACATATAAGCTTTAACATGAATAAAAAAAAACAATTCCATACACTGAAAAAAAAAATTATTAGAGTTTCTTAGTGTAGCAATATTCATCAGCCACCCTGTATAACAACATCCAATATGTGTAAAAATTCAGTTTCAATAGTCATCTATATTAGATGGGGTAACCGAGCTTTGTGTCTTCAATAGACAGTGTCTGTATTCTCTTCTAAAAATTGCAGTGTACACAATCAACATTTGATTGTAGCGATAGAACTGATGGATAGTAAATACGTGCAACCACCAACATACGCTTGGCAAAAAATTCGGTTGTGACAACAAACCTGTTCTATGTGTTTACTTAATTGTTTTGATTATTAAATAATTAAATTAGTTAACTGAGTATTTAATCAAGCGTTTGTTTAATCATTATTACTTAATTATTTACATAATTTACTAATTTATTTTTATTTTAAAAAGATTTTCTCTGCTAAAGCATTTCTACTTATCCTTGTGTAAAAACCGTGCCAAACTTTTTCGTACCCCTAATATAGGCGACCAATTTTGTCGCGTATATGTCGCGGTCCATGTGTGCTTTTTACATTTTCACATGGATTTTCTTTTGTTTAATTTTTTAAAGGTTTGCAGCTATTTTTCTTCATTTACGTTTCGTTTGCTGTGGCGCAAAATGTATCTCTGTCATATTGAAGTGGACTTTAAGATCATGTAGCCTTTGTGTTGATATGTATTAATAAGTCAATTTTCGTCTGCGGTCTTGTGGCTCTCTCAACCTGGGGGATCAATTCGGGGCAGGTCCAAGTTAGACTATGGACATATGTAGCCATGTTTGGATTCTCTAAGTTGGTGTAGGTGGCGTTCAGTGTCGGTCTGCTACTCACGACCGCCAACATAATTGAGATGGAGCATTTGTAATGTATTTGAGTAATGGGGTTGAATACAATGCTGGTTTTGGTCGAGACTTACCTTGGTTCGCTTGCGGGTGTCTTCTGCATGAAAAAGACTAATTTAAGATGTCTTTTGTTTCTTCAAGTTGCTGAAAATAAATGAGAATAAAAGACACATTAAATGGGTTTAGTTAAGGCACTTTCATATTAAAATAAAGTGTGAAGTTTGGGGACAAGTAGACACATGTAGCTTTTAAGGACTGTTGAATTTTTAGCTTTTTTCCAGATGGAAATACACCATATTGAATGCTTGAATCTAACTAACTGACCAATCATGACCTTTTTGGAAAAAATCTATCGTCTAGTTAAAGATTATTTCCATATTTCCAATAATGACTCTTTACAACACTTATGTCGGCACTAACTTTATTTTAAAATCGGAATGTCGTTTTTGGAGATTTTTGTCGTCTAAGGAAAATAGGAGGAATAATCGATGTCTACACGATTCAATAAGCAACAATTTAGTATTTTGAAATACGGCGGTTCGAAAACTTCTTAGCCTAGCACAAAAAGCGCGGTATAAACAGAAAGTGTGTTTTGGAAACTTCCATCTCTGCTATGAACACATGTTAAATTTTGTTGCGATCTGGCAACTCCTTCATATAGAAACAGGTGTTCACAAAAGACGCATCCGCGATTTTTTTACAATGGAAAAATTAGAAATGCGTGGTGTCATTAAATATTTACATAAAAAAGGTTTATCGGGACAAGAAATTCATAATGATATGGTGAATGTGTTAGGTGAAAGTGCTCCTTCATATGCAACAGTAAAAAATTGGGTTGCTGAATTTAAACGTGGTCGTACAAGCATTGAAGATGAACCACGTAGTAGACGTCCAAGAACAGCAACAACAGAAATTGTAGCCAAAGTGCATGATATGGTATTAAATAATAAAATCGACGAATAAAAGTGCGTGAAATAGCTAATATCATGGGCATCTCAAATGATCGAGTCCATTTAATTTTGCATGAAGAACTACAGATGAAAAAGCTTTCTGCAAGATGGGTGCCGCACTTGTTAACAGTCGACCAAAAACGCATAAGAATGAACATTTCTCAAGCTTGTTTGGATCGTTTTCAGCGAAATAAAATGGATTTTAAGCGTCGTTTCATAACTGTTGATGAGACATGGATCCACCACTATACTCCAGAGACAAAAGAACAATCCAAACAATGGACTGAAGCTGGAGGAAGTGCCCCAAAGAAGGCAAAAACAATTCAATCGGCTGGTAAGGTTATGGCAACGGTTTTTTGGGACTTCAAAGGTATTTTATTGATTGACTATCTGCAAAAGGGTAAAACAATAAATTCAGAGTACTATTGCAACCTTTTAGATCAATTTAATGTACAAATTCGAGAAAAACGTCCTGGCTTACAACACAAGAAAATAATTTTTCATCAAGACAACGCACCAGCGCACAAGAGTGTTTTAACAATGGCTAAAATCAACGAATTAAAGTACGAGTTGCTTGACCACCCACCTTATTCTCCTGATCTAGCTCCCAGTGACTTTTACCTGTTCCCAAATCTAGAAAAATTCCTTGCTGGCAAGCGTTTTACCTCAAATGAAGATGCAATTACAGTTGTAAACCACTATTTTGAAGACCTTGAGGAAAACTATTTTAATCAAGGGATAGAATTGTAGATAAGCGTTGGACTAAGTGTATTGAAGTTTCAGGAGATTATATTGAAAAATAAAAGTATTTTTGAAAGACTAACTATTCTCTTTCATTGATAGGCTAAGAACTTTCCGAACCGCCTCGTAACGAGCAGCTTGAAGTTGACTCCGAACTCCTAATGCATTTAGAGGTAGAGGTTTCAATGCCTCTATCCCGGGTGTGAACCTGTGGTTTTAATATAGATTCTTTTATGTGATATAGAGATTAATCTTCTATTAGTAAATTCGCTGGCATTTTTAAGGTACAGCAATCATTTGCAAAATCCATATGTTCCTGTCTGTGTTTTTGAGCTTATTTTACATGGGGAATAATCCCGCATGCTACCCATCACCACTGACTGGATGGTGATGACGAACCTACAAAGCCTACAATTGTATTGCTTACTGAAAATATGTTGCAAAAACAGGGTGGGCCATGGGGCTTAAAAGTTTAATAAGTTTTTCGTTTATAATTTTTTTAATTGTTTTTCTTCAGATTATAAAAATAACATTTGGGGAATACATAATGGAGAGGGTTACAACTGAATAAAGAACCAGAATAATAGAATTTTATTATTTAAATCAGCAATAAATTATTTTAACGCAAAGTAATGATGAAGCTCATTTCCATTTGAATGGCTTTGTTAATAAGCGGAACTGTAGGTTTACACGCAGAAAAAAAGTATGGTTGGGGTAACAATATTCGAAGAGCACCATACTATTGTTGGTTATAAGGTTGTGGCACAACAATATTATGATCATCACAACAATATTATGGTTCACACACAACCATACTATGATCCCCATAACAATATTATGGTCCTCACAACAATATAATCATTCACACACAACCATAATATGATCCCCACAACCATATTATTATTCACATTCAACCATACTATGATCCCCACAACCATATTATGATCCTCATAACCATAGTTTGTTTAACGTACAACCATAGTATGATCACCACAACCATAGTATGACTTACGCACAACCATACTATGATCGACAAAATTGTTTGTAAAGACTGGAATACGTTGTTATTCAACAATAAAGAATTTTATTAAGTAAGTTATGTAACAATAGAAGTGATTTATTTAACAGTAAAAAAAATCATTTATTAAAAATATTTTAGTTGTACAAATCCGTAGTTTTTTTTTTAAAAATATATAATTTTTATTACTATTATTGCGTAAGAATCGTAAAAATAACATTCTCAAATTAAAAAAAAATTAAGGTTTTGCCGGTATGACTGCCGTAATTATGTTATTGTTAACATAAAACCCATGAAAACAATACTTTTGTCCCACCAACCATATTTATATTGTTGCTACAACCATATTTTTATTTTTTTAATTTAGGCAACAATACTTTCGTTACATTTCAACAATATTAATATTGCCGCAATTATACTATTGTCAATATGAAATTCAAAAAACAATACTATGGTTGCAAAGACCATACTTTTACTGCAGAGAACATACTATTGTTGCCGTGACCATATAGTAACCATATCTTTTCTCTGCGTGTAGGTGTTCTGAAAATCAAAGAGCCATTCTCTAACGCCAATTGCACCCCATTAGGCGCACAATATGGTACGGGATCACATCTGCAAATATCATTGGGCCTTACTTCTTCAAGAATGAAGATGGAAGTTCTGTAACAGTAAATGGAGAGCGGTATCGGTTTATGATAGAAAATTGTTTAAGTCCGGCCTTAAGTCCGGCTCTTAAGTGACCATTGGCATGGTCACTTAGATAACATATAAAAATCTCATATTTTCTGTGTAAGAATAGCTGTAATATGAATCGGAATGTTTATTTTCAAGCAAAATAAAGAACCAATAAAAAAAGTCATCAACCTTTTTTCCAAAGAATTTTGTGCATATCTCGAGCAAATTTTTGAAATTCGTACCTTCACTTAATTGTGCATAAAAGAGAAACGAGTAAATCGATTTTCATGATCTATGTTTCATTTTGTTTATAGGTTATGCGACTTTACGTGAAAGTAATAGGACTTGACAATTTTTTCCGTTTTGTATTTTTTATGAATTACAAAAAAACTTGAATTTTTAGGCAAAAAATAATTTTTTTCTTCATACATTTATTTATAACTGCGAAACTGTTGCTTATGGAGCGGATCGTTGTATGAACAGATTAAGGTTCTCGTTATTTTAATTTTTAGTTAATTGTAATTTTTAGTTTTTAGTTAAATTTGCTTCAGCTTATTCGGACTAGTGGTTCTCGAGTTATGACAAACAAAAGAGCCTAAAACGTGACAAATTCCACTATACGATACTTACTAACTTCAAATATTTTATTAAATTATTATTTGATGTACCTTGACCAAACGAATGATGCAGAAGTTCTTTTTTTTGGGGCTACTTTCACAAACAATTATCAGAATTGAGTCCCGAAATCATGTGTTGTACTGTGTAATGGGACACAATATCATCCATACTCGTATGACTACCACGACTGGCTCGGCAGTACCTCATTCGATCAACCCAAATTATCAGTACATTTTCAATTGTTTCGGGTTGAATCTCTCCAATGACTACTTTGATTTCATGTTTCAAATTACAAATTTTAAATAGCCCACCATAGACCACGAGAGCGATGACCTGTTATTTGTGTCATTTTATTAGCTAAAAGGATAAATACGATTCAGCCTAGTTTTTACTTATTTTTTAATTCAATCTACCAAACTTCAATATTCATTAAATCTCATCGGAAGTTTAATATGATACGTATCGCTTCCATTAACTCTTAATTATTGATGTAAAGCTAAATTTATGCTGCAGTTTACACAAATTTATTGCTCACAAAAAGCCACATTTTGCTGTAGCAGCATGAAAAACTCAAAATCAGTGAAAACCTTTTTTGCACAGTAACAGCGTTAATTTTTAAACGAAAATATTCAACGAAAAGAAGAAAAAAATAGAAAGAGGCCACATAGAAAAAGTATCGCTACGTTAGGCGAAATTTTGCAGCAATTTAAAAAATTTAAACAGCAAACAGGCGCGATTTGTTTTGGTTGTGTTTGACTAATTTTTGGAAATAAAGCGAAATAAATTCTCTACGATACTCTGCTCGGTCGTTCGATATTTTGTGTTTTTTTTTTGTAAAACCTCAACGATACGAAATAAAGCTCTCAATTTTGTACAGCAATTCGTCGTTATTTCTTTTTTTTTGTGATTTTTTTTTGTGGGCAACAAACGGCAATAAATAGAAATAAAAGAAGTGTTGCAGGAGTTAAGGTCGGCCTGGTCGAAGTTTGTGTATACCCTTCTGGCTGATTTAGTGTGACCAGAGTAATGAGTAGTGTTTCCTATTATGATATTTTAGAAGTTTTCAAAGTAACGAAGTCCGCCCGGCTGTCAGAAGATTCAGTAAGGTTTCTTATTTCACCACTCACGGTTTCACACCTGACGAAGGTTTGAAATTTGATATATGATACAAACAAAATTGCATTTCAGTGGAAAATACGCAATATCAATGGCTTCAGTGTGCAGGCAATTCGTTTCACCGTGAAACAGTTGCATACAATGCAGCAGCCACAGCAACCAGAGGACCCAGAATAGTTGATTCGGCTGCGCTACAGTTCTTTCGTTAAGAGAGAACGAAAATTCTCAAAAATCAGTATGCTGTGTGCAATAGAGGTAATTCTTCCACGTACTGCAGTGGACCTAGAGTTTAACTCCGGCTCCGCAGGGCTGATGTATTTAAGAAGTTTTTACATCGCTTAGATATTAAGGCCCAGAATAGTTGATTCGGCTGCGCTACAGTTCTTTCATTAAGAAAGAACGGAAAATTCTCAAAAATCTGTATGCTGTGTGCAATAGAGGTAATTCTTCTACGTACTGGAGTGGACCTAGAGTTTAACTCCGGCTCCGCAGGGCTGATGTATTAAAGAAGTTTTTACATCGCTTAGATATTAATATTTTATTCGTCAAGTCGCCGGCATCACTGCAAATCACTTGTAACGTGTTCCAACCCGGAGTTTTAACCAGGGTATCCGAGGAGGCTCACAGCTTATTTACCTTAAATGTCATGGAAAGTCATTACAATTCACCTAACGAGATAATAAAATCTGATTACCCTCAACTAGAGTTCAACCCTAAAAGTAATGACTATAATACGTAGTGGCATACAGGGCTGCCAAACAAAAACCACAGAAAATCGTATTTTTTTTTAAAAAGAAATCGCCAAGAACTTAATTTTAAAAAAAATATAAATTATCGTTAAATTACCGCATAATTGGCTATGTTTTTGTTAAAAGTTAATGGGATTAAAACGACAAACGTAATCACAACTGCATTTCCAACGTAAGTACAAGTATAACCTAAGGTTTGCAACAGTCGTATTGTCTAAAAGTTTCTTCTGTTGTTTTTAGTGCGATCTTCCTGTCCTGAATCTGGCTGGATATGTCCGTCCATCTAAGCTTATTACATTTGCTTTACTTCATACAAAACCTTTTAACAACTTATCATTTCCCACTTCGATTATATCCATTTTGAAGTTAAAGCTAACTTGAAAAAATTAAAAAAAAAAGTTTTTCTATGCTAAACGAATGTAAATACTCGTATACATACGAGGGTTGCTATTAATATTTCGGGTCCGGCAATGAAAACACAATAACTTGTCATTGGAAATGGTTTTATTGCTTTTTAAAATATTCTCCTTTAAGATCAACACAGTTTTGCATGCGCACAAACCAATTTCGAAGCACATTTTCCACTCCGACTGAGACACCTCCAAAACATGTTTTTTGAACGCTTCAACAGCTGCTTTGGGCGATGAAAAACGTTGACCACGCTTTTTTTCTTGATGCTAGGGAACAAGAAGAAGTCATTGGGTGCCAAATCAGGGCTATAAGGTGGATGGCCCATCAATTCGACATCATGAGTGGTCAAAGAGCTCATCGTTTCAGCTGATGTGTGAGAGCTCGCATTGTCGTGATGCAAAATGATCCGTCTTTTCTTATTATCTTTCCTCATTTCTTCGAACACTGTTGGCAAACAGATGCTTGTATACCACTCAGAATTGACCGTGCTACGTTCCACTAAAGGCACTGTGTCAACATGGCCAGTTATACCGAAAAAAAACGCAATCATTTGCTTTGCTGTACTCTTCCACGAACTACTTTTGTTGGATTTGGCTCATCTTAAAAACCCTTAAGGTCGATTGCTGTTTTGTTTCGGGTACATATGCATAGATTCATGATTTGTCACCTGTGCCAATTTTATACACTGCCTTTGAGCTACCGCAGTTATACTTTTTCAACATCTCTTTGCACCAATCCATACGAGCTTTTTTTGAACATTCGTCATATTATGTGGGATCCAACGAGAACAAACAACTTTTTTTCACGGCCAAATAAACATGCAATATCTTTTTGATGCTTTTCATACTAATGCCACATGTCGGTTAATCAGTTCACGCTCAGCATCTATGGTTTCTTGCAAAGTAATCGAAGTTGGACGTCCTTTACGAAATTCGTTTTGGAGCGAACGGCGTCCGAGACTGAACTCTTAGTACCAGCGATTAACAAGTTGATTTAAACACTCTTGTCTCGATAACCCACGCCAAAAATCGTAAAAAATCATCGCGCGAAAATGTTCACGGGATAATTCCATTTTTTGACTGAGATGAATTTTTCAACACACTGTAAAAAAAACAATTCGCCCTCAAACAAGACTAGTTTTGTCAGGACCCGAAATATAAATAGCAACCCTTGTATTACCATTTAATTTTTTGCACAAATCATTTACGGAAACACAAACTCTACGTCAGATTCTTTGGATTTTTAAAAATCGTCAATTTTAGCATTTTTACTCAAAAATGTCGTCAATCGTCATTTGATAAAATTTTACCTATAAAATCGTCAAAATGACAATAAATCGTCATTATTGGCAGCCCTGACGGCATAATTTGTAGTTCAGTTTACTGGAATGAGTTAACTTTCAGTTCTCTCTCTCTCTCTCTCTCTCTGTAAAGTATACCCTCTCCATACTGTGGTGCAGGGGTATTATAAGTGTGTGCTGAGGGTTGATGTTTGTAACGCCCAGAAAAAAAGTGTGTTAAACCCATTAAAATTGTACCGATCAACTGAGAATTATTTTCTGAATCAAATTAGACTTGCGCGTCAGTCCATTTATTCTTATAATCAAAGTCTACGGCACAAATATGATCCGATCTCGATGAAACTTTCCAGATTGTTTTGTTTATGGATAATGACGGATAGTGTTATTGAAACTGGTCCAAGTTTTGATATAGTTTGGGAGCAACTCCCGATTTGGGGTTTAACTAATGGAAGAACAACTAATTTCGTCTAATTTCAACGAAATTAGTTTTGTGGCGCTATTTTTTATACAGAAAAACTATTGCTGCAAATAGACCAGATTGTCCAAATCTGGACATAGCCCCGAAAACCTCCCCTTTTAGGGTCTACCCGACCTAATAGCGGCATATTTTATCAGATTTTAATGAAATTTGGTTTGTCGCTTTATTTTGCATACAGGATCATATATTAAAAATATTGAGTATACTGCGTGTGGTGAAGGTGTCATGTCGTCGGTGTCGCCGACTTAAGACTTTACTTAATGGTTTTAAATATTTATGGAACCCAAGCTCTTTTTGTCTCTTATTTACAAGCCTCTCTTTCCATGGCATTTGTTGTAAGGGGAAAAAGCAATAAATGTCATGTTACTGTTGTCATAGTCTGTAGGGCAATGTTTTTACTGAAAATGGGCCGAACTATATTCTCCGCCAAAGTAATATTTGATATTTTCCACTGTTTTAATTTTTAATAGTTTTATTTCTCTTTATTGTTTTAATTTCTTTTCATATTTTCTTTTTTAAGTTTTTTTTTCCTCATACACCTAAACCAACGTACCTTCTTTATGGCAATTGCTAGTAATGTATACTTTAAGTTTAGCTTACCCGCAATGTGCTATGGTAATGAGAGCAGAAAGAGAGAGAGAGAGAGAGAGAGACACTTGGAAATTATCCGAAAGTTGAGATCCGGAAGTATCCAGTGGTCGTAATCGGGTCTGGGAGGGGATGGAGTTTCCGTTTAAGGGACTAAAGGTACCTCGGTAAAAAGTTAAGTATGTTAACAAATCAAAATTTTTGGTAGACGGAAAAGGCTTAAAATGGGCACAGTTCAATTGGGACGTATTAAATACGAGGGCAGATTAATAATTCCGTGACTTTTCGTATAAAACAATTATTTAAAAAAAATATATTTCTCAACATCAACTCCTTTTGGCTAAATACACTTAGTCCAACGTTTCACCAATTTATGTATCCCTTCCAAAAAAATGGATTTTTCGAGGTCTATAAAATAGGCTATTGTTTGATCAATAATTGTATCGTTGGAGTTAAGGCCCTTTCCACAGAGCCATTGATTTAGAAATAGGAAATAGTCACTGGAGGCTAAATATGGGGAATATGGCGGATGTGGTACCAATTCGTGGCCCAATCCATGTAATATCGTCATTGAGACTGCACACGTGTGCACTCACGCATTATCTTGATGAAAAAGAATATTTTTCTTGGCCATATGGGGTCGTTTTTTTAATTTCTAGTTAAATCGGTCCAATAAGTTGGCACCAGATTCGCCCTTTATTATGTTTTCCTTTTAAAGGTTATCGATGAGGATTATCCCGCGTACATCGCAAAAATCATTTGCCATCACTTTGTTGGCCGACAAAGTCACCTTGGCCTTTTTCGGGGCCGGTTCACCCGGAGAAACCCATTGTTAAGACTTCAATTTGGTCTCCGAAGGGTTGGAATGGATCCATATTTCATCCACAGTTGCAAACCGCCGCAAAAACTCTTTCGAATTGCAATTAAACATCTCCAAACAATTCTTTGAAGTTGTCACACGATTACATTTATGGTCAATTGAGAGCAAACGCGGCAGACATCTTGCAGACATCTTTCTTGAAACCAGCTGATCATGTAAAATCGAAACCACACTGCCATAAGAAATGCGTATGGCATAAACAATCTCATGCACTTTTACTTTTCGATCGGGCAACACCATAACGTGGATTTTTTCGACATTTTCGATTGTATTAACCTCAATTGGCCGTCATTTGTATATGTGCGACCACAACGAAAGTCAGTAAACCACTTGTCAACCATTGAAATAGGTGGGGCAGAGTCCCCATAGTATTTATCAAGTTTTTCCTTGGTTTTCTTGACGTTCTTTTTCCGCAAAAAAAATGTTTAATGACCACTAGATATTCACTTTTTTCCATTTTTAATAAAATCCACGAGGTTTATGTTTTGAACAGCTGTTAAACGAAAACTAAATGACGGAACTCTCTCAAAATTTGAGTCTATTAACAGATGGTACTTGATAAGAGCAGTGTTGCATTTCATTTAACTACAAGAGAAGTCGGAAAAATCACGGAATAATGGATATACCCTCGTACCTCAAAAAGGAGCAAATCTGCTGGAATTATGGCTTATGTGACCCAAAAGACGTCCCGCAAGGTCAGAACGGGCGATTGACAGTCAACATATACTCGTATGCGTACTTTAATTAAAGCTTATTTTGCTACAAATCAAAATAAAGGGTAATTTTAGAGTTGTAGCTTAGATAAGGGACGGATGCATGGCAAGAAGGGGCCTAAAAAACGGACCTTTCGTATTTAGTAGGTTCGGGACGGTCGTTTATCGAACAGCGCCTTATTCTATACTGGCGTTCGAAGTTATTAAGGATACATTTGGCGACAAGGCTATCCTGCGTTCATCAAATGAAACGTCCGCCCGTCCCACACCCGATTACTATAATTAGAGCTATGGCAATTTTTTTTTATCTACGTTAACAAGCCAACCGTTTTCGACGAACTCGAGGATAATATTTGAGAAGCTATGGCCGAAGTAACGTCTATAGTATTGGGTCGAGTCAGCAAAGTTTGGCCTGGTCGCGTGAAGCCATACAGCAAAGCAAAGGTGGTAATGAAGTGCATACAAAATGACATAAATATATGCAGCATAAAAATATTGTACGATTTAGGTTACAATATCGTGGTATTGTTGTGACAACCATATTAAAACCAGTACCAATAGTATGTATGTTCCCTCACAACCATATAAGGATTCCCTTAAACCTATTATGTTGGTTCTCAATCATAGTGTGGTATCCGCAATACTAGTATGATTCCGCAACTACATTATGAGTTCCAAAAACATAGTATAGGGTGATCCATCTAGAGGTATTTTTTCAAAATAAAAAAGATACTAAAGTTTAAATCAAGTGTGGAATATTTTTTATTCATTCGAAGGACATTTTATGGCATTTATGTTTTGAATATAATTTCGCAACTCTTCAACTACGACTCAGGGTGTCTATTCTGAGGGTGCAATTTTGGATGACTCATACTAGCATTTCGACCGGTATGGCGTGAATGAGGCGCGTAATGTTAGATTCCAAGACCTGAATCGTAGCTGGTTTGTCAGCATAGACTTTGGCGTAGCTGCAAAGAATAACGTCTAAAGGAGTGATCTAGGCGATGTGATCACACGATCTAGGCGCCCAACTCAATTGTCCAAAACGTGAAATTAGCTGCTCTTCGAAATTACCTCTTACTAGATCCATTGTTTGACCAGCTGCATGTTAAGTGGCACCGTCCTGTTAAAACAAAATGTCTTCAAGAATACGGGCTTCAATTTCAGGAAGCAAAAAGTCCGATATTATAGAGCAATAGCGAGCACCTTTGAATGTTACGTTTCGACCACCATCATTTTAGAAAAAATATGCAGCGATGATAACACCATCCCATAAACCGCACCAAACTGTGGTTTTCTTAGGATATAATGGCAACTCTTGAACCTCTTTTGGTTTCTCTTCAGCCCAAATGCGGCTATTTTGTGTATTGACGTTTCCGTTGCGCCAGAAATGGGCATTACTGAACACAAAACAGCGGATCTTCTTGTTTTTCGCCGAACGCTCCTTTGCCTATAACAGTTGCCAACTTTTAAAGGAATTTTTTAAAAAATAAATGGCATAAAATGTCCTTTCGTATGAACAATAAAGATTCCACACTTGATTTGAATTTTAGTATTTTTTTTTTATTTTGAAAAAATACCTCTAGATGGATCACCCTATATAATTACCCTAAACCATTGAATGCTTCCCAAAACTATGTTGGGCTCCATCGAAACTGCACGCAAAGGAACTCTGTGGATACTCTTAAGCTTTAGAGGAAGTTCTTGGAAGTATTTTCAAAAAATGAATTATTATATATTCATTTTTTGAAAATACTTCCAAGGACCCCTTCTAAAGCTTAAGAGTATCCACAGAGTTCCTTTGCAAAGTGTTACCAAACGAATGACAAACTCAGTATGCCGACTTCTAGTTCGGTGCTCAAGCACACAAAAACTAGCAGTGTTAAAAGTATCGTGTGGCACAATACCTATGCATTTTGGGAAAACACACCTGTAAATGAATTCTTTTCAGTTGTGGTTCTTTTGTTGCCGCTGCCATTGCTTGCCTCGTTGTGGATGGCTGCAAAAAGAGTTGCATGCAACTGGGCGAACTTAAACCCAGCAACAGTGAAGGCAGGGAGACCAAAATACAGCATACACACGTTGTATTGTACGAGTATCGTGGCACTCATTCAACAAATCTACTTAATCAATTTAAAAGTAAAACTCATAAAAAATGCTTAGGAACAAAACATTGCACAGTGGGCTAAAATATATACCTACGAGTATATACCCCTTGGGATAGAGCTAGCAGCATAAAAAATGTATGGTTTGACACACTACTAAGCAGAGATGCATAGAGAACCGAACCCTAGCCGGGTTGGAACCGGTTTTTGCTAAACAGCAGATTATTTGTTCAGGGAACAATGGTTTAAATGTAGACTTTTCGTTGAGACGCACTTGATTTCTTAAAATAAAGGCCATCGTTGCTGAACGTTTTGGCTAATGTGGGGCAGAAAGGGGGGGGGGGATGATCACAACGAGCGTTTAATAAACCCATATAGGTACTAAAGTAAATTTCACTAAGAATCTAATTAGGAATTTACTTTGAAGTTTTGGCTGAAATAAGGGTCAGACTTTACCGAACCGAAGATGACCAAAAAACGTAGCTTATGCTCAAAACATGGAAATACCAGTAATTTTTTGAATATGTGAACCTAAATTGCAGCTGGTCGAATACAAATATGGATTTATTTAAGCTCAGGGTCGGACTTACGGACCAAAAGGTCCCAAAAATTAGGCCATTTAAAGTTGGATCTGTCCAAATTTAACGACGTTTTAACTTGTGTTCTTTTAACAACAGTCACTGTTCTTTCATCGACAAAGCGGCCGAGAGGTAGCCAATGCCCAGCAGAACATATTGTAAATTCTACATAGGCCACTGTAGTAATTTTCTGTGTTAAACTCCAGTCTGCCATGTTTTGTATGCCATGAAAATCTAGTTTTTCGGTTTTTCTTTTCTGTATTATTTTTTTCTTTGCCAGCCATAAGTTCGTCTATGGCATTAGAAGCCCTGTATGAAGTCTTTCTGCTCCTTTACAAGCTCGTTTTGCCATTCCTACTATGGCAATTTTTTATAAAAGGTTTCTTATGCATGGCACATAGATTGACCAGTTGTACTGGCAGTCTTCTCCGAGGAAATGAGAATGGCAAATGAATGAAAAGAACCAGCAGCAAACCAAGCAACATTCCCAGAATGAAAACAAATTTTCCTAAGTCTAAGAAATGGCCAAACACACACTCACTCGCACTACAGGTCGGAAAAACATTTACAAAATAGCAAAGGAGGAAGGAAAGTACCTGTAAATGAAAAAAAAAAATAAATTTTTTGCTTGTTCTCTGGTATATTATATAGGCTTTTATATCCTCATGTGTACATACATATATAAACACACATACATACATTGTTATGTGTACGTGTGTGTGCAAGGACATAAGAAGGATCTGTTCTTATGCAGACAGGCGTCTTTTTTTGCTTAAAAAGTTCCAGGCTAAGAAAAGCTTTTTAAATATTTCCTATTATTTAAATTTCAATATGTTCAGAAATGCCTAAGACCTCAGGTCATGGAAAGTCATTTAAGAAAATTGTATCAGGTGGTTTCGTTTCAAACAAACAGCCGCCAAGAGTGGGTCATACTCATTACAAATGTTGTAGCACTAAATAATTTACAAGGACTATGGAATTAGTGGAGGCTATTCTAGGGTGATAAGTTTTGGTTTTAAAAACCGGCGGTTCGGTTTCTTAAAGCAGAAAAAACCATAGCTTCCATAGCTTCAGTAATCCGGTTTATTTTTTGATGAATAATCGGTTTCTAAATACTCAAATGAAGTTTCATCATAAAGGATGTTTTTATTTTCAGACATGTGGTTTTCAAAAAGAAATAAAACGCAAATACATATGTTACAGCGCATAGAGAAAGTGACCTAAGGGTAAAAAAATCAATTTTCATTTTTTTCTTGATGTGGACAACATCTGAGCATCAAATGAGACCGATCCCATGCCCCAAAAGTGTTCCTTCCCAGAGATATGCGCGTTTTATGAAAGTGAAGTCGACGATTCTACACCAAAGATACACGAATTTAAATCTTCAAAATGGCTCTCCTGAACAAAACTGGTTTTTACCCTTAGGTCCCTTTCTATTTTGCGCGTCACATATAAGTAATTTAATGTTATGGCCAAGAATTTAGCTTTATAATACTTATAAAGATAAGGGTTTGCCATTATGTCCGCCGCGGCTGGCTCAAATAAATTCCAGCCAAAAGGCCCAATTTTCGATAAAATCCTTTCTAATTTTTTTGGCAGCTGGACGCATTTTTAAATATAGGATGATCCATTTAAGGTATTTTTTCAGAACAAAAAAATATAAAAATTCAAACCAGGTGTGTAATCTTTATTGGTAATTTAAAAGGATATTTTATGACATTCACTTTTTGAAAATAATTAACTTCAAATGTTGGCAACTGTATTATGGAAATGAGCGTTCGTTGATAAACGGGATGATCCGCTGTTTTCAAACAAAATTTTGTTCAGTCATGAGGTCCATTTCTAGCTCAACGGCAAGGACAGTTAACAAATTGCCATATTTGGGCTGAAGAACAACAAGAAGAGGTTCAAGAGATGCCCATATACCCAGAGAAAACCAAGGTTTGGTGCGTTTTATAAGCTGGTGGAATCATCGGTGCATATTTTTTGCAAAAATGATGATGGCCGGAACGTAACCGTGAATGGTGCTCTTTATCGCGCCACGATATCGATGTTTGTGCTTCCTGAAATTGAAGCCCGTAATCTTGACGACACTTGGTTTCAATAGGACGATGGCACTTGCCATACAGCTGCTCAAACAATGAATCTATTGAGAGGTCATTTCGAAAAGCAGCTAATTTCACGTTTTGGACAGGTGAGTTGGCCGCCTTGATCGAGTGATATCACAACTTAAGACATTTTTCTTTGGGGTTACGTAAAGTACAAAGTCTATGCTAACAAACCAGCTACGATTCAGGCTTTGGAATCTAACATTACGCGGGTCATTAAATCCATACCGGTCGAAACTCTCGAACGAGTCATCCAAAATTGGACCTTCAGAATGGAAACCCTGAGGCGTAGTTGCGGCCAACATTTGAAGGAAATTATAATCAAAAATTAAATGCCATAAAATGCCCTTTCACATTACCAATAAAGATTCCATACTTGATTTGAATTTTTATATTTTTTTGTTCTAAAAGAATACCTCAAGATGGATCACCCATTATATTGAGCAACTTGTGCCATAAACCGTGAGTGGGTTAACTCGTGCGTATCCACTTTGTTACATAAGTGACAGCGCATATAGAGAGGGACCTAAGGGTAAAAAAAATCATTTTATTTTTTCCTTTTTTTGATGTGGACAATATCTGAGCATTGAATGAGACCGATCCCATGCCCCAAAAGTGTTCCCTCCGCGAGATATGTGCGTTTTATGAAAGTGAAGTCGACTATTCTAAGCGCAAATAGAAAGGGACCTAAAACTGTTTTTTTTTGCGTTTTATGTTAACAATATTGCGTTTTATGTTAACAATAATATGGTTACGGCAATCATACTGTATGATTGTTATTTTTCTTCATTTAGATATGCTTAAAAATGTCATTGGTACGGATCTAATTCAATAATAGTACTTTTTTTTATTAAAATTAAAATTTTTTAAACAAGCTGCTTTGGCTTTGTTCATGTGAAATATTTTTAATAAAAACGCTTACGTTTATTTAAACTTATTTTTTCTACCGTGAAATAAATCACTCCTATTATTTTGAATTTAATGTATTTTTAAATAATTTTCACAGTTAAAATCTATTGTCGACAACTTAAATAAATTCTAATAAATTATATTGGGGATCATAGCATAATTGTGTGTGATAATACTATGGTTGTAGGGATCATAACCTGGTTGCGTGTGAATCATACTATGGTTGTGAGGATCATACTATTGTTGAATATGAAACATACTATGGTTGTGAGGATCATACTATGGTTGTGGAGATCCTAGTATGGTTGAGTGTGAATAATACTATGGTTGTGGGGATCATAATATGGTTATGTGTGAGTCATACTATTGTTGTGAGGATCATAGTATGGTTGTATTTGAATCATACTATTGTTGTGAGGATCATAATATTGTTGTACCATAACCATATATCCAACAATAGTATTATCCTCTTTGAATATTGTCACCACAACCATATTTTTTTCCTGCGTGTATGTATCTGCTAATAAGCCCATATCCATACTTCAGAAAAGTATGTGCCCCCTTTCACTTTCAAATAAGAACAATAGTCCTATCGGCTTGCAATAGAATACAAAAATTACAAAATATCTAATATTTACATTGAAATAGGCGTTAATGACTTGGATCTAATAAATTAACAACTTCGAAAAACGGCTAAAATTCAAAGAACTTTTTCATTTTACATAGGTACTTTAAGTGCGTTTCCGGGTGTTCGGAGACCTAAATATCTGTTAGTAATATATAACAGCTATTTATTTCCCTAGAATTGTGTTTGGGGGTAGCTAAGCACATCGGGTTACGGATAGTAAGATATATACCAAAAAATGTTCTGAACTATAGCTCGTACTCGTATAATTTGAAGGTAACGTTCAGCAGCAGATTCTACTTTAAAACCAAATTCAGGTTGCAGCTTAGCGTTCTAGAAGATCGCTCTGCAATCTAAAAAGATCTGTAATTTAAAGAGAGAGTAGGAGGTAGAAAGCTTTTCCTCGGTATCCCTTAGAAGTCTTTCCAAAAGTCAAAAGCAGGCCGCCTACGATAAAAACCAGTTGAAGACATCTATACTATACCTGTGCTGGCTCTGCACCTACAACATTTTTCCTGATTAAGAGTAAACGTAGAATGAACTCGAGTGGAATTCCATTCGAGTTCTTTCTACGTTCATCTGGTATCAAAATCGGTATCATCCGCATTCTGAAATAATCTCCTTGGACTTCGATAAATTCGAGTTCTTCACCAAAAGGTGAAATCGCGAAAGTCAAGCACCTTTTTCCTAAGAAAAATCTGAAAATTAATTGCATTTCAGTGGCAGCAGACAAAAACTCTAAAACTAATTGATTTTCTTATTTTCATTTGCTGAACATTCTATTTAATTTTTCTAATGTCTAATTCGTTTTCCGAGTTATGGTCTGTTGATTGTTATGGTTCTATGATTTAAGTGAATGTTTAACTACAAAACGAAGCAACACAGACAAATTGCAACTAACCCATTGAGATGAGTTTATTATATTATTGTTTTCATACCTTCGCTTCTTGAGGCTGTGTTTTTGTCTAAAATAACCTTTTTTTCAATTTAAAGTTGAAGCATTTTAAAATGACCCAGCACACTTAGCGAAGAGCTATTAAAGGACATGTTTATAATTTTCACATTTTGTTTACTGCCTTTTTGCCCTACTACAGGTTATTGTCGCTATTGCTGCGAACACGTTTTGTTAATGCTTTGGGCTAATAACACATACGTATTATATGCATTGCCCTCTTATTTCACACATGCGAGGGCCATTTTTATTCCTCCATCATAGGATAGAGGGTAAATTAACTTTGTTATCCCGTTTGCAACACCTCAAAATGCTGGTCGGAGATAACATAAAGTATATACTTATATATATTCTTAATCGGCGCTAAATTACAAAGAAATCTAGCTATGTTCGTCATTGGTAAGCAAACTACACATCGCACTATTGGAGCTGGGTAGCAGTAATTTTGCAGATTGGAACGGTTGGTCTTGAAAATAGGCAAAATCGGTCAAAAGGTAAGCACTTTTCCTACAACAAGAACTAGGTCAACCTCTGGAAAAATCAGCAACCTAAACAGAAATATATAGATAGTTGACAATAAATAGATATTTAGACAATATATAGATAGTCGAAAAATATGACGTTGGCTTTGGATCGAAACACACCCCGGAGGAAAAGTGGGTGGTGCCACGCCTTCTTCAACAAGTATAAGTAGTATGTAGGGCCAAACTAATATGCCGATTATTCTTAAATTTTAACCGGAATGAAATCAATGACTAGGCAATTATTAGAGACTATATTATGACAAAATCGGACAAGGGGGCGAGGCACCGCCCACACAACCCTGAACCTGAACCCCTGAACTTACCCCTGAAATTTGAAAAGCTATATCTCGTCAAGTAATAAGGCCATGACAACAGCAGTTTGTATATATGATATTGATATGGAAAGAATAGACCCTGATAAAAAAGAGTCCGTTGTCACACCACCTTGACAAGTTTTTCATATTAGGCGGTACTCGTAATCTATAATGGATGGTACATAAACTTCGGCAAGACCAAACTTAAGATGTCCACTTAAGTTTGGTCTTGCGGTACTCGTAATCTATAATGGATGGTACATAAACTTCGGCAAGACCAAACTTAAGATGTCCACTTAAGTTTGGTCTTGCGGTACTCGTAATCTATAATGGATGGTACATAAACTTCGGCAAGACCAAACTTAAGATGTCCACTAGTTTTTCTCAATGCGTTTTATTTTTGAACAAATATAGTGTGGCGATTAAGCCGATGATTACCATGATGGAGGGTACAAAAACTTCGGCACGACCAAAACTTAAGTTGTCCACTTGTTTTTGTTTCTATTCGATTTTTCGGGACTTTCTCAAAGTGTTTTATTTTTAAACAAATATAGTGTGGCGACTAAAGCCGATAATTATTATAGGGATTATAAGTATAAATCAGTTGTGGGGTTAACCAATTATATGTTACTACAACAGTGAACCAAACAGGGTTTGGTAACGTGCAAATAACTTATCTGTCGTCACCATCTATAAGTGGCACAAAAGTAACAAATTCTTCGTAATTGGTTGTCTGCCCATAACCACCAGTTGCGGCAACCAATTATTTTACTTTGTGTGCAGATATGCGTGCAATATAGATACAGATTATTTGGTATTAAAAATGGTCCAAATAGGATAAAAGACCGAAAACGTGGCACGAGTAATCGAATTATTTTATTTACATAAAAATTATATTAAACGGCCCATTTGTTATGATGATGTTTTACTTAGCATCACCAATAATAAGTTAATGCAGCAAAATGTTTGCAAAACTAGTGGTGGTTGTGGCAACTAAATATGTTTTTTGGCTTTTCATTTCTATGACCGATCAATTAGTTGTGAGTACAGTTCTCTGGTCATATTTATCATCTTCTGGATTGTAGAACCAAATATCTATGATGATTATAAACATTTGGTGCTTGCAACTGAAATTCCTCTTTTGCAACAGAATCTTTGAAGTTCCAACTTCAAAGAGTCTGTGTGCAACCTTTGGCATTTATAATTATTCGTCTATAGTCAAAGTTTTTATGATGACATACAAGAAATTTCCGAATGCGATCGAGTGAATAGAGTCGATTTTTAATGTCCGTAAGATACAGGAGAATCACAGAGTATAAATCGTTTGGATATCGGTTAGAACTTTAAAATTTAGGTTCTGTTGCGATCACCAGTACTCAAAGCCAATTAGTCGGTCACAACATGTGAATTTAGTAAAACTATTGATTTCCACAAATCGTGGCTATATCAACCAACCTATTATGGAGTCATGTTACTTTAATTCCAATAATTGGTGGTGGCAACAGATAAGCTGTTTGTAGTAAATAAAACCCTTTAGTTCACTGTTTTAATTATTATTGGTTATATCATCAACAGAATACAATCCATATAATAAATTGTGGTTTTAAGTAACTATAAAATATACGTAAAGACTCAGGAGAATAAAAAATAATGCAAAAAGAAGTAAGCCCATACTGAACCATTTTTTAAAATACTTTACAATTTAGATCTTATTTCCACAGACTCATTTAAAAGTTTCTAAAATAAAAATTATTTTTTAGTTTTTGCCTGAAATTAATTACAAATTGTATTTTAACTTTTTTTTGGTAATAAATACATGAGCGATGATTTAACTTTTAGTGGATCCATTTGACAAATGTTCGTGTTAGTGACAATCGAATTCAAAAAGCAGTTTTAAGCAACAATCTAAAACAACAGCAAAAAAATGCATGTACGAAGTGAGTTCTCTTCACAATGGTCTAAAATAATTTTTAGGAGTTGAAAAAAATGGAAAGATAAACCATTTTTGGCATTATACATACGAGGGCTGCTACATATATTTCTGGCCTAATAATGAAAATGCGAATATTTATCATCAAAAATAGTTTTATTGCTTTTCATAGTATTCTCCAGCATGATTTATAGACTTTTGCATGCTCTCAAACCAATTGTCGAATTTTTTCCACTCCGATCAATTGCTGTTTTGTTTCGGGCTCATACGCATAGATCTATGATTCGTTACCTGGGACAATTTTATAAACGTCTTTTAAAGCATGGCGATCGTATTTTTTTTAAAATTTCTTTGCACCAATCGACACGATTGTCAAATTGTGCGGGATCCATCGAGAACAAACCTTTTTACGGCCAGGTGTTCATGCAATATCAACATTTGAATGAATGTATGTATGCTGGTGGAAGAAATTCCCATAAATGCCTCTATCTCAGGGTATGTCACATGACGATCTTGCATTACGAGTTCACTCACGGCGTCAATGTTCTCAGGCACAACGGCCATTTTAGACGACCTTCGTCTTTGAGCGGGCGTCGGCCACGATTGAATTCAATAAACCAGTTTTTTACAGTGCTATAGGATGGTTCTTCATTGCCATACAAAGATTTAAGTTCATCGATGCACTCTTGTCGTGGTAATCCACGTCGAAGTTGTGAAAAATACTCGCACGGAAATGTTCACCAGTTAATTTCATTTTTTTGCCAAATTGATTTTTTTGAAGTCTCTGTAAACAACACAAATTATGGTCTTACGTCAAAACGTTCTGAGTACGTTTATGCTAAAAAATGTCAAACCTTCCAATTGAAATGTCAGATGGCGCCAGGCAACACTTAGTGTTTCCTAGACCTGAAATATATTTAGCAACCCTCGTATGTTGAATCTGTAATTGTATTTTTTTTTTTGAAATAACTTTGTATAAAAAAAAATTGCTAACTTGCCTCTATAATGTCTATGAGGCTAGACAGATATTAACTGATATTATTATTATTTTCTTTTATTTTGAATTATATTTAATTTTGCAAAATATTTAATTTTGCAAAATATTTAATTTTGCCATTTGGAGTTGCTTCTTACAATCAAACGCCTACACTGACTCCGGTGGTACATTCGAATGATTGCCTATGTCAGGCTCCACCTACTCGACAACTTTGACTCTTGTTGTAGTGTCTGTTCTTGTTGACGCTGGTGTTTTTTTTTCAAAACCCCAATGTGATACTCGAAAAAAAGTGTATCACAAATAAATAATATTAAAAAAAAACAGGCTCGATGAATAATCGTTTATCACAACTGCATAACTTTCAGCGCGCCCCTCCTATATAAATCTCATGTTTGCCTATTGTCTGTGAGAAGTTGTTTCGCTTTCATCATTTCGTCTTGTTCAGTTGTCGTTCTAATATTGGGTAGCTCTCCACATCAAGATAAAGTTTTCCGTGTTACATATTTTTGACATCGTTATAGCACGAGTAGTTGTTGCTGCACCAACATTAATTCATTCATTAATTCTTGCTGCTGCTGTTGAATGGAGCTGGCACTTTTTATGCGAGTGTCACATTGGGTTTTTGAAGAAAACACCAGCGTCAACAAGAACAACCACTCCGACAAGAGTCAAAGTTGTCGAGTAGTTGGAACCTGACACAGGCAATCATTCGAATGTACCACCGGAGTCAGTTTAAGCGTTTGATTGTAAGGAACAACTTCAAATGGCATAGCAGCTGTACGTGCGTGTCTGAGTGTAAGTGAGAGTTGGTTTAAGTGGGAGCGTTCCCAAGCCCGCGGAATAGCTGGCAAGGCCTTAAACATTTTTTAACTATTTCATGCTTGAATCCCTATGATTCATAAAAGGAGGGAAGTACGAACTTCTCGTCACTCATTGAGCTGCAAGTGGGCTTATTTATATAGCTTATGTTCAAGGCAAACACTTAAAAGCTCCGTAACATATTACCCGTCACAAAACATCCGATAATCATCTGATAGCATTCCTACTCCTTGTATAAAAAAACATCAAAACTCATTTCCACATCCATACTTTAAGTGGGTCTAACGGCAGACTGTTTTCTTCCAAAGAAGTTTTTTTGCAATCTTTTTTCTGTGTGGACCTTGATCTGCTGTCACTTCCCCTAACATCTCATTAGGGAACTAACGGAAATTGTTCACATAAGCTTGACCGATGTATGATATCTACAATGGTTTGCTTGATGTTGCTCTTGCAATAGATTTTTGCTAGTGACTGCAAAAATCGAGCTATTCTAGAAATGTTGTCGAAAGTCCCAACTTTGAGAATCGGTCGACAGGATACGCTACTGTGAAGTCGGCATAAGAAGCCACATGAACACATGAAGCCACATGAACACATACCGGGTACATTTGTTCCTGCTAGATAGGTGAAAGGGGGTAGGAAACAAAGAGTAGATGGAGCAACTCATTGCCATTTGTCGTATGTGCAACTCATTACATTTTCATTACCACGTAATGGGATACCCATACACTTCGCATATTTTTGAAGCTAAAAATAAGCACTGATATAAATTTTTGAAAACGCTTTTCTGTTATATGTCGCTATTTTTGCACCAACTCTCTCTCTCTCTCTCTCTCTCTCTCTCTCGCTATCAGTTGCCTTTAATAGAACCACTTGTCTTCTCCCTACTAAGTAGGGACATAAATACTGTGACGTAGAGTTTCACAACAAGAACATAAAGCAAATTAGACAAAGACTGCTTCAATATAGCTTACTTACAAAAACAATTGAAGACATTTTTAAAAAATAAAACAGATAATAGCAGTACGGAAAGAAGTCCAACCAAATCTACAAATCTGTCACGTATGTACCAAAACAATCTGAAAGATTCGAAAGACCTGGATGCATGGACAAAAATATCTACAAAAAAGCACCAAAAACCAACAAAAGCCCACAAAAACTATTCACAAACTTCAAATCTAAGATAAACAAAATGGACAAGTCTAATTTAATCTATGAGATACAATGCAACGGGAATGGATCTACAACCTGTGATAAAGTATATATAGGAACTACCAAAAATAGATAAAAAAAACACGTTTAGCCGGTCACAAGTCCGACGTCAAATTATAGTACAAGTATTTCTGAACAACTTTAAAAATCAGGGTACTCAGCTAAGAAGATGAGCGAGTTTCCTTTCTATCAATCGGCGTTGTTTATTGCCAAAGCTATGCTTCAAAATCCCTTAATAATGTATAAAATCGAATAACTAGAGTATGACTGCCTACAGATACTACCGCAGGTTATTCAAAAGTACACATTGACATAAGATGGACCAATTTCACTAGTCTGAAATGTAAACAAAGCGCAACTTTTGTCACAATTAGTTGGACTACCGCACTTGTAATCCATGTTCAAATCAGAATAAGTCGTAAATCTCAAAGTCGAGTGAAATATTTTCAGGTCCGACGTAAGACATTTGGTCCCGCTTAGTAAGCATTAAAATAAAATCGTGCACAACTCACGGAATTGAGCGGCCAAATAAGTAAAAATTGGCAAATGAAATGCAATATTTCGCAATTTCAAGATTACAGCCTACAATGGTCGGAGGGTACTTGGGTAAAATTGCTTAGTTCTTAATGCGCATGTTTTCGCATTATTTTATCCCCTGTAAGGGCTCTGAACACTTTCAAATATTTAGAAATATGTAACAGGGTGATTCATTCGCGACTGGACAGATTTCACCGCGTTACTTATTTCCAAATATTTGTTAGTTTTCAGAACCCTTACAGTGGAAAAAATAATACGAAAACATGCGCATTAAGAACTTAGCAATTTTACCCAAGTACCCTCCGACCAACAATCCGAATATTTTCAAACCGCTGTTATCTCGCCCCTTGCATTTGCAGACATGATTTTAGATAGACATTATGAAATAAGCCAAGGAATACGCTGGTGAAATTTGTCCAGTCGTGAATGAAACACCCTGTATAATACGGATTTTGTTATACTGGAAATGGTGTAATTTTTCATCCGAAAATTCAGTTGTAATCACACTACGTTGCATAAATTACTTGTGCTAAATTGAGTTTTCTGCGATCACTCTTTCTAGTTTTAGCCCTTTTGTTATATAAAATCACGACACTGCCCGGTATCTCCAAGGCCTTTTTATCCAATCTGTTTCAAGGCCTTTTTACATTACCTTGGCCCAACGCCGCTGAGCCGATTTAACTGCAGTACATGCGTGTGAATGCAAGAGTTGATCATACCAATTCTGGATGAGTTTTGTTTGCCTTGTGTAGTGGTAGCTGTTGCACGCAGGAAAAAGATATGGTAACTAAATGGTCACGGCAACAATAGTATGTTATCTGCAATAAAAGTATGGTCGTCACAACCATAGTATTGTTTTTTGAATTTCATTTTGACAATAGTATGATTGCGGCAATATTAATATTGTTGAAATGTAACAATAGCATTGTTGCCAAATTTAAAAATGAAAATATTGTTGTAGCAACAATATAAATATAGTTGGTGGAACAAAAGTATTGTTTTCACGTGTTTTATGTTAACAAAAACATGATTACGGCAATCATACCGGCAATTTTTTTTTTTTTAATTTGACAATGTTATTTTTACGAATCTTACGCAATAATAGTAAAAATAATTAAATTTTTTCGAAACAAACTACGAATTAGTATAACTGAAATATTTTTATTGTTTAATAAATCACTCCTATTATTACACAACTGACCTAATAAAATTCTCTATTGTTAAATAACAACTTAACCCAATATTTACAAAAAAATTTGGAAATCATAGAATGATTGTGTGTAAGTCATACTATGGTTGTGAGGATCATACTATGGTTGTACGTTATACATACTATGGTTATGAGGATCATAATAAGGTTGTCGGGATCATAGTATGGTTGAATGTGAATAATAATATGGCTGTGGGGATCATAGTATGGTTGTGTGTGAATAATTCTATTGTTGTGAGGACCATAATATTGTTATGGGGCTCGTAGTATGGTTGTGTGTGAACCATACTATTGTTGTGATGATCATAATATTGTTGTGCCACAACCATATAACCAACAATAGTATGATTCTCTTCGAATATTGTTACCCCAACCATACTTTTTTTCTGCGTGTGTACGTATGCCGATTCTTCATACTTAGACCATTACAATTGGGTTGTTGTTGGCGTTTTTTGTTCCCCACCATTTGCTACTGCATTTCCCCATCCCGGATTGATGTCTTCCGTATTCCTTTTTTTCCTGCATATGAGTTCATGATTGCTATGTTTATATGTGGATGTATATGAAAGTACGATTATGTAAAAGAGCTAAGTGTATGCGATATTTGGGTCAAAGTTCAGAAGGAAAATTGTACACTCACTCGCCTAACGACACAGGCTACAGTGGAAAAGCGGAATTCTTTAGGCCCTGACAGGTGAATGAACAGACATCCCACTGGTAGGAGAAAAAAAAATGGTGGAAACAATATTGCGCGTTGAAGATTGCTCTACGCAAAGTTCAAAGGCTATACGCAAAGGGTAATTCTCAGCAATTTTAAGTAATTTAAAGTCCACCGTACGTATAAGTCATTTGATTTGTAGCCGAAGTAATCGTTGCCAAAGGCTGCTGAAGAAAAACCTTGGCTGGTTTAGAAACAGCTGTACAGTCTGCCTGGCCACCGTAGCCAATACATTTCACCAATTTTTTAAGTTGATTTTGAAAAAGAAACAACAAAAAGGTCTCAAACCAGAATAAAAACTGTTCAAGTCATAATAATGATAAAAAATCGAATAAATATAAACAAAAAGAAAAAACTACGGAAAAAATAGTCCGGTCACTTTAGTGTTTTGCATGTTTGTGAGACTCAGATCTATGTGATTCAATAATACTTGTTTGGTTTTATGTTTAGCTTTAAAAGTACCCTTTTACTCAACGCTGCTGAAACCCTCCCTTTCGAAAACTACTTATGATGTGCAAGCGATGTCCCAACGTTTATTTTTTTTTTTTTTTGGAGCGAAAGTATATATCCCTCCGTGAACGACTGGCGTTAACCATGGGCATCCTCAGTGAGCTGCGCACAATTTCTTATACTTAATGACCGGGACCTACTGTGGCTCTTAACAAAGGCTGATATTGCTAACACGTTAAAAGTTTAGAATCACTGACGGAACACGAACCATGTTTGTTTGTCCATTCTTCAGGGTACCCATCTTTCTAACTAAAAAAATAGATGATTTTAAAGAGAATATTTTACATTTTTCAGATTTAATCTAAGGAAAGACATTTTTCAGATTTAATCTAAGGAAAGACATTTTTCAGATTTAATCTAAGGAAAGACATTTTTCAGATTTAATCTAAGGAAATACATTTTTCAGTTTTAATCTAAGGAAATTGCTTTAGGGTTTTTTCCAATGTCAGACTTGGCAGCTTTATATTGTGATAAAATTTATTCTATAAAATAACTCTACCGGCCCATATTTTTACAAAGCCCCCCTACTGACTTGAGTGAATTTTGCTATGTTTTCCAATATCCATGAGGAGTTTTAAAATTCTATCAATGTATGCTTTCCAATAGCCCATAAGGTTTATTATAACAAATCAAAAAGAAATTAATTAAATGGCCCCGGTGTAAAGGTTTCTTCCGATTTGAGATCCAGGCACTGCACCATCCACATTTTACTTCCGACCGTGGTTGTATTTAGCCTTGTTCATTGAAGGGAGATCCAATATCAAGCCTAACAAACTAGGGCCATATCGGTTTATATTTTCAAATATCAGCCATGTAAAGGTCCTACACGCACACAGAAAAAAAGTCAGTGAGAAATCGGTCCGACTACAAAAACTTGGTTGGATATATCGAATTTCTATTGCAATAACCAACATTCCATAGTAATGATGTTAGCACGGTTCGAGATATCATATGATGGTTGCTACAACCATATCACCGTATTCACAGCCAACAACACATTTATACAAACCGAATTCAGTTCAACTATTGGTTGCGACAACTGGCGGTTATGGCAAACAACCAATTATGATGTACATCTTACTTAAGTTCGAATAATTGGTGGTGACAATAGATTAGATCTTTGTAGTGGCTCAACTCTGTTTAGTTGGCTGTTGTTAAACAATATTGGTTATACCAACTTAAAAAAATAAACCCTATAATATTTTATCGGTTCTAGTCACAACAAAAACTTTGTTTACGGCGAAACCATATTTCGAAAACCAAAAAAATTTATAAAAACAAAACAAAATGGACAAACAGTTCGAGATATCATATGATGGTTACTACAACCATATCACGGTTTTCACAGCCAACAACACATTTATACAAACCGAATTCAGTTCAACTATTGTTTGCGACAACTGGCGGTTATGGCAACCAACCAATTGTGATGTACATCTTACTTAAGTTCGAATAATTGGTGGTGACAATAGATTAGATCTTTGTAGTTGCTCAACCCTGTTTAGTTGGCTGTTGTTAAAAAATATTGGTTATACCAACTTAAAAAAATAAACCTAGTCACAACAAAACTTTTGTTAACGACAAAACCAAAAAAAAATTATAAAAACAAAACAAAATGGACAAACAGTTTAAGTTATTGGGTTAGATGGCAAATGATTCGGAACGTTACTGTCATAGAAATAAACGAACTATAAAAAAAAAAAAATTCCAGAATAAAGAAACAGACTAAACTGCAATTAAGCAACATTACTCAGATTTGATCAGAATTTTCGAAATAGATAGACCTACTCTTTAGTATTCCAAACAACAAGCAAGTTTTTTTTGGTGGGGACGTTTTTCCCCGAGTTACGGCCATCCAAAGTTTCACAATAAATATTGTTATATATACTTATATAACAATATTTATTATCTTAATTGATTCTTTTCAGATTCGGGCTGCAAGGCGGTAAAATATTAAATTTTCAAAAAATTACGTATAACCAACACACTTACAAATTTAGTTCCTATAATCTTCATAGTCTGTTAGGATTACCGATTCTTGTTCTGCTCAGTTCCCTCTACAGAAAATTGTTGTCTACCCAAACCAACGTTCGGTTGTAACTATGGAATACATGGATTTTACCACCAACAATCGGCAAAAAATCCGGTTATTGCCACAAATCTGTTCTCTGTGCGGCATATATTTTTAACGATTTTATCCGTTATTAAATTAGCGACCTATCCCATAGCTCCCATGTAAAAGAAAATTTCCTTTAGGGGTTCTGTCGCTTTTGTTGTTAAAGATTTCTTATCAACCATAGAAAAATTAGACTTTATCGGTACGTGTTTTTATATAAGCCTCATAGAAAGGCCCTCCCACTTTGAGGTTCCGTTTCGCAGGATATTTTATAAGAGACCAATAAACAACTAGGGGAGCTTACCGGCACAGTTCCTACAGCTCTGAAGCAAAGGTTCCTATCGATTTGAGGTCCTGCCGCTCTACAAGTCATTTGTATACCCTCCAACAAAGGATGGAGTATATAAGTGTACTTAAATACCACATGATTCAATAATAGACCACTACTTATAGTTGAAGCACCCCGTTAGACAAAAAAGCTCAACATTTCGTGGATACTATCTTTCCTAGCCAGTCTTTCCTTTCCCAGCTATCTTTCCTAGCCGGGTTTGGCTGCTAAACTTCATATGCGATAGTCGCGCACACTTCCTATCACACCAAACCCGGCCTCTGTTCCTTGTTTAGTTCAACAAAAAACTAAACTGTAATAAATGAAATGCAAACTTTTTGAATCGCCAGTGCCAAGATTTGCTCATTTTCATCAACGACTTCCTGCAATTGCTCAACACTCACACACTCCTAAATTTTGTTTGTCTAATCGACTTTAAATCTTAATGAAATCTTTATATTAGAAAGCCTGTGCGCTAGTCCAACTAAGAGCAAGGATGGCACAAATGATGGACTGTAAAGGTGTAGGGCCCAAACTCAATGACTACATTTGATTTTGTTTCAAAGTAAACTTCGTTCTGTTTTTTTTTAATTGCATTCAGTTTACTTATCATCTTTTTTCCAGTTTAGTTTGAGCTGTTTTAATTTTACTTTCTGTAATTGCGAGTAAACTTAGAATTTCATTAAACAAATGAGTTTATTCGTGATGAGTTTAAGAGCCGCCCTCTATCGATTTGTTGAGTTTGTATTATGGTAGCTATTACCAGAAAGCAATTTAGCAAAGTAGATGGAGAGATTGATAGGGGAAGCGGAATGATTTTAAATATTGATTAAAAATCATCCATAAGGAAGTAGGAAATTTACTGGGCCTTACTAGAATTTCAAATCACTTAACTGAATTTCCATTAAGGAAAAATTGGGAATCTTCTCTTTTATCAAGCTGTATAATTCTTATACTCACTTTCTGGGTCCTACAGTTTAATTAAGGATCCGAACAGCGAATGTATTTTATTGAGAAGCATTTACACGACTTAGAGATAATTGTCTTACTCCTGAAGGTACAATGTTTTGAATGGTCTTATCTGGTTTAACAAGAGCTTTTTTACTTTCACACTAGAGCGCACATTAATGTCTTGAAGAACAATGGAGCTAGATGCCTCAAATTTGGCAAGAATACTTAGTATTGCTGAGGCTTTAATGGGCCGCTAAATATATATTTTTTGGCCTGATAATGAAAATGTGAATATTTATCATCAGAAATGGTTATATTGTTTTTCAAAGTATTCTCCAGCATGATTTATACACTTTTGAATGCGCTCAAACCAATTATCGAAGCACTTTTGCCACTCCGATTGAGACACCTCCACAACATGGTTTTTGAACGCTTCAACAGAATCTTCTGGCGACGAAAATCGTTTACCACGCATGCTTTCTTGATGTGCGGGAATACAAAGAAGTCATTGGGTGCCAAGTCAGATGACCCATCAATTCGACGTTTTGGCCGATCAAAAAGGCGCTGGTTTGAGCCGATGTGTAAGAGCTCGTCTTGTCATGGTACACAATGATTCGTCTTCTCTTGTTCGCTTTTCGAATTTCTCAAAAGAATTCAGGCAAACAAATTGTGTTGTACCACTCAGAATTGACCTCCTACGTTGCTCAAGCGGAACAGTCGCCACATGATTAGTTTTGCCGAAGAAACAGGCGACCATTTGCCTCGAAGTGCTTCTTCCACGAACAACTTTTGTTGGATTTGGCTTCTGTTCGAAGACCCACACAGTCGATTGCTGTTTTGTTTCAGGCCCATACGCATAGATCCATGATTCGTCACCTGTGACAAACTTATTAACGTCTTTTGAAGCACCGCGATCGTATTTTTTCAAAATTACTTTGCACCAATCGGCACGAACCTTTTTTGAGCGATTGTAAAATTGTGCGGGATCCCACGAGATCAAACCTTTTTTACGGCCAGGTGTTCATGCAATATCGAATGTATGCTGGTGGAAGAAATGGCCAAGGATGCCTCTATCTCACGGAATGTCACGTGACGATCTTGCATTATCAGTTCACGCACGGCATCAATGTTCTCTGTCACAACGGCCGTTTTTGAACGACCGTCGTGTTTGAGCGAGCGTCGCCCACGATTCAATTCATTAAACCAGTTTTTCATAGTGATATAGGATGGTGCTACAGCGCCTTGCAAAGATTTAAGTTCATCGATGCACTCTTGTCGTGACAATCCAAGTCGAAAGTTGTGAAAAATTATCGCACGAAAATGTTCACCAGTTATTTCCATTTTTTTGCCAAATTGATTTTTTCAAGTCACTGTAAACAACACAAATGATGGTCGTGGTCAAAACGTCCTGAGTACGTTTATGCTAAAAAATGTCAAACTTTCCAATGGAAATGTCAGATGGCGCCAGGCAACACTTAGTGTTGCCAACGTTTCGTGTATCGTTGGTCAAAAAAAACTGTTATGCTTAGTTCGGTCACAATCATACGGTATGATTGCCGTTATCATATTATTATTAACATATAATTTAAAAAATCATACTTTTGTTGCACCAATATGGTTGCTGCGACCATATTTTCATTTCTAAATTTGGCAATAATATCATTGCTAAATTTCATTTCAGAATAAAATTCAAAAAAACAATACAATACTAAAGAGCAAATGGCATTGTTGGCGTGGCCGTATAGTAAGTGTATATTTTCTCTGCGTGTAGTTTTGTCTGCCCTGCCTTGCCTGCCCCGAATATAAGGTACTTTTAACCATAGATACATCACGAACAATCATATCCCCCCACATTCATACTGAAAATGCCTTACTGGAAACTTCATCCATAGTGGAGAGTGGAGTCTGCCTTGTGTATAATGAGTATTGCACTTAAGCGGAGTAGACAGGTTGTATTAAAGAGACCCCACTGTTGTTGTTAACCAAATAACTTATCTAGTTTTCACTGTTCTGCATGGAGTAATAGTGGAAAAATCAATTTTGTTAAAGGCCGCGTTGGTAACCTAGGCGACTGGCAGGCAACCTACATTTCCCGCAACCAGCATTGAGTCCCACAAACATAAATATCGTTATTACACTGTAAATGTGGGCTGTTTAGGCAAAATTTTCACAGCACCTATTATGACTTAATCCAATTGTTTTTTTTTTCCTTTTTTGTTTTAGTATCCTGCGTCGTTAGGTAACTGTGAAAAGGAGCTTAACTTCATTTCGAAAATGAATTATCGATTTGGAAAATTGTGAGTAACATGTAGCCGTGAGTGTGTGTGTGTGTATTTAGACACACTTACAGAAGATATATGTATGTATGGACGTATGCATAATTGTAATTACAGGTGTATGTATACTTACTGCTAGCGGACGATTGTACGATACACATACAATCACGTGTTCTACACAAACATTAAGGCGACGACTCACGCTTACTCGTACTCGAGTAGAAACACAATAAGCACGTAATTTTCATGCTACATATGGTGTGTATGTGTGTGTATATGCCACATGTATACTCTCCATATGTATTGGTTCAACCATCGAAAACATTAACACTTTATTCGAAGTCATCAAATGGAACCGCTTGGAGAATGACACCACCGGTTACGAGAAGTCAAACCCGTTGCTGGGGAAACTTTAAATGCTGGAAAAACTCACGTCCTGAACTAAACAAGACGGACTGGACTCACTTACTCACTTGGCAGTCATTTGAAATTATTGAAATTTTCTTTGGACAGTTTCACCGTAAGGATCATGCAACATTTTTTGGTGAAAGTTTTTATTTTATAGATTTTCTGACTCAACGACATAATGTTTGACAATGGCGTCGCGGTGGTGGCAGCAACATCTATGCGACATTATGCTCTCTACTCACACTTGTCCGTTTAACATACGCAGCGTTATTGATTTTTTGCCTCACAAGACTGGATACTACTAATGTTTATATGCCCACCCACCCTCTGGCGAAGTTCTATCATTCTTCGGGCGTTTTAAGGCCATTTAATTAACATTTTTTGTCGGTTGCTTTATTTGAAATTGATTATATTGGGGGAGTTTTTTTTTCTAGTCTTTTGAAGAGTTTTGTCTCCCCTGGTAATTAGTTAATGCAATTGTAGACGTTTGGTTAGGTGTGTATACGGTTATTGTTTTTATTATATAGCCCGTTGGAAATTTTCCTTTTTTTAGAATTCACAATCCACTCGATTCCTTTACGTTCACAGAACGACTATTTGGTTGCCTGTGGTTGCTTGGCTGGATTTGTTTTGGGTGTTGCCTGTAGACGGTATCCTAGCAATTGACCGACTATTTAGTTGAAGCTAGCAAAGCAATAATAACAACACTGACAACAACAACGAAAACGAAAACAATGTGGGAATAACAGTGTCTAGTATGAAGAAAAGCAGTCAGTTGCTAATAGTTAGTTAGCGACCTGTATGTACGTGGGGAGTACCGCGAAAGTTCGACCAGCTGCTTGGAATGCAAACATTTGAGCAGATATTTGGATGACTTCATAGTTTAATGGAAATACGACAATGAAGTCAGTTTGCATATATTAGTCGGTTGATCCGACTTTTTTATATCCTCACACATACACAGATTTAAAACGTATGTGCCCAGCAAACCAAACCTTCAGAATTCGCTCAGATTTCTGTACGACAATCGGCAAAATGTTCCGATTTCTTACCGAGTTCAAAATTCTGTACGACAATCGGCAAAATGTTCAGATTTCTTACCGAGTTCGCAAAGAAAAGCATATGAGAGGGTTGACAAAAATTGTCGGCAAATTTGGTTTACTGGTTGGCTAAAAAGGTCGTCGCTGGATTTTCAATTTTCCGTCATGTAGTTAATCTAACATTTATATTCAAAACCACTCTTTTACACTACCACTGGCTGAAAAGTATCGATTTTAATGAAATATAGTAAAGGGTCGTTTGTGTGGTAGTTACCAGAATGGGGCGTAACATCCATATTATTCTTATGCACATACAAAAAGATGAAATAAAAATATTGCCGACTACAACATTCAAGCGAAATTTATGAATTATGGTAAAAGTTATATGGATTTCAATCTACGCTTGAATAGTGTCATTTGTGAGGGAGGTACAAGTAGGGGCCTGGCTCAAATTGTTTGTCAGCTAGTGTAACTTTCAATCGATTTTGTTATTACCAATTTTCAACAGAATCGGAACGACAGTTTTGAAATTATTATGCGTATACCAAAAGAAGGCGGAATGGTGCATTTCCACTGCAGCTACCAGAATGGGGCGTGCCATCCAGACTTATTTATACGAGCGCACAAAGCGGCTATACAAATATTATGGGATTTACAATTTGAGAGAATTTCGTGTACGTGAAGGCAAGTTATTTTGGTTCTAATCTCAACATAAACTGGCGCATTTGAGTGAGAGGTTCCAGAAAGGGCGCCGCTAGGAATGAGCTATGTTGACCAAGTTTGTCTTATAAATTCATTCTTAGGTATTATTTTTTTTTTTTGAGAACGTGCAATTAATATTAACGAACGGGCCATATTGCCCCAGTTTCAATCCCATAGGTAGCTTTGAAAAATATAATGTCATTGAAAATTGTAAATCGATTGAAAACTCCTTTCGAGAGCTAACTTGCTCTGTTTCTGAGCACCTAAATGACCATGTCAAAATGACGAAAAATTATTGTTGTTTTATACCCATATGTCTATAGTCCAAGGCTTCTTTGATTTTTGGGCCCGTACGTGTCGTTTAAGGTGCCACAATGGCATTATCTTAAAAATAGGTACATACTTGGAATTGTGGGAAATTTTCACTGTCTCTGCATACATATATGAGTCCGAACATTAGGAGACGGGTTTTGAGTATAAGACCCTAGTCCATGTTTTATTGACTTATTTAGATTCAGGAGGAAATACTACTGTTTTGAGTACTATTTGCCCATGTTCCCTTTAGGGACCTCAGACCTATATGCAAAGGCCTCAACTTTAGTCAAATTAAAGAATTAATGTTCTTTCGGATTCGCAAGGAAATATTCGTAATAGTGTTTTTTAGAATACTTATACATACGTCGATTTCTGGGCCCATATTACTTAATTATAGCCACATATTTAAATATTTGAAAAAATTTTACTGTTCGTGAATACTCATTTGTCTTCGCACAAAAGGGGTCGGATATTTTGGCGTGAGGACCAATGACCATGCCCATTTGTAAAAAGTTCAATGTGTCTAAGTTAATCTCATAGTTTCAATTTAGATTTGAGACTAATTTTCGAATTAATTATTTAAGTTATCCTTACGGGAAATTGTTCCGATACAGGACCAGTCATGTGATAGGTCCCTCATGGATAGGAACCGGTCCCGACAATGGTTTGTCATTAGAGGGAGTCTATTCACCTAGCTCAGGTAACATGTTACTTATCACGATGAGATAGGACAGGTACCGTTCGTGTCATAATTATGGAATTACTCTCAATTGTGCCCATCACAGAACCCATTCCAACTGAAATATCTGTGTTAATTGTTCTAGCGCTTTTCTCGAAGCTGACGTAATAACAAAAGAAGGAGAAGCACATCAGTTTAATTAAACCGCATTCTTAAACTGCTTACATCTACGCACTTAAAATCCGCGAAATTAAGCTGTCAATTTCCAAACAAATTGCAATAGATTTTTAAACAAACCCAATTTGGGCGGATTTTGTTTAAAAAACAGCTTAAATCCTCGAGTTAGTGAAATACTTGGAGTTTGTGTGAACATCGGTATGCCGTTTTATGTGTAAATTTTACCGCAAATTTGACGACTTTGAATATTTCAAGTAATTGACACCATTGTATTTGTAATAAACCAGTTGAGTAATATAGTCTGTTCTCGGTACATTCAGTGCATTTGGCTCTTCATTCCCCGTAGAAATGTTATGGAATGTGAAAAAATATTTGGTCGGCAACTTTTTTAGTCCCTCAAAAAGGAAACTTTACCCTCTTTTGCCCGAATAAGCCTATTTTCAATACCAACTTTAAGCAAACTAATCTAGCATATATCTGGTAAGTACAAAGACTCTAGCCTTCTTAATCGTGCCTTAAACACAGACGAAAGGACGGACATGACTGGATTTTCTAAGAATTTTACGAAAATCAATAAATATACTTTACTAGGTTGTAGGCAAGTATTTCCAGCTATTACAAATGAAATAGAAAGTCATCTGGTGCAATGTATTACAATTGAGCCTTCACTAAATTTAGTCAGCATCGCTTATACCCTTCACTGCGGATTTGCTGTATTTCTGACCCCTTAAGTTGAAGGATTCAAAGAAATTTTTTTTTTAAATTTGAATATCCATATGTGACGCGCAAAATAGAAAGGGAGGGACCTAAGGCTAAAAACCAGTTTTGTTCAGGAGAGCCATTTTAAGGATTTGGTCCCTTTCTATTTGCGCTTAGAATCGTCGACTTCACTTTCATAAAACACGCATAGCTCTGGGATGAAACACTTTTGGGGCATGGGATCGGTCTCATTCGATGCTCAGATGTTGTCCACATCAAAAAAAAGTGAAAAGTTAATGAAAGTTTTGTTCAGCAGAGTCATTTTAAAGATTAGGTCCCTTTCTATTTGCGCTTAAAATCGTCGCCTTCACTTTCATAAAACGCGCAAAGCTTTGGGAGGGAATACTTTTGGGGCATGGGATCGGTCTCATTCGATGCTCAGATTTTGTCCACATCAAAAAAAAGTGAAAAGTTGATGAAAAGTTTTGTTCAGGAGAGCCATTTTAAATATTAGGTCCCTTTCTATTTGCGCTTAGAATCGTCGACTTCACTTTCATAAAACGCGCATATCTCTGGGAGGGAACACTTTTGGGGCATGCTCAGATGTTGTCCACATCAAAAAAGAAAAAAAAATAAAATTTATTTTTTTACCCTTAGGTCCCTTTCTCTATGCGCTGTCACATATGTTCATTTTTACTAATGGTCTCTTCTTTTAGTTATATAAAAGTTGTTGTGACCATTTAAATTATATTTGCTTAAATTAAAAAGAAAAAAATCCATATCCATATTCGGACTCGAAGTAAAATTTATTTGAGTATTTATGAGTTCCTATTTAACGGTGGTCTCTTTTTAACTATAGTGACCGTTGATGGTTTACTTAGTTCCCAATCTCAAACTACTCTTCAAAAAGTATTCTTTAATTCGTAATAAAACCGGCTTTAATTAGAGTATCCTTATCTACGAAAAGAAGAAACCAGCTCTTTATGCCATTAGGACCCTTAGGTCCATAAAACCGACCCTAAACATTGCCACACTTAAAAAATAAATCTACATTAGGATTCGTAGAGAAATTTGCTTTTATTTGAGCAGCCATATCTGCATAATGAATACTGATCGCTAGATTTACCCAAACGGAACGCTTTTTGGGCAACAAGATCTGTAACAACCAGCAACTATGATTTTTTTTTAAGTATTAAGTGCATCTCAATTGAGTTTCCCTTATGAAACCACAGTTTTACAAAAAAAAACTCCTTTCAACAATTACTACAACGCTTTCGGACGAAGGTCTTCACGGACCCGAAATCGCGATAAAAACTGTGTTTAGCCACTAAAATTAATGTCAGTTTGCTATTTTGTTAAAAACTTGTCTTCTACTGAAATATATAAGTATATGCAAAAGTTCTTAAGCCGGTTAATCCCTGTTCAAATTAAGATTTGTTGAGAAAATATTTTAAAGAAGTGTATGTTTTTCGAGTACCTTTATTTCCTAAAGGAAAGACTTTTTCTCCTTTAGCCGGTTTCGCACATTTACAAAACCAAATAGCCTATTTAGAATACCATAAGCCATCATCATGTAATTTTTCAGGATCCTAGGTTTACTCGTTAGATTGCTACAGTTCTTTTAACACACACTTCGACGGATGAACGGAAAGACAGACATGTCTAGATCGTCTTAAAATTTCCGACGATTAATAATTTGCGGACCGGCCCGGGCGGTGGAAAGTTTCACAATAAATAATAATTCGTGTATTGGTGTTTGTTGCAGGGGCAGAGGATACAAAAACTTGACACTATTAATCGGATATCGTTCGAAATGTTATCATTGCTTCTGAAGATCAAATTTCAACAACATCTTCTCAATAAGAATCTGCATCTGTATTTAAATACATGGATTTCGATAGCTTAGAAACAGAGACTAATACATCATCAGCATTGTCGGCTATTCAATGCCAAAACTTGAATGATGCTGGAAAATGACCTAATCACATAGATATTGGTATGCGATTCAATCTCATTCAGGAAGACCAAGAAGTTTTTTAGTACTCGTATATCAATACCTACTTTGCCGAAACATCAACAGTAACACGTTGAGATTCGTGCACTTCGACATCAAAAGAAGTGACAAGACGGCTTACTCGGGAATAGTTTTAGCAAACATTGACTAACGTACTTGGGTGGCTTATTCTCCTTCAAAATCATCATTATTTTGCTGTCGTTTATTTGAAAGTAAATACACCGATTTTATCAAAGTTTTGCTAATTTGATTAAATTAGTACTTGGTCGAAATTAAATCCTAAGGTTTAAAGTAACGAATCGAGTGCACTACCCAAACAATGTTTGAAAATGAAATGAATTGGAGAGCAGAGTTCTAAAAGGACAGACTAGTGACAAGAAAGAGCAAAACTTAGTGACAAAAACAAAAAAAAATTGCAAGGAATTCTTACCAGAATATTTGATATTATAAAATTCCTCGCTCTGTAAAATTTGGCTTTTTTAGGGCCACATTGAGAATTAAAATAACCTTATATAAGGTTAACATAACTATAAATAAACATGATTTGGAGTCTACGTTATATAAGGTTAATTTGAACATTTTGTTGTTAACAATAATAATACTTAATTTAACTATTCTATGGTTGAATTTTTTAACCATGAAAATTGTTAATTTTAAAATAATTATTGTTGTTTTAACAATGCATTGTTGAGTTTTTTAACCATTAAAATTGTTATTATTAAAATAATTATTGCTGTTTTAACAATGCATTGATTTTAACCATAAAAATTGTTTATATAAAAATTTCATAGTTAATTTATTGAAACAATACATGTTCAATTTAACAATGAAATTGTTATTATTATTAACTATGTAGATTTTTATAGAAAGTATTTTTATTGTTAAGTTAACTATTTATTGGTTACCTCTTTAAACCAGAAATATAGTTACTGTTACAATTTTTAATTTTAAGTTAACCTACTAATTATGTTTTTGTTTTCATTTATTCGGTCTTTTTTCATTATTATGACTTGAAAAGTTTTTATTCTGGTTCGAGACCTTTTTGTTGTTTCTTTTTCAAAATCAACTGAAACACATTGAACAGGGATTAAACCGGCTTAAGACCTCTTGTTTCTATATTTAAATAGAAGACAAGTTTATTACAAAATGGCAAAGTGACATTGATTTTCGTGGCTGCACACTACTTTTATCATGATTTCGGGTCCGTGACAACCCTCTTCAGAAAGCCTTACTGCAATTGTTGAAAGTAAAACCGAACTCTATAAGGCCAGGCTCTCCACAAACGAATGAGAACTACTGTTGTAAACCTTACTTTTCAAGTTTTCTTCACACAATTGCCCACGAAAATACAACTCACTCTTGCCAACTCTAAAGAGACTCCACACCGAGAGCCATCAATAGATTTCTTTTACAACAACGTGTGTGTGTGTGGGTTGTAAAAAGAGTTTAGTTGACTATGCCAACTTGTGTGCCGAGCCGTGCATGTACTAAAACATTAGTGAAATGTATTGGATAGGGTTGCCAGGCAGACTGTACAGCTGTTTCTAAATCCGCTAAGGTTTTTTTACGGAGTCTTTGGAAACGATTACTTCGGCTACAAATCAAATGACTTATACGGGAGTCTCATGATTTTAAATGAGAATTACCCTTTGCGTATAGTCTTCGAACAGTGCGAAAGCAATGTTCACAATGTTTGCATTTGGTGGTGTTTTTTTTAAAGAGTGAGATAAATTGTCTTATTATCTTCCTCACAATTACAAACGTTCAGAGCAGAGGAAGAGAGGAAAAAGTGTGGGGGGATATGACATTCGCAATCGTTGCAACTTCGCGTAACTTAATTCTGAACTTCGTATAACACAAAGCAGAAAAACTTCGATACAACAGAGCCGAATAATCTTTACATTTTTGTTTATGTCGCACAATTTTCTGCCTCTCTCTTGAAAAAAACAACCTTATATAATGTACACTCAACTATTTTGTATGTACATTTGAACTTATGTACCGTTATTTGTCTTCGTTATCAAACATTTACCATGAAAAATTTAACCAGGCACATGGTTAAAAAAAATCATTGTATTTTCATTTCTGTGCATATAGAAAAAGACATCCAGTATAAATAGAGGAACCTTGTTAGAATTGGTAATAAAATTGCAAAATACGATCCTGTACCTTGTGAACATCCTGTAAGATGTAAAATGTGTGGCAACATTTTAATCACGCATATACCACAAGAAATCCAAAATGAGTTTAGTACAATTTTGGGAAAAAAAAGTTCGCCTACATATTATCGGACAAATTAAAAAGGTTAAGTATTATTCGATTATATTCGGCAGCCCCGCAAACATTTCTCATAAAGATCCAACAAGCGAGGTTCGAGTCCATTTTGTTGTTTCCTTTTTAGAATCAACTAAAACATTGGTGAAATGTATATGAAATATATTGCCAGGCAGACTGTACATCAGTTTCTAAACCCATAACTGAAAGCATAAATACAGTTAGTTAAATACAGCTAGTTGCGATGCAGTCATTTTCATATCCTTGTTTCTTGGGCTTCTGGAAACCGGTGCTGCCTAAAGTAGTGATTGAAAATCATAAAGTACAAGTAGCGGAATCTTTAATGGATTTTATTGAAGCAAAAGATTAAACTGCTGATGGGACTTCAAAGATGATTTTGAGCAAGCTTGAGGCTATGGTTGATATAAGCAACTTTAGAGGCCAAGCATATGATAATGCTGTTTTTATGGCTGGAAGGTATTCAGGAGAACAGCTACAAATTACAGAAATAAATCCTAAAATTGAATTCGTACTTAGCTGAAATCATTCGTTAAACCTGGTTTGTTTAAACGCTGACTCAGCTGAGGCGAGTTTAGAACGTTGCTTTTTTTTAGTCCACAAATCGTTGGGAAGTTCTGATATCAATAACAGGCAAAAGTTTGAAAAGGGTTCAAGACACGCGGTGGGGTGCAAGAGCCGATGCCGTAAAAATGGCATGGCATCATTACGAAGGCATTCCTATCATCTGACTAATGCAGGTGAAAGCATAAATACAGTTAGTTAAATACAGCTAGTTGCGATGCAGTCATTTTCATATCCTTGTTTCTTGGGCTTCTGGAAGCCGGTGCTACATAAAGTTAATGAAGCAGAAAAATCTTTACAAGCGAAAGGACTTGATATAAGACTTGAAATAAAGGCTTTGCAGATGATACTGAAAGAGAAACCAGAGGTATTGACAGAACTTAGGATTTGCATGTAACCTCAAAGGCGCATAAGAAGAAGAAAAGTTGTTGATGATGGAAGCGGAGATGCTAAATTGTCTCCTGAAAATTAATCAAGACAGAATCAGTTTTCTTCGTTAGACAGAGTTATTGTAGACATCGTAAGCATTTAAGTTCGGTTATCTTACGTCGGCTATATTCCTAGATCCGGACGCCACTTACTGTAATCTAGAATACACATCTGTTGAAATTGACGAGCAGGATTTTAAGCTGGAACGACTTCGACTGTGGATTTTAATTGCTGCCACAGACAACGAAAATATTTTAACTAATGCGGACTCAGTTGAATTAGTTAAAATATTTTCACTCAATATTGTAAAAATGCTCCGATTTCCGTTTTATAAAAAAAATTCTAATGTTCTTTGTTGTGTATTATTCTTGCCGAAAAACTCTTTATAATTACTGTATTTTATAGTCTTTTAAATTAATATACTTAACAACATTTTCTTCCGCCCCCGGCGGCAATAACCCACGCTTCGCCACATTTTTTAGAGGTACTTTTTTAAAATAAAAAATACAAAAATCCAAAACAAGTGTGGAATCGTTATTGTTCTTTCGAAAGGACATTTTATGCTATTTATTTTGGATATTAACTTTGGATGACTTTGGAAGAAAAATAGCGTTTAACACAACGCACGCCTAATCTGTAAAAAAAACGATTCAACCAGCCCATAAACCGCACCAAACCACGATTTCGCGGTGTGATTCTTTCCGTGATGCAATGGCAAATAACACTAAAAAGAAAAAAAATAAAGTTTAACACAACTCAGGCGTAATCTATGGAAAAATCCCAGTTGAAAAAATACCTCTAGATTGATAACCCGCTGTTAACCGATTAAATATCGGCAACCAATTCTTGAGTCGACTCAACTCCGTTTGGAACTTTACACATCTCAGTTATTACAAAACTTTATGAGAACGAACAAAAATTGAATGCGAATCATTGGAAGCTGCAAACAAAGACACAAAATTAACTCGTGAACATTTTCGTGCGATCATTTTTCACAACTTTGGACGTGGATTATCACGACATTGATGCCGTCCGTGCGTGAACTGATAATGCAAGATCGTCATGTGACATACCGTGAGATAGATAGGCATTCTTGGGCATTTCTTCCACCAGCATACATTCGATATTGCATGCATACCGGGCCGTAAAAAAGGTTTGTTCTTGTTGGATCCCGCATAACTTGACAATCGCTCAAAAAAGGCTCGTGTCGATTGGTGCAAAGAAATTTTGAAAAAATACGATCGCGGTGCTTCAAAAGACGTTTATAAGATCGTCACAGGTGACGAATCATGGATCTATGCGTATAAGCCCGAAACAAAACAGCAATCAACCGTGTGGGTCTTCGAAGACGAGCCAAATCCAACGAAAGTTGTTCGTGGAAGGAGCACTTCGAAGCGAATGATCGCCTGTTTCTTCGGCAAAACTGGTCATGTGGTGACTGTTCCGCTTGAGCAACGTAGGACGGTCAGTTCTGAGTGGTAGACTACAATTTGTTTGCCTGAAGTCTTCAGAGAAATTCGAAAAAATGAACAAGAGAAGACGATTCATTGTGCATCATGACAAAGCGAGCTCTCACACATCGGCTCAAACCAGCGCCTTTTTGACCGGCCAAAACGTTGGATGGAGTCCGCAGGGAAGCAGGAGATATGGTCGACCGGCTCACACGTGGCGACGTCAAGAAGGAAGTTGGCACACAGGGTAAAGCTGGAACCCACTCAAACAATTAGCTTTAGAAAAATCTGACTGGAAACAGTTTGTTATGGCCCTATGATCCTTAAAGGATCCGAAAGGAAAAAATAAATACTTTCTGGGTCGTATTAGCATTGTATGATGTATATAAGTAATGTGACTAGTCCCGTCCGTCAGATAGATGACCAGCGAAGACTCTCGCTTTGAAGGACTAAAGTATTGTCATTCAGTATATGTGACAGCGCATAGAGAAAGGGACCTAAGGGTAAAAAAATCAATTTTTACTTTTTTTTTGATGTGGACAGCATCTGAGCATCGAATGAGACCGATCACATGCCCCAAATGTGTTCCCTTCCAGAGATATGCGCGTTTTATGAAAGTGATGGTACACCAAAGATGCACGCATTAAAATCTTTAAAATGGCTCTCCTGAACAAAACTGGTTTTTACCCTTAGGTCCCTTTCTATTTTGCGCGTCACATACAGAGACCAAATTAACCGCAAGTAGGCGACCTCCACCTTGTGAGAGACGAGTCAAAATACAACAAAAACGGCCAGTTGTTTTAACCCAAGCTTAATCTTATCTGTCTCTCTTCTGGTTTCATAGTTGGTCACCAAATACCTCTCTAAACGCTGGCGGCCAGCACCACTTAGAACTCTGGCTACACCTTACACGCTCATGTAAATATTTCATAAAACATCGCGTGTTTTTCCAAATAAATATACACATTGTACTGATGTCGTAGTACTAGCAGTTGTTGTTGTTCTTCGTGGTTCCTGTCTAAACTATACAGAAAAAACACCCGCCACCCTCGCACAACTGCACCAAGGCAATATGAGGTTTTTTTCCCAGCCATTGGTTGCCTGGGTACTTGGCACCTTAGTAGGTTGCGTTATATATTATTTTGCCTTTAGTAGGTATTTATTCGGTTGCCATGACTGCAATTTTTTCGTTCGAGGAAAAAATAAACGAAAACAACAAGACATTCTGAGAACGACATAAAAAAAAATCATGTCCCACTGTAGGCGGCCGATTTGTGTGTGGGTGAATGTACCAATAGACGTTTCTGAGTGCGGTGTTTAACAAAATTTAGCCTTTTTTCCAATAGCACAGCGAAGAAGAAGAAGAAAATAACAGTAACTATGGGTAAGCTGGCAGAGCAACCATATTCAACCATACAAACAACCATTTAGTTTATCGAAGGATAAAAAACTGTAGGTTATAGCATTGCCGACATAAAGATAAGAATTGTTGCCACAACTGAATTTTTTGTCAACCGGATGTTGGTGGTTGCACGTACTATCCATGTATTCAATCGCTATAACCGAATGTTGATTAGGCAACGGCAATTGTTAGTTGTGGCAACTGACAGTAACTAATAAGAATGTTTATTGAAACTGAGTTCTTAATTAAATTGGTTGTTTAAGATAATTGGCTACAAGAACTCTTTGAATTTGGTTGCCATTACCACGAGCATTTGTTAACTAGACCAAATTATGGCTACAAAGTATGTATTCGGTTAACTGACCGAAATAATTTTTTTTTTACATTTTATGTACGTCAAAGCTGCTTATAACGACATTCAAGGGACCGACGAAACTCAGTCGTTATAGCCGATTGTCGTTCAAAGCAATATCCATTAAATTCACATTCAAATATTTAAAAATAAAAATTAAACATATAGTATTATTCTTATGCATAGAAATCAAGACAAAGAAAAGAAGTACATAATTAAAAATAAATATTTGGAATTCATGCTGTAATTTTATTAAAAACTTTTACTTCAATTAACAGAAACATAAAAAATAATTAAAAACATAAAGGAATACGCATACTATATAAATTAAATTAAAACTACATATGGGAATATATAAATTTTAAGTTCATTTGAAAATATTTGTTATTTAAAGTAGTTTATTATTTTACTTTGATTTTGTTTTGAATGCAAAAATTTAAAATTCAAATCGTTTCTCAAATTTGAAAGAGTATTACAAATAGACTGGAACACCGCACCTAAGCAAGTCTCAGACACTGAAGGAATATCAAATTCAGAAACGTCTTCATCTGGGTCATCGACGGCATGGTCTTCTACAGATTTTATAATTTGTTCATCGTCGTCATACTGCTCACATATGCGTACACAGTCATCAATATCAACAAGTCCTTGCACAACTTCACCCTGTGGAATTTCGGTAGTGTCTATATTGTCATATTCCATAATATTCAGTGAGCCTTGCATAAAGCCAGCGTGATGGAAACAGTTTTTAATAACGGTGGCTTAACGTCTTTCCAAGCAGCCTCCAATATTAAAAAAGCATCCAAAATGTTTAACTTTGTATCCAGCCCCTTGTCGATTTTGGCTATTACATTAGAAATTTGGCGATTCCTGTAGTGAGATTTTAAAGATCTTATAACGCCCTGATCGATGGGCTGCAATACTGAAGTAACATTAGATGGCAAAAACACTTGCTTTATAGATTTCAAGCCGGTAACGTGGGGGTGAGCCGGACAGTTGTCAACGACTAAACAAATTCTTTTGCCTTCTTTAGTAAGTGCACGATCCCAATTAAACAGCCATTTTTCAAAAATTGTTGATGTCATCCATGCCTTAGTATTATTTTCGTAATCGACCGGTAAAGAATGCACATTTTTGAAACGGATGTTTAGATTTTCCAATTATTAGCAGCTTCATCTTCGACGAACCAGACATATTTGCTGCGACCATTACTGTTAGTCTGTCTTTTGATAATTTGCCATTGGAACATATTTCACCTTTAAATTTAAAGCTGTTTGATGGTGTCATATTAAAAAACAATGCTATTTCCTCGGCATTATATATTTCATCTGGAGAATACTCAGCGCAAAGTTTTGGCCATACATCAATTAGCCATGATTCACATACTCCCTCCGGCACTGCGACACGTTCTCCACAGACCTTTCCAAAAATAATGTTGTGTCGGCTCCGAAAGCGTTGAATCCATGATGTCGAAATTTCAGTGGATACACCCAGTTTTTCAGCAAACTCATCAGTCTTGCCTTTTAAAATTGGACCATTAATAGGAATGTTAAAACTTCACTGTTGTTTAAACCATTTTAATAAACAGGCGTCAACTTCTTCCAGAGTCGACGTTCTGATTATTTTTACATTTGTTGAATTCTCTTTTAAGGACTGTGATACTTTGTCTTTGCTTTTTAATATTGTTGATATCGTAGAATGGCTTACATCAAATTCTTTAGCTAAATCACTATTTCTAGCCGACGAATAATTACCAATTTTTCTGCTACTGTAAATTGCTTGCGTTTAGTACTCATCGTTTGAATTTATTTACTCTTGCTGACAAATGACGAACATGTGTACAACCAACTTGAAAACGCATACAAGTGTGCAAAACATATTAAAAAACAAACTAAAAAAACACACTCTGCAGTTTTCCAGTGAAATATATACGAAACAAAATTCCCTGAAATAATGCCATAGCCTGCCTGCATAGTCGTTGTATGCGATAGTTAAATTCAAAAACTATTTGAAAACATGACGTTATAACCAGAATGTCGTTGAATGCGATGTCGCTGTAAGCAATACTATATATAATGGAATGTAGGAGCTCTAATTCGGGACTTTGAAATGTCGTCTTTATAACCGGTTGGACGTTTTAACCGGAGTCGTTGTAAGTGATTTCGACTATTCGGTTATCTGACCGAAATAATAGTATTTTAAAAAAAATTGTATATGTAACAATTTGAAAATATTAGTTCTGTTTTCGAACTTTTACTCGTAGCAATTTTTTTAAAGCTTGGGTTTTTACTCTCGAATCTAATTAAGTTTGTATGTATAAGTAGACGATTTTATACACCAAATTGGAAAGGCAAAATAAAAAAAAATCAATTTTGGTTTTAAGGTGCTAAAAATTTTAAGATTAAGATGATTATGAAACAGGTTGTATTATAGGAATTTAAAACCTAAATATTTACGGCTGCATAAGGGTTAATGTGACACAAAATATCTCAATTCAATGCTTGCGACATTGGCTACACCCAAACATATTTAATTCGTAAATCAAGTTTCAAGTACTGTTAAATTCATATAAGAAAAATTTTTGAGTGTCCGAGTTCGGAACAGTACATTCTTGAGAATTATATACTACGAGGGCTACTATATATATTTCTGACCTAATAATGAAAATGCACTTATTTATCATCAAAAATGGTTTTATTGTTTTTCAAAGTGTTCTCCAGCATGATTTATATATACTTTTGCATGCGCTCAAACCAATTTTGAAGCATATTTTCCACTCCGATTGAGACACCTCCAAAGCATGGTTCTTGAACGCTTCAACAGCATCTTCTGGCGACGAAAATAGTTGACCACTCATTTTTTTCGTTGGATTTGGCTCGTCTTCGAAGACCCACACGATCGATTGCTGTGATTCGTCACCTGTGTCGATCTTATAAAAGTGTTTTAAAGCACCGCGATCATATTTTTTTAAAATGTCTTTGCACCAATCGACACGAGCCTTTTTTCAGTGAGTGTCAAATTGTGCGGGATCTAACGAGAACAATCCTTTTTTATGACCAGGTGTTCATGCAATACCGAATGTTGGTGGAAGAAATGCCGAAGGATGCCTCTATCTGCATTATCAATTCACGCACGGCAACAATGTAATCTGGCGCAACGGCCGTTTTTGGACGACCTTCGTTTTTGAAAATGTAAACGTTCATATCGGTCATACGTATTTAAAAAAATACGTGGAAGAAAATCTAATTTCACTAATCTGTGTCGAATTTGATTTATATTGTGAACATAACTTGTTAACTATTTTTTTTAAAAATTATTGCTTTTAAATAACGAAAAGGATTAGTTTATCTTGTAGATATTCTGATTTTTTAAGACGATCTATACTAAAATAAAAATTGTGGTAAATAGTAAAATATGTTTACCCAAAAACGACCATTTCTAAAAACATTTATACAATTTCATAGAAATAAGGACACGACCCAACTGAAATTATTAAACAATATGTTTTTGTTTTTCTTATTTTATGGAAAAAATGATGTTATAGGATGTTAAAGTTACCACATGACAATTTGTTAAAACAAAGAAATATTTACTACTTTTTAACTGGTTTTATTTGGCATAGCGTTGGCCCATAAAAATTAACTCATACCTACAAGAGCAGTCTTTTTGTGAATATTCTATAACCACCAAAGGCTTATTGTTCCTTATTGTTCAAAAATTCACAGTTTTTAGTACCAAAACGCAAATAACTTACTTTTTTATAACTAGATACTAGGTACGCAGCTAGAAAGCTGAGAAAATTTCATTCCTCCTAATGCTAAATTGTATCCCAATCGGAGTTCATTTGTCAGTGATACATACGCCTTAAATACGCCTAATAAATGAAACAAATCGAATAACGGCAGGATAAGAGCCCACAGGTAGTAATGAAATTCATTTGCAATTACACGTTGGCATTATACTGATGTTTTTACGACTGCATATTAATTAAATTCTCATAAATTTTTGTTTCTGGTATAAACAACATTTTGACGCTTGTTAATGAAAAGAAACTTGTTTTAAAAAAAATAGCCAGTGCAATACCTGTTAAAATGTATGATATGCACTTCGACAAATTCGAAAAGTTAAGTCTCATATTTTAGATTTTCAAAACCTGAAAAAAGTGAAAATCTGTAATAAAGAAAACAATTTTTTTTTTCGCATTTTATGAACAATAATTGCAAATATGCAAAAAAGCCAAAAACGAAAAAAAACCTTTTCTTTAAAATCAGATAATACTTCAGGCTAATTTCTAAAAGCACGATTTGAAATATTAATAGCTGAAAATAATCCCTTTTTTCAGAACTCAAAAACATTTACTACATTCAAAGTAATGAAATATTGGCCGATGGAAATCGATCCTGTATCACTGTGCGTTGCGGCGATGACACCGTTGGACTTCTTTCTTTGGGAATATTTAGGAGAAAATGTGTTAGCCAAGAACAATTCAAGAGCCAAAGGAACAGTCTCCGATTAATTATAAATAAGGACCTAATTGTCATAGATCCTTCTAACATAATAAAAAAATATTAAGATAATTCTCTGAAAACATGGGGTGCAAGAATCCAGGTATTGCCAGGGCTAGAAATAAAAATAATAATCCTTAGCTGTTCTAAAAAATCCTACATACTTATGGAGTGACTACGATTTACATTGCATTCTAGCTTGCAAAAGGAATAGTACACCTTCCAAGAGACAACAAATATTTGCACTGATATAGCTTAGCAGTTAATGCAGACCTGGAATAATCCGCCGTGGCTGCATCTAAGCATCGCGGTCATTATGGATCACTAGCTTTTCCGTAGAGTTCACGTTCAGACTGGAACTGCCATATAATAGAAAGTCCATTTATGCTACTAAAGCCCAAAAAATGGTCCGTTTTTCGGTAATTTTGGTCTATGCGTCCAACCTTTCCTCAGTTAAAACTTCAAAATTAATCTATATTTAGATTCGTATAATTTGCTATAATTTGAGTACCCACACTATGCCGAAAATACAATGATTTTTTTAAACACATGTCTGGTTAAATGTTTCATGGTAAATGTTTAAAAACGTTATATATGGTCAAAAAGTACAAAATAGTTAACATTTTATAAGATTTGAATTTTCAAGAGAGAGGCAGAAAATAAAATTTAAAGATCATTCGCACTGTTGTATCGAAGTTTTTGATCTGCTTTGTATTATACGAAGTTCTGAGTTAGTTACACGAAGTAGCAACGATTGCGACTGTCTTATCGCCCCACTCCTTTTCATTTATTCTTTTGCTTGGAACTTGTTAGAAAGAACATAAGACAATTTATCGCGCTCTTTTAAAAAAACCACCACAAAATTCAAATACTAGCTGTACAGTATTCATAGCGCAATGATATTGCGCTATGAAGATTGCTGTTCGCATAGTTCGAAGACTATACTCAAAGGGTAATTCTCATTAGTAATAATGGGACTCCCGTATGAGTCATTTGATTTGTAGCCGAAGTAATTGTTGCCAAAGACTGCTGAAGAAAAACCTTGGCGGGTTTAGAAACAGCTGTACAGTCTGCCTGGCAACCGAAGCCAATCCATTTCACCAATTTTTTATTTGATTCTGAAAAAGAAACGAACCAGAATCAAAACTGTTCAAGTCATAATAAAGAAAAAAGACCGAATAAATGTAAACAAAACAAAAACATAGTTAGTGGGTTAATTCTGGTTAAAAGAGGTAACCAATAATTAGTTAACTTAACAATAAAAATTATTTCTATAACAATTTTCATAGTTAATAATATTGACAATTTCATTGTTAAATTGGACATGTATTGTTTCAATAAATTAACTATGAAATTTTTATATTAACAATTTTCATGGTTAAAAATAATGCATTGTTAAAACAACAAAAAATTTTTAATTAATAACAATTTTAATGGTTAAAGAACTAAACAATGCATTGTTAAAACAACAATTATCATTTTAAAATTTACAAATTTCATGGTTAATAAATTCAACCATCGAAAAGTTAAATTAACTATTATTATTGATAACTACCAGTCAACAATAAAATATTCAAATTAACCTTATATAACGTAGACCTACTTCTACTACAGTGCCGATTTTAATTATAAAAAAAGTTTTAACTGTCAAGCATGTTCTTAAAAAAGTTTACCTTTCCGGAGGAACCTTTAGTCTTTCAATGAGATACTTTTTCGCCCCAGGCTGATTTTATTCATTTACCATCCCAAATAGCATACGACTATAAGCCATCATCATGCAAAAATATGGTAAGAATTTTACAACGATCAAGAATATAAAAACGTTGAAGGAGCTGCAACAATATTTTTTGAGTTGCAGACGGAATGACAAATTTAGCAGAAGACGAAAGACTACGTTTTGTATACTAACGCTTTTTCTGTCTATGCTATTTCTTGCCATGAGGTCTGACCAGCCAAATCGTATTTAGAATTATGATCGTCACGCAACTTAGACGTAATATGCGGACACAACATGCATGAGGTCTAAGTTTTTTTAAACCGTAATAGAAAATATATTTTTTTCTTTTAAATAAGTGTACTAGTAAATTTACAAGAAAATTTATATACCCATACTTGGACAGGAACTCGAGACCTCACGGACGGCAGGCGCTAACGTTCGCTTCTAACTTTTATTAGAATAACAGCTTTTTAAAATGTATATTATATCATTAAATGTGACTTTTGAGTATCATAAAATCCAATTTTATCCTATGGAAATATTTAAAGCGATTCCTTGAGAGGAATTAATTTTTTTCGCCTCAGTGGACTGACACTTTTTGAGTATACACATTAACAATCATGACCTGTTTTGGGTTGTCCCTTACGTGAATCTGCTGATCTCTAGTACTGATTCAATGCGGTTCCGAGTAACACATAAATGGTCTAACTTCTAAAATGCCAACAAGCTTTTTGGTTTATATTATTTTCTTTTCTGAGTACATTGAAGAGTAACATAACCAACAACAACAAAAATCGAATTTGCAAAATTCGAGGGTTCAATATTATTTCACTCAAACAATCAAATTTTAATTCTTCTTTCGATTGTTTTAAATTCAAGGATTTTTCAACAAAAATCTACAATTGACACAAATTGACAACTGAACGTGTACACACGCGCACACAGATGCAGATGCGGTGCATACCCATACCAGTGCACCGTTCGATATTTATGTGTGTATGTGGTTTAATACACATTTGACATATGAGAATAATTTCAATTAAAAATGAAAATTCAAATTATATGTATCAATTAAAACATATAAAATATTTAAAAGCATTTCCATGACATTTCGAAACGAGCCCATTGCACCTCCGGACATGGTGTCCGAAGTCATTTTGCCTTACCTACCAGCGACTGACACTAGCACACATACTCGCACGTATAAGTAATTTTGCGATAGTGGCAAGCTGTGACCGTCCAAAAGACAGAGTTGCCATATACTTTCTAAAAAAATAAAAATATTAACATTTGCAGCACCAAATACAAGGTGTTGTCTTTGGCAGTCTGGCCTATGGTAGTGTCACACTAGCTATTGCCGCCTTGTATTTATTGTGTCTGTCCAATGTTATGGTAACCGTTTGTCGTTTATGCTTCATACTCGTATGTGACAGCGCATAGAGAAAGGAACCTAAGGGTAAAAAAAATCAATTTTCACTTCTTGTTTTTGATTAGACAACATCTGAGCATCGAATGAGACCGATCCCGCGCCGCAAATGTGTTCCCTCCCAGAGATATGCGCGTTTTATGAAAGTGGTGATACACCAAAGATACACGTATTTAAATCTTTAAAATGGCTCTCCTGAACAAAACTGGTTTTTACCCTTAGCTCCCTTTCTATTTTGCGCGTCACATATACTCGTACATTTTTTTAGGCAAAAAACTAATTTGTTCAGAAGTGGTAAGTAAAGAAGTATTATTAAAAGAATTTTATACCTGAGATTAAATCTGAATGGGCTCAAACCGGCCACGGCCCACATCCGCCATCATAACGGAGCCGCCACCAGCGAAAAACATTGGACTAAATTAACAAGTTAATAAGGGACAAAGTCGCCTATCACTTCCCTCGCTCCGTAGCCGATAATTCCATACCGAATTCAAACTCTGCTTGATATTGTGAATTCCGATACGTAAAATTAAAAAGCAACAATTACTATCACCGCTTTATAGGAAGATTTCCAACATCCCATCATTTTTAAAAATTTGATAGAAACTCTCATACACAGAGAAGAAAAAAAAACCTTATATAAGGATAATATAACCATAAATAAATATTATAAATTATATTATTTTAAATTAACCTTATACGTTATACTCGTATAAGGATAATTTGAAAATTTTGTTGTTGACTGATATTTCACAATATTAATAGGTAATTTAACTATTCTATGGTTGATTTTTTAACCATGAAAATTGTTAATTTTAAGATAATTATTGTTGTTTTAGCAAAGCATTGAAACAATAAATGTTCAATTTGTCAATGAAATTGTTAATATTATTAACTATAAAGATTGTTATAGAAATTATTTATATTGTTAATTTCATACCGAATATAAACTCTGCTTGATATTGTGAATTCCGATACGTAAAATTGGAATGCAACAATTACTATCTCCGCTTTATAGGAAGATTTCCAACATCCCATCATTTTTAAAAATTTGATAGAAACTCTCATACACAGAGAAGAAAAAAAACCTTATATAAAGATAATCTAACCATAAATAAACATTATAAATTATATTATTTCAAATTAACCTTATACGTTATACTCGTATAAGGTTAATTTGAAAATTTTGTTGTTGACTGATATTTCACAATATTAATAGTTAATATAACTCTTCTATGGTTGATTTTTTAACCATGAAAATTGTTAATTTTAAGATAACTATTGTTGTTTTAACAATGCATTGAAACAATATATGTTCAATTTGTCAATGAAATTGTTAATATTTTTAACTATAAAGATTGTTATCGAAATAATTTTTATTGTTAAGTTTACTAATTGTTGGTTACCTCTTTTAACCAGAAATATAGTTATTGTTACAATTTTTAATATAAGGTTAAGTTAGTAGAAGTTTTTTAACCATTAAAATTGTTATTATAAAAATAAATTTTGTTGTTTTAACAATGCATTGAAACAATATATGTTCAATTTAACGATGAAATTGTTAATATTATTAACTATAATGATTGTTATATAAATAATTTTTATTGTTAAGTTTACTAATTACACTAGTCAACAGTCAAAATGTACTCGGGATGCGATAATTTTTTCTGTGTAGATAACCTTGACATGAGCTCGAAAAACGCAATAAAAAATTTTTTTTTCGTTTGGTTTTTGTTTTATTTTTTTTTTTTAAATTTAAAAATTTTTTTTTGGTTAATTTGTTTCGTCCAGCATAACTCGGGAACCACTAGCCCGATTTAATTGAATTAAATTTTAAAAAATTTAAAATTACAATTCCCTTAATCTGTTCATATATTGTTTTCCTATACAAGCAACAGTTTCCAAGTTAAAAATGAATATATAAAGGAAAAAACTTATTTTTTGCCTAAAGATTTAAATTTTTTTTTTAAAAAATCCATAAAAAATCCAAAATGAAAAAAAATGTCAAATCTTATTACTTTTACGTAATGTCACATAACCTATGAGCAAAATGAGACAAAGATCATGAAAATCGATGCACGCGTTTCGCTTTTATTCGCAATTGAGTAAAGGTATGAATTTCAAAAATTTGCTCGACATATGCACAACTTTGTCTATGATAAGGTTTTTTCTTTTTTATTACAAAAAAAATTAAAATTTGTTGGGTGACAAAAATATATGACTTTTTGAAATTTGCATCGATTTTCATGATCTTTATCTCATTTTGCTCATAGGTTATGTGACTTTACGAAAAATAATAAGATTTGACATTTTTTTCATTTTAGATTTTTTATGGATTTTTTAAAAAAAAAAAATTTAAATCTTTAGGCAAAAAATAAGTTTTTTCCTTTATATATTCATTTTTAACTTGGAAACTGTTGCTTGTATAGGAAAACAATATATGAACAGATTAAGGGAATTGTAATTTTAAATTTTTTAAAATTTAATTCAATTAAATCGGGCTAGTGGTTCCCGAGTTATACCGGACGAAACAAATTAACCAAAAAAATTTTTTAAAATTTAAAAAAAAAAATTAAACAAAAACCAAACGAAAAAAAAATTTTTTATTGCGTTTTTCGAGCTCATGTCAAGGTTATCTACACAGAAAAAATTATCGCATCCGGAGTACATGAAATTTTTTTCATTTTGTTGAGTAGTGCTCTTGGTAACCTCTTTTAACCAGAAATATAGTTATTGTTAAATTTTTAATATTAAGTTAAGTTATGTTTTTGTTTACATTTATTTAGTCTCTTTTCATTAATACGACTTAAACAGTATATATTCTGGTTCGAGACTTTTTTGTTGTTTCTTTTTCAGAATCAACTAAAAAAATTGGTGAAATGTATTGGCTACGGTTGCCAGGCTGACTGTACAACTGTTTCTAAACCCGCTGATATTTTTCTTCAGCAGTCTTTGGCAACGATTACTTCGGCTACAAATCAAATGACTTATTCAGGAGTCCCATTATTATTAATGAGAATTACCCTTTGCGTATAGTCTTTGAACTGTGCGAAAAACAATCTTCATAGCGCAATGAAATTGAGCAATTAACCACCACCGAATGCTAGCATTTGCATATGGCGGTGGTTTTTTAAAAGAGCGACATTAATTGTCTTATTATCTGGCTCACAATTACACATACCCATTTTTAAATTTTTGTTTATGTCGCACATTTTTCTGCCTATTTCTTGAAAAATCAAACCTTTAATAATGTTCACTCAACTATTTTGTATGATCATTTGACCTTCGTCTTGTCTTCGTTATCAAACATTTGCCATGAAAAATTTAACCAGACACATGATTAAAAAAATTATTTTATTTTCGGCTCAGTGTACCACCAAAGTCATATTTCCCGCAAAGGACATATACACGCGCTGGATATGACAGAACAGCCTGCGATCTGGCAACCCTGCCTCAAAGAAAGGGAGAGAATGAGAGAGAAAGAGAGTATAGGCGGACATAGGACATTGTGGAGGAGGACTGACTTAACACAATTGTGCAGCTGTTGTGTCACATGCAATTCGTGGCCTACGCGATGCAGGAGTACGCTGGAATTGTATGGAACAATCCATGAGTTTGTCGTTGTGTGCGGGGGCATACACATATGTATGTACATTAGAACGGCTCATTTAATAGGCGTGTTCGAATGACACTCTCTTATAGAACAAGTAAGTGGTCGCTATGGCGATAACTTCAAAGCTGTGAAAGAAACGGAAATTTCTTTGTATGCTAGAACTGATAGGCTTTATGCAGCTATATCGTTTGATTTGAAAATTGTAATTCGTTTAAAAACTACTAACGCGTGATCCGTTTCTTTTTTACTACTTTTTAAAGAAAAAAAGACAGAAAATTCAAATTGAATGGGGAATGTTTATTATCATTTGATAGAACATTCTTTGGCATTTATTTTTTGAAGATTATGTCTATTAAATGTTGGCCGCGGCTACGTTTCAGATAGTCAATCCGTTGAGTACAATTTTCGATGACTCGTTCGAGCATATCGACTGGTAACTGGCGAATGACACGCGTGATGTTTTGCTTCAAGGCCTGAATCGAAGCAGGTTTGGCCGCATAAGTTTTAGACTTTACATATCCCCACAGGAAAAAGTCTAACGGTGTGATATCACACGATCTTGGTGGCCAATCGACGGGCCCAAAACGTGAAATTATCTGCTCAACGAAGTGTTCTTTCAATAAATCCATTGATTGGTGTGATGTGTGGGAAGTGGCACCGTCATGTTTAAAACCAAGTGTCGCCGAGATCACGAGCTTCAATTTCAGGCATCAAATAGTCGGTTATTATGGCACGTTCCCAACGGCATAATTTTTGAAGAAATATGGACCGATGATTCCACCAGCCCACAAACCACACCAAACCGTTGTTTTTTCTGAATGAACCTCTTCTGGTTGCTCTTCGTCCCAAATGCGGCAATTTTGCTTGTTTACACCCTTGTTTACCCATTGAGCCAGAAATGGGCCTCATTCATTGCTAAACAAAATTTAGCTCGAAAATTTCGGATCATCTTCGAGCGAAGCCCATAGAGCAAAGCAATGTCCCTTAGGAACGTAGAGCGGCTTCTGTTCTTGCACAAGCTGTATTTTGTACGCTTTCGATTTAAAATCTTGACGTAAAATGCGCCAAGTCGTTCCATACGTCAGTCTGAGTTGCTGCGAGCGGCGCCGAATAGACTCTCCAAGGTCTTGGTGTGCACTCTCAGCTATGGTCGCTACATTTGATTCATTGCGTGCTGGACGTGGTCTATTCGGTCGAATATTATCCAATAATGAATGCTGGGTCTCAAGATGGGTGATGGTGTTGCGAATAGTAATCTCAGTAGGCCGATTATGTTGACCATAAGTTGAACGAAGTGCACGAAACACATTCCTCAGAGAACGTGAATTTTCGTAATAATGTTGAACGATTTGTAAACGTTGTTCAGGCGTAGGTCTTTCCATGATGAAATGTCAAACAATACTAAACAAAAATAACATGACAGAATGACACGACTCACACGTGATCTGTAAAAAAGGCTATTGAAATAAGTATCTCCACTTGGGTCACCCATTATTAGCGAGTAATAATCGAACTCGCTAAAGGTTATTTTGAATTACTTTCTTGCCAACAATTTTATTTACTCAAAATAACCCGATTGCAACGCAAATTGCTTATAACTCTCTGTAAATAAATTAGTTAGTTAATTCTTGTACAATGGTGTGAAGTTATCACGTTAGCGGCCAACTAAGAAAGTTATTAATAGAACATGGCCAATATGAAGCTTAAAACAATTAGTGAAAATGTTTTTACGAAAAAAATCTAATATTTACACAATCTCGCAATCGGTTAAAAGATCATAAAAGTAAAAACGTGATTCGATAGATGTCCTAAAATTCCGATGATACCCATATTGTAACCAAATGTGATAAGAATTAAAAAAAGGTATATCAATATTTATTTTCGCAACGCCAAAAAGAAATTGACTTTATACCCTCAACCCAGGAGTAGATGGTATACTTATACAGTGGCGGACAAAACTCTACGTACGACCCTTGTTTTAAATCTGATAATTGTATAAAAAATAACAAAATAATATATATCACGTAATTTTAAATTTTGTATTTGGCCTTATATTAAATTTTACTAAATAATTATTATATCGAGCTCGAGGCCAAGGTTATTATTTTTTGTTATATTTTTCTCTTTATTCGATATTGCGTTCCTCTTTGAAGAACATCATCAGGAATAACTAAATTAAACAAAATAACTCCGTAGCGAGTACCTCAGTTTCTTGTTGTTTCGAGCTCGATATAATAATTATTTAGTAAAATAATATATATCTCCAATATTAACTTTTAAAGTTATTCACAAGAAATTAAAAAAGCCATTGACAAAAGTGTACATACGAATCAAAAAAAGTAGAAATTATATGGAAAAATAATAATAATTTTTTTTTAATATTTTGTTGGGCCACCACCGGCATCGATGACCGCTTGCAACCGTCTGGGCATTTACCGTAATTTACAGTAATATTTTAGCTGATCAAAATAATGAAAATAGCAAAAACAGTGAAACCGATAAAACGTATGCAGACTTTTGTCAGTACCTTTTTTCAGTTTTAAGTAAATTTATTTTAAAGTTAATATTGGAGTATTATACTTTTTTGTGAAAGAAAAGTAATGATGCAGGTCTGTTTAAAATCTTAGTAATGTGTAACAAACATTACTAAGATTTTAAACAGACCTGCATCATTACTTTTCTTTCTAATCCTACAGAACTTGTTAAATTTAAGAATAAGGGGTCGTACGTAGAATTTTGTCCGCCACTGTATATTAGTTGTCATTCCGTTTGCAACACCACGAAATATTGATCAGAGGCCCTATAATGTATATATTATTGTGTCTGTTGGTCTGTTGGCGACACGGAAACGGTTAAATAAACCAACCTAGGATCCTTTAATTTCGCATAATAATGCCATTTATTCAAAAGCTGTTTTGGAAAAAGTTTCCGTTTAAGGACTTAAAGAGCCTCGGGAAAAATACACTTTTTTATATTTGCAAATCATAATTAATTGTGGGCGCACAATGGTTGCAATAGGTACTGTTAGTTCGGACGCGGTGAATAGCTTAAATAAGGGCATAGTTGCAGGATTTTTTAGCTGATGCGTCCAAAGTAAGGATAAATAGTCAACATTGACATATGGGTACTGAAATAAAAGCAAATTTGGCTACGAAACCAAATGTAGAGTAACTTTAAAGTTTTAATCGATGTGGAATAGACCAAGTACTAAATTTTATATTTTGCATTGAAAAAGCAACAAACAATTCGTTAAAAAAAAATTTAGAAAAGAATAAATAAACTAACAACAATTTACAAAAGTTCAAACAAAAACGGATTACCTAAAAACCAAAGTAGTAAGAAGTTGCTACTCGTATGAAAAAGTAATTAACGCCAACATACCATAAAAACTTAAATACAATTCTTATCAAGGTCTCCAAAAAGTACATAGTTCTGAACAAAGCACGAAGGGCATTAAGTCCTTTAGATCTGCTTTCTTCGGCGTATCTAAAATGCGATCTTACGGAAAGAAAGATCAAGAGGTTCATTTCAGGAAACTTGTGTCCTGTGGTTAAATGAACCTCATAAAAGCAAAAGTCCTGGAGTGAATTTATGCTTTTTTCAATCAGACCGAAGTCTTCTTCTCAAGCTAAGTAGAAGTGTCCATAGACCTGTAACTTGATATTGCTGTTTTTGACACCGCACTGATCACTGTACTTTAGACATTTTGTTGTTGTTTTTAATGTAGTGCATTAGGCCGGCTGCGACTTCCTGTTAGCCTCCTGAATCGATGTTTTCGTTTCAAACGTTCATAAAGGCTTATTCTGTCGAAAGGTTGTGGATGCCATGCCGCACTATTGCCGCTTGTAATAACAGATTCCGGTTGTAAGTACTGACGCGGTCAAACCCAAATCACAGTTGTATCATTATCACTGTGCGTCCCTTTTCGCATTAAGTTTCATTCCATTTCTTGTAGCATCTGCTTTTCTATGCAAGTCTATTTCGATATAAAAACTATAATCCCAGTAAACCAAATTTGCCGACGATGTCTGATATCAGACAATTTTGAACAATATCTGAACTCTATCGAGAATTCTTACCGAAATCGTTACGAATTCTGTTCGATTTGTCTGAGGATTTTTTATTTATTATGTTCCGAAATATCTGAACGAATTCAGCCCAAATTCTGTTAGACTTGTCTGTGGCATTTTTATTAATGTTTTGTTCAGACTTCTCTTATCGAACTCGCAACGACTTCTGAACTATTTATCTGGGGTAGTTTATTCGTTTTTGCTATTTGCTTCATATTTTACAGTTATTGTTATTGTGTTCAGACATGTCGGAACTAATTCTGAACGAATACTGTTTGTCTGAGGTATTTTAATATTTCAAATTCCTGTCTTTTATTTACTCGTACATTCAAAATTTACCAAGACATTAGCCCAGAATTCGTTCAGAAATCGGTTCAAAATGTCGGCAAAAACTTCAGAGTTCCCTCAGAGAAGTAGTGCAGAATTCAAGTCAACCCTCCAATATGTTTTTCGTAACGAACTCGGTAAGAATTCTTATCCGAAATCGGAAAATTTTTCCGATTGTCGTATAGAATTCTGAACGTTGGGTTAGCTGGGATGGTACAACCCACAGAAACATGTCAACTGGCATGTTTGGACCATTTTTAAATTTAGAATTTGGAATTTATTTATAAAAGCAAACATATAACTATTCATAAAAATGTCGCCAATAAATGAAAATATAGTCAAAAAGAGAATGCTTTAAGCCAATAATCTCTTTTACTTAAAGCGTCTTGTGGATCAATGGCATTAGCGACCTGTTAATTTCTTAATAACCGAGTTACAAAAATCCCGCCTGTAGGCGAATCTTTATATGGAATTATTCTAACTTTTTTTAAATAAAGCCTAGCTCATAACCCTTGTCCCCGAAGTTACTTAAGGGCTCTTAGCGCATTTTAAAGTAAAGTATACTTAGTAGGGACATAAATACTGTTACAACATTGAACATACCCATTTCAATAGTAGAACTGAACATACCCCGTTAATGACATATGGGTTTTGAAAGCTAACCTCAATAGCGCTAGTCTGTAATAGGATTTTAAAATTGTTTCAACTTTCATCATGGAGTGGTCAGATAATGAGAACCGTATCGCTGTAATAGCGCTTTACAAGTGTGAAATGAAAAAAGCGCTATTTTCAAAACGCTCCGGCCACTAGGGATAAGCCGCATGTTCGACTACCGATGCATAAAACTATTTGAGGAGGCTGGAGATGTAAAAGACCGCCAACACTCTGTTCGATCACGGCATGTCATCAAAGCTGTTAAACCAAGAATTCACAGAAATCCGCCCCGAAAACAGAAAATCATGGCCCGTGAGATGAATATCACGCAAAAGTCCATGAGTCGAATCATTAAAAAAGACTTGGAACTGGGACTTTCAAACGACGTACCGGACATAATTTGACTGCAGCTTTAAAAAAAATAGGATTGAGAAATACAAACGTCTTTTGGTGAAGCACGCTTCGCGTCTTGAACAGAAAAATTTTGTTCACCGATGAAAAAATTTTTACCGTTCAGGAAAAATTTTACAAGCAAAATGATAGAGTGTGTGCGCGGTCATCTAAGGAAGCATCTGAACTGATCCCAAGGGTGGAAAAGGGTCATCACCCAGCTTCAGTCATGGTTTGGTGGGGTGTCTCTTACGATGGGGTCACTGACCTGCATTTCAGCGAATAAGGAGTCAAAACATCGGCCAAAGTTTACCAAGAAACCGTTTTGGAAGCTGTTGTGAAGTATCTTTACAATTCCCTGTTCCAAAACCAACCATGGACTTTCCAGCAGAATTCTGCGCCGGCCCATAATGCTAAAACGTCCCAGACATGGCTTCCAATCAATTTGCCAGCGTTAATTTCCTCTGAAGAATGGCTCTCAGGCAGTCCAGATTTGAACCCATTGGATTACATATTGTGGACGGTTTTAGAGAACAAGGTTTGTCACAAAAGATACCCCAACATTGGATCTCTTAAGACTGCTTTGGTTCGAGCTGTGGCCAATTTTCCAATGGACGAGGTTCTTGCTGCTACTGACGACTGGCCAGTGCGATTTAAGGTGTGTGTAAAGGCAAAAGGCGGTCATTTCGAATAAGTAGATTCTTTTTGGATACAATATACATCAATAAATATATTAAAAAATATTTGGTCAAAAAACATTAAGTACTTTTCATTTTACAGCATAAAACGTGTGTAACAGTATTTATGTCCCTACTTAGTATATACGATTTGAATTAGCCGACCTTTTTAATTGTTTTTTTTTAACTTTTTCGAGTGAGCCACGGTAATGTCCAAACTTACGTAGAAAGAAAATGTGGCAGCGGAGAGAACGAACCTGTTAATCGAGCTAATTGGTTGAATAACAACGGAGATAACGACTTAAAACAATAATGACAAATACAAAAACAACAACAACAGATACCAAACATATACAACGACATCAACTAATACAAATGCAAATACGTAAAACATACACTGCGAACCGGTGGAGGATGAGTCCTAGTAAAATGCCAGAGGAACTACGACAACTACAACACACCGGCAACAATAACAACTGCTACAGAAATGTTGTCACAAATAAATGAAAAGCGGAAAAGGAAAACAACAATAATGGAGCGAATAAAGCAAAACGCCAGCCAGCTACATACAAATACTACCACTAAACCAATTTAACCAGACAGCCGACAATATGGCGCACAGTGGTACAATTTACACGTCCATCTAGAGCTATTTTTTTAGAGCAAAAAAATATAAAAATTCATATCAAGTGTGGAATCTATATTGGCAATTTTAAAGGACATTGTATGGCATTTATTTTTTGAAAATAATTACCTTCAAATATTGGCAACTGTATTATGAAAATGAGCGTTCGGTGAGAAAGGTAAGATCCGTTGTTTTCGACCAAAGTTTTGTTTAGTCCCGTTTCTGACTCAACGGCAAAGTCAATAAACAATATTGCCGCATTTGGGCTGAAGAGCAATAAGAAGAGGTTTAAGAGATGCCATTATACCCAGAGAAAACCAAGGTTTGGTGCGTTTTATAAGGTGGTGGAATCAACGGTGCATATTTTTTTAAAAACGATGAAAGCCGGAACGTAGCCGTGAATGGTGCTCTTTATCGCGCCATGATATCGATCTGTATGCTACCTGAAATTGAAGCCCGTAATCTTGACGACATTTGGTTTCAATAGGACGATGGCACTTGCCATACAGCAAACAATGAATATATTGAGAGGTCATTTCGAAAACAGCTAATTTAACGGTTTGGACAGGTGAGTTGGCCGCCTAGATCGAATGATATCACACCTTTAGACTTTTTTCGTTGGGGTTACATAAAGTTCAAAGTCTATGCTGACAAACCAGCTACAATTCAGGTTTTGGAAGCCAACATTACGCGTGTCATTAGAGCCATACCAGTCGAAATGCTCGAACGAGTCGTCCAAAATTGGACCCTCAGAATGGAAACCCTGAGGCGTAGTTGCTGCCAACATTTGAAGGAAATTATATTCAAAAAATAAATGCCATAAAATGTCCTTTCGAATTCCAATAAAGAGTCCACACTTGATTTATATTTTTATATTTTTTTTTGTTCTGAAAAAATAACCCTTTATAAACTTCGGCACGGTCGAACGTATTTAGTCCACTTGTAAAGGCACATACTGTCCATTAAAAAGGTTCCAAGTCCAAATCTTTAAGCCAAAACTAAAACTAAAGGGACTACGAAGTTTGCTATTTAAATTTTGGGTCCAGCATAAAAAAATTGTTTAACATTGGGAATTGTTTTGTTTTTCAAAAATTTCTTCGAAACGATCTGTACAATTTTCCAAGGGCTCAACCCAGTTTTCGAACACTTTTGCCATTCCGATTGAGACACCTTTAAAACCTGGTTTTTAAACACTTAAACAGCTATTTCGGGTGTCAAAAAACGTTGACCAAACAGTTATTTCATGATGTGAGAAAATAAGAAAAAGTCATGGGATGCCAGATCAGCGCTGTAAGACGGGTGACCCATTAATTCAACATCTTCAGCCCATTAGTCATTGTTTCAGGTAATGTGTGATACCTCACATTGCCGTGATGAAAAATGATCCGTCTTCTCTTCTTGTTTTCCTTATTTCTTCGAACACTGTTGACAAACAAATGATTGTTTTCCTCTCAAAATTGACCTTCACGTTTCACAGCAGGCACTGTTGCCACATGAGAGGGTTATAAGGAACAAAACCGTGATTGTTTTCATTGAAGTGCTTCTTCAACGTTGAATTTGGATTTTTTGTTTCGGATTCATATGCATAGATCCATGATTCGTCACCTGTTTTCCATTATTAAATGAGAAAGTTCAGCCTTGCCAATAAAACCAGAAATTTGAAAAAAAATATCAGTACTTTTTTACAGCCCATTCGAATTTAATGCTGTATTTTAAATCAGATCAAATAACAAACCCATTTCACAAAGCCAAAAAAAGGCCCTGTTTTCTGTTGTTTTCAAGCAAGGTTTATGAGCCCACAAAAGTAGCGCCGCTTCGAAACACTGTGCAATGCTAGCAAAGACAACATGGCGACAACAGCAACAAGGACATTTCACTTGACAATACATGTGAAATGGGTATGGAAAACCTCACGATTTTTCCCCAAATAAAATATGACTAGAGGGACAAAAAAAAAACAAGCGGACGAATAGGTCGACCACAATGCAGTTGAAGAAGCCGAAGGACAACATGGCACACTTATACTCTCTCACATAAATACTTACATATACACACACACACACGCATGCATATTTTAGACGGCAGCCTATATTTGTGAGTCAAATACATTCTTGGGTCGCATGGAACATGGAAAAGCCGTCGACTTCAGTCGGTACCGTACAAACGCAATTCAACATTTAATGAGGTTAATCAATTCAATTTCCAACATTTATTCCTTTAGAAAAAAAAAGAAAAACAAAAACTCCACGCCAGCAATTGAATTTAGCAAGTTAGCTCTGCCTGTAGCTTGCTGACATTACCCTGTTGTTATTTATTTAAATATTTCGACTTGGCATACAGACAGACAGGCAGACTCACAGACCGAGCGACAGAGGGACTGAACTGGAAGGAAAGCACAAAATCGCTTTGGAAGGATTTACTTTCAGTACATTGTGTATTTCTCGTTGTAATTGCTTTTGTGGCTGTTGTATGCTAAACGTCTTGAAAATCGAAACGAAAATATTTGCGACAGTAACAATTTAATGCGTCTGTAAGTGGTAAAGGCAATTTTCCGACAACACCATCCCGCCCTCACGCTAAGCCGCCTCCGAATGCTACAAAAGACTTTGCAAGCAAAGTTATTTTTATATCAGAACAACAAAACCAAGTGGGCATGGAACTGACAATCGACTGTCAGAAAGAGACAGTTGTATAGACAAACTGTCAGACATTACATCGTCTGCCGTTGTCATTTAAGAAACATTCAGTCCTTCAATGAATGACTGAGAAGGTAATTTTTTATTTATTTTTTCTTTTAGAACATTTTTTAAATCGTTTATGGCCATGTTTACTCGAGTAAAGATTACTAACTCAAAATATAAAAATCTTCAGTAGAGTGCAAATTCTGTTTTCTCAAGCCTTTGAACTACACTCTGCGACAAATGGTAAGGGTCAGTGATCGGTTTGGAATGAAACCACCGGGGAAAGTTTATTGGTAAAAAAAAAGTCATACGTGTTCCAGCGTTTCGCTGGGTCTCATCTAGGAATCGAGATATATCGATTTGAAGTTAGTAAGTATCGTATAGGGGAATTTGTCACGTTTTAGGCTCTTTTGTTTGACATAACTCGAGAACCACTCGTCCGATTTAGCTGAAACAAATTTAGAAAAATTAAGAATTACAATTCCTCTAATCTGTTCTTAAACCGTTTTCCTACTTAAGCAACAGTTTCGCAATTATAAATAAATGTATGAAAAAAAAAATTATTTTTGCCTAAAAATTAAATTTTTTTTTTTTAATTCATAAAAAATCCAAAACGGTAAAAAGTGTCCTATTACTTTCACGTAAAGTCACATAACCTATGACCAAAATGAGACATAAATCTTGAAAATCGATGCACGCGTTTCTCATGTATTCAAATTCCCCTATACGATACATACTAACTTCAAATCGATATATCTCGATTCCTAGATGAGACCCAACGAAACGCTGGGACACGTATGACCTTTTTTTGACCGATATAACTTTCCCTGGTGGTTTCATCCCAAACCGATTGTGGCTGTCGCACAGTGCTATTATTAAACATCGAAAGGGTCTAGTCATTATACCCTGTACTTCTCTGTGGAACAGGGTACTATAAATTGATTTCATGGCAAATGAAAATTATTTAAGCTAGATCCATCTTTATGTAACGTTTGCGGAATGAAATCGCAACAAATTTTACAACGCTGGGTACAAAGCAGAATTAGAAATCTAAACAAAGTACCGTTATTTGTCATTTACCACATGTTTTGTGATATTGCTATTTGATTTTTGCTGAAGTTGATCATTTATTTTGTTTGCAATGTCGTCAAAAGAAGAACAACGTCGAAAAACCATTTTTAATTTTTTCGACCATCATCCTGATTGGAAGAAATCCGATATCGTTTCTCATTTTGTAGAGCAAGGCTAAAATCGAAGTTCGGTATATAGAACACTGGCGATATATGAGAAAAGACAATCAACAGAAAGAAAACGTGGTTCTGGAAAAAAGTGTAGTTTGAACGACTCTTCTATGAGAAGCCGACTTCGAAAAATTACCGATGGTAAAGTCGCTAAATCCTATAGGGAGCTTGGGAAAAAGTTCCAATGTGACGGAAAAACAGTGAAAAAATATCTGAGTGATATTTCCTATATCACTCAGATATTTTTTCAGAGAAAGTCCAGAAAAAACAAGGCAAAAGCGTCAGAAGCTCAACAAGTTCCCCAAAAGTCTCGACATAGACGTTTGGTCAAAAATACATTCAAAGCCAAGAGCGACATTGTATGCATCATGGACGATGAGTCATCTTTCACATTGGATGGAAACGAATGGCAAGGAAAACATTTTTTTGAAGGAAAAAAATACGTGGACGATAAAATAAAGTATGTGGAGCTTTCAAAATTTTCTAAAAAAGTTTTATTGTAGCTTGCAATTAGTCAGCATGGAATGTCAGAACCATTTTTTTTTAAATCCGGTTTGGCCTTCAATTCTGAAAGATATATTAATTTCTGCTTACCAAAAGTTGAAGAATTTATGAATAAGAAGCATATAAACTTAAATGTAATCTTCTGGACCGACTTAGCATCAAGTCATTACGCCAAGAAGACATTGGAAGCCATGGACACCCTTCAAATTCCATATGTATGTAAAGAAGAAAATCCACCCAATGTACCCCAATTACGGCCAATTGAGGATTTTTGGGCAAATTTAAAACGAAAAGTATATGCAAATAACTTCAGACCCAAAACTACCAAAAATTTGATTCAAAAAATTCGAAAGGAGCTTCAAAACATGCCAACATCGACATTTTCAAAAGCCATGGAAAAAGTTCCTCAAAATTGCCGCAAAGCAGCTCGAATGGGACCAAATATTTTTTTTTTACATTAAACTAGTACAATGTATTATCTTAAAAAAAATTGAAATAAAATTTTTGTTTTTGTTTAAAAGAAAAAAAAATGTGTTTTTTTTTGTTGCGATTTCATTCCGCATATGTTAGAAGCCTTCCGTATGTCAGATGTTCATCGTAAACTTTAAATCAAACTACAGGCCAAAGTTGTACAATTTTGATAAAATTTAGCAGAAGTTAGTTTTGGACCAAGGACGGGAGCTAATAAAATTAATTAAAATTGTTTTTGATTTAGATATACGTAGCTCCCACACATATATTCAACGGATGTTATGCCCTTAGTTATAAAAGCCACATAAAGGGTGGTTACATTTTAAGGGCCGATGTCAATTCTTGCCACCATTCTGACCATTGACGTTTGGAATGGTCAAGAGGCTTTAGTTCTTGAGTCAATTGCACCTTGTAGCGTGTAAACATGTTAAATTTGTTCATCAACCACGAGCGTGAGAGGAGCAGTTGTTTGTACGAGCTGTACAATCATGCACTGGTGTTTTCACATCTCCTAGAGACCCGGTTTGCTCAAATTTTGCACATTGGGACGATTAAATTGACCAAAAAAATCACGAAGTGCACGATTTGCATTTTGATTTGAACGCCCAATTTCATAATAAGCCTGAATAACTTTAGCGCATTGCTCGCTTGAGTATCTTTCCATGGTTCAAATTGAGTTAGTTTGAAATTGAGAAATATCAAATGAAATTTAGAAAAAAAAACTTGACGTTTAGGTGTGGTTTAGATTCAACATCGGGCCTTAAAATTTAACCAACCTTTATAACCTCCAATCAAAATGAAGTTTGGCACAGTTCATCATACTCGACCACCAACATGCTCAAAAGAAAATGGGTCATTTAAGTCTTATTATTCATACAGCCCCACTACAAAGGTCCAGACCAGATCTTAGATACAGACACTCTGCAGGGTGGAGCGCGGAAACTTGCTTTTTTGTACTGCAAGCTGTGGCGGCAATGTTGGTCGAAGAGAGAGGAGTGTGTGCGTTGCTTATAGTAACTGACGGGAGATTTCTATTCGTCTATCTTTCAGTTGTCATAATGCATTGGACACGTGAGAAGATGTCATTTTGTGTTAAAGCGTACTTTTCAAATGCGCACTCGATCATTGCAGTGCAGCGTGCTTTTCGTTTATGATTCGCTGTACACTCACGCGGACGTGTTCCTGGAAGGCCATCAATTGCAAGTTAGATAGCTTCATTGAGAACAGCAGGAATGTGTCATGTGTACGAAGGGGATCTTAGAGAAGGATTACAACACCACAAAACATGGAGAGAGTTAGAGCAGCAGTACTGCAATCGCCGAATCGCTCTGCTCGGAAGCAATCACTTGATCTTGGATTTTTTCAGCCGGCTCTTGAGGCAATGCAATTAGAGCATTCATGGTTCCAACAGGATAGTGCCACTGCACAAACAGTATATCAACCTCCCAACACCTTGGAAGTCATAATTAACAATACTGAGGCTGAAATTGGCAGAATATCATTCGACATGCCTGTTAGAGTTCATTAAAACTTCAGAAAACGTTAGAAGCTGTGGGTGTATTACGAAAGTCGACATTTGTCAGATACGCTATTTAAAACTATGTAATTTTAAAATTCCTTTACTGTTCAATATAATTCAAATATAAAACAAATTTTTCACTGGTTCATAATTTTTTTATTTCATTCCCAAATAAGCAAGGAGTCGCGCTCCACCCTGTACAAAAGAATTGACAACATGCAAAAATTTTCTCAGATAACACCGCAAAAAAAAATACAACTAATAAAAAAAAGTCGACCTGGATCTCCCACAGCCCAGCTTCTATGTTGGCTCATGGCAAATTATTTCACAGTTCAAGTAGATACAGTTTCCTTCCCACTATTCGACCCAGTTGTATGATGAGTCTTGGTTCCACCACGAACAATTAACTTCTCTCCTGTGCATGACAAAACTCTGGCATATTTAATTTCAATACATATCAAAGAACGATATTTATTTAAAATTTAAATAAGCAAATGTCAATTTATGACAACGCAACAATTGACAATTGTTTAAATATTTTATGAGACAATATGACAAATGCCGTTGCGTTTGTTTGCATTCGCCTGCGTCCTGCCGAAATAGAACAGAAACTGCTGTGGTCGATCACAATGATATGGAAATATTAATTAAATCCCCAAAGTACCATGAATGGTAAATGTGTTACATTGTCTGAATGCAACAATGCAAAAGGACGTAAATGCGATTTTTGTATAAATTCTGGAGATTTGCAATGTCTCTATGTAATGTCCAATTTTTAGATCGAGAGAAGCATGGAATTTAAGAACATCTAGGCGCAAGTAAAAATAGAGCATGGTCAGAGAATTGAGAATTTTTGTATTGTCTTTGGTACGAGCTTTTAAATCTTTGAGGTACCGCGGCAATTTTTGTACTTTTTCTTAACTGCTTAAGGCTTTTATAATCCGTTAAAATTTTGTAAAGGATGTTTGTTTTAGACGAGTGGTTTTCAAGACAAAATTATTATAAAGATAAGGATTTGCCATTATGTTTTAAAAATGATTTTGGGCAAGTGGTTGTCGAAGCTGGGTCGACTAAATTTTAGCCGAGAGGCCCAATATTCGACCACATTTACGAGGACGACCGCAAAACTAACTGGCCTGGCACATTTTCTGTTTTACTAGCAACTTTTTTTTTGTTTTGTTTTTTAAAAGCAATCTTTTATAAGCTATCTGTCAAAATTTCCGAAATATTTAATGATTATTTTCTTTGTTACAGGTGATTGAATTAAACTAGTTTTATAATTTTTGAAAAATGGAAAAAATAAAGAGTTTCGTGCGGTAATTAAACACTTTTATATGAAAGGTTATATGCCACAATTAATCAAAGATGAATTGGATTCTGTTCATGGTGAAAATGCACCATCCTACTCCACCGTGAAATCCTGGGTTCAACAATTTAAAATGGGTCGCTCAAGTACGGAAGATGAACAACGCTCTGGTAGATCGAAAGCTGCTACTACTATTGAAAACATTAGAAAAATGTTTAATGAAGTGACTAAAGATAGACGAATAAAGCTCAGAGAACTTGCTGATATTGTTAAAATACACGAAAAACAAGTTTGGAGTATTTTACATGATGAACTCCACATGAAAAAGCTATCCGCAAGTAGGGTGCCGCGTTTGTTGACTCTGCCCCAAAAAATCGTCCGTTGGACCAATTCCGAGGAGCTTTTAGCGATTTATCAGCGTAATTTAATAGAGTTCTTGCGCCGATTCATAACTGTTGATGAAACATGGATCCATCACTACTTCCCAGAATGCAAAGAACAGTCAAACCAAGGGATAGAAGCTGGTAAAAGTGGTCCCAAGAAGGCGAAAACTGTTAAGTCAGCAGGAAAAGTAATGGCCACAGTATTTTGGGATGCAAGGGGTATAATATTTATTGATTATCTTGAGAAAGGAAAAACTATAAATAGTGAATATTATTGTGCATTATTGGATCGGTTGAGTGAAGAAATCAAGATAAAACGACCGCATTTAGAAAAAAAGTTGTTTTTCATCAAGATAATGCTCCTTCACACACTGCATTTTTAACTCAACAAAAACTGGCGGAATTACGATTTGAAATTGCTCCGCATCCACCATATAGTCCAGATTTAGCTCCTTCTCATTATTTCTTGTTTCCAAATTTAAAAAAATTTCTGGGTGGCAAAAAATTTTCGTCCAATAGCGAGGTTATTGCTGAAACTGAGGCATATTTTGAAGGTCTTGAAAAATCTTACTTTTCGGACGGAATTAAAAAACTTGAAAAACGTTTGATGAAGTGTATTGAGTTGAAAGTTGATTATGTTGAAAAATAAATAATAATAATTCCAAAAAAACGGTTCCTTTTATGTTAGGCCAGTTACTTTTGCGGTCGCCCTCGTAAGGCCGTATGTCAGCAATAACGCGCCGAATTTTCTCTTCAATCATGTCGGGCGACTTTATATAACTCTCAAAAAACCGTCCAGCGGTGTTATATCGCACGATCTTGAGGCCACGTCAGAGATAGTGCGCTCACCAAAGTTTCTTTCAATAAATTTATTGTTTTGTTGGCTGTATGGCATGTAGCGCAGTCATGTTGGAATCAATTGTCGTCAAGTTAACTAGCTTCAATTTCAGGTAGCAAAAAGTCCTATATCATAAAGCGATAGTGAGAACCATTCAACATTCTTATTTGAACAACTTTGGACCGATGACTTCACCAGCCCCTAAAGCGCACCAAACCGTGCTTTTCTCTGAGAATAATGGCATTATCGATTTTTTAGGGAAAATCCGATAAAGAAAAATTGATATTAGTACCGAATATTGAGAGTTAAAACAACGTCTTTGGCGTTATTAGGTCGTGTCTCGGCGTCTCTTTGGTCGCTCACAAAACGTTGTGGGACGGCCCAGGGGACGGTAACATTTCCAAAATGATTTAATAAAACCCTGATGAATGGTGAACAAAGATGCTTTTGAGTCTTAAGGCGACTGAATGAAGAAAAATGATGGACGTTTTTATCGGCCACTTGCCACAAAGGGCACATCTCGTCTGCATTGGAAATCATAACGAAAGAGCACATTCTCTGCCAATGGCCAGCTTTCACCAGATCGGGACTACAGCTAACTAAGGTTGTTAGCATCTTAATATTATTGTGTATAACTAATGCTATAACTCTACAACATTTTAAAAAATATAAAATGGAATTGAAAAGTCGCCCACACCAACGACGAAACGCCGCGCCTACCAGACGGTGATATGTTTACTTTTAATCCCTGACTTAATTTTCCTTCCCTTTATGACAAACAACAACAAACCAGATCTTATTAGCTTGTGGAGTAATTCCTCTTTCAAAAATAAAAATTATTTTGTTTACAGCAAACTATTGACAATTTGCGATATAAACCGTTTGTTTTAAATATTTAACGTTTTTAGGAAAAAAATAACTCAAAAATCACCTTTAGCGGGTTAAGGCGATACTACTTACTAATAGTATATCTTGAATAAGTTTTTTGTACAAATTCCAAATTTTGAAATCAAACGGTTTATGATGCATAAAGTCAATAAGTTTTTGTATTCAGAGAAATTTCAATAATTTTGAGTTAGGCTTTGAAGTTATGGTTTAAGCGACTACTTACTCGTTTAATAACCGAGTACCAATCAAACACGCCTATTGTGCGGGATTCAAACTTGGTTTGATGTAATCAAATTATGATTCTGAGAATCATACTGTGATTGCGGGATATTTTCTATGGTTATGGACATTACAATATTATTTTGTGTGAATCACAATCAAAGTTGTGTGTGATTCATGCTGTAGTTGCGGAAATCATTCTATGATTGTGGAAGTCGTATTATGATAATGTACGATCATAGTATGGTTATGGAAATCATGGTTGCAAGAACCACACTCTGATAAGAATAAGGAGTTTTTATATGGCTCCTGCAATAGTAGAATAATGCTCTTTGAATATTGTCGCCCCAAACATATGTTTATATATTTCCTTCTATAGGATTGATAGTATATAAGTACAGGGTGTCCGTCGGGAAGGTATACCACTTTGTTTTGCCGCCATTTTGGTAAACATTAGTCTTGACAGTTCATATTTGGTCGTCGTGAAGTAAAGACGTGCCAAATTTATTATGGAAAATATTTGATAATTTTTTTTTTTTTTTTTTTTTTATTATTTATTAAAAGACGTTTCTTAGCCTAATGTTATCACACAAGTTTACAGAGTTTTAGTCGCATCATGCAACTTTTCATCTAAAACATTTTACTTTCAATTATTGTATGATTTATAACGTAACAAAAATATAATGTTTCAGAGGAAAGTAACTGTTTGAAAAACCTCTGATTTATCACAAAAAAAAGAAGTTAATTATATATTTTTTTTAGAAATGTAATGCAGTTGATTTGATTTACATGTATAGATTTGAGATTAGAGAATTAGATGAAATACTACAGTGTAATTTGAATCTATCTGTTAAAGAGTGGATTTTGTCTTTGATTAGATGTATATTATTATTTTTGTGTAGATGTGTGGTGGAGAAGTGCCATGGCAAATTTAACATCATTTTCAATAATTTGTTTTGGCAGATTTGCAATTTCTTTATATGTGACCCGGTCTACGAAAAGGGACCTTCGGTGTGAAAATATCATTTTTCACTTTTTTGGCGATTCGGATAGACTAAAGTGTGCTCTTTCTAATGGCGCAAAGCAGAAGTTTCCAACTCGTAAAGAAGTTTGTCAAAGAACGAAACTAACCTCTTCATCTACACTCATTTCACATGACTTGTTTATCTTTAACAGCTGTTTTCTCGAAAACTTGTTTTTACACCGAAGGTCCCTTTTCGTAGACCGGGTCACATATGTGTTTTTGCACATACTCCCCATACAGGACAAGCATACAGCAAGATGGCCTGGAAAATTACTTTTGCCAGCAATAATTTATTTTCAATACTCAGTGGAGAACCACGTTTTATAAGTGGATATAACATATTTCTTGCAATGCAAAATTTCTGAATTTGTCGTGCAAAATGCAAATCAAAAAGTAATTTTTTATCCAGATAGACTCCCAGATATTTAATATTATCGCTCCATTCTATACCTATCCCATTTATTGTCAACTGATTCGATGGGTAAAAACAAGGATGGCGTTTTCGACTAAAAAACACAGCTTGTGTTTTGTCCTCATTTATTTTTATCTTCCATTTGTGGAAGTAATCTAATATAGAGTCTAAAGCGCGTTGAAGTTTAGTCACTATATTGTGTCCATATTCATGCGAGAAAAATAATGAGGTATCATCCGCATATGTTGCACATTCACATCCAAACAAATTAGGCATATCTGAGCAGTACAATATGTATAAAGTTGGACCCAAAACAGAGCCCTGGGGAACTCCTGCTGGAATTCCGACCAAATCGGAGTAACTGTCATTGAGAAAAACACAAAAATTCCTGCTTCTCAAAAAAGCATCGATAATTTTTATGAGATAAAGGGGAAAATTTAATTGAATCATTTTATATATTAAACCACTGTGCCATACCGAGTCAAACGCCTTTTCAATATCCAAGGTGACCATTACTGTGGAAAGCCCATTCTCAAAACCCTTCCTAATGTGGTTATAAATCCGTTTAATCTGGTGCACAGTACTATGAAAAGGTTGAAATCCAAATTGAGTTTGAGGAATTATACTACGCTGCTCCAGAAACTTTGTAATCTTAACCTTCAAGACTCTCTCTAGAATTTTACTGAGACTGCTTAACAGGCTAATAGGTCGGTAGCTTTGTGCCAAATTTGGTGGCTTGTTCGGTTTAGGTATTGGTAAGATTTTTGCCGTTTTCCATGTTCTGGGGAAATATTGAAATTTAAGGCAACTGTTTACAATGTAACACAAAAAATTTATTGCCGAACGGGGTAATTGTTTTAACATACAGTTTCTAATTCCATCAAGTCCACAGGCCTTTCTCGGTCTTAACCCTTTGATTATAGATCGAATCTCATCCAGATCAACATATTCCTCTGGGTCAGTAATAAAGGCAAGGGAAGAATGTCGTTTAATGACTCTTTCTACAGTAAAATCATTCGAAGATTGTCCGAGATGTTCCGAAATGTAATGGTTTTCCAAAAAACTTTGAGCAAGATGATCAACCTTCTGTTCATCATTGTACAGAGTTTTATCGTTTTTCACAAGAGGTGGTACGAAAATTCTCTTCTTTCTGAAACATTTGGATATATTCCAAAAAGGTTTTGATGCTGTATCTAAATTTTCCAATTTAGTCGTCCAGGTGTGGTTTCGATATTTCGACATCTCCTTTTGAACTTGTGCATTATAATATTTCATAATTAAAAAATCAGATTGAACCCGATAACGTATCCACTCCCTTCGATAAAAATTCCTAACCTCTATGATTTGCCTGATATAGTCAGGAATTTCCAACTTCTGTTTTATACGAATTTTAGGGACAGAAATATCAGCAGCCTCCAAAATGCTTTTACTCAAAATGTCTACACTAACATCAATAGTGTTCGTAGTTTGAACACTTGCAACGTCAGCATTTAGATGGGAAATAGATCTATCTATGAACGATTTAAAAAGAGACCAATCAGTATTTCTATAGTCATAAAAAAGGGTTCAGTCATTGAAGTCTGCGCGTCTATTTCAAATATAACCGGTAAGTGGTCAGAACTAAGCGAGGTCTTCGTCAAAGGTTGGGAAACAAACTGAGATACATTCGTGATGACAATGTCTATTGTGGAGGGGCTTCTGTTAGCCGCAGAAGGAATGTAAGTTGGTGAGCCCGTATACAAAATATTGTACGGCAAAATAGATATTGTTTCCGATAGGATGTTTCCCCAAACGTTTGCACGGTTACAGTTCCAGCTTCTATGTCGGCTATTTAAATCGCCACAAACAATGGTGTTTTTATCAACTTTTAAAAGTTTTCTTACATCTTTCTTGTAAAGACACTTCGTTTCAGCATTTGCCACTCCACCTGGGAAATATGCCGCTATAATATTAATATGCTGGGAGTCAGTAGTACGCAATCTAATACCAATATTTTCTATAATTTTTGTTTGAACAGAATAACTTGTAAAATTTTGGATACCTTTTTTAAGAAGAACTGCAACTCCTCCACCATTTCGATCTACACGATCTCTACGAAAACAGGTGTACCCCCTTTGAGGTATTTTATCACCATTTTTAAGCCAAGTCTCTGTCAATATACATACATCAATGCAGTTTTCATACAAAAAATCATATAATTCTATATACTTATTTTTAATGCTTCTACAATTCCAAAAAACTACATTTAATTTCGTATAAAACATTGTATAAATATTTTATCGCTAACTGTGTGATAACGTGAAATTGTTCATTTTTAGTTTTACATTGATTGATAGTATATAAGTACAGGGTGTCCGTCGGGAAGGTATACCACTTTGTTTTGCCGCCATTTTGGTAAACATTAGTCTTGACAGTTCATATTTGGTCGTCGTGAAGTAAAGACGTGCCAAATTTATTATGGAAAATATTTGATAAATCAACGTGTTTTAATCGTTAAAACATTTTTATCAAAATCAATCATCGATTACTGTGACGATGAGAAAGTTACGTGAAATTTTTGGGAGAAACAACGTGCCAACAAAACGCACTATTTATCGTGTAGTCAATGATTTCGAAGAAAAAGGGCCTTTAGCTGATACAGCCAAGCATGTCCACAACGTAGTGCAAGATCGGCTAAAATCATTACTGCTGCTCAAGAAAGTGTTTAAAACAATCAGTCAACCTCACGGCGTCGAGCTCAGGAGCTTTGTCTTCAAAGAACAACTATGCCCACAACTTTGCACAAGGAATTGCACTTGTTACCATTTAAGATTTAGTTGACACAAGAGCTTCTTCCACAAGACTATTTACGCCGCCGCACTGTGTGTGCAATTTTGATTTCGTTGGCCAAAAGTGTAATTTTTTGTCACCTATTTTTAAAATTTTTACGCATTTTTGTAGCTCATATATCCAGATTAAGGTAGCCAAAAAATGAGGTTAAACAAATGTTAATTGTGGGCGTGGCATGCTGTCAAACTCAAATGTTTTTTTTAATTTCAGAAAGAGATGTTGTTTGTTTTGATTTGTTTTATCAAAAATAATTGGTTACTACTCGCAAGCTATCATCGATAATGGCCTGCGGTCTTTTTTTTATAATGTTGGTAGGATTATTATAGTCTTTAGTTGTTGTAAGTGGTCACAACTCTAGCGTTTAATATTAGGGGCGTTATGAAATATTTATGAAACTACTATATTTTTCTCAAACTTAAACTTTAGTGGAATATAACTTCTAGGGAACAACAGGGAACAAGAAACGTGTACCACCCGGAGAAAGATGAAAGTGTCTTCTTTAACCCTATATATACTTTTGTACCCGCGACGACCAGCGGGTAGAACACCTTTTTCAATTTTAAAAAAATTACTCTCTGAAAAAATCCAAATTACGATCATTTAAAGAGCCCTATAAGTACTCGCGCCGTAAATATGCCAATAGGATGTTACAGCAAAAAAAAAAACGATTTTCATGAAAAAAATCACAATGAGTGGCGAGGAACATTTTCATTTGAATGGATATGATATGAATAAACAGAATAGTCGGTTTTTTATCAGTCACCTTTGCATCCATTAAAAGTAACAGTCTGGTGTGCAATTTGGTCAGGTGGAATCATTGGACCCTACTTCCAGGAAAATGAAAACGGCGTCAAGGTAGCTGTCAATGGGGAGTGATGTCGGGTTTTGATTCAAAACTTTTCAACGACAAAACTGTATGCTTTGGGCTTGATTTACATGTGTTATCAACAAGACAGTGCCTTATCGCATACCGCCGGGATTACAATGGAATTACTGCGAGACCTCTTTCCACAACAAGTTATTTCAAGAAATGGTGAGGTTGATTGGCCTTCACGGTCGCCTGATTTGACTGCTCCGGACTTCTTTTTGTAGAGATATCTAAAAAGCAAGATTTATGCAAACAAACCAGAATCGCTTGAGCAACCCAAACAAAATTAATTAACAAAATTAGCAAAATTAATGAAATACCGCGTGAAATGTGTGAGAATGTAATGAAAAATGTGCTCATAAGGGCTTGCATTTGTGAGGCTAACCGAGGCGGACATTTATCTGATATTGTGTTCCCTACATAATTGACGACATTAAAGAAAACTTATTCCATACATAAATAAAACATTTATCAATATAAGATCCATTCTCTTTCAAACAAAGTAGTATACCTTCCCGAGGGACACCCTGTATACTTATATACTCTAAATCGTAGCAAAATTCGAAAATAATCTAGTCTGTATTTCCAACAGCCCGTCTGTCGGACGACCTGTAGTTTGCATTATTAAAGATATTGGCTGAAATTTTGAAGAAACATGTGCTGATGGATTTAAATGGTTGGTTTTGAGATTAAGCCCGATCGGTCAAGAGGTACAAATTTTCCCCTCACAAGGACTGGTTCAAACTCGGGAAAAATCAACAATCCTGATCTTAAAAACGCAATATTTCATGAAATAATAGTACTTATAATATGATGATGCAATTGGAAACATATGATGCTGGCACGGATCGAAACACATCCTAGAGGAAAAGTGGGTGATGTCACGACCCCTTTACAAAATCGCATTTACAGCCAAAGTATGGACCGATCGTTTTTAAACTGTAACGGAATAATCAAAGATGTGGCTGTTTTAAAACACTATGTTATGGTAAAATTGGACAAGGGGCGTGGCACCACCCACTCTAACCTGAACTTAAAAAGACTATATTTCATGAACTAATAAATATAAATAAAATATAAAAAAAATATGATTTTGGCATAGATCGAAATGCATCCTTAAGAAAAGGGGGCGGTTCCAAGTCCCCTTTGAAAATAAGCATTTGTGGCCAAAGTGATAGAGTGTTATACATTTTTAACAGAATAAAATCAAATATTAGCATTTTAAGACAGATTCTATTGTTCTTGTTCTTGTAGCGGCACACCGGCGTGGCAGCCCTTGGCCGAAGATTTCCTCCTTCGGGTCGATCCGGTGCATAGAACCGGCTGTCGTGGATTAATCCACTTTGATAGGCTATATCTAGTCAACTAATACCGATATGATGATAGAAGTTGGTATATATGACATTGGTATGAAAAGAGACACACCCTGCTAGACAAGAGACCGGTGCCACGCCCGTTATCCACGAGGTAGGGTATAAAAGCTACGGCACAGCTGAACTATATTTTTCACTTTTGTTTTGTTGCCTGTGTATGTTTGCATGGTACGGTATTTCGGCACCTGGATCCAGTATTTTTTAATATGTCAGAAGGAAAGGAGCATAACGACCAACCTATCAAAGGTACTGCCATTTTACGTTGCTCATAAATAGCCTTTTTCCTTCCCTTCCCTCATAGTTTGTCATAAGCAAAAGCTTTGGAATGTTCTTCTACGCTTACTTTCCTCAAACCACAAATACTGCCTGCCCTGTTGTTGCACGTATTTATCACATTGGCCCATTATTACGCCAACACATCTCATTTTACCATTTCTCAATGCCTGAACTATTTCTTAAATTAGTTAACTGCCTCGTTAGTTAGGCTTCGATTGTAGATGTCCGTGCAGACGGACGTAGCTAATAAATGTAGCCAGTAGCCATTTATTGTATGATACCTTAATTTCGTTGTCCTTTATTGTTATTACTCTTTAAGTTGTAATAAAGTGCGGGATTTAATTAAAAATACACATTTACCAATTAATAATAAACTTAGTCAACTGCCGTTAACAACACACTGAAGCCAGGATGAATGTTTATCGGCACAGACATGGCAAATAGAGTAAGACAAACATAGCTTCTGGAATGCTTTTCACGTATGGGATTCGAACAGGTTGCACTCGTTGTGCACGGACACGGCCATAAGGTCGCAAACTAGCAAAGTTGGTCGAACTTACGTGTAAAAACATATCATTACCAAGTAATGATGCTGGGAAGGCAGAACCAATAGTTTTATGTATTCCTTTAATATGGAAGCGTTTTGAATACATTTTATGGAGCCTAAAGGTCCATTTAGTCTTGACGGTTGACGGTAGACAATCAGCTATTTCAGTTGGGGGTTGAATTTTGCATGTGCTAGAGGGAGATAACTACAGTTTGGCGGTTGACGACGGTAGACTCCTGCAGGTTGCAGAATCAACCGTCAACCGCCAAGACTAATTGGACCTTAATACAAAAAAGCTCTACATGGAAATGGCCATAATAACCTTGGTAGGTGTAACTCATTACCATTTGCATTACTAGGTTATGGCATCTTAATACCATTTCACTTAACTTTAAAACAAAATAATAAAATTACTTAAGTGGATAAAGGTAAATCGAATGTAATGTTTAAAAATGTTTGTCCACATGTAAATATTGACAGATTTAGGCCGTGTACAGTAGACCTGGTGCAGCTTATATGCGGTTTTTCTATTTATGGGAATTTTGAATGTCGGTAGCGATTTAAATATAGTAGCGATAAAAATATATTGATGTAGCAAATTTTCAAGCTGGTTGGATGGTGTCAACCTGTGCCACAATGAGGTCAAAGGATAATATTAAGAAAAACCACCAAAGTACTCTTTTTGCATTTTATCAATTTTTATACTTAGTAAGGACATAAATACTGTTACACACGTTTTATGCAGAAAAAAACTATCCTGAATGTTTTTGGAACAAATATTTTTTTAAATTATTTATTGATGTATACTGTATCCAAAAAGAATCTACTTATTCGAAATGTCCGCCTTTTTCCTTAAAACTCGCCTTAAGTCGCATCTCGTCCATTGGAACATTGGCCACAGCTCGAACCAAAGCAGTCTTAAGAGATCCAATGTTGGGGTATCTTTTGTGACAAACCTTGTCCTCTAAAAACGTCCACAATTTGTAATCCAATGGGTTCAAATCTGGACTGCCTGAGGGCCATTCTTCAGAGGAAATGAATGCTGGCAAATTGTTTCGAAGACAGGCATGGGCCGTTTTAGCCTTATGGCACGGCGCAGAATCCTGCTGGAAAGTCCATGGCTGGCTTTGTAACAGATAATTGTTAAGAGGCTTCACAACAGCTTCCAAAACGGTTTCTTGGTAAACTTTGGCCTTGTTCCCCACCAAACCAAGACTGAGGCTAGCTGATGACCCTTTTCCACCCTTGGGATCAGTTCAGATGCTTCCTTAGATGACCGCGCATGCACTCTATAATTTAGCTTGTTAAATTTTTCCTGAACGGTAAAAATTTGGCATCGGTGAACAAAATATTTCTGTGCAAGTTATCAGCGTGCTTTAACAAAAGACGTTTGCATTTTTCAATCCTATTTTTTTTTTAAAGCTGCAGTCAATAAATGTCCGATAAGTCGTTTGAAAGCCCCAAGTCCCAAGTCTTTTTTAGTGATTCAACTCATGATCTTTTGCGTGATATTTATCTCACGGGCCATGATTTTCTGTTTGCGGAGCGGATTTCTGTGAATTCTTGATTTAACGGCTTTGATGACATGCGGTGTTCGAACAGAGCGTGGGTGGCCCGACCGGTGGCGGTCTTTTACATCTCCAGTCTCCTCAGACAGTTTTATGCATCGGTAGACGAACATGCAATATTGTTTTTTTTATTTCACACTTGAAAAGCGCTATTACAGCGATACGGTTCTCATTATCTGAACACTCCATGATAAAAGTTGAAACAATTTTAAAATCCCGCTACAGACTAACGCTATTGAGGTTAGCTTTCAAAGCCCATATGACATTAAAGGGGTATGTTCAGTTCTACTATTGAAATGGGTGTGTTCAATGTTGTAACAGTATTTATGTCCCTACTAAGTACCCTACACAACTCTGTGGAACAGGGTTTTGTTTAACCCTAATAGTTTGTATCTACCAAAAATAATTAAGCTAGACCAAGTTTAAAGTATGCCGATCGGATCAGAATTACATCTATTGCCTGGTTTGCGCGATAACTTCAGAAGGAAGTGACCTATCGTTTTAAAATCGTGTACTGGGTAATATTTTTAAAGGAATACCTATTGGATTGAAAATGGGTCATATTGACACGCCCCTTCTGTAACCTAACATATAAATGTGCCATCCCGCCCATTTTTGAAATTGGAGTAATATTTACCTTCCGCACGCACAATCTCCCTGCAATTTGGTAGTTACCAATACTTTCCGTAGATGAATGTAATAAAAGAAAATAGGAACCCTAGTCACATCCCTTCTGGTGCAGCCCATATTCGCTCTTTGTAATTTTTGAGATGTGACTACGCCAAACTTTTGAATTTATGGGTGAGGGTGTATATAAGTCGTTTCACCCGACTGTTACTTTTTCACTTGTTGTTTTGTGCACTTTATTTCATGTACAGACTTGATAACATTTCACATCGGGAGATGTACCGGCGATGGATGTAAAACCGACTGATAACATTCCAAGTTGCTCCAATAAGCTGATTCGAAAACGTGGAAAATCATGTTATCGACGAGAGTTTGCTAGCAGGTTTAGATGCTGGCAATATGTAATCTCCATTCGCTTTTAACAATATTGAGGATCTTATTCTGAATTGCACAAGTTTAAAAATTTCAAAGTCATTTTTATTATTTTGCCCAAGTTATAAGTTTTTGGTATGAGCTGACGTTTTTTTAGATACGTGAAAGAAACATTTGTTTTGCATTGAGACGGAAAGCTACTTCCCGTAATTGCTGGAAAAGATAAAGTTGATCCCTATTGTGCTAAAGCCATCAAGTGGCCCTAAGGTTTTTGCCCGTATGTTGACTCGACTTTTGGCATATGTATTTCACACCAATTACGACATCTAGAACTTCAAGACAAATTTCAATAAAAAATATGTCCTCTTTGCCTCCCTTACTTTCCACTAAACAACGCTATGAACTGCATAATAGGACATAGACATCCTCTGAGTGTTGGGCAATAAATAAAAAAAATAATTTATATTTTTAAAGGCAAAAGGCTCTACCCGGAATGTCGGTTATTGCCGGTCTTGGACTTTTAAAGAATCCAACAGTCGGCTTTTTCCAAACACGGTTGTGTAATAAACCCGAAATGCCGATTTTCTGAGAACTCCGCGTTTCTTCGACACTTTAATTTAGACCGACGCACAGTAGCTGAAAATCGTTTTTCGTTTGCCAAAATTCTGTAACTTTTGAACCGATCAAAATATTTAAGTTATTTTTTTAGTGGATATATATGTGACGCGCATAGAGAAAGGGACCTAAGGGTTTTAATTTTCACTAATTTTTTTTTGATGTGGACAACATCTGAACATCGAATGAGACCGATCCCATGCCCCAAAAGTGTTCCCTCCCAGAGATATGCGCGTTTAATGAAAGTGATGGTACACCAAAGATACACGTATTTAAATCTTTAAAATGGCTCTCCTGAGCAAAACTCGTTTTTACCCTTAGGTCCCTTTCTATTTTGCGCGTCACATATTTGGTTCAGCTTGACTCAGTTTTATTTACATTAAAATTGATTGAGGATTTTTTAAGAAATTCTAGGTCAAAGTTAAACTTTTAATTTTTTTAACTTTTAGAGTGAAATATGGGTTGATTATTTTTTTATTTACTAAAAAATTTAATTTTTGGAATTTAATAATAATTATAAATACTTTTTGTAATAATGGAATTTTTTGAATGTTACACTCAAAAAATTTATTAGACTCAAAAATAAATAGTAAAATCAACAGGAGATTTTGCTAATATTACAGAAAATTAAAAAGTTTGCAAATTTGTTTACACTCAATGAATATTTCGTCGTGACGTGATTCTGCTGCGACAGTCATGTTCTTTTGCCGTTTTGCACTTGGAATTATTTTTTTTATAGACATGTTAAAAATGTACACTTTTTGTTACGGTTTTGCTATCCAGTCTTTATCGTAGAGCCTTAACTTTATCACTACAAATGGCATTAGTGTTTTCGGTTTTGCAAAAGCAGAAGCATACTTCGGTTAGTTTGTACAGGGTGGAGCGCGATAATTTTCTTTTTTGCACTGCAGGCTGTGGCAGCACTGTTGGTCGAAGAGACGGGAGATTTGTATTCGTCTAACTTTTTAGTTACCATCATGCATTGGACATGAGACAAGGTCATTTTGTGTTGAAGCGTATTTTTCAAATGCGCACTCGATCATTGCAGTGCAGCGTGTTCTTTTGTGTTCTTTTTATTTTTACCTCAGTGGGTATGTAAACAAACATAATATTCGGTTCTATATTGAAACAAACCCCAGAGACCTCTGCATTCGGACCGCGTCACTGAGTGATGCGCCATGACACAAGTAGGCATCATTGGCCTTTACTTTTTCCAGGATAACCGTCTAGCCGTAACTGTGAACTCCAAACGGTACTTGACTGTGATACAGGATTTTTCACCCGGCTCTTGAGCCAATGCAATAAGAGGCCACATGGTTACAACATAATGGTGTCACTGCACACACAGCGAGGGCTATCATGAGGCAAATGTTTCCTGGACGGCTTATGTGAATTGGGGTAATATGAACTGGCCGACACGCTCACTAGACTTAGCCCCTTGCGATTTTTTCCTTTGGGGTTACCTGAAGTCGAAGATGTAACGCGTGATGCATTTCGAGGGTCCCTAATTTTTGAAAGAAAAAAAAACACAGAGAACATTCTTTGGCATTTATTTTTTGGAGATTATGTCTATCAAATGTTGGTTGCGGCTACGTCTCAGATGGTCCATCCGTTGAGTCCAATTTTCGATGACTCGTTCGAGCATTTCGACTAGTAACCGGCGAATAAAACGCATGATGTTTTGCTCCAAGGCCTGAATCGCAGCGGGTTTGTCCGCATAAACTTTAGACTTTACATATCACACGATCTTGGTGGCCAATCAACCGGCCCAAAACGTAAAATTATCTGCTCACCGAAGTGTTTTCTCAATAAATTCATTGATTGATGCGATGTGACTTTACATATCACACGATCTTGGTGGCCAATCAACCGGCCCAAAACGTAAAATTATCTGCTCACCGAAGTGTTTTCTCAATAAATTCATTGATTGATGCGATGTGTGGGAAGTGGCGCCGTTGTTGAAGCCAAATGTCGCCGAGATCACGAGCTTCAATTTCAGGCAACAAATAGTCGCTTTTTATGGCACGATAACTGTTGCTATTGACGGATACGTTGTCATTTTTGAAGAAATATGGACCGATGATTTCACCGGCCCACAAACCACTCCAAACCGTTGTTTTTTCGGGATGAAATGACAGCTCTTTAACCTCTTCTGGTTGCTCTTCATCCCAAATGCGGCAATTTTGCTTGTTACATACCCATTGGTGGGGCTCATCGCTGAACAAAATTTGGCTCGAAAAAGTCGGATCTTTCTGGAAATTTTCAAGAGCCCGTAGAGCGAAGCGATGTTGCTTGGGAACGTCAGTCGGCTTCAGTTCTTGCACAAGCTGTATTTTGTACGCTTTCAATTTTAGATCTCGACGTTAAATGCGCCAAGTCGTTCCATACGTCTGTGCGAGTGGCTGCGAACGGAAGTGGTCTATTCATGCTGGAAGTGGTCTATTCGGTCGAATATTATCCAATAATGAATGGTGGGTCTCAAGATGGGTGATGGTGTTGCGAATAGTACGCTCAGTAGGCCGATTATGTTGAACTAAGTGCACGAAACACATTCCTCACAGAATTTGAATTTTCGTAAAAATGTTGAACGATTTGTAAACGTTCTTTAGGCCTAAGTCTTTCCATGATAACATGCCAAACAATACTAAACAAAAATAACATGACAGCATGACACGACTCACACGTAATCTGTCAAAAAAAGGCTATTGAAAAAAGTATCTCTGCTTGGAGCACCCATTATATCAACCGTCCCAACACCTTGAAAACCCTAATTAACAATATTGAGGCTAAAATTGGCAGAATACCTGTCGACATGCTTGTTAGAGTACATGAAAACTTCAGAAATCGTATGCAGCAGTGTGTGGATAGCGAAGGTCGACATTTACACTATTTAAAGCCACGTAATTTAAAAATGCCCTTACTGTTCAATATAATAAAAATATAAAAAAATATTTTAAGGTTCATAATTTACTTATTTCATTACCAAATAAGCGCTCCACACCGTTATTCACCAATTTTACCACTCAAAGAGTTTAATTCGAACACGGCCTCTAAGGCATAATAAGAGGGATCTATAAATATTTCAAAATCGAGAATTGACACTGCAATGTAAGATAATTTGCCTTAAAACAAGAGCTTAAAATATATGATTAAAATCTATTAAATTACCCTTAAGGAAATTATAATATTAAAATTAAATTACCCTAAAGGAAATTATAAAATTCCCTACATTTATGAAAGATTTTATATTTAAAACTTTTTTTTTTAAAGAATTCGACTTAGGTCTTATGTAATATTTCAATGAAACCGTTTTCGGTGATGTTCGAGTATTACCCGTATGCGCCATGCAAACACTGCACATCCATCTGTCGGTGTGTACAGACAATGTAATTGTAACAATAATCAATTTTTTCTTACTTGACTTGTTAGTATCCACTTCCTGTTCCAGTCCGACACACACATATGTTCTTGCCCGGCCAGAAGTACATACATATGTATGTGTTGGTAATGGAATAACAATCATATGAATTTGTTATGCCCAGTATATGAACTCATAGTGCTGGTCGTGCTTTAGTGTGGGTGGTGTAGGTGTAGTATGCCATATTCAAGCCATCATCGGCTTAAGGTCCCTGGTGTATCATTACCTTGCATTCATTATCATTATCTTAATGACCGGTTATGTTAATGCATTATAATTACTTTGGATAAATGTTGGAACTTATGGCCCTGGCCATGTTCGTCGGTATGTGTGAACTACCCAGCACAGACCCCAAGCAGCCAAGAAGCTGAAAATGTGTACTGCCGCAATGTGAACGGTATCCAGGTTCGTTTTAAGGGCAGGGTTTTTACATCGTAAGTGCCCAGACTTTAGGAGTAAGAAATAAACCCGATTGGAACCCGATTGAAACAGTTGGACCAGTTAAGTGAGCAACAGAATTATTTCAAAATTGAATTATTAAAGTTAGGTCAGAATTTTTTAAGACGTACCTAAAAAATTGTTTTTACATCGAAGTTGAACGATAAGCACGTGTTTAATGAAACCCAAAATATGGGTAACGAAGGTGACAGTGAGTATTTTAATTATACTTAGTAGGGACATAAATACTGCTGTAAAATAAAAGTACTTAATGTTTTTGGACCACATATTTTTTAATATATTTATTGATGTACATTGTATCCAAAAAAAAAATCTACTTATTCGAAATGTCCGCCTTTTGCCTTTACACACACCTTAAGACGCACTGGCCAATCGTCAATAGCTACACGAACCTCGTTCATTGGAAAATTGGCCACATCTCGAACCAACATAGATTCCGACCTAACATAGATTTTCTGATGTCGATGTCTGAAAAGGGGGCTTGGCACAGCTCTTTGCCACCTTGGATGCAATTCGTACTCTACGATCAACATACATTCCAAATTCCATCTTCATACTTCTGATAATTCATAAGATATAGCCGTGTGGAGTTTGAAGTTATATGCCATGCCCACTGATCCAGTCCCGCCCATTGTTTGTTGGATTACGAATTTTGCTGTCTTTTTCATCTACACAAATTTTTAAGGCGATAGGTGATTCTTAATCCAGATAAATAGAGTTCAATCGGAGGTGCCAAGCCCACTTTCTCCAAAAAAATCATCAAAATCGGTCTAGCCGTTTTGTATCAAATAGTTTTGTCCAAGGAAAGTGCCGCTGAACCATATTGCGATGGGTGCTTACACGTACTCTCCTTGTATTTCATCAATATACCCGAACGTTTATTGTGTACACGGCTATTTTCAGTATAGGGAACTGATACTATCGAAAACTTTTGAAGAGACAGAGTATCGGTAATCCCAACTGAAAGAGGTGAATTCTAGAATTGAGTTTGTATATGTAAGTAGAACCTCAATTATGCCTCAGCGTCATCGAAAATGTGGACCATCGGATGGAGGTGTGCCGCCGAGGTCGTGGCGGCCACGGACTTTCCAGCAGGACTCTGTGTCGGCCCATAAGGCTAAAACTTCCCAGGACTGGCTTCGAAACAAATTGCCAGCGTTCATTTCCTCTGAAGAATGGCCCTCTGGTAGTCCACATTTGAAACTATTGGATTACAAATTGTAGACGGTTTTAGAGGACAAGGTTTGTCACAAAAGATACCCCAACGTACACCTTTTCTTTTAAATAATACCAAAGAAAGAAGTCCAACGGTGTCAAATCACATTGTCTTGGCGGCCAATTAACATCGCCACCACGTGAGATAACACGGCCATTGAATTTGTCGCGCAATCGAGCCATTGTTGCGTTAGCTATGTGGCAAGTGACACCGTCCAGTTGAAACCACATATCGTCCACATCCATATCTTCCAATTCGGGCCAGAAAAAGTTCGTTATCATCTCACGGTAGCGAACACCATTCACAGTTACTTCCCGACCGGCCTTATTTTGGAAAAAATACGGCCCGATGATGCCGCCAGCCCATAAACCGCACCAAACAGTCACTCTTTGTAGGTGCATTGTTTTTTCGACAATCACTCTTGGATTATCATTCGCCCAAATGCGGAAATTCTGCTTATTGACGAATCCATTGAGGTGAAAATGTTCCTCATCACTGAAGATGATTTTCTTCCATGGTTCAAATTGAGTTAATCTGTAGTTGAGAAATATCAAATGAAATGCTTGACGTTTAGGTGTATTTTACATTCAACATCGACCCTTAAAATTTAACCACCCTTTAGTAGTCGATCCATGTAACTATCATGCCACGGAAAGTGTGTTTTTTCCATCTGAATTTTTATAATTCAAATCCAGTGATTCGTTAAAGTGTTGTCGGCTTTTTATAAGTTTGATAATTTGGTTCCTCAACGCTCAACTTTTGACATTTGACGCTTTGAAAATATGTCAACAAGAACTAAAAAAAAACTTTCGAAACTATTTGATATCACTAACATGTATTTTCTATACTTACTCAAACATGTATTTCAAACTCGTTTCGAGCTTAGAATTAATTTTCATATTTTGTTTCACTTGACGCCAGACAAAAAATTTCCCATGACAGTGTCGCTGTGCAAATGTTTTAGACAAATTGAAATACAAACATTCCGCAAAACTCAATTGAAATGTCAAAAATATATGGGTGTAGGTGTATACGAGTATTCAAAATGACTTTTTGTTTCAGGCTGTTGGCGACTGAGTTTGTAGAGTTTTACATTTGAAACAGCGGCGGTAGCGGCGGCGATGATAACAACCAAAGTCAAGTCATCTAATGTAATGAGAAATTCGATACATTAAAAACATCATCAGTAGTAGCAACAACAGCAATGGCAACGGTGTGTAGGACATTTTGGAGGGGGTTGGCTTTTCGTGCCAGCACTTAGAGAAATTTCCCCAGACACCTAACCACGCTAATATGTTTGAATTTTTATTAAAATTCATTCCATCAAAGGAAATTCATTGCAAAAGCAAGAAGTATGTCATTGGATGTATTGACAATGTTATACTTTTACAGAAAAATTATATTTAAATTATATAAATATCAACTTTTAATGGAAAACTATATTAAAAGAAATAAGTAAAAACCGCCTAAACGAACCTTAGATAGCCTCCTCCATTTTTTGGCACCACAAAATCTTCAAAATAAATCTAAATTTGGATTCTTGTGCAAAGTTTGCTGTAATTTCAGTTTCCATATGTCCGTTTTGACCATGCGAAACGTGATTTGGGCCACATGATTCGAAACTTCCAGCAAATATGCCCCCTTTTGAGGCACTAAGGTCTCCCCAACTAACAGTAGCCAACTTAAATCATTGTTCGTCTACAAAAAATAGGATTTGTTAAGTACCATAAAGCAGAATTCTTCGACTTTCAACAGACGGACGGATCGTCTAAGAATTTTACGAAAATCAATAATATATGTACTTCATAGGGTCTCCGAGCAATAATTTGAAATGTTGCAAACGGAATGACAAACTTAGTATACCACCCACCCTTTGGTGATAAGTATAATTACCACTCACCTATTATTATAACTACAACATACAACTTAGCGCTGATGATTGTAACACTAAGAAGTAAACAAATTAAGTTTAGAACTACGAAGCTTATATATCCTCCATAATAGATTACGGTCCAATATATAAGCATAAATTTTGTCAAGGGGCCCTGGCACCGGTCTCTTTTCTATCAGGGTGTGTTTCTTTCAATATCAGCATCATATATTTCAACTTTTCTATCAACGGGTTCCCCCACATACTGGCCAAGCGACCCTCGTAAAGTTCCTGATCTACTAGACTTTCTGATTTATACTGGTATACCTAATCATCATCTAGAAATTGCCAGTAGCAATGATTTAAGCTCAGATCATACACCTATTATGGTCAATTTAAATATTTCCCATCAGCTGAAATCCAGGAAATATAACATTCTAACCTCTAATACGAATATACCTCAATTTCAATATCACCTAGACTACAACGTAAATCTTAATTTAAGTTTAAAAACTAATACTGAACTAGATGAAGCCGTTGAAGGGTTCACAAAACTAATACATACATGTGCAAGCATTTCCACACCATCACTAGATGGCCCACCTCATCAATACAATCAACAATTTCACATGTCGACACAAATACGACAACAGGTAAGGGAGAAACGACGATTGCGTAAAAGATGGCAACTAAGTAGGAATATGAACGATAAACGGTTATTTAATAAAGCGTGCAAGGACCTCAAAACACTACTATCCCAACACGCAAATAAGAAAACTGGTGAGTTTATTGACGAAATAAACAATTCCAAATACGACGAACACCTGTTATGGAAAGCTACAAAATATTTGAAAAGGCCTACGAAAAGAAAAACGCTTGTTAAAAACGCCGACGGAACATGGTGTAGAACCAACGAAAACACTGCAGAAACATTTGCTCAACATCTGGAGAATACTTTTACACCCTTTTCTTTTAATAGCGACGAAGAACAAGATGAAGTTTCCAGTTTTTTAGATTGTGCCTTACAGATGGATCTCCCAATAAAACCCGTCGCGGTCCATGAAATTCAACAAGAAATAAATGCACTAAACAAAAAAAAATCACCCGAATACGACCAAATTGATGCCTACACTGTGATGCAACTAACCCAAAAATGTTTGAAATTTCTGACTTTACTCTACAATGCCATATTAAGACTTAATCATTACCCGACGTAGTGGAAATGTGCGGAAATTATAATGATACAAAAGCAGTCTAAACCAGAACACTTGGTAAATTCGTACAGACCAATAAGCCTTCTCGTAATATTCTCTAAAATATTTGAAAAAATATTCTTAAGACGATTATTGCCTGTGTTGGAAAGTAGACACATAATTCCTGATCATCAGTTTGGTTTCAGACATAATCATGGTACGCCTGAACAGGTCCGCAGAATTGTCAATTATGTTACTGATGCTCTAGAGAATAAAAGATATTGTTCTGCGGTATTTCTTGATATACAACAAGCCTTTGATAGAGTTTGGCATCCGGGATTACTCTACAAGATAAAGATGTTTTTGCCCGCACCATACTTCTTGTTTTTCACAAGTTACCTGACCAACAGATATTTTTATGTAAAAGTCGATGATATGACATCTGACATATATGATATAAATGCTGGAATCCCACAGGGCAGCGTATTAGGCCCTATATTGTATACATTATACACAGCAGATATGCCCACAATCGACCAGGTACTCGTTGCTACATATGCAGATGACACTGCGATAATTGCCACAAGCGACTCTCCCACAGAAGCATCTTCACTGGTACAAACCGAATTAAATAAAATTGATCAATGGCTAAACAAGTGGAACATAAAGGTTAATACCGATAAATCCAATCATATTACTTTCGCATTGCGACGTGGTAACTGTGCTCCTGTTAGTATAGGTGGTAATACAATTCCCGTTCGGGATTCGGTCAAATATCTAGGTATGGTTTTAGACAGACGTATGACATGGAAACAACACATAAAAAATAAGAAGCAACAGTTGAAAATAAAAACAAAGAGACTTTATTGGCTTTTAGGTCCAAAGTCAAAACTTAGCATGAACAACAAACTGCGAATATACAAAGTCATACTTAAACCAGTTTGGACCTACGGCATCCAGCTATGGGGTACCGCCAGCAATTCCAACATCGAAATACTAGAACGATTTCAGTCAACGACTTTGAGGCTTATTACCAACGCACTATGGTACATACGAAACACATCTATTCGAAGAGATTTATCGATGGAAACAGTTCGAGATGAAATAAAAAAATACAGTGAAAGGTACTTACAGCGATTAAGTAACCATATAAACCCATCTGCTATTTCCCTACTTGACTCAACCACTGAAGTAAGACGATTGAGACGACATCATATTCTAGATCTCCCCTTTCGAAATTAAACAGCATACTACTTAGGTACTTATAGATTTGTAAATACTTTAAATAAACATTGTAAATCGCAATTAACATATTGTATGTGTATATATAAGTATACTATAAATTAAACTATTACTTATACAACACATTTTTGTTTAGAATATGTTATGCGTTTCAGTGGAAATGCATAACTTCTGTTATTTAAATAATATTTATTTAATACATTTGCTTATTATCCTAGGATAGATTGTAAATAAAGAATGCATTATACAAAAAAAAAAAAAATATTTCAACTTGTTTAGTTCGGTAGTAGTTTACGAGATATAGCTTTTCAAAATTTAGGGTTGTATGGGTTGAGCCACGCCCTTTTGTCCAATTTTAACATAATATAATCTTCTTAAATGATAATATTTGATTTCATTATGTAACAAGATATAAACGATCGGTCTATTACCTTGACCAACTTTTCTCCAGGACGTATTTCATTCGATTCACGCCAATAAAATGTGTTCCAATTGTCATCGTCAACGTTTACGGTTGTATGGGTGGGGCCACGCCCTTTTGTCCCATTTTTACATAATAAAAGCTACATTACAATGCTAATATTTGATTTTAATCTGTTACAAATTGTTCAATGATCGTTCCATTACTTTGGCCTAAAATTTGATATTTGAAAGGACGCGATTTGGGATTTTTTAAAATTTGACCCTACGGTTCGTTTTAGAGGCATGGTTCCTCAAGCAAAGTTTCTTATTTTGATCCCTTGAATACGAGATTCCTTATCACTTCAATGTTTTTCTTTCCTCCCTACAAATTGACCCGCCCTAATATATATATATATATATATATATATATATATATATATATATATATATATATATATATATATATATATATATATATATATATATATATATATATATATATATATATATATATATATATATATATATATATATATATATATATATATATATATATATATATATATATATATATATATATATATATATATATATATATGTGACCCGGCCTGTTTTTAAATTTTCCAATTCCATTTATTATCTTGATTCTGGATTTTCAATAAAATTCTTTTTTGTTTCATTTGTGATCTTTTTTCTCTACATTTTTAGTACACTTCTAAGCTTGTTAGGACTGTCTAGTATTCACCACGTGAAAGAGCGTCTCAAAAACTATCGAAACCAAAAAAAAGACGACATTATTTTTTTGGAGTCATAAGCCACCTTTTCATAGGCCGGGTCACATACGTATATTGATGATCGTCGTAAAATTCTAAGCCGATCTAGCCCTGCCCGTCCGTCGGTTTGTCCATTTCTCCAAGTGTCTGTTATAGGCGTTCAAGCGAGTCAACCTAGGACTCTGACAGTATGGCTATAAGCTGTTTGGGATGATGAAATCCGCCCAGGGGGAAAAAGTTTCCTTTTAAGCGACTTCAGGTACCTCGGTAAAATGTACACTTTTTTTTGAGTATTTGTTTAACAAATCATAATTTTTTGAGAACGAACAATGGAAAAAATGGATACTGGTAAGTGGGACGCACAAGAAATTTTAAAAAAGGCCGCAGTTGCTGGATTTCTTGGCTCATGTAGCCCAAAGAATGTCCCGCATGGTCAAAACGGGCTACCAATACCACTCATACTGAAGCTATGTATCCAAACATAGAGTAATTTTTGTTTGAGATTAGGGACGGACGCTTTGGCCCAAAAAACAGACTAGTTTTGATTTTTGTTAGAGCTTGACAGTTCGAACACAAACATGGCGTTGTCGTAAATCAAGCAGGTCACTGTCTGTATAGGGTGGGAGATTTAATATTTTTGATTCGAATCGGCTGTAAAAAAAGTATTGATAATTTTTTGAAATTTGGGTGATATTTGGGTTTGGGTGATATGAAAGATATCACTACGAGCTATTTAATGTAGTCCAACTCTAATTTTTAGCAATTTTTTAAATTATTTATAATTTTTTCTTTTTAGAATTTTTTTGTTTTTAAATTTCAATTGCTACGAGCGCCGCTATATATATTTCTGGCCTCATATTGAAAATGCGAATAGTTATCATCAAGAATGGTTTTAATAGGTTTTCTCCAGCATGTTTATACACTTTTGCATGCTCTCAAACCAATTGTTGAAGCACTTTTTCCACTCCGATTGAGACACCTCCAAAACATGGTTTTGAACGCTTCAACAGCATCTTCTGGCGAAGAAAATCGTTGACCACTCATTTTTTCCTTGATGTGCGGGAATAAAAAGAACTCATTGGGTGCCAAGTCAGGGCTGTACGGCGGATGACCCATCAGTTCGACGTTTTGGCAGGTCAAAAAGGCGCTGGTTCGAGCCGATGTGTGAGAGCTCGCATTGTCATGGTGCAAAATAGTTCGTCTTCTCTTGTTGGCTTTTCAAATTTCTCCGAAGACTTCAGGCAAACAAATTGTGGTGTACCACTCAGAATTGACCGTCCTACGTTGCTCAAGCGGAACAGTCGCCACATGACCAGTTTTGCCGCAGAAACAGGCGACCATTTGCTTCGAAGTGCTTCTTCCACGAACAACTTTCGTTGGATTTGGCTCGTCTTCGGAGACCTACACGGTCGATTGCTGTTTTGTTTCGGGCTCATACAATCCTTTGTCAAATTGTGCGGGATCCAACGAGAACAAACCTTTTTTACTGCCATATGTTCTTGCAATATCGAATGTATGCTAGTGGAAGACATTTCAAGTATGTCTCTATCTCACGGTATGTCACATGACGATCTTGCATTATCAGTTCACGCACGGCATCAATGTTCTCTGGCACAACGACTGTTTTTGGACGACCTTCATGATTGAATTCATTAAACCAGTTTTTCACAATGCTATAGGATGGTGCTTAATCGCCATACAAAGATTTAAGTTCATCGATGCACTCTTGTCGTGATAATCCACGTCGAAAGTTGTGAAAAATGGTCGCTCAAAAATGTTCACGAGTTAATTCCATTTTTTTGCCAAATTGATTTTTTCAAGTCACTGTAAACAACACAATTGATGGTCGTACGTCAAAACGTTTTAAGTACGTTAATGTTAAGAAATGTCAAACTTTCCAATGCCTAGGCCTAGGTCAGAAATATGTATAGCAACCCTCGAACTGCAGGAAGAATATTTCAAGAATGATAGCCGTACTGACGGGACACTGTCCAATTGGACCACGCTTGTCCATCAAAATTTATATGATCACTGTCGCTGTGACGAGAACGCGAAAGATGCAGTGGAACATCTCCTCTGTGAAGAACAAGCTTTGACCTACCGATGTCACACTAGCCTTGGAGTTTCGATATCAGGGCGATTTTTCAGTATATCTGAAAATGACCCGTACGACCTTCCAAATTATCTAAACTGCACAAGATGGTCTTGAAAAATAAACATAGACGATAGACGGTTGGTATTCTGAGTAATGTGGCACTACTCATGAGTAAAATACTTACAGACACTCCTGGGAGCGACCACATAAACTTTCTCTGCATTTGTAACCTCCATTTATCAAATCGAAATTGTAGTGGAGCTAATTTCGTGTTAGCCTGATTGTATCTAACTTAAAGCTGTCGTTGTTGTGCGTCAGCCTTAATTTATTGTTATACAAATTGTTTTGTCTTTATTTTAGTTGTTTTTTTGTTTCAAATGTTCATTTATAATTAATATTCATGGACCTTTTACGGGAGGTGGGTCTTGGCTTATGAATGACAAAACTTCAACACAGTCACGTTATTCCATTTGTTTTATGTGTTTTTTGTTGTTGTTTTGTTTTGTCGCTGCAGACCTATAGACACAGTCGTCTGTCATATTTGTACAGTCAAATTTATTAAATGAACCGAAGCCCATAGTCATCATCCTCGTCAACAGGGGCAGTGGAAGCATTTCCATTCCTCCGAGGATTGTTACCAATCTTTCGATTGGCGGGCGGTGCGGTGATGGGGGAGGGAAAATATATTGGCCTGAACATATAGCAAAATCAAACAATAAAGAGAGTTTATTACACATTTAAATATGTTGTGCGTGATAATCCATACACTGGAGTACAAAAGTCTGTCTACATAGACTGAAACATTAAACTTAAATTTCAAACTAGTGGGGACATAAAATGTCACAGAATAAAGAAAAAGATATCGGAAATTAAAGACTCTAGTAAATGTGCTTTATCTAGTTTGTGCTATATGAAAGACCTAACGCAAGGTCGAAAAGTGCAACATCTGCTTGCCATTCCAACAAGGGAGGTAGGGTAGTTGATTTTCATTTAATTTGGGTGCTTTGAAACAAAATCATAACAGGGCATTAAAGGTTCCACTTAATCTACATGCAACCACACTTTTGGATAAACAACTATAGGAAAGCTATTAAAATATAGGCTAAGCCAGGACATGCTTCACCACCATCCAAAACTGGCCTTGGTGCTATCTAAACGGGTCAGAGTCCCAAAAAGCCACCCCTACGGTCAAAATTTAGACATGAGCACGGTTGAATTTAGAGTACCATTCAATGACTTGTTTTAAAGTTGTGAGCATGTAAGACTCTGTGTCTGAAAAGTTTTTAGGCTTATACTTCAAAATATTTTCGAGCCATTGGGCTTGGTTTGACAGAAACGTACAGATCAATCCACCTGTCCAGACAACAAATTACAAACCGCAAACCTTTGGTTCAGCAGAGTATACTTATAGTATACGTATAGGGTGGTTCGGAAAGTTCTAAGCCTATCAATGAAAGAGAATAGTTAGTTTTTCAAAAATATTTTTATTTTTCAATATAATCTCCTGAAACTTCAATACACTTAGTCCAACGCTTATCTAGCAATTCTATCCCTTGATTAAAATAGTTTTCCTCAAGGTCTTCAAAATAGTGGTTTACAACTGTAATTGCATCTTCATTTGAGGTAAAACGCTTGCCAGCAAGGAATTTTTTTAGATTTGGGAACAGGTAAAAGTCACTGGGAGCTAAATCAGGAGAATAAGCTGGGTGGTCAAGCAACTCGTACTTTAATTCGTTGATTTTAGCCATTGTTAAAACACTCTTGTGCGCTGGTGCGTTGTCTTGATGAAAAATTATTTTTTTGTTTTGTAAGCCAGGACGTTTTTCTCGAATTTGTACATTTAATTGATCTAAAAGGTTGCAATAGTACTCTGAATTTATTGTTTTACCCTTTTGCAGATAGTCAATCAATAAAATACCTTTGAAGTCCCAAAAAACCGTTGCCATAACCTTACCAGCCGATTGAATTGTTTTGCCTTCTTTGGGGCACTTTCTCCAGCTTCAGTCCATTGTTTGGATTGTTCTTTTGTCTCTGTAGTATAGTGGTGGATCCATGTCTCATCAACAGTTATGAAACGACGCTTAAAATCCATTTTATTTCGCTGAAAACGATCCAAACAAGCTTGAGAAATGTTCATTCTTATGCGTTTTTGGTCGACAAGTCCGGCACCCATCTTGCAGAAAGCTTTTTCATCTGTAGTTCTTCATGCAAAATTAAATGGACTCGATCATTTGATATGCCCATGATATTAGCTATTTCACGCACTTTTATTCGTCGATCATTTAATACCATATCATGCACTTTGGCTACAATTTCTGTTGTTGTTGCTGTTTTTGGACGTCTACTACGTGGTTCATCTTCAATGCTTGTACGACCACGTTGAAATTCAGCAACCCAATTTTTTACTGTTGCATATGAAGGAGCACTTTCACTTAACACATTCACCATATCATTATGAATTTCTTGTCCCGATAAACCTTTTTCTTGTAAATATTTAATGACACTACGCATTTCTAATTTTTCCATTGTAAAAAAATCGCGGATGAGTCTTTTGTGAACACCTGTTTCTATATGAAGGAGTTGCCAGATCGAAACAAAATTAAAAAAACACTTAACTTTTTTCAGTTCATACCGCGCTTTTTGTGCTAGGCTAAGAAGTTTCCGAACCGCCCTCGTATCACACATTTAACGCGGTATTTCATCACGAATATGTTGTATGAGTAGCTCAAGCGTTTCTGGTTTGTTTGCATAAACCTTGCTTTTCAGATTTCTCCACAAAAACAAGACCGGAGCAGTCAAAAAGGGCCAATCAACATCGCCATTTCTTGAAATAACTTGTTGTGGAAAGAGGTCTCTTAGTAATTCCATTGTAATCCTGCCTGTATGCGATGTGTCACCGTCTTGTTGATACCACATGTTAATCACGCCCAAAACAAGCAATTCTGGAGTTACAAAGTTTTCGATCATATCAAGATATCGCTCCCCATTGACTACTCTGTTTTCATTTTCATAGAAGTAATGTCCATTGATTCCTCCTGGCCAAATTGCACACCAGACTGCCACTTTTAGTGGATGTAAAGTTGACTGATGAATAATTTGAGGGTTTTCCATTGCCCAGAACCGACTGTTTATTCACAATCCATTCAAATGAAAATGTGCCTCGTCACTCATTATGATTTTTTTTTATGAAAATCGGGTTTGTCGGCGAGCTGTAACATACTATTGCCGTATGAACGGCGGCTTAAATGGTCTTGTGGAAGAAGCTCTAGTGCCAACTGAATCTGAAATGGAAACAAATGCTAATCCTTGTACAAAATTGTGGCCAAAGTTTTTCTTTGAAGACCAAGCTCCTGAGCACGGTGTCGAATTGAGGTTGATGGATTGTTGTGAACACTTTCTGGAGCAGCAAAAATGTTTTCAGCCGATCTTGCAGTACGTTGTGTTCCATGCTTAGGCCTATCAGCTACAGACCCTATTTCTTCGAAATCATTCACTCTCCCAAAAATATCACGTAACTTTCTCATCGTCACAGTAATCGATTACTGATTTTTATAAAATGTTGACAATTTAAACACTTTGGTTTATCGAATATTTTTCCATAATGAATTTGCCACGTCTCTACTTCTGCCAAATATGAACTGTCAAGACTAACGTTTACCAAAATGAAGGCAAAACAAAGTAGTATACCTTCCTAACGGACACCCTGTACCTCTGAACTCTTATAAGTCTGTGACTTAGTTGACTTTCAACTGATTTTTATATTCTTATAAAAGAAAATCAATCCATCATAAAAAATCCATATAAAAATTTTTGGAAAACATAGTTTGGTTGAGTGGGATCTTACTATGGTTTTAGGATCATAACATGGTTGCGTGTGAATCATACTATGGCTGAGAGGATTGTACTATAGTTGTATATAAAACAAACTATTGTTTTGAGGATAATACTATGGCAGCATGTAAAACAGTCGTTATGACATTAGGTCCCACGAAAATACTCCTTAAACCAAAAAGGAAATTAGGCCCCAAAATTGTGGTCTAATTTTGTTATGAAAATGGACCCCACGAAGTTATACTTCAAACATGAAAAGAAAATATGCCTCAAAAAAGTTTTTGGAGTCTAATTTCGTAGTGGTTATTTAAAAGTATGCAAATACAACTCAAAAAAAAGGCAAATACGCCCAAAGTATCGAGTTGTTGTTTTCTATATAAAATTGGGGTCTATTTTAATTTTTGGGTTTGGGGTGTAATTTCCTTTTATGTATTACAAAATGAATGTAACAACCAAGTACGAAAATTGGCCCAAAACGTGTAGAAAATTTTTTGCGTAAAGTTTCGGTTGTGTTTAAATATTAATATTTGACATATTCTCTTTTTGCACTTACTCATTTGTTTTTATTAATAGTTTCTACGTGAATTTGAAATGCAAAGCCATAAACTTGATTTACTGTTTTGCGGTACTGTCCTTGCTGTCGTGCCTTCTAGCAAGATATTACACAAGTTTATAATTAAGTTCAAAGGTAATAAACTATATAGTTTTCAATAAAAAAACAATGCTTTCTATTCTTTGCCGAAGGAAATTAGACCCCAAAAATATTTAGTGTGGCCCTAAAGCATAGGCTCCAAAATTTGTATACAAACAAATTTTGGAGCCTAAATTGCATTATGAAAATGTATCCCAATTAAAATATGAAATTAGGCCCCAAAACACCATAAAATTTCGTGTTGCTGTTTTCCATAAATTTTTTGGCTCCAAATTTAATTTTCACGTTGGGATGTATTTTCGTGGGGCCTTATGGCATACCGTTGTGAGGATCATAATATGATTGTGGGTTTAATAGTATGATTGAGTGTGAATCATAATATAATTGTGGGCATCAACCATGTTATTATACTATTTATGAGGATCATAATACTGACAATAGTAAAATGATCTTTGAATATTGTTACCCCAACCATCTTTTTCTCTTCGTGTTATGGCGCTGTGTTTGAAAGCAAGAAGCTTTATTCTTCGCACAGAAACTCAATCGAAGCTTTTAAGCTTTAGTCGGCATACTCCACGACAGTACACCCTAGCTTTTTTATGTCACTTCTTTCTATGATATCACTTTTCCATTTTTAATTAGTTGAGCCTGCTTTTAAACTCACTCAATTCCCACAAAATCCCATTAAAGCGCAAGGGGAAATTGCTCTTAAATCAAAATCAGGACAAAAACCTGCAGGCATTGACAGGAACCTACTGTTTTTCGCCGGCTCCTCATGGCTAACGCATTTTGTAGAGAATTTCTAACATGGCTTAGAGATAAATCTCTTACTTGTAAGACAATAACGAGGTGCTCGCCCCTGTGCCCCTGGCACAAGGAAAAAAATATTATAATTTTTAGGCGCCTTGCCAGTATTAGATTTTTGGAAATCGAACCATTTACCAGTACTTGGTTGAATACGGGCGGTTCGGAAACTTCCTAGCCTAGCACAAAAAGCGAGGTATAAACAGAAAAAAGTTAAGTGTTTTAGAAACTTCCATCTCTGCTATGAACACATGTTAAATTTTGTTTCGATCTGGCAACTCCTTCATATAGAAACAGGTGTTCACAAAAGACTCATCCGCGATTTTTTTACAATGGAAAAATTAGAAATGCGTAGTGTCATTAAATATTTACAAGAAAAAGGTTTATCGGGACAAGAAATTCATAATGATATGGTGAATGTGTTAAGTGAAAGTGCTCCTTCATATGCAACAGTAAAAAATTGGGTTGCTGAATTTCAACGTGGTCGTACAAGCATTGAAGATGAACCACGTAGTAGACGTCCAAAAACAGCAACAACAACAGAAATTGTAGCCAAAGTGCATGATATGGTATTAAATGATCGACGAATAAAAGTGCGTGAAATAGCTAATATCATGGGCATATCAAATGATCGAGTCCATTTAATTTTGCATGAAGAACTACAGATGAAAAAGCTTTCTGCAAGATGGGTGCCGGACTTGTCGACCAAAAACGCATAAGAATGAACATTTCTCAAGCTTGTTTGGATCGTTTTCAGCGAAATAAAATGGATTTTAAGCGTCGTTTCATAACTGTTGATGAGACATGGATCCACCACTATACTACAGAGACAAAAGAACAATCCAAACAATGGACTGAAGCTGGAGAAAGTGCCCCAAAGAAGGCAAAACAATTCAATCGGCTGGTAAGGTTATGGCAACGGTTTTTTGGGACTTCAAAGGTATTTTATTGATTGACTATCTGCAAAAGGGTAAAACAATAAATTCAGAGTACTATTGCAACCTTTTAGATCAATTAAATGTACAAATTCGAGAAAAACGTCCTGGCTTACAAAACAAAAAAATAATTTTTCATCAAGACAACGCACCAGCGCACAAGAGTGTTTTAACAATGGCTAAAATCAACGAATTAAAGTACGAGTTGCTTGACCACCCAGCTTATTCTCCTGATTTAGCTCCCAGTGACTTTTACCTGTTCCCAAATCTAAAAAAATTCCTTGCTGGCAAGCGTTTTACCTCAAATGAAGATGCAATTACAGTTGTAAACCACTATTTTGAAGACCTTGAGGAAAACTATTTTAATCAAGGGATAGAATTGCTAGATAAGCGTTGGACTAAGTGTATTGAAGTTTCAGGAGATTATATTGAAAAATAAAAATATTTTTGAAAAACTAACTATTCTCTTTCATTGATAGGCTAAGAACTTTCCGAACCGCCCTCGTAATGTTATGAAAAATGTGCTCAGAATGGCTCGCATTTGTGAGGCTTACAGAGGCGGACATTTATTTGCTATTGCTTTCCATACATAATTGCCGACATATGTAAATAAAACGTGTATCAATATTGTTTGTCAATTATAATAAAATTACTTCTGTTCTATTACAGATGACAAGCAACAAGTATTCTAGATAATAGTTACATACATAGTTTATCATCTATCTAGTTGGTTGTTCGTGGAACAGGATGTTTTATAGAATATAACTTTACTTAACCTAAATAAATGCATTACGCATATGAGTAAGCACAAGCATATAATAATACATAAAAAATATAACTATAAGATGTATTCTCTTTTATTTAATCAATAATTATAAACAAACAAAGTAGTATACCTTCCCGACGGACACCCTGTACTTAATATCGGATTTCCAGATTTTAAGTGTGTTTGGGACATTTTACAAACCGATCCTTGTTGTACACGCCAAGACCTACTTATACAAGTAAAATAGACATTTTTACTATCGCACAGTGTTATGCTACATACGTATTTTCATTATCCCCTAAAGCAGGTTATGTCCGTTAAACATATTATGGATATAATGTGCTAAATTATTGCTCTCTTGGGATTTTCTGTTTTTGTGAAGGATTAATTTTTCGATCGTAATTACCATGACAGAAATGGTTATTGTGCCCATGGAAGTTATTTTTTACCAATACAAATGATTCTGGCCATATAATATTACCGATTTAAATGATCCTGTCCATTGGCTTTACGTAGACTTTTGCTCCCTGCTGTTACTACATACAAGGATATAAGCACACGCACACATTGGTTCGACCCGTCTGGATTTGTCGAACTAGTATGTGTGCGTACTTGTACGTATGCGTACACCCTGCAAACAATTGTTTGACTTGTGGAGAATTAAGCACAAGGCGAAGAATTTACGAGTATTCCTGGCGATTAATGGCGCCAACAGGGCTTGTGGTGCAAAATTCGCAAAGCATTTGTGATTCATCCCAAACTTGTTGTCACCATCGCTTTGGCAGAAGAGTTTGCGATGCATTCGCGATTGCGAGGTTAAAAGATTTTGAGATGCATTCGCGCTTTGTCCGGAGCGAACATAACATTAAACAAATTATTTGTAATACAAATTGAAAGTGTAGTTGCAATAATTATTTTTTGTGATGCTTACGCTAATCATTTTGTCGATCATTTATAACTGGAATGCAAAAAAACTAAAATCCAATAAAACAAGAAGAAAAGGAAGTAAGAGGGAAACTTCGATTATTTCGCACGTTTGGCGGAAATCTTCCAAGCAGATGGACAATAATGAGACTGGTTAACAATTTTGCCGAGCATGGGACAGTCAACAGAAGACCTTACCATCGAAACCCTTCAGTTCGGAGAAAACAATCGCTGCTGCCATACAAAACAATCCAAGAGTTTCGACAAAAAGCTTATCTGCTCAATTGGGTATAAGCAGACAGTCATTGCAGTCAATTATGCACAAAGATTTGGACTTATTTTCATATAAAATTTAAATGGCCAACAAACCGAAAGCAGCAGACTTCCCGATTCGCTTGGAATTTTCCCAGAACATGCAGAGAAAAAACATGGTTACTACATGATCACGGCAATAATAATATGTTCTCCACAATAAAAGTGTGTTCGTCGCAACCATAGCATTGTTAACTGAATTTGTTTTTGACAATAGTATAATTGCCGCAATATTAATATTGTTGAAATATAACAATAGTATTATTACCTAATTTAAAAATAAAAGTATGGTTGTAGCAACAATATAAATATGGTTGGTGCGACAAAAGTATTGCTTTTTGGGTTTTATTTTAACAATAATATGACTACGGCAATCATACTGTATGCTTGTAATTTTTCTTCATTTGAATATGATTTTAGAACAATGTTATTGTTACGGATGTTACGCAATAATAGTACTTTTTATGCGGGAATTGAAATTTTTCTAACAAACTGCTTTGGCTTTGTTTAACTGAAATATTTTTAATAAAAACGCTTACGTTTTTTAAACTGATTTTTTTCTAATGTTAAATACATCAAACCTATTATTTTGAATTTAATGTATTTTTGAATAATTTTCATAATTCAAATCTATTGTTGACGACTTAAACAAATTCTAATAAATTATATTGGGGACCATAGTGTAATTGTGTGTGATCATACTATGGTCGTAGGGAGCATAACATAGTGGCGTCTGCATCATACTATGGTTGTGAGGATCATACTATGGTTGTATATGAAACATACTATGATTGTGAGGATCATACTGTGGGTGTGGAGATCATAGTATGGTTGAGTGTGAATCATACAATGGTTGTAGGGGTCATAGTATGGTTATGTGTGAATCATACTATTGTTGTGAGGATCATTGTATGGTTGTATTTGAATCATACTATTGCTGTGAGGATCATAATATTGTTGTACCACAACCATATACCCAACAATAGTATTATCCTCTTCGAATATTGTCACCACAACCATACTTTTTTCTGCGTGAAGGTGCTTCAAATGGTGAAAAAGAACGGAAGCATATTGAACTATCTTTTCATGACTGACGAGGCCCATTTCGATTTCAACGGAAACAAACAAAATTGTCGGATATGGAGTGCTTCCAATCCACAGATACTCCATGAGACGGAATTGCATCGTGTCACTGTCTGGTGTGCAGATTCATCACGTCATACCGTTACGCTTACTGGAGACCGTTACTTGAGCATGTTGAGAGTTTTCTTTTAACTCTGTGTGGTTTCAGGAAAGATGGTCCAATTCCTCATTTAGCCCGGCCTGTTATGACAGAAGAGAGGTAAGGCTATCTTTTATGAGAGTAAAAAACCGACAAATGGTTCAGAACTAAGCAGCTTTAGCCTAGTACCCTCCGATCACCAATCCGAAAATTTACATACCTCTGCCATTTTGCCCCATTGTACATTTGGGCATGGTCGTAAATGGAGATATTTTTATGAAATGATCCAAGGACCACGCTGGTGAAATTTTTCCCGTCGTGAATGAATCACCGTGTAATCGAGGCGATCATCATTGGCAAATAATACGCGAATGCCAATCTTTTACGGTTGTCCGATGTAATGCGAATCGGCTAAAAACAGAGCGTCTAACTCTCCCATACGATTCTCCGGCGAGTATTCTTGTGAATAATGCGCGAAGCCCCATTCATGCGCGGCTGTCCGGAGCAAAACGATTTGCCCTAATGAATCGCCTGTTACACATTATGCGATTCTGCGGCAAGTTCTCTTGCCAATAATGCGCGAATTCCCTTTCGTATGTGGCGAATCGCTAAAATAATAGCATGTAATTCTTTCGGACGAGGCGCCACAGATTCTCATCGTAGGCCATTCACCATGATGATTTGTATGATAATTATTTTAGTGATACGCTTTGAACAGCATAGCCACAAAAAAAAAAAAAATGTTCTTTAAATAAAAATTCAAACAAAAAATAATTAGGATTCCTGTGATAAAAATTTTACATACAGGGTGGGAAATTTTAAATTTGATTCGACTGTAAAAGGTACTGATAATTTTTTAAATTTTACTTTTTTGGAAAGGTCGAACTTTGTTGTTTAAAAACGATAGTACTCGACAGTACCTCATACGATCAACCAAATTTTTTAGTACATTTTCGATTGTTTCGTGTTGAATCTCTTCAATGGCAACTTCGATTTCAGCTTTTCAACTGTCTTGGGATGCTTTGAGTAACATTTATCCTTAATGGCTCTTCACAGCTTTGGCTAACAGATCAGAGGCGGCCAATTGACGATTTCGGCTGATTATTCAATTTTTAAAAACAGTGCGTAAAATATCGATGGTTGCATTGGCTATGGGAGGGATAACCTCGTTTTGTTGAAACAAAATGTCATCCATGTCATTTTCTTAAATTTTGGAAAACAAAAATTCGTTGACCAATGGGCGGTAACGCTTACCGTGGACGGTAAAGGCGGCTTCTTGCTTATTTTCGAAGAAAAATCGCCCAATGATGTCGCCAGCGCAAAATCTACACCAAACAGTGACGTGTTGTGGATGCATGGGAATCTCAATATTCACGCGTGGGTTCTCTAAAACCCATATGCGACAATTTTTGATTAAAAAAAATTGGTGGTAAAAATTTTCATCGCCTGCCAAACCATCTTCAGCCCATTGGGCAAAACGAAAACGCATCGGATGTTGTTCCATTATTAAATGACAAAGCTCAAACTTTCCAATAAAATCAGAAATTTGAAAAAAAAATTTTAGTATTATTTTTTACAGTCGATTCAAACTAAAAATAAAATTTAAATTTTAAACGACCCACTCTATATTGAATAAAATATTCGTAAAAGTTTAAGGAAAATATTTCAGATTTCAGGTGTTAAACAAATTGAGTGGTAATAAAATTCACATAACAATTTGTTGGTTAAAATTTTAAGGATGTCTTATTTTGCTCGCGATTATGCGCCAATGATCCTCGCCGAAATTAATTTATCGTCCAGGTGATTCGCCGGTGTTTCATCCGCGGTAAAAAATGTTTGCAGGGCAAGTACAAGTGAGTGTGTGCGTAAATGTATGTGTATTGGATAATATTGAAACATTGTTTGGAACATTGATTGATTGGCAGTTAAACATTAATGTTTCATATGACACACGCGCTCGCAGCAACCAAGACCAAAGACCTTTTTTTCCTTTACTACGCTCGCTTTGAAATGTCTCACGTTCATGTAAATGTCACATCGTCATCATTGATCTATTTAAGTGTGCGCATTCTTACTTAGTACAACGCTCGGTGTCAATGTATTTGAAAATGCCGGTAATGGAATTGTTCCTGCTAACAAGGATAACAGGAAGTCCGAACACTCTTAAGACACCTTTCCAATGGTAAATTTAATAAAGTTGGACTAAGTTAAGAAATGAACTACTAAACTTTTTAAAAATAAAGTTTATGGGTTTTAATGTTTGTTTGTTACTTGTTTGCATAGAAGTTTAAACTGGGCTAGGCCGGCTATTCGATAGCCTGCACATCCATAATTTAGTTGGCGAACTTTAAATGTGGGAAGGCAAGGAGGTTTTCAAGAGTTCAAACTTAATTAGTCAATTTGTGTACCTGTTATAGTTAAATTTTTAGTTTATACTTAATAAAATGTATGTATAATCTAAATCACTCTGTGCTCTACTGTCCCAGCTGTAACTTATAGCCAATGTTTGTAACAGCGAAAAAGGATCAGTTTGACCCCAGGTTTTTGATACCGATAGTAGTTTAATCACCATATTTATATCCTATCTATTAACCAAAGTTAAAGTTTCTAATTTTAAAGTGTTTAAACATAATACGGAGATCGATGCACATTTTAATTTTTAACTTCAATAATTGAAGCGTGAAATATCGATGCTTGCTGAAGCTGCGGGACAGGTGGGTCGCATTTAAACATAATTTCCATTTATCAAAAAAATTTAAAAAATCAAAATTTTCAAAATCGCGGAATTTTTTTTCTGAATTTTTTTTTTAAAAAGAGCCATGTCGTCTATACCTTTAGGACCAATGCAGACCTAACAACGTATCTCTCTATGGGTGAGGGTAAGTCGGTTCTCCTTACTATAACTTTTGACTTTTTTAAGCTTATTTATGGCCCTTTGTAGTTATTTGTAATGGAAATAAAAAATTCCTCAAACATGACAAATAAAAAATAATTGAAAATAGTGTGGAGACCGACATACATTTTAATTTTTAACACGAAAAGTAGATGCTCAAATCTTTTTTTGTGCCTTTAGCCAATATTATAACCATTTACCAAATTTTTTTTTTTAAAAAATTAGAGGTATATTTTTTCCAAAACCGCGGAAATTTTTTTTTCCAAAATATAATTTTTTTTTTAAAGAGAAATATATTTGGTAAAAGTCAATTTAATCCTGACAGTTTAAACAAACATCTCTCAAATATCATAACAAATTTTCAGATTTGTGATTTTTTTAAAAAATCCAAACTGTATTTTTTTAACACCAAAGTGAACCAATGTACAGAATTTCGTCAAAGTCGAAACCTTTCTGTAAAAAGTGATTGGTTTTAGATGAAATAGACGATAGAGTTCTTTAGGGAATTAACTACGAGTATAATCTAATCTAAGTCCTTAAGTTCTAAAAGAAATCATTCAACTCCCGAGAAAAAAATATGTTACAACTGCGAACTAAACGGTGTTGGGTTACTACAAAAAATGTCTCTGTTATTACCACTAATTATTGGTACCAAAAAACATACGAGGATGCTATATATGTGACGCGCACAATAGAAAGGAACCTAAGGTTAAAAACCAGTTTTGTTCAGGAGAGCCATTTTAAAGATTAGGTCCCTTTCTATTTGCGCTTAAAATCGTCGATTTCACGTTCACAAAACGCGCATATCTGTGGGAGGGAACACTTTTGGGGCATGGGATCGGTCTCATGCTCAGATGTTGTCCACATCAAAAAAAGAAAAAAATTAAAATTGATTTTTTTACCCTTAGGTCCCTTTCTCTATGAGCTGTCACATATAATACTTATACAAAAAATTAACAAGAAAAATGTGTTGGTGCAAATATTTTACTTGTTCTTTTATGAGTTTTTTGATTTTTTTTAATAAATGTAAGCTTTCGATGCTCAGATGATGGTCACATCAAAAAAAGAAAAAAAAATGAATATTAATTTTTTACCCTTAGGTCCCTTTCTCTATGCGCTGTTACATATATATTTCTGGCCTAATAATGAAAATGCGAATATTAATCATCAAAAATGGTTTTATTGTTTTTCAAAGTATTCTCCAGCATGATTTATACACTTTTGCATGCGCTCAAACCAATTGTCGAAAAACTTTTTCCACTCCGATGAGACACCTCCAAAACGTGGTTTTTGAACGCTTCAACAGCATCTTCTGGCGACGAAAATCGTTGACCACGCATTTTTTCTTGATGTGCGGGAATAAAAAGAAGTCATTGGATGCCAAGTTAGGGCTGTACGGCGGATGACGCTTCAATTCGACGCTTTGGCCGGTCAAAAAGGCGCTGGTTTGAGTCGATGTGTGAGAGCTCACATTGTCATGGTACACAATGATTCGTCTTCTCTTGTTTGTTTTTCGAATTATTCCAAAGACTTCAGATAAACAAATTGTGGTGTACCACTCAGACTTGACCATCCTACGTTGCTCAATCGGAACAGTCGCCACATGACCAGCTTTGCGAAGAAACAGGCCACCATTTGCTTCGAAGAGCTTCTTCCACGAACAACTTGGCTCTTCTTCGAAGACCCACACGGTCGATTGCTGTTATGTTTCGGGCTCATACGCATAGAACAAAGATTCGTCACCTGTGACATTCTCATAAAAGTCTTTTGAAGCACTGCGATCGTATTTATTCAAAATTTCTTTGCACCAATAGAGTCTTTTTTGAGCGATATTCAAATTGTTCGGGATTTAACGAGAATAAACCTTTTTTACGGCCAGGTGTTCATGCAATATCGAATGTATGCTGGTGGAAGAAATGCCCAACGATGCCTCTATCTTACGGCATGTCACATGACGATCTTGCATTATCAGTTCACGCACGGCATCAATGTTCTCTGGCACAACGGGCGTTTTCGTAGGACCTTCCCGAACTTCGTCTTTCAGCGAGCGTCGGCCACGATTGAATTTATTAAACCAGTTTTTACTAAAGGATGGTGCTTCATCACCATACAAAGATTTAAGTTCATCGATGCACTCTTGTCGTGATACTCCACGTCGAAAGTTGTGAAAATGATCGCACGAAAATGTTCACGAGTTAATTTCATTTTTTGCCAAATAGTTTTTTTTCAAGTCACTGTAAACAGCACAAATGATGGTCGTACGTCAAAACGTTCTGAGTACGTTTATGCTAAAAAATGTCAAACTTTCCAATGGAAATGTCAGATGTCGCTAGGCAACACTTAGTGTTGCCTTGGCCAGAAATATATATAGCAACCTTCGTATACTTCATAATTTTTTTTTAAATAACCAACACTCAGGGGTTGCCCCTATACATGCGGTGCATTGCGTTGGCGAGTGGAAAGTAAAGGATCGGAAGGGGGAAAGAGTGAGTAATGATTATTGACGCTTGCCTTGAACTTCTGGATGTCGCAATCAGTGGGAAATACATTTGCCGAAAGTCGATTCCACATACGGACTGTACGAGCTAAAAATGAATTTGATCTGTAGTGTATAGTGCGGTCAACTGGCCAATCGATAACGAACGGGCGTGAATGCCTAGAAAGTCGCGTATCCCTGCCGAACATCCTCATGTCGGGAATAAGGCGACGGATGTCTGATGAACACACACCATGAAAGTAACGATAGAACAGTGTCACGCAACCCACATTCCGACGATGCTCAAGGGAAACAATAGAGTTGGATACCCTACTGTTACCTATCAGCACCATCGCTCTCCTTTGAACACGGTCCAGAAGCTCCAAGGATGATTTTGGAGCACCTGCCCATATATGGGAGTTGTATTCCATCATTGGCCTGATGAAAGTTGTATAGATGTTGAAAAGATCAGAAGGAGTGAAATATTTCTTGCACCGCTTTAAGAAGCCTATGCACTTGAGTGCTTCTTTCGACACTTCGAATACATGTCTCGCCCAACGAGCGTCAAATTGTATTTTCATGCCCAGAACATCGAGAGCCTCTGATTGTTGAATATCCGTACCATCGATAGAAATTGACGATATTGTTGGGTCAGCGAATCGCTTGTGAGACAAACAGCAGCACTGTGTCTTACGTGCTTTAAAATCTACTCTATTCACTCGACCCCATTCGGAAATGGCCAGTAGATCCCGGCCAAGTGTCTCATTTATAATTAGCCTTTTATCTTCAATATCTCCAAGACTCGGCCTACAGTCGAATGAATATGACTGACAGAGGTTATTATCATCTGCGAACGAGTAGATTGGATTCACGGTCGGACCCAAAAGATCGTCAATGAAAATAAGAAATAAAGAGGGAGAAAGGACAGAGCCCTGTGGCACACCTGCGCTCAGCCTATGTGTGTTGGATGAGAACCCATCTACAACAACTCGTATAGTGCGATCTCTAAGAAAGCTCGATATAAATCGAGCAAACGTATTACCGAAACCAAAAGCGATCAGCTTTGATATGAGTGCAATGTACCAGACTCTATTAAAGGCCTTGGAGATATCTAGAGCCACGACCTTACTCTTACTAAACTGGTGGATAGACCGACTCCAACGCTCCGACGAGAACGCCAACAGGTCTCCGGTAGAGCGTTTTCTACGGAAGCCATAGTGTCGATCACTTAGCAGGTCGTTGGTATCTAAATACCAACGCGCGGGGAAAACTGGTGGTTTAGCATGCTCTCCATTACCTTGGAGAGCGCAGAGCAAATCGCAATTGGCCGATAATTCGCAGGATTATTGGCTTCAACCTTTTTAGGGATCGGCTGGACGTTCGCAACCTTCCAACGCGCGGGGAAAACTACCGCACGGTAAGCAAGGTTGCGTCATGGACGGGCTAGCGTCGACGAGCACTTACATAGGACAAGTGCCGAAATACCATCCGGGCCCGGAGATTTATTTACGATACATCGAGGTGCGCAAGAACCCTGCATGTTGGTGATTGCAACAGAAATAATGTTTATCTAACTAAATATTTGTAGTTCGGACCGATTTCCAACTGATCATTTTTCTCTTTCTGTGCATAAAATCCATAAAAAGCGTCATTGAAACAGTGCATGAATTCATTAGTACGATAAAGTTTTTTCTTAAAGTGTACACATTTGATTTAATATCATGTGATAAGGAGCTCAGCTCATAAAGACGCAGTTTACGTTTCAACAATTTTATTTCAATATTACCATTACTTTAATGTGTGTGTGTGTGCGCGCTTGTATACATAGGTTGAGTAGGTGCTTTTTTAATTAGTGTATGTATGGAAGCGCATACCTGCTCGCTGACTTACTTGAGGATACCCAGCTAGCATTTGGAAGATCATTTTTTGAAAAATCTCCTTGCTGAGTCTTCTTCGAGTACTTTTGGTGATTAAAAACTGATTAATCACCTACATGATCAAATAAAGGACTCGATAATGATTCGCGCTAATGGGTAAAAAGAGTTCGATTTAAATTATAACAACAAATTGTATAGTAATCGCAAATTAATCTTCCAGACGTTTGAAATTTAACTATTATTTCCGTTATTTATTATCATATTTCACTCATCTGGAAGATTGAAAAATGCTTAATCAACAACAGATCATGCAGGTGTTTGAAAAGTAATTATAGTTATGTATTTTATGACCATATTTTGCTCAGACAGATGATTAAAAACTGTTTTTTATGTTATTGTTTTCTTAAGAATGACGGGACAATGTTTGCTTATATTTGAGTAAATGTCAAAAAGTTAAATTTTAGTTCATTTATAAAATTAACTTCTAGGCGTGAAGATCATTTATTTTGAAAGTGAAGTATACAAAAAAGTAAAACGTGTAATTAAATTTAATACTTTTATTAAAGTCATTAAAGTATTGTAATAGATTTAATAAAAAAGGCAATGTCAGCTAAACGAATAAAAAGAAGTGAAATTGTGCAAATCAAAAGATTAGCAAAAAAAGAGGCAGAAAATTTAATTTCGCCAAAAAGATACAAATTTGAACAAAAAACAGAGAATATTGACGAAAACATTCAAGAACATGAAGAGAGAAGTCAGTATTCAAAGGAAAACAATGTTGGTAGTGACAGTTTTTATGATTCAAGTGATAAAAGTGATGAAAGTGATTCAAGTGATGACAGTGAATAAAATAAGTTTAATTTATGTGAAGGACTAGCTAAGTGGGCAAAAGAAAACGTACACATTACAGTTCTTGTTTTTTTACCTGAAACTTTTTTTGAAGTCTTAAGTACATATGCCAATTTTAATGTACCAACAATTTATTTTATATATTTTTTATGAAAGTAGTTTTTTTACATTAAAAACTTCAAAGTACAAATGGAAAATGTACAAAATTATAATTTAGTTTTATGTTATATGTTAAAATAAGGTTTAAAGCTGGGCTTTAAATGTTTTAAGTACAAATTATTAATTGTAATCATTTTTTTTGTATACTTTGTTTTTTTTTTTATAAAATTTATTCTTAAAATTGGATCTAACTTTTTTTTAACGAAATGAACTATTTATAACATAAAAAATTATTTTCTTTTGAATAAATATTTTCTTTCAAATAAACAATTATTTTCCTTTAAATAAACTCAGAAAGCCGACTGAAAGAAAGCCAAATGATTAGAAATATGGGTGATTAATGACGATAAAATGACTGATAAATTACTCACAAAAGACTCGTAAGTGATTCTAACATGACTGAAAGACGAACCCAAAAAGAGTCACAAATGAAGTCAAATGAGACCAAAAAATGATCAAAAGCCGTTTCTAAAAAGACTTTAAAACTACTCGGAAAGGGGTCGAAAATGACTCCAAACTAATATAGAAAATGACTCTTAAATGATTTATTAAGAAGAGTCGCGGGACAGGCACACATTTCTCCCAACAAAAGTATCATTAATGTTCAGAATAAGCGCACATATTCCGACTTTTTAATCGCTCAGAAGAGTCGAAAAAGACTCGAATTTGATTAAAAAATTCAAAAAATGCTAGCTGGGTATGTTCGCATAACACACCGACACCCATACGTATACGACTGATGGAGATTTATTAACTGAAATGTGTATAAGAGAGACGGTCCTGACTGCCATGTGTGTGCTTGTTTAAACTTCTGTTTTTTTTTGGTGGAAACTTCACATAATTCCGGTTACCTTTTTTTGGTATTTCACACGTATGCCTTGGGTTATTTGAGCAATGATTTAAATTTAATTAACTTTTCGCCACAGATTTCTGTTCTCAACAAAAGGTGTTTTTACGGTAGAGGTTTATACTCTCACTTTTTTCCAACATTTTGTGAAATGTTTTGGGTTTCAATAAACGTTTGTTGATGTTAGCAGAGTTTGTGAAAGGCACACTATGGCAGTTTAATGTTAAAGGACAAATTATTATTAATTGCAAATATGTTTTTTAACAAGGAAATTGATTTTGGCTCGAATACTATTAGAGCGCTTGGCTGCAACTCAACATATTTAGAAACTGATTTGCGTCAGCATTTAAAAAAATACATTGTTTAGATTTCTCATTGTAGGAGATCTAAAATATTGCTTTTGGTCACTTGAATAACACAGTACAACACATGATCGGGACTCAGTTCTGATAATTGTTTGTGAAAGTAGCCCCAAAAAGAAGAACTTCTGTATCATTCGTTTCGTCAAGATACATCAAATAATAATTTAATAATTAATTTGAAGTTAGTATGTATCGTATAGGGGAATTTGTCACGTTTTAGGCTCTTTTGTTTGTCATAACTCGAGAACCACTAGTCCGAATAAGCTGAAACAAATTTAAAAAAAATTGAAAAATACAATTCCTTTAATCTTTAAACAGTTTCGCAGTTATAAATAAATGTATGAAGAAAAAAAATATTTTTTGCCTAACAAATTAAAGTTTTTTTTAATTCATAAAAAATACAAACCGGTAAAAAGTGTCAAGTCTTATTACTTTCAAGTAAAGTCACATAACCTATGAACAAAATGAGACATAGATCAGGAAAATCGATTTACGCGTTTCGCTTTTATGCACAATTAAGTGAAGGTATGAATTTCAAAAAATTTGCTCGAGATATGCACAAATTTTTTTGGAAAAAACATTGATGACTTTTTAATGCTTTAATTTGGGTATCCATATGTGACTCGCAAAAAAGAAAGGGATCTAAGGTTAAAAACCAGTTTTGTTCAGGAGAGCCATTTTAAAGATTAGGTCCCTTTCTATTTGCGCTTAGAATCGTCGACTTCACTTTCATAAAACGCGCATATCTCTGGGAGGTAACACTTTTGGGCATGGGATCGGTCTCATTCGATGCTTAGATGTTGTCCACATCAAAAAAAGAAAAAAATGAAAATTGATTTTTTTACCCTTAGGTCCCTTTCTCTATGCGCTGTCACATACTCGTATGTCCATGTTTACTATTGATCTCCCGTTTTTACCATGCGGTTCGTTTTTTGGGCCACATGAGCCACATCGTCCATTAACTCTTGCTATTTTTTGAGGTATGTAGTGCGTCCCCACTACAGTAACCATTCTAACAATTATTATTTTATTATTTGTAAAGTAAATATTAAAAAAAAAATCGTTTTATTGAGGTAACCTTAGTCCCTTTAAAAGTCACTTTTTCTTCCTAGACCGACTTCGGCCATTTACACACCCAAACAGCTTATAACGATTGGTCAAACTAAGGAAACCAATTAGTCAGAAATCGATGGAACTACAATGATTCGGTTGCAAAAGAGGAATTTCCGTTGTAATCACTAAGTGTTTAAAATCGTACTAAACTCACAATTTATTGATTGGTCATACCAATGAAACGCAAAAAGGTACCAAATGTTTGCAAACATTTTGTTGTTGTCACCAATTGTAAGTGATGATAACTAAAACTTTATCTTAACTAGTAACGAATTGTTTAATTGTATTTTTTTTTCAAAATAAAAAATTCGAGTAAAAGGGAATTTAAGCTAATAGTTTAACCAAATTTTTTCCAGTAAAACTTAGCCGCCATCCTTTCCACTTGTTCTTCTACATGACCCTCCTTATGAGTACTTTAAGAATTTTAATTGTGTAAGCAAACAGGTTTTTGCCTCTGCCTGAAATTAAAATGTTTTTCATTGAATGAGTGTGAATTCATAAATTCTCTTCTGAATACTTGGTGTGTTGTATAGTTCCAATAACAGAATGTTACAGAGCACCAACTTACATTCGGTTGTACTTATAGAATACTTGAGGTGCATGTAACCTCAATTATTTGGTTGGCAAAAAATTCGGTTGTTGCAACTAATCTGTTCTCTGTGTACATACTCATGCTAAATTTGATCGTCTTAGAATTTTATGACTATCAAAACTGTATGTGACAGCGCATAGAGAAAGGGACCTAAGGGCAAAAAAAATCAATTTTCACTTTTTTTATGTGGACAACATCTGAGCATCGAATGAGACCGATCCCATGTCCCAAAAGTGTTTCATCGCAGAGATATGCGAGTTTTATGAAAGTGATGGTACACCAAAGATACACGTATTTAAATCTTTAAAATGGCTCTCCTGAACAAAACTGATTTTACCCTTAGGTCCCTTTCTATTTTGCGCGTCACATATATTCTTTATAGGGTCTTAGATCCATATTTCGTGGTGTTGCAATTGAAATTACAAATTTAGCATTCTAGGCCACTCTTCGATGTAGGGTATAAAAAAGTAAGAACAGTTTTGGGAAAAATCAAAATCATTTTTTAAAGCCATCAGTGCCAAACATTCTAAAAAATTCACATATAAATATTGCATAAGGTGCGGTAAAATCGGCATTTGAACCGTTGGCCACAAAGACCACTTTTGTTTTAGTCCTGTGCGAATGACTCCTTATTTTGCAATTATCTTGTAAACTAAAAGTTACTCAAAATCGAAATTAGCACCAATTATAGAGCTTCTTTTTAGGTGTAGTTAAAGGCTTATGTCAAAATAGAAGTCCGTTTATTTAGACTTTTTTGTCACCTTAAATGTGTAAGACGGTCCCATTCGACATTAGAGAAATGCTCCTATGTTCTCATTTGTATAGGGACTTTCTCAAAAAATGGGTCTATATGGCCAAAACTTGTTCAAAATTTGGCTGTAGGTCTATCGTTACATGGATATTTCCAGGGGAGTAACATTCGGACACATTCGATTCGAATAAAAATGTAAGTAAAAGTATTTTGCTTTTGCTTAAATATTTTGGAAGTTTTTAAATTATTTACCATACGCAGCGAAAAGATATGGTTACACTATGGTCACCGCAACAATAATATGTTCTCTACAATAAAAGCATGTTCGTCGCAACATAGTATTGTTTTTTGAATGTCATTTTGACAACAGTATGATTGCGACAATGTTAATATTGTTGGAATGTAACAATAGTATTATTGCCAAATTTAGAAATGAAAATATGGTTGTAGCAACCATATCAACATGGTTGGTGCAACAAAAGTATTGTTGTTTAAGATTTACGTTAACAATAATATGATAACAGCAATCATACATTATGGTTGCGACTATGAACATAACAAAACAGGTTTTATAGAGCATACATGTATGTGTGTGCGTATGTTTTTGATATGCAAAAACACATACACACGATACAGTGAATGGCTGTTGTCCATTAAAAAAAAACAACAACAATCGGAAGGTAGTCATGGTTAAATCACATTCGTTTCTTGGGGTCTACGGATGGTGAAGTAGCATTCACCCCTGCAGGGTACTAAAAGTATTCTCGACTGCCGTTGGAATAAATAATCCTGCGAATTATCGGCCAATCGCGATCTGCTCTGCGCTCTCCAAGGTAATGGAGAGCATGGTTAACCACCATCTTGTAGGGTATCTAGAGTCCAACGACCTGCTTAGCGACAGACAGTACGGCTTCCGTAGAAATCGCTCTACGGGTGACCTGATGGCTTTCCTATCGGAAAGCTGGAGTCGGTCTATCCACCAGTTGGGTGAGAGTAAGGTCGTGGCTCTGGATATATCCAAGGCATTTGAAAGAGTCTGGCACGGTGCACTCTTATCAAAGCTGATCGCTTTTGGTGTCGGTAATACATTTGCTCGATTTATATCGAGCTTTCTTAGAGATCGCACTATACGAGTTGTTGTAGATGGGTTCTCATCAGATAAACATAGGCTGACCGCAGGTGTGCCACAAGGCCCTGTCCTTTCTCCCTCATTATTTCTCATTTTCATTGATGATCTTTTGGGTCAGACCGTGAATCCAATCTACTCTTTCGCGGATGACAGCAACCTATGTCATTCATATTCATTCGACCGTAGGCCGAGTCTTCAAGATATTGAAGACAAAAGGCGAATAATGGAAGAGACACTTGGCCGGAATTTACTGGCCATTTCCGACTGGGGTCGAGTGAATAGAGTAGATTTTGCGCGTAAGACACAGTGCAGCTTGTTGTCTCACAAGCGATTCGCTGACCCAACAGTGTCGTCAATTTCTTTCGATGGTACGGATATTGAACAATCAGAAGCTCTCGATGTTGTGGGCATGAAAATACAATGTGACGCTCGTTGGGCGAGACATGTATTCGAAGTGTCGAAAGAAGCACTCAAGTGCATAGGCTTCTTAAAGCGGTGCAAGAAATATTTCACTCCTTCTGATCTTTTCAATATCTATACAACTTACATCAGGCCAAAGATGGAATACAACTCCCATATATGGGCAGGTGCTCCAAAATCATCCTTGGAGCTTCTGGACCGTGTTCAAAGGAGAGCGATGGTGCTGATAGGAAACAGTAGGGTATCCAACTCTATTGCTTCCCTGGAGCATCGTCGGAATGTGGGTTGTGTGTCGCTGTTCTATCGCTACTTCCATGGTGTGTGTTCTTCAGACATTCGTGGCCTTATTCCTGACGTGAGGATGTTCGGCAGGGATACACGACTTTCCAGAAATTCACACTCATTTGTTATCGATTGGCCGGTTGACCGCACTATACACTACAGATCGAATTCGTTTTTCGCCCGTACTGTCCGTATGTGGAATCGACTCCCGCAAATGTATTTCCCACCAATTACGACATCCAGAAATTCAAGGCGTATGTCAATAAACATTACTACCTCTTTCCCCCCTTCTATCCCTTGCTTTCCAACGACCAGCGCAATGCATTGCATGTATAGGGGAAAACCCCTGAGTGTTGGCTAATTAAAAAAAAATATAACTTGCTTGATAAAAATCTCTATTTTTGAATAACAACATTACCCAATCCTAATAAATAATTTTGGGGAGTAAATCATACTTTGTTTGTAGCGATAATAGCATGGTTGCGGGTGAATCATACAATGGTTGTGAAAATCATACTATGGTTGTGACGATCATAATATGGTTGTGAAGGTAATAGTATGGTTGAGTGAATCATACTATGGTTGTAGGAATTATAGCATGGTTGCGTGTGAATCATACTATGGTTGTGAAGATCATGCTATGGTTGTATGAGAAACATACTATGGTTGTGAGGATCATAATATGGTTGTGAAGATAATAGTATGGTTGAGTGTGAATCATTCTATTGTTGTGAGGGTCATAGTATGGTAGTGGGTGAATCATACTATGGTTGTGGGGATCATAGTATCGTTATGTGTGAATCATAATATTGTTATGAGGATCATAATATTGTTGTGCCGCAACCATATACCCAACAATAGTATGATCCTCTTCGAATATTGTCACCCAACCATACTTTTTTTCTGCGTGCATGAACGTTAGATTTAAATTTTGAAAGGCAAAGAATTGATTTGAAAGTTCAAAATGTTCTATTTACGACACTCAACGTAAAATAATTTTAAAATTCCAATGGTGTCCCCTGACTTTGTGTGGGAAAAATTTGTACTTATCTGGCCTGTTATCACTTACATAAGCCCTACAACATCCCGTTAAGGTTACAAGGGGAAGTTCCTCTCGAATCATGGAGCTGTGCACGATTCAGTTCTAATATTCATGGACCGGGACCAACTGTTTAACACTAGCTCCGGACGGCTAATGCATTTTATAGAGAAGTTTTTACATAGTGGCGTTTACGGAATGGAAACCCGCCGTTGAAAAATTGTTTGATGTTCATAACCGGGGTTGCACCTGGGCTTACGGTCATTACAGACGCACACACTCTCATCACACCCAACTCAATTCGTATCGTTTCAGAGCATTAATAAAATCGTCTTCAATAGTGTGTCCAGTAGTTTGCTTTCAACATTCAGAGAGGCGCGGAAACGGATATCGGTAGATCGTGTCATTACGACGATTCTGAATATGTATATAAGTATAGTGTTGTCAACAAATATACCTTAAATGGAGAGTATAAAAACTTCTTAATCCAAACAAAAATTGGGACGTTTTCGCCCCAGCCAAACTCGTACTTTCTCGGCTGTACATGTAAGTCCGAAATTTTCATTTGAATATTCACACTCCATTTGGTAAATGGTCTCTACGAAAAATTATAGATGTCCATTAAATTTTATCATTATTTTCTACTCCCGCACAGGATCATAAATCGAACTAAAACTGTCATTAAACGTTAAATTTAATTCACTATCAGCACCCACAGCCACCCATTCTGGTGCCAGGAGCCACCATTACGTTCGTTGCTTCTACGGCCATCAACGTCATTACCTTTGGACAAACACACACACACACTCACACAGAAATGCAGAAAGGATATGACTTGATAGCGTGTCCTCTTCGTAGTTCTCTTCACCCTCTACCCTCCTCTCTCTCTATCAAATATAATAAACTTTTAATAGTTTTCTACTCCACTATAATTTTAATACATTTAATGGTCGTCCATAGCGACTGCCAAAAGAACCAGCACCAAAAATATACTCGTAGTTAAAGGCGGCGACAATATTTTGCTGGCTCCTTGTGTCAGCCCCCCTTATTCACCCCCCTCTAGTGTGTTATAAATAATTTAAAAAGGAATAAAAATGATGACGAGCACAAAAAACAGGTTTCGATCGTTATTTTGGAAAAAGAGGACAAAAAACCACCAACAAACACTTAACATTGTCCTCAAATGTATAAATTCAAAGTTTGACCGAAAATGGGATATTGGACGCAAGGTTCTATGTGGGCATACTTAGCCATGAATATCTGTATTTGTTTAAGCATATAAAAGCTGCCATATTGGGGTTTCCAGAAGGACCGGGTAGATTTTGGTAGTTAAAGGCAAAGTGTGTTACATGTTTTGTAAATTATCCTGCCAAACAATACATGCGAATTAAAGGACACTTGACGGACATTACTAGATTCTCAAAGAATTATACAATAATCAATAACATCCATACTCGTACACACAGAGAAAAATTAGTTGAAAATCGGTTGGAACTACCATGATTCGGTTGCAAAAGAGGAATTTCAGTTGCCAAACCCAAATGTTTCTAACCGTAATGGATATTCGGTTCGACATACCACAAGATGAGAAATATGATCATCGTACTGTACTCACAACTTATTGATTGGCCATACAAATGAAACGCGAAAATGGTTTTTAGTTTTTTTGCAAACAGTTTGCTGTTGTTACCAACTATTAGTGATGACGAAAACCCAAAACGAATTGTTCAATAGATTTTATTTGTATATAAAATAATTACATATTTTAAAATATAAAATAACTCGATTATTATTCGACCTTAAGTCAATAGATCTTTTTCTGTAAAAATCATCTATCATCTTTTCCATGTTGTTCTTCTACGAGTACTTCAAGTACAGGGGGTACGCCCGAAAGGTATACTACTTTGTTTTGCCGTCATTTTGGTAAACATTAGTCTTGACAGTTCATATTTGGCAGTCGTGAATTAGAGAAGTGGCAAATTTATTATGGAAATATATTCGATAATTCGTTAAAATCAATTTATCAAAATCAATCATCGATTACTGTGACGATGAGAAAGTTGCGTGAAATTTTTGGGAGAAACAACGTGTCAAGAAAACGCATTATTTATCGTGTAGTGAATGATTTCGAAGAAAGAGGGTCTGTAGCTGATAGGCTCGAGCATGGACCACAAAATTTTGCAAGATCGGCTGCATTAATGCTGCTCAAGAAAGTGTTTAAAACAATCCATCAACCTCAATTCGACGCTGTGCTGAATGTATTGTAAAATGTGCTCAAAAGGGCTCGCATTTGTGAGGCTAACAGAGGCGGATATTTATCTGATATTGTATTCCATACATAATTGGCGACATTAAATAAAGGGTGATAACATTTTAAGGGCCGATGTTGAATGTGAACCACATCTGCATTTAATTTGATAATTTGATAATAATTTCAGACTTACTCAATTTGAACCATGGAAAGATACGAATGGTGGCAAGAAATGGCAACAGTGGATGATTAATTTTCGAAGAAAATCATCTTCAGTGATGAGGCACATTTTCACCTCAGTGGATTCGTCAATAAGCAGAATTGCCGCATTTGGGCAAATGATAATCCAAAAGGGATTGTCGAAAAAACAATGCACCCACAAAGAGTGACTGCTTGGTGCGGTTTATGGGCTGGCGGCATCATCGGGCCGTATTTTTTCCAAAATGAGGCCGGTCAGGCAGTTACTGTGAATGGTGTTCGCTATGGTAAGATGATAGCGACATCCATATCTTCTGAATTGGAAGATATGGATGTGGACGATATGTGGTTTCAACAGGACGGTGTCACTTGTCACACAGCTAGCGAAACAATGGATCTTTTGCGCGACAAACTCAATGGTAGTGTCGTGGCGATGTTAATAGGCCGCCAAGACCATGTGATTTGACACCGTTGGACTTGGGTAATTTGAAAGAAAAGGTCTACGTCGATAAGCCAGCAACAGTTCATGAGTTAAAGGATCACGCAGAAAAAAAGTATGGTTGGGTAACAATATTCGAAGAGCATCATACTACTGTTGGTTATATGGTTATGGCACAACAATATAATGATCATCACAACAATAGTATGGTTCACACACAACCATACTATGATCCCCATAACAATATTATGGTCCTCACAACAATAGAATCATTCACACACAACCATACTATGATCCCCACAACCATATTATTATTCACTAGCTGCCATACTATGATCCCCACAACCATATTATGATCCTCATAACCATAGTATGTTTAACGTACAACCATAGTATGACTTACGGTACAACAATACTATGATCCCCAAAATTGTTTGTAAAGACTGGAATACGTTGTTATTCAACAATAGAGAATTTTATTAAGTAAGTTATGTAACAATAGGAGTGATTTATTTAACAGTAAAAAAATTAATTTATTAAAAATATTTTAGTTATACTAATCCGTAGTTTTTTTGAAAAATTTTAATTTTTATTGCTATTATTGCGTAAGAATCGTAAAAATAACATTGTCAAATTAAAAAAAAATTTGCCGGTATGATTGTGGTAATCATGTTATTGTTAACATAAAACCCATGAAAAGAATACTTTTGTCCCACCAACCATATTTATATTGTTGCTACAACCATATTTTCATTTTTAAATTTGGCAACAATACTTTTGTTAAATTTTTCAACAATATTAATATTGCCGCAATCATACTATTGTCAAAATGGAATTCAAAAAACAATACTATGGTTGCGACGACCATACTTTTACTGCTGAAAACATACTATTGTTGCCGTGACTATATAGTAACCATATCTTTTCTCTGCGTGATGAGACAATTCGGCACATTAATGAAAATTTGGACCATCGGATGGAGGTGTGCCGCCAAGGTCGCGGCTGCCATTTGGCCAGTATTTTGTTCCATACATAATTGAACCATACCAGTATAATCATAAAAAAAAGAAATGACAATAATTTCCTAAATAATTTGTGTTTTAGTCAAAAATAAACATAAAATGTAACCACCTTTTAAAACATTTATCAATATCAGATCCATTTTCATTCGTTTAATCAAATTTATAAACCAAGAAAGTAGTATGCCCTCCCGACGGACACCCTGTACTTCAATTGTGTAAGCAAGCAATTTTTTGCCCCTGACTTAAATTTAATTTTTTTTGCGGCATGTGGATTTTAAGACCCAAAAATTCTCTTCTGAAGGTTCGGATACTTGGTAACGACTGATAATTGTAGAGCACCGACTTACATTCGGTTGTACTGATGAAATACTCGAGGTGCATGTAACCTCAATCATTCGGTTGGCAAAATCTTCGGTTGTGGCAACAAATCAGTTTTCTCTGTGTACTTTAATGACTCTCCGATCAATATTTCATGGGGTTGCAATCCAAATGACAAATTTAGTATACAACAAACCCATTAGTGGGGGTATACAAATTCGAGATTTTTTCATAATGTCATGGCAATTTTTTAAAAAAATATTGAAAAAAATTTAGAAAAACTCTTAACATATCGAGCGAAAACAAAAATTTCAAAATTATTTCACTGCAGAGTCCACATACTAGCACCTATCTGTTATAGTTGGTCAGATGAGTTCCGTAGGGTCCAAATAAACGGCCTGTATGATCAAAACAAACGATCAAAATACATAGCCTAATTAAAGCGTATTTATTTTCAAATGCAAACTTGGATTAATTATGTAGATTGGGCAGAATTGAATGAGCCAAAGGGGCCCAAAAACCTCGATTATGGTAAAGCATATTATGTTGCGAATCCACACACAGAGAAAAGATTTGTGGCCACAACCGAATTTTTTCCAACCGAATGTTGGTGGCTGCACGTCCTGTATATGTATTCATCGTTACAACTGAATGTTGATTGAATACACAGCAATTTTCAGTAGAGGAAACTGACACTTTCGGTTGAAGAAAATAAGTTTAGGTAATCATAACAGATATGGGGCCCAAAAACGTCGATTATGGTAAAGCACATTAAGTTGCGAATCCACACACAGAGAAAAGATTTTCTGACACAACCGAATGTTGGTGGCTGCACGTCCTGTATATGTATTTATCGTTACAACCGAATGTTGATTGGATACACAGCAATTTTCAGTAGAGGGAACAGACACATTTGGTTGAAGAAAATAAGTATAGGTAATCATAACAGATATGAATGATTATTGTAACTAAATTTTTACATGTGTTGGCTGTTGTTAAAGATTGTTGGTTATAAGTACTTTTGAAAAAAAAAATCTTTTACCTCCTTGCAATAGGTTAACTGATCAGTAAAATAAATACGTCTTTGGATAAATGAGTCTTTTTGATTAGCATTGCAGTGATGCCCCAATCTGAAAAAAAATTATAATGGTACATAACAATATTTATTATCAAGCGTTAAGTGACCGTATCACGGAAAAAATGAGTCGCCACCAAAAAAGTGGTTGTTGTTTTGAAGAATAAGGAAGTTTATTTTTGTAGGTCTATCTGATTAAGTCTGAGTAATGTCACTAAATTACAGTTTAGTTTGTTTCTATATTCTGAAAATATTTTTTCAATTACAGTTCGTTTATTTACTTTGTAGGGACATAAATACTGTTACAACATTTAACACAACCATTTCAATAGTAGAACTGAACAAACCACGTTAATGTCATATGGGTTTTGAAAGCTAACCTCAATAGCGTTAGTCTGTAATTTTTTTAATTTTAAAATTGTTTCAACTTTCATCATGGAGTGGTCAGATAATGAGAAACGTATCGCTGTAATAGCGCTTTTCAAGTGTGAATTGAAAAAAAGCGATATTTTCAAAACGCTAAGGCTACTAGGGATTAGCCGCATGTACGTCTACCGATGCATAAAACTGTTTGAGGAGACTGTAGATGTAAAAGACCGCCACCAGTCGGGGGGCCGCCCACGCTCTGTTCGAACACCGCATGTTATCAAAGCCCTTAAATCAAGAATTCACAGAAATCCGCTCCGAAAACAGAAAATCATGGCCCGTGAGATGAATATCACGCAAAAGTCCATGAGTCGAATCATTAAAAGAGACTTGGGACTTCGGGCTTTCAAACGACGTAACGGACATTTATTGACTGCAGCTTTAAAAAAATAAGATTGAAAAATGCAAACGTCTTTTGGTGAAACAGGCTGATAAGTTGCACAGAAAAATTTTGTTCACTGATTAAAAAATTTTTACCGTTCAGGAAAAATTTAACAAGCAAAATGATAGAGTGTATGCGCGGTCAACTAAGGAAGCATCTGAACTGATCCCAAGGGTGGAAAAGGGTCATCACCCAGCTTCAGTCATGGTTTGGTGGGGTGTCTCTTACGATGGGGTCACTGGCCTGTATTTCTGCGAACAAGGAGTCAAAACATCGGCCAAAGTTTACCAAGAAACCGTTTTGGAAGCTGTTGTGAAGCCTCTTAACAATTCTCTGTTCCAAAACCAGCCTTTCCACCAGGATTCTGCGCCGGCCCATAAGGCTAAAACGATCCAGGGGTGGCTTCGAAACAATTTGCCAGCGTTTATTTCCTCTGAAGAATGGTCCTCAGACAGTCTAGATTTGAACCCATTAGATTACAAATTGCGAACGGGTTTAGAGGTCAAGGTTTGTCACAAAAGATGCCCCAACATTGGATCTGTTAAGACTGCTTTGGTTCGAGCTGTGGCCAATTTTCCAATGGACGAGGTTCGTGCAGCTATTGACGATTGGCAAGTGCGACTTAAGGCGTGTGTAAAGGCAAAAGGCGGACATTTCGAATAAGTAGATTCTTTTTGGATACAATAGACGTCAATAAATATATTAAAAATATTTGGTCCAAAAACATTCAGTACTTTTTTTACAGCATCAAACGTGTGTAACAATATTTATGTCCCTACTTAGTATAGTCCTTTTATATTTATGATCAGTATCGCTTGAAAGCATTCACCGTCTAACCCAAGGAACCTAAACTGTCTGACCATTTTTTTTTTGCTTTTCTTTGTTTTTATATTTTTTTGCGGACTTCGAAATATTTTTTCGTCGAAAACAACGGTTTTGTTACGACTAGAACCGATGAAATATTATAGGATTTATTCGTTAATGTTAGAATAACCAAGATTATGTTACAATAGCCAACTAAACAGGGTTGGGTCATGACAAAGAACTTATCTATTGTCAGCACCGATTTTTGGTACAAAAGTACAGGTAAATCATAATTGGTTGGTTGGCATAGCCGTCAGTTGTTGCAACTAAAATTTAAACTGAATTCGGTTTGTATAACTGTGCTATTGGCTGTGAATTCTATGATATGGTTGTAGCAACCATCATCTTACATCTTGAGCCATGTTATCTTTAATACTATAGAATGTTGGTTATTGCAACAGATATTCGGTTTATCCAACCGAATTTTTGTAGTACGGACCGATTTCCAACTAATTTTTTTTCTGTCTGTAAGATAATTCTCTATAAACAATTTTTATATTTACAATTATCATCGTGCGTGTTAGTTGGACTAACCAACAAAATAATTTGACTTTGATTTCAAAAAATTGTAATACAAGGCAGTGTATAGCATTTAAATTGATGTTGCTGCGGTTAGCCCTGTTTCTCGATTACAATGTAATTACACTGTCATACTCGTAGAACATTTGTTGAAATTCTCAAGCATATGGTAAATATTTAATTAAACGTATGCACATTAGAGTGCCTCTACTTGTGGGGAAAATATATATATTTTTTTATTACCAACTAAAAAAACCTTAAAAATAAAAGTTGGGAAAAAGTAAAAAAAAAATAAAATTTAAGCGCAACGAAATTGAGTTTTTTTATATGTCGTAGTGGAACTTTTTTCCTCATGCCAAAAGCTATCAAAAAATCGATGGCACAATTTCGATGTCTAAATCGACCCACCTTAATGAACATATAGTTTGAAAAAAAAACAATGCATTTTTTTAACAATTCTATAAAATTGGGTTAATTTAGAGCCCGCCTACGATTCCGAGAACAGGGTTTCAATTGGCTTTTTAGTTCATCTAAACTTGTTTGACCCAATTTAACTCAAAAATTCAAATATGACATTTTTATTTAAATTTGTGTAAGTTTAGAGCTTGTCCAAGCGTTTCGAAACCCCGTTTTCAATTGGCTTTACAGTACATCTAAACGGTTTTAACCCTAAATCAAAATTCTATTAAAGGAAGATTTTATTATTGGAGGTTTTATTGGCCCAGCTTACCAATGCCATTCAGTTAAAGCGGAAATATACATTTTTTTAGAAGCTCTGTACTGTACATACATGTGTGAGGAGGTATATATGTATGTGTGTATGTATCTAAAATATGTATGTATCTAAAATTGGGCCTGTTGTACAGGTATTTAAGTATACAAAAGTTAGTAAGTTGGAAAGGGATTTATTGGGTATTACACGTGTAGTACATACTCTTTTAGACTAAACGATCCTATTACCTTTAATAGATTTGTTTTAAATATATCTTTTGTGGAGTAATTCAGGCCAACTTATCCTTTGATAAATGGAAGTACGGTGAAAAGTTTATGTGACGCGCAAAATAGAAAGTGACCTAAGGGTAAAAACCAGTTTTGTTCAGGAGAGCCATTTTAAAGATTAAAATACGTGTATCTTTGGTGTACCATCACTTTCATTAAACCCGAATATCTCTGGGAGGGAACACTTTTGGGCCATGGGATCGGTCTTATTCGATGCTCAGATGCAAAAATGAAAATTGATTTTTTTAACCTTAGGTGCCTTTCTCTATGCGCCGTCACATATATACACTCTACATATTTATGCCACTAGAGAAGCCAGTCGAAACCACAGCAACTAAGCAATAGTTTACATGAAGATGTCCTTTGCTCACGATAGTAGATTTTGGAAACAACAAGGTTTAAATTGGAAAGTAATAAAAAAGAAACACCACCACCAAAACACCACATTGAAATACAGAAGCCTTGGCTGTTTAATCGGTAAAACTTTTTTCTTTCAGTACTAAAACTGTTTAAAGAATCACTTCATGTCAAAACGAACAAAAAATGTTTTACAAGTCTCCAAATTTTCTTAAAAAATAGTTTAAATGTTCGTTAGGCAACAAAAAGTTGAATTGTTTCAACTTTCACCATGGTGTGGTCAGATAATGAGAAACGTATCGCTGTGTAATAGCGCTTTTCCAGTGCGAAATGAAAAAAGCGATATTTTCAAAACGCTCCGGCCACTAGGGATTAGCCGCATGTTCGTCTACCGATGCATAAAACTGTTTGAGGAGACTGGAGATGTAAAAGACCGCCACCGGTCAAGCCGCCCACGTTCTGTTCGAACACCGCATTTCAACGAAGCCGTTAAATCAAGAATTCACAGAAATCCGTTCAGAAAACGGAAAATCAATGCCCGTGGGATGAATATCACGCAAAAGTCCATGAGTCGAATCATTAAAAAAGTCTTGGGACTTTCAAACGATGGGGGGCTTTCAAACGATGTACCGGACATTTATTGACCGCAGCTTTAAAAAAAAATAGGATTGAAATGCAAACGGCTTTTGGATAAGAACGCTGATAACACTGTGGAACATTTTTGGGGTTATTGTCTGGGGGGTGAGAAATTCCAAGTCAGGGTGATGGTACTAGGTCAGTATATTAAAACCCTCAAAGGGTTTTGCGTTCGTATGTGACAGTTTTGTAAGTTTCAGTAAGTGAAGTTACTTAATTGTAAATAAAAGCAGAACGCGTTAATCGATTTCTATGATCTATGTCGCATTTTGTTTATAGGTTATGTGACTTTACGTGAAAGTTATAAGACTCTACACGTTTTTCCGTTTGGGATTTATATGTTTCAAAAAAAAAAAAAAATTTTTAGCAAAATTTTCTTCATAAATTTATTTCTAATTGCAAAAATGTTGATTTGGTAGAGAAACAGTATATTAATGGATTAAAGAAAATGTAATTATTAATTTTTCTCAATTTATTTCAGCAAAATCGAACTAGTCGTTCTCGAGTTATGTCAAACTACGTTTTTGCCAACATTTTACAACTAAGCGAAAAAACATGAAGATAAGGAAAAAATGTAAAAGGTCATAAAAAAAAACTGGCACATACGAAACCCTTTGAGGGTTTTAATATACTGACCTAGTACAATCACCCTGAATTGAAATTTCTCACCCCCCCCCCCCCCCAGATTGGCTGTTGTACTGTGTAATTTGCACAGAAAAATTTTGTTCACCGATCAAAAAAAATTTTACCATTAAGGAAAAATTTAACAAGCAAAATGTTAGAGTGTATGCGCGGTCATCTAAGGAAGCATCTGAACTGATCCTAAGAGTGGAAAAAAGTCATCACCCAGCTTCAGTCATGGTTTGGTGGGGTGTCTCTTACGATGGGGTCACTGACCTGCATTTCTGCGAACAAGGAGTCAAAACATCGGCCAAAGTTTACCAAGAAACCGTTTTGGAAGCTGTTGTGAAGCCTCTTAACAATTCCCTGTTCCAAAACCAGCCTTTCCACCAGGATTCTGCGCCGGCTAAAACGTCCCAGGTCTGGCTTTGAAACAATTTGCCAGCGTTCATTTCCTCTGAAGAATGGCCCTCAGGCAGTCCAGATTTGAACCCATTGGATTACAAACAATAACAATCATTGCTAAAGTTCTCAACATCTTCTGTTGTTTGCAGAAACGATTAGGTGATTCTGTAACTACTGCTTAACAACAGTAGACAACTTTAGACTTCAGCAGGCAACTCTGGCGAACGAACTGTCAAAAAAGCGGAAACTACAAAGAAGAATACGAAAAAACAAATGAATACGCATCACAAAATGTTAGGAACGTTTTATTTTGAAAATTAGATTTTAGATTTGGATCACATATCTATGAGTAGAATAATATACATATAGTATGCTTTATAATTTCGAATGCATTTTCATGTTATTTTCCTTTTACCATTTGCACATTGATTGATTGGTAGCCATGGTGGTTGACATATGCCTATGAGTAGAATAATATACATACGAGGGCGGTTCGGAATGTTCTTAGCCTATCAATGAAAGAGAATAGTTAGTTTTTCAAAAATATTTTTATTTTTCAATATAATCTCCTGAAACTTCAATACACTTAGTCCAACGCTTATCTAGCAATTCTATCCCTTGATTAAAATAGTTTGCCTCAAGGTCTTCAAAATAGTGGTTTACAACTGTTATTGCATCTTCATTTGAGGTAAAACACTTGCCAGCAAGGAATTTTTTAGATTTGGGAACAGGTAAGAGTCACTGGGAGCTAAATCAGGAGAATAAGCTGGGTGGTCAAGCAACTCGTACTTTAATTCGTTGATTTTAGCCATTGTTAAAACACTCTTGTGCGCTGGTGCGTTGTCTTGATGAAAAATTATTTTTTTGTGTTGTAAGCCAGGACGTTTTTCTCGAATTTGTACTTTTAATTGATCTAAAAGGTTGCAATCGTACTCTGAATTTATTGTTTTACCCTTTTGCAGATAGTCAGTCAATAAAATACCTTTGAAGTCCCAAAAAAACCGTTGCCATAACCTTACCAGCCGATTGAATTGTTTTTGCCTTTTTTGGGGCACTTCCTCCAGCTTCAGTCCATTGTTTGGATTGTTCTTTTGTCTCTGGAGTATAGTGGTGGATCCATGTCTCATCAACAGTTATGAAATCCATTTTATTTCGCTGAAAACGAAATCCAAACAAGCTTGAGAAATGTTCATTCTTATGCGTTTTTGGTCGACTGTTAACAAGTGCGACACCCATCTTGCAGAAAGCTTTTTCATCTGTAGTTCTTTATGCAAAATTAAATGGACTCGATCATTTGTGATGTCCATGATATTAGCTATTTCACGCACTTTTATTCGTCGATCATTTAATACCATATCATGCACTTTGGCTACAATTTCTGTTGTTGTTGCTGTTTTTGGACGTCCACTACGTGGTTCATCTTCAATGCTTGTACGACCACGTTTAAATTCAGCAACCCAATTTTTTTGCTGTTGCTTATGAAGGAGCACTTTCACCTAACACATTCTCCATATCATTATGAATTTCTTGTCCCGATAAACCTTTTTTATGTAAATATTTATTGACACCACGCATTTCTAATTTTTCCATTGTTAAAAAATCGCGGATGCGTCTTTTGTGAACACCTGTTTCTATATGAAGGAGTTGCCAGATCGCAACAAAATTTAACATGTGTTCATAGCAGAGATGGAAGTTTCCAAAACACTTAACTTTTTTCTGTTTATACCGCGCTTTTTGTGCTAGGCTCGTATACTCGTAGTATACTTTATAATTTCGAATGCATTTTCATGTTATTTTTCTTTTACCATGTGCACATTGATTGATTGGTAGCCATGGCGAATGACATACGCCTCCTCAGGATATTTTGGGGACAAAATGAAGACATGTGTACAATCGATAGCTCCGATAGTGCCTCCTACAAACGTTGAGGGTACAGAAGCAAACACTGATTTAGCCGCTTGGCGCTCCACGTGATTCATTGGGAATCTCACCTTTGCAAAAAACATGGAGTCGTTTGACGTGGAGTAGTTGACGTTTGACTCATTGTTAACCTCCATTGCTCTCCCACGGGCTGTTGGCAACAGCCTGTTGCAAAGAATCTCAGGGCAGCTAGAACCTAGCAAAACAACGCTTCTAAGTTAACTCAAATATGACCCTTTGCACGATTTTACCTGTTTTTTAGCCGAAATTGCTGTAATTCTCGAACCTCTTAATTTGCCATCAAGCTGAAAAACAAGATTTTCAACTATGTCTGGAGATAGTCTGTCGAGTTTCCGAAATTCGCTTCCAGTCAATTCAAATGGGTTATCTAATTATTGGAACTGTTGGAACGATATTTAATGATTCATTCCGCGACAAATTATATGCCAAATACTCTAAAGACATTTTAAAAACGTTTAAAACAGTTTATCAAATTCTTAACAACACAAAATCTATTGTCGTTTACTTAACAACAACAGCTGATTTTACAGTAACGACTATCGTTAAAATTTTACTGAATTGCAAAACCGACAATTTTGTTGTTAGCCATTTTTAACCATTCCGATTATCGTTAAAATAGTTACAGAATTGCACTACAGCTGATCTAGCCATGTTCGTCAGCGTTATTGTCAAAAGAAAAGGTTGCGATGTATGCAGATGTAAGCAGAGCGCCGCCGCCGATAGTTTTTTTACAAAGCCGCTGATACAAACGGATGAAATTCAATTCATGAAGTCGCCATTAATATCGGCTGAGTCGTTTTTTTCTAAATCGTTTGTTAAATGAAAAATCTTATAAAACATTTTACTACAATAAACAATAGCATATGTGACGTGCAAAATAGAAAGGGACCTAAGGTTAAAAACCAGTTTTGTTCAGGAGAGCCATTTTAAAGATTAGGTCCCTTTCTATTTGCGCTAAGAATCGTCGACTTTACTTTCATAAAACGCGCATATCTCTGGGAGGGAACACTTTTGGGGCATGGGATCGGTCTCAATCGATGCTCAGATGTTGTCCACATCAAAAAAAAGTGAAAAAATGATGAAAAGTTTTGTTCAGGAGAGCCATTTTAAAGATTAGGTCCCTTTCTATTTGCGCTTAGAATCGTCGACTTTACTTTCATAAAACGCGCATATCTCTGGGAGGGAACACTTTTGGGGCATGGGATCGGTCTCATTCGATGCTCAGATGTTGTCCACATCAAAAAAAGAAAAAAATGAAAATTGATTTTTTTACCTTTAGGTCCCTTTCTCTATGCGCTGTCACAAATTATAATTCGTGTTCTTTATAAAATGTCCCCAAATCGGGCGCTCGAGTGTAGTATGTTAACAGAATATCTTGTATTTGTACAGTTTTCTTAGCTAATTTGATAAAACGAATTCAAGAATTATATAATGTAATAAAAAATATTAAAAAAAATCGGCTGAAGCGTTTTTCAACTAGTAATATTATGAGAAAATATGTAAAAGAAATTAGGCTGATAATCTTAGTTGCACAGAGAGTGGAGTTGGCAAACGGTCCGAACTACAAATATTCGGTTGGAAAAACAGACTTTCTGTTGCAATCACAAACATTGCATGGTAGTGATGGTTACATGGTTCTCATAACAAAAAGTTGGTTGCTACAACAGTACTACGGTACTCACAGTTAAAAAATCGGTTATAGCAACCGAATTCAGTTAACTGATGGTTATGGCAACATACCAATTCTAAAGTTCATGATACTTTGGACCAACAATTGGTTGTGACAACAGATAAGTTTTTTGTAGCAAATACACCCTGTTAAGTTCATGGTTATAATCCGTTTTCCCAACATCAGAAAATAATCTCTTTTTATCGGTTAAAATTTCTACCAAATCTATATTTAAAACAAAAACACATTTAAGCCTCGGTCGCACTGAAGCTTTTTTCTAACGCTGCGTATTTTTCTCGTTCCGGTTGTCTAAAATCCTTTAAAACAAGCGTCAAAAACTTACAATCAATATATGACAGCGCTATTCAACGCAGACACTGCAATAACATGAATTTTTTGTAAGTTTTTATCAATGGTTTTTAGACAAACGGAAATTAAGAAAAATGCAATTTTAGCTCTACCGGACCATCTAAATTCGAAATTAACGTCTATTTTACTAGCTATGCTATTTTTTACCGAAGGCCGAAACAAATTTTCATAAATTAAATAATTTTCAAAAAATTTATTGACAAATTAAATTTTTTACAGGATACTGGAATTTCTTGTAATGAAAAAATTATAAAAATTATAATTAGTTTGCGTCTATTGAAAATTGATAAAAAAAAAAAACGCAAAGAGAATTTATAAGCATTGTATATAGGAAAAGCATTTCGTCAAAACTTTCAACTTACTTAGATATTTTAATCCAATAACATAATAAGATTTTTCTTCAAATTTCATCGGACACTGTAACACCGATACGGTTCTCATTATCTCACCACTCCATGATGAAAGTTGAAATAATATTAAAATCCCGTTACAGAATAACGCTATTGAGGTCAGCTTTCAAACCCGATATAATATTAACGAGGTATGTTTAGTGCTACTTTTAAAATGTGTGTGTTCAATGTTGTAACAGTATTAATGTCTCTACTAAGTAGTTAATGTGCCAAACTATCTCATCCTATAGCTCTTGAATTGTTCATGGCGTATTGACTTACATTTTTCTTTTAAATATCCCCAGAAAGAAGTCCAACGATGTCAAATCACATGGTCGTGGCGGCCAAATAACATCGCTACAATGTGAGATAAGACGAACATTAAATTTCTCGCGCTAAGAGCCATTGTTTCGTTGGCTGTGTGGCAAGTGGCACCATCCTGGTGGAACCACCTATCGTCCAGGTCCATACCACAAATTTGAGGCTACAAGAAGTACGTTATCACCATTCACGGTAACTACTTGGCCGACGACAGAACATGTACGGCCCGATGATAGAAAACGAACTGTGCGTTAATCCAAAAGTGTTTTCACATTCCCTATCCGGTTTGCTTAAATTCGCGCACAATTCTTCTGATAGTGGCCACATTTGGTCGATTATGTTGACCAAAATAAAAAACACAGAGTGCACCTTATGCATTTTCATTTTCACCCTTGACGTTTAGGTGTGACTCACAATTAACATCGTGCATTATGGTTGGACCATCCTTTAAATGGCCTTCTTCTGGGCCTTGGCTTCTTTAAGGGTATACAGATTTGAATACCTATTGATTTTGAATCGGTGTTGACTCACAATTAACATCGTACATTTCGGTTGGGCCATCCATTAACTGGCCTTCTTCTTGGCTTTGACTTCCATAAGAGTGTACAGATTTGAATACCTATTGTATGGTATAAAACGGAACACACCTTGGTGGAAAAGTGAGCGGTACCACCTAACCCTCTAAACAATTGCCTTAACGGCCAAATCTATGGCGAATCCATTTCAAAGGGTTTATGAGATTCGGCGTGTAGTTTTTACTTGTTCATTTTCGTATTGAAAAAATATCCATAATGGTACAGTTTGGGGACATTTAAATCCAAGGTCTCAAAATCTATAGAGGCTTTTTGAAAAGAACAGTGCAATTATCAATCTTAAATGGCCAAAAGTATCCCTGAGATTGATCCCTTTCGAAAGGCAATTTTGAGCCATCTTAATGAGGATTGCATTAAATTCTTTTAGAACCCCGATATTTGTAGAGCTACATTTCTGTGGGTAGCTCTGGTACATTCGCGTGTCCTCAATAGAATGTTGCCATTTTGGCTGTTTCTCAAAGTTCTTAGTATGTGTCTATGTGGCTGTTTGTGGGTGTGTGTGTGAAAATGTTTAACATTGGCAATAAAATGAAATTTAATTTTCAATTACTGCGGTTGTCGTTTGACGACCCAATTTACATGTTGTTTTATTTTGTTTCTTTCTTTCCGCTTTTCCAGTTTCTTCTAGCACTTTTACCGCACAAGCCACACAGGAAACAGAGGACACAGAAAAAGTTTTATTTTTGTTTTGGCCAACCGCCCTCATCCTTTTGAGCCACAACGAAATCTTCTCAACGAAGCGGTGCCATGTTCTGGAATGGGAGGGCAATGAGAAATTGCTAAGTAGAAGTACTTTGCCCGGTGTTTACAGTTTTCCAAATGTTTAAGCAATTGGATTATGCCAAGGTTTTCGCCTTCTTTTTTCCCCGCTTCTTCTCCGGTAAATATCCTTCAACACACCTCCACTTCAACCATTTGCCAGGTAGCCCGAAAATAACATTATAAAGAAGACAAACTTCATTTAGGTAAAGGGTTAATAAAAATGCGAATACCAAATGAGGTTGTGTGTGTATAAGTACGAGCGTAATGGCTCAAAGCCCACACATACTGCCAAATGTGCCAAGAAATTAATAGAGACTCCAGCATGTTCCAAGACGAAGGCAACTGAACTTTAAAGCGGCTGTACCAATCCGTTTATAAAATGTGGTAGCAACCCAAAAGTTGTGTCCTGACTGTGATGGTTCCTTCGGAGCCGGTTTCCGAGTTTTGTTGTTGTTAGCCAATTATAGATGTCAATGTGTTGGGTTTAGAGGATTCCCTCGTTTGCGAAACTTCCCCCATAATTATACCATGGATTTTATTTTAATTAGTTAGTCTTAGTGTAGACATTCCATAATATTTTGTTTAATTTAAATATGCTTTAGATTTAATTATTTAAAAGGTGCGAGGGCCGTTCGACAAGTGAACATTCATAACGAAAATTATTGTCGAATTCCTGAGTTTCAGTTTGATTTCAAAAGGCAAATACATGTCATCCCAGGTAAGTGTTATCGAATAGTTGCAGAAATACAGGCTACTCTGGAGAATAAGGAAGTTAAGACTATAATCTTAAACATGGATTGATTAAAAGGAATAAAAAAACATAATCTACGGGCTCCCTTCAACAAAGGACACATAGACTTTACGGCACAATGACATTTTCTTTACGAAGCTGAATAGGCCATAGAATTTTCCATAAAATTTCGTTCTGTCAAACATTGACCCACAACCAACAAAAGCTTCTGCTTGAATTATACAACCTGTTTTTCTTTATGTGAAAATCCAAAAAAGGGTTTTTTACATAAAGAAAAACAGGTTGTATAATTCTAGCAGAAGCTTTTTTTGGTTGTGGGTCAATGTTTGACAGAACTAAATTTTTGCGATCCTATGAAAAATTGAACTATTCGGCTTCGTAAAGAATATTTCATTGTATCGTAAAGTCTATGTGTCCTTTGTTGAAGGGAGCCCGTAGATTCGGTATTTCGATTAAGACAAATTTTTAAAGTTAATTGATTTAGGTGAGGTAGGGATCTTTGAATTTTGTTCAATACCAATTATGTCCATAGTTAGAGGATGTCGACTATTGGGCCCCCTATAGGCATGTCCAAGTGCAAAATTGGCCCAAATCATAAATATAGGTACAATTTTGAATTTGGTAGAACATTTCACTGCTTCTGGATACCCGCATATCACCTAATATTACGGAACGGTTTTCATGGGTCAGAGCCTTCAATTTAGTCAAATCATAAAATTCAACAAAACATTCCACTGTTTCTAAGTACCCACTGTGACCAATAGGAGTGGGATAGTGCACGAGTTTTCGATTTTGATACGGCTCACCCTCTACTTTGTGTGGTTTGGAAAAAAAATACATGACCCAAAAAATGGGGGAGGCGGGATGGGAGCAAGTGACAGCTCATTGAGGTCAAAGGTCGTGGGAAGGGGAATAATATTCACAAAAAGTCCCGCAACTAGGAGTCGCCTCTAGAGGGGTTAAATGTATGACCGTACAAAAAATTCAATTTTGCTCCCACCGCTTTAGTGCCCCTAATGAAGTTAAACGTTAGACCAACTCCCAATATTTCTGCTATTCCAACAGTTTCTCAGAACCAATCCAGCCTCTATATTCAACCGTTAAGGGAGTCCCCATACAAATTTGTGTCATGAATACCCTCTATCGCTAACCCATAAGAAGAGTCCAATGCAAAATGCACTTAAAACGGCCAAACAAAACAAAATTCACCACAAAATAATATTTTTGTTTAAATTTTCTGTTATTATTGATGATAATTTATTTTCGTTTTTATTAAAAGTAAAAATACGAGTGCATGTAGTTATAATTCGAAATTTTTTAAGTTGGAATTATTAGTCAAATTTATTTAGTTTCTTTCTTGTGATATTTCTTCCGATTTTCAAAAAATTAGGGAGGTGGGATGGGGTCATCCCACCTCCCACATTTTTTGCTCATGCATTTTTTTCCAAACCCCACTAAATAAGGGGGTGAGCCATATCCAAACCTGGCTACTAAGGATCTCCATACAACACTATCCCACCCCTAATGGCCATGTTCGAAAGGACCTACTTTTGGAGATCCCATAAAGGATTTTTATCCTGAGCATTAGGGGACTATTTTGGACCACTGGGACCAATGACCACGCAACTTCTAAGCAACGCTATTTTGCAAGTATACGAGGTCGACCGCAATACTAACTGGCCTGGCACATTTTCTGTTTTACTAGCAACTTTTTTGTTTTTGTTTTTTAAAAGCAATCTTTTATAAGCCATCTGTCAAAACTTCCGAAATATTTAATGATTATTTTCTTTGTTACAGGTGATTGAAGTAAACAAGTTTTATAATTTTTGAAAAATGGAAAATAAAGAGTTTCGTGCGGTAATAAAACACTTTTATATGAAAGGTTATACGCCACAATTAATGAAAGATGAATTGGATTCTGTTCATGGTGATAATGCACCATCATACTTCATCGTGAAATCCTGGGTTCAACAATTTAAAATGGGTCGTTCAAGTACGGAAGATGAACAACGCCCTGGAAGACCGAAAATTGCTACTACTATTGAAATCATTAGAAAAATATTTAATGAAGTGACTAAAGATAGACGAATAAAGCTCAGAGAACTTGCTGATATTGTTAAAATACACGAAAAACAAGTTTGGAGTATTTTACATGATGAACTCCACATGAAAAAGCTATCCGCAAGATGGGTGACGCGTTTGTTGACTTTGCCCCAAAAAAACGTCCGTTGGACCAATTCCGAGGAGCTATTAGCGATTTATCAGCGTAATCCAATAGAGTTCTTGCGCCGATTCATAACTGTTGATGAAACATGGATCCATCACTACATCCCAGAATGCAAAGAACAGTCAAAACAATGGATAGAAGCTGGTAAAAGTGGTCCCAAGAAGGCGAAAACTGTTAAGTCAGCAGAAAAAGTAATGGCCACAGTATTTTGGGATGCAAGGGGTATAATATTAATTGATTATCTTGAGAAAGGAAAAACTATAAATAGTGAATATTATTGTGCATTATTGGATCGGTTGAGTAAAGAAATTAAGATAAAACGACCGCATTTAGAGAAAAAGTTCTTTTTCATCAAGATAATGCTCCTTCACACACTGCATTTTTAACTCAACAAACACTGGCCGAATTACGATTTGAAATTGCTCCGCATCAACCATATAGTCCAGATTTAGCTCCTTCTGATTATTTCTTGTTTCCAAATTTAAAAAAAATTCTCGGTGGCAAAAAATGTTCGTCCAATAGCGAGGTTATTGCTGAAACTGAGGCATATTTTGAAGGTCTTGAAAAATCTTTTTTTTCGGATGGAATTAAAAAACTCGATAACGTTTGATGAAGTGTATTGAGTTGGAAGGAGATTATGTTGAAAACTAAATAATAATAATTCCAAAAAAAAACGGTTCTTTTTATGTTAGGCCAGTTACTTTTGCGGTCGCCTTCGTAGGATCAAAGCGCAAACGTCAAAAATAAAATTGGGTCAGGATTTTCCTAAGTCCCCCAAAGGGAAAGTTTTTCTCCTTCTGCCCGATTTTGTTCGTGTTCAATATTAACTGATCTGAAATGGCAGACCCGGCTATCTCGTTTTAGAATTGTACGACGATCAATAATTGATACACTTTATAGGGTCGCCGATAAATAAGCTTCAGTCGGTTGTTTCGACTTACATATACCCTCACACATACATGGAATATGTGTCCTCGTTCCGTCCTTCGTTCCCTCGTTCCGTCCTTCGTTGCCTCGTTCCGTCCTTCGTTGCCTGAAGAGTCCCGATTTTGTCGAAATCTCGTAAATAGGGGATTGAGTGGAAGGTGCTATAACAGGGCGTGGCATCTACTTCTTTCTTATGTGCATATGGAGATGATATAAGTAATTAGTAGGGGCGTAAATACTGTTACAACATTGAACATTCCCCGTTAAAGTCGTATGGGTTTTGAAAGCTAACCTCAATAGCGTTAGTCTGTAACGGGATTTTCAAATTGTTTCTACTTTCATCATGGAGTGGTCAGATAATGAGAACCGCATCGCTGAATAGCGCTTTTCAAGTGTGAAATGAAAAAAGTGATATGTTCATCTACCGATGCATAAAACTGTTTGAGGAGACTGGAGATGTAAAATACTGTCACCGGTCGGGCCGCCCACGCTCTGTGCCAACACCGCATGTCATCAAAGCCGTTAAATCAAGAATTCACAGAAATCCGCTCCGTAAACAGAAAATCATGGCCCGTGAGATGAATATCACTCAAAAGTCCATGAGTAGAATCATTCAAAAAGACTTGTGACTTGGGGCTGTCAAACGACGTACCGGACAATTATTGACTGCAGCTTTGAAAAAAATGGGATTAAAAAATGCAAACGTCTTTTGGTGAAGCACGCTGATAACTTGCACAGAAAAATTGTAATCACCGATGAAAAAATGTTTACCGTTCAGGAAAAATTTATCAAGCAAAATGATAGAGTGTATGCGCGGTCATCTAAGGAAGCATTTGAACTGAAACGAAAAGGGTCATCACCCAACTTCAATCATGGTTTGGTGGGGTGTCTCTTACGATGGGGTCACTGACCTGCATTTCTTCGAACAAGGAGTCAAAACATCGGCCAAAGTTTACCAAGAAACCGTTTTGGAAGCTGTTGTGAAGCCTCTTAACAATTCCTTGTTCCAAAACTAGCCATGGACTTTCCACCAGGATTCTGCGCCGGCCCATAAGGCTGAAACGTCCTAGGCCTGGCTTCGAAAAAATTTGCCAACGTTCATTTCCTCTGAAGAATGGCCCTTAGGCAGTCCAGAATTAAGCCCATTGGAGTACAAATTGTGGACGGTTTTAGAGGACAAGGTTTGTCATAAAAGATACCCCAACATTGGATTTCTTAAGACTGCTTTGGTTCGAGCTGTGGCCAATTTTCCAATGGACGAGGTTCATGCAGCTGAGTGAGACTTAAGGCGTGTGTAAAGGCAAAAGGCGGACATATCGAATAAATAGATTATTTTTGATACAACAATAAATGTATTAAAAAATATTTAGTCCATAGACATTCAGTACTTTTTATTTTACAGCATAAAACGTTGTAACAGTATTTATGTCCCTACTAAGTATAATAGTATTCTAAAGTATTGATTTTGGTTAAGATCGTATGCGTACCAAGATTTTTCATGAAGAAAAAATTGTCGGAATGGTCATTTGTATTGAAGGTACCAGAATAGGGCGTGTCATCCACTCTTTGCGCACACCGGTAAAAAGCCGTTATACAAAATTAAGTGTTTAATAATTAAAGCGAATTTCACACACTAGGTTACATGTTATGTGGGTTTCCATATGCACTGAACAAAATTCATTTGTGAGGAATGTACTAAAAGCGTGGGCGTGGCTAGGAATCCAAATATTTGTCACTAATTTAAGACTATAACACTATTCTTAAGCATTGATTTTGGGTTAGATAGTATGAATATGATTAAAGTTATTTCAGAAATACGAGGGCTGCTATATATATATCTGTCCTAATAATGAAAATGCAAATGAAGTTAAATGTAATTATTAACAAAAATTATGTTATTCGTGATAGAAAATTGTGTATTGTTGTAATTTTATGTTCTCGGTTTTGTTTTAGTGATTTCCCCTGATGATGAACGACGAAGTCAGTTCGAAATATTATAAAAACACCAACATCTGTTTTTTTGCTTATGACCTCAAGCCTAACAATAACTGAAAAATAAACAACAAAAGGTCAACTATACAAATACAAATATGCAAATAATAATCATAAAAAAGGTTTTATTGTTTTTTAAAGTATTCTCCAGCATGATTTATACACTTTTGCACGCGCTCAAACAAATTGTCGAAGCACTTTTTCCACTCCAATTGAGGCACCCTTAAAACATGGTTTTTGAACGCTTCAACAGCATCATCTGGCGACGAAAATCGTTGTCCACGTTTTTTTTTCTTGATACAAAAAGTAATAGTTTGGTGCCAAGTCAGAGCTGTACGGCGGCTGACCCATTAATTCGACGTTTCGGCGCTGGTTTGAGCCGATGTGTGAGAGCTCGCATTGTCATGGCGCTCAATGATTCTCTTGTTCGTTTTTCGAATTTCTCCTTAGACTTCAGGCAACCAATTGTGGGGTACCACTCATAATTGACCTCCTACGTTGCTCAAGCGGTACAGTTACCATATGTCCAGTTTTGCCGAAGAAACAGGCGAAGTGCTTCTTCCACGAACAACTTTCGTAAGGTTTGGCTCGTCTTCGAAAGCACACACGGTCGACTGCTATTTTGTTACGGGCTCATACGCATAGATCAATGATTCGTCACCTGTGACAATCTTATAAACGTCTTTTGAAGCACCGCGATCGTATTTTTTCAAATTTCTTTGCACCAATCGAAAAGAGCCTTTTTTTCTGGGAGATTGTCAAATTGTTGATGTTCATGCAATATCGAATGTATGCTGGTGGAAGAAATGCCCAAGGATGCCTCTACCTCACGGTATGTCACATGATGATCTTGCATTGTCAGTTCACGCAGGGCATTAATGTTCTCTGGCAGAACGGCCGTTTTTGGACGACCTTAGTCTTCGAGCGAGTGTCGGCCACGATTGAAGTTATTAAACCAGTTTTTCACAGTGCTATAGGATGGGGCTTCGTCGCCATACAAAGATTAAAGTTCATCGATGCACTCTTGTCGTGGTAATCCACGTCGAAATTTTGTGAAAAATGATCGCACAAAAATGATCACAATGTAATTCCATTTTATTGCCAAATTGATTTTTTCAAGTCACTGTAAACAACACAACTGATGGTCGTTCGTCAAAACGTTCTGAGTACGTTTATGCTAAAAAATGTCAAACTTTCCAATGGAAATGTCAGATGGCGCCAGGCAACACTTAGTGTGACTGTTTGGTGCGGTTTATGGGCTGGCGGCATCATCGGGCCGTACTATTACCAAATGAGGCCGTTCAAGCAGTTGCTGTGAATGGTGTTCGCTATCGTAACATTTTATGGCCCGAATTGAAAGATAAGGATCTGGACGATATGTGGTTTCAACAGGACGGTGCCAGTTGCCACACAGCTATCGAAAGAATGGCTCTTTTGCGCGACAAATCAACATCGGCCTTAAATTTAACCACCCTTTAGATCAATGTGCTTTTGTTGTGTATCGTGGGTCAATAAAATAGTTATGTTTTTTTAGTTTACACTATATCTATACATGTGTATGTATGTCATGACAGAAAGTTCCGTAAAAAACATTGTTCTAACAACCATTATTTCTAACTAAAAAAGAGCAATCATACGATTTGATTGCCGTAACCATATTTATACTAACCGCATTCATATCATACTAATAATTATATTTCATTTCAACATTTTGCAAGTACACGTCCTAAAATTATTCAAATAGTCGAATTTATAATCTAGCTAAAATAACCATGATATGGTTGCGATAAACATAGTTTTATCGTAAAGAACATATTCTTGATTACGTGGTCATAGTGTAAGTACATCTTTTCTTTGCTTTTAGTGAAATTTGTTTTAATAAGAGAAACCCATGTATCCAAATTTACACAACTTGAGGCCAATTCCAACTTCAAGCCAATATGGCAAAAGCCGTGTAGTGGATTTATTTTGTATTTGTCTGCCTTGATTTTAATGTACAACAAAACCAAAGTCGATGTTTCCAGCTAAAATAGAAGTTTTTAAATACGCCTGTCTATTTTAAAATTATTTCTGCTTTAAAAACTATCAGATGTTCCCATACCTTGTGAAAAGGTAGCCATGATTGCATGAGCAAAAATGTTGACCCACAGCAGAAGGTGTTCCACCACATTGCGTTATTTACATTCAACATCGATGCATATTTTAGAGACACACTTTATATACATGTTTGAGAATATTCCGGTGTATTTTTATTAGATTTGTTTTTCTGTTTCACTTGGATGGACTTTTCCACAAACTTCGCCTGTTCCAGGTACTCCACAACACCGATGGCATTGACTACAATGCAAAAAGTTTTCCACATAGTTTCGATATTGTTAATAAAACATTTGGGGCAACTTGGTGTTGGTTATTTAAATGTGATTGTTTATAAAGGGTGATCCAATGCACGATGTTGATTGTGAGTCACACCTTATTGCCCAACTTAATTTGACATTTCTTTGTTTCACTGTTGGATAAATTCAACCATGAAGAGGTACACAGGTGAGAAGCGCATTAAGACTATTGAAGTCATTTACGAATTTGGGCGTTCAGATCATAATGCATTTTTGGCACTTTGTGATTTTTTTGGTCAGCAAATCGACCAAATGTGTTCACAATCGGGAGAATTGTCCGTCAATTTCCGCAAACCGGATTTGCAGGAAAAGTGAAAATACCTGTGCACAGTTCGTTCACCATCCTTCTGTCATCGGGCCGTACTTCTTCGAAAATAAGGTCGGTTTGGCAGTCATCCTAAAATGGCGTTCGCTATGGCAAGATTATAACGCACTTCCTGTGGCTAGAAACTGAGGATATGGATCTGGGCGATAGGTGCTTCCATTAGGATGGTGCCACTTGCCACACAGCCAACGAAATAAGGGCTCTTTAGCGTGAGAAATTCGATGTCCGTGTTATCTAACGTCTTGGCATTTTTAGTTGGCCGCCACTAGCATGTGATTTGACACCGTTGGACTTTTTTCTTTGGGGATATTCAAAAGAAAATGTGTACGGTATGCCACCGAAGCCGTGGCTAGCATTCGGCCGATATTTGGTTTCACACATAATTGTCATAGCTCCTTTTACGAGTAGCATACCATAATTCTGTGAAATCTTCTTGTTTTATTTACAACAAACTTCGTGCGTTTTACTTGGAACACCCTTTAAAACTTTCTTCGTTTAAACATGCAAAAAAAACATTATCTTTCGATTCGTGAACACCGAAGCATAGAATTATTTCTCAGTATGGGTTTCAGTTTGATTTTATTTCAAACTTTCTCAGTTTATCTTTGATATTGTGCCGGCAACAATATTGTTTTTTTTTTTGTTTTCGAAACATTTTTTAATAGTTTTGATAACAGATATGAAATATTTCAAAGTGATTGGATTAACTTTGTGTTTGATGTTAGAAGATGTCTTCTATGTTAACGTTTTCAGTTACACTCAGGTAAATTGCAAGATGGAGTCTGGCACAGGGTCGGGTCCACTGTATTCCAGGCAGATATCTACTCCACTTAGCCGCTGCACAGATTCTGGAAAGAAATATTCCCCTTCCAACATCCGATTCTATGAAGATAGCATGGCAGCTCCTAAGACCTTGAATTGAGGATACATTAAGTAACGATAAGCTTCTGACTACCTGGCTGACATATCCCAAATTCAAGCACACGATATCACGCTAATGAGAGTACCACGTCACATCCACATTCCAGCCAGATGGTCAGCGAAAAAGTGTGCTAGTATAGGTTCCGAAACAGTGCATGCGTCCGAGGTCTCAGTGGTGTTTATGCTATTTGTTCATCTTTTCTCCAAAAAATCTTCTTATATTTCTCGAATTTAACTTTACTCTTTGATCCCTAGACAAAGGATATCAAAATGGCAAAAAAGGCCAGCGATTAAACTTACTGCCCATAACCACGAGATCGGTTAAGTAAACCAAATCTTTCATCTAACAAGTTAATTAGAAGTTTGTTTGTCTCTGTGGATTTCCGTCATAAGGCAAAGTATCTGTCCGGCTTCAACAGCATCTTCTGGCCACGAAAATCGTTAAACACGCATTTTTTTCTTGATGTGCTGGAATAAAAAGAAGTCATTGGGTGCCAAGTCAGGTCTGTACGGCGGATGACCCATCAATTCCAAGTTTTGGCCGGCCAAAAAGGCGCTGGTTTGAGCCGATGTGTGAGAGCTCGCATTGTCATGATGCACAATGTCTTCTCATGGTTTTTTCGAATTTCTCCTAAGACTTCAGGCAGATAAATTGTGGTGTACCGTCCTACGTTGCTCAAGCGGAACAGTCGCCACATGACCAGTTTTGCCGAAGAAACAGGCGACCATTTGCTTCGAAGAGCTTCTTCCACTTTCCCATATGTATGTTCGAACAACCCACACGGTCGATTGCTGTTTTGTTTCGGGCTCATACGCATAGATCCATGATTCGTCACCTGTAACGATCTTATAAACGTCTTTTGAAGCACCGCGATCGTATTTTTTCAAAATTTCTTTGCATCAATCGGCACGACCTTTTTTTGAGCAATTGTCAAATTGTGCGGGATTCAACGAGAACAAACCATTTTTAGGGCCAGGTGTTCATGCAGTATCAAATGTATGCTTGTGGAAGAAATGCCCAAGGATGCCTCTATCTCACGGTATGTCACATGACGAACTTGCATTATCAGTTCACGCACGGCATCAATGTTCTCTGGCTCAACGGCCGTTTTTATACGACCTTCGTCTTTGAGCGAGCGTCGGCCACGATTGAATTCATTTAACGAGTTGTTCACAGTGCTATAGCATGGTGCTTCATCGCCATACAAAGATTTAAGTTCATCGATGCACTCTTGTCGTAACAATCCACGTCAAAAGTTGTGAAAAATGAGTTAATTCCATTTTTTTGCCAAATTGATTTTTTCAAGTCACTGTAAATAACACAAATGATGGTCGTACGTTCTGAGTACGTTTATGCTAATGAATGTCAAACTTTCCCATGGACATGTCGGATGACACCTCGTATTATGTAGGGTCATAAATACTGTTACAACATTGAACGCACCCATTTCAATAGTAGAACTGAACATACCCCGTTAATGTAATATGGGTTTTGAAAGCTAACCTCAATAGCGTTAGTCTGTAGCGGGATTTTAAAATTGTTTCAACTTTCATCATGGAGTGGTCAGATAATGAGAACCGTATCGCTGTAAAAGCGCTTTTCAAGTGTGAAATTAAAAAAAAGCGATATTTTCAAAAGGCTCCGGCCACTAGGGATTAGGCGCATGTTCGTCTACCTATGCATAAAACTGTTTGAGGAGCCTGGAGATGTAAAAGACCGCCACCGGTCGGGCCGCCCACGCTCTGTTCGAACAAAGCCGTTAAATCACGAATTCACAGAAATCCGCTCCGAAAACAGAAAATCATGGTCCGTGGGAGGAATATCACGCAAAAGTCCATGAGTCGAATCATTAAAAAAGACTTGGGACTTGGGGCTTTTAAACGACGTACCGGACATTTATTGACTGCAGCTTTAAAAAAATAGGATTGAAAAATGCAAAAGTCTTTTGGTGAAGCACGCTGATAACTTGCACAGAAAAATTTTGTTCAACGATGAAAAAAATTAAACAACAAAATGATAGAGTGTATGCGCGGTCATCTAAGGAAGCATCTGAACTGATCCCAAGGGTGGAAAAGGGTCATCACCCAGCTTCAGTCATGGTTTGGTGGGGTGTCGTTTTGGATGGGGTCACTGACCTGCATTTCGGCGAACAAGGACTCAAAACATCGGCCAAAATTTACCAAGAAACCGTTTTGGAAGCTGTTGTGAAGCCTCTTTACAATTCACTGGTCCATAAGGCTAAAACGTCCCAGGCCTGCACGCAGAAAAAATACATGGTGACTATATGGTCACGACAACAATACTGTTCTCTACAATAAAAGCATGTTCGTCGCAACTATAGTATTGTTTTCTGAATTTTATTTTGACAACATTTTGATTGCGGCAATTATAATATTGTTGAAATGTAACAATACTATTATTGCTAAATTTAGAAATGAAGCTATGGTTGTAGCAACCATGTGAATATTGGTGGTGCGACAAAAGTATTGATGTTAAAGATGTGCGTTAACAATAATATGATTACGACAATCATACTGCATGGTTGAGTCTATGAACAAAGCATAACAGGTTTTCAATACTATGTGTGTGTTTTTTTGGTAAACCAAAAAAAAAACATAAACGCACACGATACAGTGCATGGTTGTTGGTCATTATAAAAAACAACAACAATCGGAAGCCAGTGTGAGGGATTTTTATTGTGTTTACTTTGTTCGGTGGAATACTCTACTGCCGACTGGTTCCCGTTTATTTAAAATCTTCCAGCACTTAAGTATTTAACCATTCGTCATGGTTTAATCACGTTCATACTTGGGGTCTACGGATGGTAAAGAAGCATTCATCCCCTGCAGTCACCACTACTTGGCACTTAAAGTCTTTTCGACTGCCTTTTGAATATATTTTTGTTTCATACATAATATGTTCAATAGAAACATTGTCTCAAATCTGCCTATGAACTAATTTTAAAAAAATGCTTAATAAGAATCTCTAATGTTGAATAAAAACATAACCCAATCCTAAAAAATTTTGGGGATTATAGTATGGTTATGGTTGTAGGGATCATAATATGGTTGCGTTTGAATTATTGTATGTTTGTTAGGATCATACTATGGTTGTATGTGAAAGATAATATTGTTGTGAGGATCATAATATTGTTTTGGGGATAATAGTATAGTTGAGTGTGGCTCATAATATGGTTGTGGGGACCATTGTATGGTTGTGTGTTAATCAAACTATTATTGTGAGGATCATACTATTGTTGTGCCACAATCATATACCCAACATTAGTATGATCCTCTTCGAATATTGTCACCACAACCATACTTTTTTTCTGCGTGTGGCTTCGAAACAATTTGCCAGCGTTCATTTCCTCTGAAGAATGACTCTCAGGCAGTCCTGATTTGAGCCCATTTGATTACAAATTGTGGACGGTTTTAGAGGACAAGGTTTGTCGCAAAAGATACCCTAACATTGGATCTCTTACGACTGCTTTGGTTCGAGCTGTGGCCAATTTCCCAATGGACGAGGTTCGTGCCGCTATTGACGATTGGCCAGTGCGACTTAAGGCTTGTGTGAAGGCAAAAAGGCGGACATTTCGAATAAGTAGATTATTTTTGTATACAATATACATCAATAAATATGTTAAAAAATATTTGGTCCAAAAACATTCTGTACTTTTTATTTTACAGCATAAAATGTGTGTACGAGAGCGGTTCGGAAACTTCTTAGCCTAGCACAAAAAGCGCACGATAAACAGAAAAAAGTTAAGTGTTTTGGAAACTTCAATCTCTGCTATGAACACATGTTTAATGTTATTTTGATCTGGTAACTCCTTCATATAGAAACAGGTGTTCACAAAAGACGCATCCGCGATTTTTTTACAATGAAAAATTAGAAATGCGTGGTGTCATTAAATGTTTACATAAAAACGGTTTATCGGGACAAGAAATTCATAATGATATGGTGAATGTGTTAGGTGAAAGTGCTCCTTCATAAGCAACAGCAAAAAAATTGGGTTGCTGAATTTAAACGTGGTCGTACAAGCATTGAAGATGAACCACGTAGTGGACGTCCAAAAACAGCAACAACAACAGAAATTGTAGCCAAAGTGCATGATATGGTATTAAATGATCGACGAATAAAAGTGCGTGAAATAGCTAATATCATGGGCATCTCAAATGATCGAGTCCATTTAATTTTGCATGAAGAACTACAGATGAAAAAGCTTTCTGCAAGATGGGTGCCGCACTTGTTAACAGTCGACCAAAAACGCATAAGAATGAACATTTCTCAAGCTTGTTTGGATCGTTTTCAGCGAAATAAAATGGATTTTAAGCGTCGTTTCATAACTGTTGATGAGACATGGATCCACCACTATACTCCAGAGACAAAAGAACAATCCAAACAATGGGCTGAAGCTGGAGGAAGTGCCCCAAAGAAGGCAAAAACAATTCAATCGGCTGGTAAGGTTATGGCAACGGTTTTTTTTTGGGACTTCAAAGGTATTTTATTGATTGACTATCTGCAAAAGGGTAAAACAATAAATTCAGAGTACTATTGCAACCTTTTAGATCAATTAAATGTACAAATTCGTGTAAAACGTCCTGGCTTACAACACAAATAATAATTTTTCATCAAGACAACGCACCAGCGCACAAGAGTGTTTGTACAATGGCTAAAATCAACGAATTAATGTACGAGTTGCTTGACCACCCACCTTATTCTCCTGATTTAGCTCCCAGTGACTTTTACCTGTTACCAAATCTAAAAAAATCCTTGCTGGCAAGCGTTTTACCTCAAATGAAGATGCAATTACAGTTGTAAACCACTATTTTGAAGACCTTGAGGAAAACTACTTTAATCAAGGGATAGAATTTCTGGATAAGCGTTGGACTTAGTGTATTGAAGTTTCAGGAGATTATATTGAAAAATAAAAATATTTTTGAAAAACTAACTATTCTCTTTCATTGATAGGCTAAGAACTTTTCGAACCGCCCTCGTAATAGGCTGTTTCTACTACGGTCGCGTCCATGTCCACGTCAACGATTTATCGAAAATTTGTATTGGTGTTTCCATTGTGTTTTGCGTCCACGTTTGTGTTCAAACAGCTGTTTGTGTTTATTTGTTTTTTTGCCGTGCAAAAAGTTTAATATTTTTGTGTTGTGACCTTATCATGGAGTTATATGATATTATTTTGCTAACCGCAGTGGAAAATAAGGATCAAATGGTATTGCGCCTAATGGAAATGTGCAGTAGCAGCAGCGCTTTATGTTTATGCTGTTAAACAGCTGTTTTAATAGGGATGTGCAATTTGCGGTGTTGCCATTAATATGGTATGGGTGGGTTTCGATTGCAAAAATAATCGAATTTATAGTAAACGCGACTTATCGGAAAACGCGACCAATATGAACGCGATTTTTTCCCATACCTAACTGCCTATGTTTTTTGTATAGGCTTGAACGCGCGTTCATTGATTTTTGGAAGTGGACGCGACCGTAGTGGAAACAGCCTATAACAGTATTTATGTCCCTACTAAGTAGATATGAAAAATTGAAAACGGAAAAGCGGACTTTAGCAGAATTAAGCATATTTAAACAAATTATTTTAAGAAGAATGTGTTGAAATACTATTTTATTCAATATAAAAATTTAGAAAAATTTAAATATAGAAGCAAAAGGTCTTGTGCCGGTTTAATTCCTGTTCAATTTAGAAAAATAATTTTTTTCCCCACATTTTTAGTTTTTTGATAACTGTTTAAGTGGGGTTTTAGGCGGGGTTTCTTCTCGTTTATTAAAAGAAACACGACTATTGATCGCGGCCATTAATGATATAAAGATTAGATAGATTAATTTGTTCATGGTTACATTCGAAGTAGCACTACTTACCAGGTTAGTTTTGTGTCCTCAATACGCAGCAATTAATGGTTTGTACATCAGAACATTCTAGATGTTGTTTTGAAAGTTGATTGACTGTCCGTTATTGAATATCGTTATTTAGAAATGTTTTAAAGTTTGTTTTGTTTTAATTTTTTGTAAATGATATGCGTCTTGGATTCGAAGTATATTTTTGCTTAATTTATTATGTTGTTATATATATTTGGGTATATTTAGATATGTGTTCAAAATTATGTTAAATAAATACGCTTTTTGGGTACTCTTACAGAGCTTGATATGTTAGCGATATTTCTGATATTAAAAAGTTTAAACTAACTCATAGGTAATGAGTTTGTTTGTTTTTGTTTTGATTTTCTTTGAAATTCAAAGAAGGTTTTTATAAATATTTAAGGCTTATGACATGATATGTTTCGTTACCTTTTTTAAGTTTAATTATACTATACTAGCATTGAGTTATTTTTGTTTTGCGGTTATATTTTCATTTATAAGTAATTTCAACAAATATTGATTTCAATTAATATTATATTAACTTTGCTAATATTTGGTTGTATAATTTTTTTAATAATTTTTCTTGGTTTTTAACTTGTTTAATATTAACATTATTTTCATTGAGAGTTTTTTTTTATTATTTTAGGGAAATTAAAATGGTGTATATGTTGTAACACTTTTCTTTTCAAGTACATTTATTTTAAGTTGATATGATTTTGATATGTTTGATAAGTTTTTAAGTCCGCGCGGCTTATTTTTATTAAATTAATGCTGTATTTAAATATTTTATTAAAGTATTGCGCATATGTTTTTATTATTTTCTTATTAATTTCCTTAGAATATTTTGTTTCTTTAATAATTTGGATTATTTTTAACGATTCGTTTTGAATCCTGGATGTAATTGACAATTTCAACTTTCTACCTTGTTGTTTAAATTAAATTTTATATTTAATGTTCCATTATTGTTTTATATTTTTCAGCGCTTGTGGTTTCTTTCTCTTTGTAAATATTTAAAGTTGTTGTTTTCATACAAAAAAAAATAATTTATGTTAATCTTGTTCTTTGTTTTTATTTTCACATTCGGGTTTGTCACAGAACAATTCTTCCGGTTTTTATCGTTCTCTCTCTCTCTCTTTTCGTTGAATTGTGGTAATAAATCTCTCTTTTGTATAATGAGTTGCTCTTAATAATTTACATGGAATGCATAAATTCTCTTTAATCCACTTTACTCTTTAATAACAGATTGAGAAAAACCCACTCAGACAAGTGTTTAGTTAATGTGTACACGAAATGTTTACGCGATTTGAAACTCTTTTAAAACACAAATTGTTCTCTATATTTTTTGGACAATAAACACTTTTATTCGTAAGCTATTATTAAACTTGCTCCATCTCTATTTCCCACTCTTAAGATAAAGTGTACTCCATATATTACCATGACACTCAAAAATTATTTAATATTGAAAAACCAGCTTCATGTATGTAGAAAGATTTCATTCACTTCTCTCTTTTCAGTAACTTAAGAGAACGCTTTCACGTATCTTTTGGCTTTAAAACATATCACTGCATTGAAAATCAGTTTTTCCTTCTTAAGTGTTTGAGGAGTTTCGTACTAAGATTCTGCTCTCTCTTTGAGTTTTAAAGAGAGTTATTGGCCCCTTTGATTATTTTTAAGAGAGATTGTATACTCTTTGAGTTAAAGAGGGGTTCTTTTATATTTGAGTCAGAAAAGAGCGTATATGTTCTCTTTGTGTTATAGCTTGTATCGTAGTGTTTAAGTTTAAATGTTGTTTTAATTGCTCTCTTCAAATGAAATATTTTATTTGAAGAAGTTTTCTAAGTAAAGGGTCTTCTTTTTACGCGTAAAAGCCTCTAAATTTCTATAAATCATGAGTTGCTGTATGTCGTTGTAACCAGTTCCGCTTTCAGGCTCTTTTGTCTTAGGAGTCCGTTTGTAAAATACTGCTAGTACCGCGTTTTCCGTAATAACACCTCAATTAAGTTATAATGTTTTTAGTGGTATTTTTTAATTTTTATTAAACTTCTTAATTTTTTTCTTTTTTTTTATATAGAAAGCCAAAATCTCATTTAAGTTTTGCGACAAAATTATGTTTTTGCTTTGATCGAAATTGATTTCTTTATAACCACTTTGGATTTGTATGAAATTGTAGCACAAATATTTTGAAATGTCATTTAAAGTAATCAGGCGTGTGGTAATTTCCTCTATTTAGAAAACTCTCGCGCAAGGGTAGTTTTTTAAGCAGATCATTCATTAACTGTGATGTACTCTAGATTAAGTAAAATAGAAAAATTCATATAAAATATCACCAATCGGAGGTTTTCACAAATATTTGCTTGTGTCGAATTTATTCAATTTTAATATATTTGACCCTGCTCCACTGTTAATGTGTGTAATTCACCTTATTTTGTATAGACTCCTCAAAAGGATCATAGGTATACAATAACGTTTGCAACACTACAAATTTTTATCGGTGACCGTATAAAGTCTATAATATTTTATTGATCGTCAGGGTGCCTGCTTAAAGCATGATAGCGCTCAACCAAATTAAACTAGGCCAAATCCTTTGAAAGGGAAACCAATTCCCTTTAAGGAACTTAAGATACTAGGGAAAAATTTACTTTTATAACTGTTTGCTTTACATATTAAATGATTGAATTGGATACTTTCAGTTGTTTCTCAAAATGTGCCATGTAACTGATCGTTTTGGCTAATGGTCAAAACTGGCCATCAATAATCATTATGGGATATATATGGTGATCCACCTAGAGGTATTTTTTCAGAGCAAAAAAAATATAAAAATTCACACCAAGTGTGGAATCTTTATTATTAATTTGAAAGGATATTTTATGGCATTAATTTTTTGAAAATAATTTCCTTCAAATGTTGGCAATTGTATTATGGAAATGAGCGTTCAGTGAGAAACGGGAAGATCCGCTGTTTTCGACCAAAATTTTGTTAAGTGATGAGGCTCATTTCTGGCTCAACGGCTTGGACTGAAGAGCAACAAGAAGAGGTTCAAGATAATGACCGGATTGTAACCATGAATGGCGTTCACTATCGCGCCATGATATCGGACTTTTTGGTACCTGCAATTGAAGCCCGTAATCTTGGCGACATTTGGTTTCAATTGAGAGGCCATTTCGAAGAGCAGCTAATTTCACGTTTTGGACAGGTGAGTTGGCCGCCTAGATCGAGTGATATCCCACCTACAGACATTTTTCTTTAGGGTTACGTAAGTCCAAATTCCAAGCTGACAAACCAGTTACGATTCAGGTTTTGAAAGCCAACATTACGCGTGTTTTAAAAGCTATACCGGTCGACATGAACGAGTCATCCAAAATTGGACCATCAGAATGGAAACCCTAAGGCGTAGTTGCGGCCAGCATTTAAAGGAAATTAAATTCAAAAAATAAATGCCAAAAAATGTCCTTTAAAATTACCAATAAAGATTCCACACTTGAATTTTTATATTTTTTTTGTTTTAAAAAAATGCCTCTAGATAGATCACCTATTATGTATAGTCAAAATAAAGTAAATTTTGCTACTAAAGAAAGTATAGTTTTTTTTTTAAATTTTGGCTTAAATGAGAGTCGAACATGGACCGAAAGGACCAAACAACCGGATCAATTTTTTGGGCTTTAATAGCGTAGTGACGGTGAAGGCTATATAGGACAGGACTTAATGACATTTTCATTTGTTTTAACTAGACCTTTTAGCTAAGTTTAATAAACCAGAGAAATCAATGCTCAGCACCCGATTGAAATGTCAAATCACAATGAAACAAAATTATTTCCACAATTTTGGATTAAGCTACTGCCACAAAGATACCTTACGAAAGAGTCGTACCTGAGGCCAGCCGGAGAATACGGAGGCCAGAGGCACATACCAGAAATATTACCCTAATGACAAACATGCCTTAAAGCTGGACCCAACTGGCCACCTCTAACAAAATCCAAATGTATAAATTAACACAGTCAGAACATTCAGGAAACAACCCATTAATACTCGCCACTTGTGGTGACAGAAAACCTCCGGGCACCACAATTTCAGCATCATGAGGTATTACCTCGTAGCTGCGGTTCTTGAACGTCAAGCCGTCGAATAGGGTAACACGTAAACAATCAATGAACACAGCTCCGTATTCCCAGGGAAACGCAAATATTTTAGAAACTTGCTACAAACATATTATGGTTGAAACAAGCTGATATAAAGGCAAGCGGCCATCTGGCTCATAATGTTTGATAAATTTGCAATTGAACATAATATGTTTGCAATAAGTTACTGACATGCTTAATTTTTGGAGAGGACGTTCTATTATCCGTGTAGAACAGATCTGACAGACTAATCCCAGTGTGAAAATTATACTCGTAAAGTCTAAAATCGCAGTTAAAGCCTTGCCAGTCTCTAACTGCCTCACCTTAACTGAATGCCGGACCATCGCTTAGATCTCTGCTTTGCTAAAAAGACAGTAACTACCAATACCCAGTCTGCAAGAAGTCCATATAAAAGTCGGATTCTAGTCTGCATCATATTTTAGAAAATTGTTGTATCTTAGAAAATGATGTGAATATTCGTTAAATTGATAAACCTTTATTTCTCTGTTGCTATTAAAATCTATATCTAACATTTTGTTCTGAAAGGTTCCAAAAAACGGACTAATATTTTTTTTTTTTATTTTTTAGCTTAGGGACGGTGTACAATGCCAAACTAAACTACGTTTTACCTACTTACGTCAGTTCCACAAGAACGGGGAACTTCTCTTAAATCAGTGGGCTATGCACGATTTAGTTCTTATACTCACTGTACGGGTCCTACTGTTTAACGCCCGCTCAGAATGGCTTACTCATTTTTATAGGGCCTTAAGAAAAATTTCTTACTCGAAGAATCGCCGGCATTTACGAGGTGAAACCCCGCCGCTGAAAAATTGTAAGATGTTCTTACCCGAGGTTGAACCTAGATTGAATGGCACGCTAGTCGTACACACTTCCATTACACCATGGGGGAGCTTCTATGTTTTTACTCGTTTCTAATAAGACTGAACGATTTAACGGCGAAATTTAAGACGGCTTATAATTGCAAGACGTTTCAAACGAAACTTGGGAAGATGGTTTGTGCTAGAGGTTTTGAAATTGTGTCTTTAGATTCACCCTAGCAGATGCACGACTGACACCAATCTGCTTTAGGGTACAATTATTTCTATCAGCCTAACGGCTACAGACGCTCCGCACAGAGGTCCAAGATTGATTTCCATCGGCCACGATTCTATAACTTTTGATCGAGTAAATAGGCTGGTTAAATTTAAGGACCGATGTTGAATGTGAACCACACCTAAACGTCAAGTTTTTTTCTGCATTTCATTTGATATTTCTCAATTTCAGACTAACTCAATTTGAAAGATACACAAACAAGTAAAGTTATTCAGGCTAATTATGAAAATGGGAGTTCAAATCAAAATGCATATCGTGCACTTCGTGATTTTTTCGGTCAATTTAATCGTCCAAATATGCGAACAATCGGAAAAAATCGTTCAGAAATTTGAGCAAACCGGGTCTGTAGGAGATGTTAAAACACCAGTGCATGCTCGAACAGCTCGAACTGCAAAAAATATTGCTGCTGTTCGCGATAGTGTGGCTGAAGAGCCGTCCACCTCAACTCGTCCTCGTGCCCAACAATTGCACCTCTCACGCTCGTCGTTGATGAACTTTATGCATAAAGACTTGCATTTTCACGCTTACAAGGTACAACTGACTCAAGAACTAAAGTCTCTAGACCATTCCAAACGTCGTCAATGGCCAGAATGGTGGCAAGAAATAGCAACAGTAGATTTAACCGCCCTTTATTTTTGAGTTCTGCATAAAGAGGGCAATTATAGCCAAGGAGTCAAGGATTATTTTGAGATATTAACATTTAAAATCGGGCTAACGGGTATATTTTAGAAATTAGCCTGAAGTTGTCTGCTTTTCGTATTTTTCGATTTGAAAGAAAAGTACAATTTTATTTTCGTTTTTAGTTTTTTTTTTAAATATTTGCAAGTAATTGTTCATAAATTGTGTTCAATTGCCCTTTTTACAGAAAATACGAGTATATACTATACGAGTATTATAATTTTAGAATTTTGTCCGATGGAAATTGATCCTGGACCACTGTGCGGCGGTAAAAAAAAAAGATAAAGATGTCAAATAAACTAAAATTGTTCTTGAGGATTTTAGTGCTAAGAAAAAGTATATTAAAATTATTCTTATCTTTATTCTTGGGTTTATGCAAAAGTTAGAATTTTCGACATAAGCAGTTATTTGAGAAAATTACCTGAACTATCGTTAATATAAGATTATTACTTACAGCCATCTACTTTATCAAAAGTTTTAAAACCTAAACCATTTGCTTACGCGGCTGATGTTTATTTATTATTTTTTTCAATTTTTTTATTTTAATTTTGCACCCACACCTATTTGTCCCTTCAATAACAATAACAAGTACTCTTTGTGGGGTTTAGGTTCTCTTAACCTGATACCTCTCAGGAGATGTTTATGTTATGTTCTAACTACCAATTTATTGAGTTTATTATTCATGTATATATTTTTTGCTTAGCGTGCACATTGTTTATGCAAAATATCCGTGCGGTCTTATTAACGAAGCTGTTTTTTTGAACTCTCTTACGATGAACTCTTTATATTTAGCTCTTCTCTCATCCTTGTTTATCTCTTAAGAGTAGTAAACTGTTGTATCACTTATTTTCGTCTGTATTTTTCTGCTATTTACTCTTTTTGCACTTTTTTTAGTGGTTTAATCTCTCGCCAAATATTGCCATTTGCCGTCACTTCTTTTGATTCCTTTTATCGTTTGTCTGCCTTAACTTCAATTTCTTTAAATTGTTTTTTTTTTAATCAATTTTCACAAAAAATATTTTTTTGGTTTGCTTTATGCTGGATTTTCCGTGTGATTGATGTCTCTTTGTTGTTGTCGAAACTGATGTAAAGTTGATTAATTTTTTTGATGTATACTTTTAGGCTTACGGTGTAGTATGAATTGCACTATTTTCGCATATTTGCCAGGAAATCTATATTTGTATTAAAATTATTCAAAGATATCAGCTTATATGATTATTGCTATTGCTATTAATATTTATATTGCATCAATTGACGTTTAGGGATATGGTTCAGCTGTTTTTCGGCTTATTTGTTTAATTTATAGAAAAATAATCACCCCCAAAGGCTAGGCGTCGCTTACAACAAATGATATGTTTCGATGATTACACTTTAAATGTCAAAAGTTAATGCGATTTTGTGTATTTTTCCAGCGATTTGTTCGTGTATATTTAATTACAACACCCTCAGTGATGGTAACTGTGGGGGAGTAGGTTGTTTGCAAGTTTTTTTTTCTTTAATTTACACCGCTTCTAAAAATTCACTCCATTAATATTTCAGCATTAATATCCTTTGGATTTTTTTGTTTGCAACAACGAAAAACATGTATAGTGTTTTCTATTTCAACTTTTTTTCTTCTATCGAGCAAAGAATTTTCAATTGGCACTCTGGTTGTATATCTTGTAATGTTGAATGTTTAATATTTACTCATTGAACGTTTGGATGGTCCATCGAAGTTAGAGCCTCTAAGGACGAGCAGAGAACGAATAAGCGAAAGACTCACTGTAAATTTATCATACTTTTCTCATACCACCACCACTAGACATGCAGCCCACCACAAAATTTCCTTAAGCAAGTTGAAAATGATGATGCTTCTTGCTACACCTCAGACACTGGCCTTAAAAACTGCCAGAAATATTTTAATGCATATGACTATTGAACACTTGTTTTACTTTAGTTTATATTTAATTAATATTGGCGTGTTTTCTGCACAATCTACTTATATTTGCAGTGATTCTTTTAATTATTCGCAAATTGTTCTCTTACTTCTGTTTCGCACCTTTTCCGTTTGCGTCTTTTTGGGGGGTTGATTGTTCAAATGTCAACATTATTATTTTATTAGAAGAGGGGTTAACTTTGATTTTCGTCTTCACGTTTCGCTCTCAATCCTCTTTCAATTCCTCTCTGTTTACATGCATTTTATTGACATCGCTGTCAGCTTTGACATTTGTCGCAACGACGCTCATCGTCCGCTATGCGCATGCTTCAGACTTGGTTGCCAACCCTAGTGTGTATTTTATAATGAGGGATTTTTTTAGTTTTCAGGAATTTTCAAATGTTCCACGATTTGTACGACCGTTCATTCGAGGAAATTTTGCAGATATACGTATTGATGCTTTCAAATGGTCTGGTATTTAGAATGGGTCAGATCAGTCCACACAGGCACTGAGTCAGCCTTTGGATAAAGCCCACACGCAGAAAAAATCTATGGTTGGGGTGACAATATTCGAAGAGGATCATACTATTGTTGGGTATATGGTTGTGGCACAACAATATTATGATCCTCACAACAATAGTATAATTCGCACATTACCATACTATGATCCCCACAACCATAATATGATTCACACTCAACCATACTGTGATCTCCACAACCATACTATGATCCTCACAACAATAGTATGATTCACACTCAACCATACTATTATCTCCACAACCATATTATGATCCTCACAACCATAGTATATTTTTCATACAACCATAGTATGATCCTCACAACCATAGTATGATTCACACGTAACCATACTATGATCCCCACAACCATAGTATAATTCACTCAACCATACTATGATCCCCAAAATTATTTATTAGGATATTATCTCCACAACCGTATTATGATTCTCACAACCATAGTATATTTTTCATACAACCATATGATCCTCACAACCATAGTATGATTAACAATTAACCATACTATGATCCCACAACCATAGTATGATTCACTCAACCATACTATGATCCCCAAAATTATTTATTAGGATTGGGTAATGTTGTTATTCAAGAATAGAGATTTTTATCAAGAGTTATTTTAAATCTCATTACACTTAGTTCATAGCCAGATTTGAGGCCATGCTTTTATTAAACATTTCATTCAAGAAACAAAAATAAATATGTCAACGGCAGTCGAAAATACTTTCAGTTGCCAGCTGGGGAGAATGCTACTTCACCAGCCGTAGACCCCAAGTAACGAATGTGATTAAACCACTAACAATGACTATACTTAAGTGCAGGCAGATTTTAAATAAACGAGAACCAGTCGGTATAGAGTATTTCAGGTAAACACAATAAAAATCCCTCAAACTATTTTCCGATTGTTTTTTTAATGGACAACAACCATTCACTATATCGTGTGTATGTTTTTTTGTACGTATATCAAAAAAACATACGCACGCGCATACATCTATGCTCTATAAAACCTGTTTTGTTATGTTGATAGCTGAAACCATAAGGTATGATTGCCATAACCATATTATTGTTAACGTAAATTTTAGACAACAATACTTTTGTTGCACCAACTATGTGTATATGGTTGCTACAACCATACGTTCCTTTCTACATTTGGCAAAAATACGCACGCGCATACATTTATGCTCTATAAAACCTGTTTTGTTATGTTGATAGCTGAAACCATAAGGTATGATTGCCATAACCATATTATTGTTAACGTAAATTTTAGACAACAATACTTTTGTTGCACCAACTATGTGTATATGGTTGCTACAACCATACGTTCCTTTCTACATTTGGCAAAAATACTATTGTTATATTTCTACAATATTAATATTGTCGCAATTATACTGTTGTCAAAATGAAATTCAAAAAACAATACTATGGTTACGACGAACATGCTTTTATTGTAGAGAACATATTATTGTTGCGGTGACCATATAGTAACCATATATTTTCTCTGCGTGCACTAAAAATACTCTCTACGATATGATGAAGGGTATATTTGAACCTATAAATATTAATTGGAGATCTTAAATACAAGTCTAAGGCTGATGTCAGAGTGCGTCAAGCAATGATATTTCTTGCTGTAGCAGGAAAGTATACAAGATGTCAGAGTGAGGGCTTAGCGATTAGCGTGTGTGTTAGAGTGTGTAAAACCGAAAACCGACATTCCGGATTGTATGCCCAAGCCCGGCAGTCGGTTTCTTAAAAATAGCTCAAGCCCGATATGTCTGCTTAATCGGTTTTTTGCTGCCTGAAAATTCGTAAAATTCAAGTACGAAATACGAAAATATCAAAAACTTTTAAGCTAGACCCAACTTTAAGTGTATCGCTGGACTTGGAATCAACATTTGATACGATTTTACGATATCTGTATGCTTTATTATGCTTGTTTTCAAACTACAGGTCTTAATTGTTGTCCGTTCTTTATAAAATTTGTAAAATTAATTTTCTGAATAAAAGACAATTGATTTTATGTCTTTAAAGTAAAGTGAACGCCCTGAAATGGCGTGGTAACTGCCCAGATGTATAAGTACATTTGAATGGAACATAGTACCAAGTAGCAACAGTGTCAAAGCCCTAGGTTAACATCTAGACAAAGAGCTAAACTGAAATCAGCTAGAATTGAGATACAAAAGAATGTTGAATGAAAGTTAAAAGGAAAACTGAACTCTTTAAGACCAGGTTCTCACCAAACATATGAGAACCACCGTCGTAAATCTCACTTTTGAACTTGTCTACAAAAAATTGCCCAGAGGCGAGATTTACAACAATAGTTCTCATACGTTTGGTGAGAACCTGGTCTTAAAGAATTTAGCTTTCCTTTCAGCAATTGCTTCAAAGATTTCTGAGGAAGGTCGTCACGGTCCCGAAATTGTAATTAAAGCAAAAATTAATGTCACTTTGCCATTTCAAAAAATCTTGTCGTCTATTAAAATGTAATCCCCGCTCAATGTGTCTCTTTTATTTTAAAGAAAAACTAGCTGCCTTAAAGTTAAGTATTAAGATTATTGTTCTCTATAAAAAAAATTCCAAACAAAGAAACAAACAATTGAACAGTAATTCATGATGAAGGGTATGTGGAGGCATATCAATAATTCCATGACTTTTCAAATAAAACACAGTTTTGTTTTGCAAAAAAAAAAAATATTTTTCAACATAATCTCCTCGTAGCTCAAAACACTTAGTACTGAGTTTCTCCAATTTTTGTATCCACTCCAAAAAATAGAATTTTTCGAGCTCCATAAACAAGGCATTTGATTGATCAAACAATCGTTGGAGCTGAATCTCGTTCCACCGAGCCATTTCTTTAGGTTTTGAAATTGGAAATCATCCCTAGGCTAAATCCAGAGAATGTGGAGGATAAGGTACCAATTCGTAACCCAATTCATGCAATTTAGCCTGCAAACGTGTGCATCCGTGCATTATCTTGATGAAAAATAACTTTTTTCTTGGCCAAATGGCCAATAAGTTGGCATAATATCCACCGGTTATTGTTCTTCCCTTCTGAATGTAATCGATGTGGACAATCCCGCGTGCAACCCCAAAAACTGTTGCCATCACCTTATTGGCCGACAAAGTCACCTCGGCCTTATTCGGAGCCGGTTCACTTGGAGAAACCCATTGTGTAGTCTGCTGCTTGGTCTCCGGAGTGTTGTAATGGATCCATCTTTAATCCACAGTTACAAAATGACGCAAACACTCATTGAGGTTAAACATCCAAACTCGAATTGGGGTTAAACAACCCCAAACAATCCTCTGAAGTTGTCACATGATTACGTTCATGGTCGATTGAGAGCAAACACGGCAGGCCGCTTTCTTAAACCCAACTGATCATGTAAACTCGAAACCACACTGCCATATGAAATGCGTATGGAATCAACAATCTCATGCACTTTTACTCTTCGATCAGCCAACACCGTATCGTGGTTTTTTTCTCGATATTTTCAGGCTTATTGACCTCAGAACGTTCAGCGTCATTTGTATTTATGCGACCACAACGAAAGTCAGTAAACCAATTTTTTACTATTGAAATCGATGGTGCAGATCACAATAGTATTTATCAAGCTTTTCCTTGGTTTAATTGGCGGTTTTTTTCAGCAAAAAATAATGTTTAATGAGTACTTGAAATTCACATTTTTTTAACAATATCGTCTACACGCAGAAAAACGTATGGTTGTGGTGACAATATTCGAAGAGGATAATACTATTGTTGGGAATATGATTGTGCTACAACAATATTATGATCCTCACAACAATAGTACGATTCAAATACAACCATACTATGATCCTCACAACAATAGTATGATTCAAACATAACCATACTATATTCTCCACAACCATAGTATGATCCTCACAACCATAGTATGTTTCATATACAACCATAGTATGATCCCCACAACCATGATGATTCACACGCAACCATGTTATGATCCCTACAACCATAGTATGATCGCACACAATTATACTATGATCCCCAATATAATAGATTTGATCCCCAATATTATTTATTAGAATTGGTTTAAGTTGTCAACAATAGATTTTAATTATAACAATTATTCAAAAATACATTAAATTCAAAATAATAGGAGTGATTTATTTCACAGTAAAAAAAATTAGTTTAAATAAACGTAAGCGTTTTGTTACAAATATTTCAGTTAAATAAAACAAAAGCAGCTTTTTTAAAAAAATTTAATTTCGATAAAAAAAGTGATTTTATTGCATTAGACCCGTACCAATAACATTTGTTCTTGATGGCATATTTAAATGAAGAAAAATTATAATCATACAGTATGATTGCCGTTATCAAATTATTGTTAACATAAAACGCCAAACACAATACTTTTGTCGCACCAACCATATTAATATTGTTGCTATAACCATATTTTCATTTTTAAATTTTGCAATAATACTATTGTTACATTTCAACAATATTAATATTGCAGCAATTATACTATTGTCAAAACTTAATTCAGTTAACAATGCTATGGTTGCGACGAACACACTTTTATTGCGAATAACATATTATTATTGCCGTGACCATGTAGTAACCATGTTTTTTCTCTGCGTGTAGGTTGTATGTTTTAAAAATCTGTTAAACACAAACAAAATGACGGAACTTTCTCAAAATTTGACAGTAGTCTATTAACAGATGGTACTTGATTGAAGCAGTGTTGCATTTCATATAACTACGAGGAAAGTTGGTAAAGTCGCGGAATTATTGATGTTACCTCGTATGTTTAAGAGTCGAGGGCAAACCCGCATTGTTCATTTGTTAACAAACAATAGTATATCTAAAGTAAATCTAAAGGAAATGTCCAGATTAACTCTACATTTCATTATCCAACGATCAGACCCCCCGCAGCAGCATCATCAATTGCAGCATCTAACACCACAGAGTGCTGTTACTACTCCTGACAGGGCATCAGTTTTGCAATGGTCTACGCAACAAAATCAGTAAGGTAATAGAATTTATGAGTCGGCTAAACATCAATGGTCGCTGCGATCCAAGAAACTAAGCTGAATGCCACCTGCAGCCTGCACAGTTGTGACGGATACAAAGTGCTGCGTAAATATGACCTATTTCGCCTGAGCTTGACTCTAGAGAAACATACATGAAATAGATGGGGGTAGCAGGTAAGATAGAGCCGTATAATGTTTACATCCCGCCGATTGGTAGCTGTGACCGCTATTTGCCAGGCATTAGCAATCTGCTACAAGGCTATAGCCACCTGGTCCTAGGAGACTTCAGTGCCCACCACGACCTGTGTTTGTTTTCTCCTAAACAACGACCAGACGTTCTGCACAGTGAATGAGGATGCCCCACTGGGGTTATGGGTTATTGTCATAGCTCGCCAGATATACTCGTAACTATGGCATCACCTTGCCCGCCCATCGACGTGACCTGGCAACCCATTATTTTTTAATCGGACCACCTTTCAATAACCCTTTCCAACAACAATTCATTTGGCTTCATAATCTATGAAGACCGTACGGAAAAAGGCTGATTGGTATGGCTGCTACAAGGCAATAGCCATTTACGAGTAGTCCTAGGAAACTTTAATGCCTACCGCGACCTGGTAGGCAGTGACCAGACGTCCAAAACAACAACCAGACGTTCTGCACAGTGAGTGAGGACGCCCCCACTGGGGTTATGGGTGATTGCCATAGCTCGCCAGATATAACTATGGCATCGCCTGGCCCGAATATCGACGTTACCTGTCAACCCGTCTTTTGGTAATCGGACCACCTTCCAATAATCCTTTCCATTAACAATCCATTTGACTTTATAATCTATGAAGACCGTACGCAGAAGGGCTGATTGGGATGCCTTCAGAGAAGCCACCGACCGGATCTTTGGTAATTAACCAATTACCTCAATTCGGGTAGCCGAAAAGAAGTTCCGGACCATCATCCGATTTTTTATTGAGCACCCATAGAGATTAAGGGAAGGTGCGTCGTGTCCGCTGTCTCCCAAAAACCACAACTTACCGTTGGCGAAGTTACCAATGTCATCCGCAGTGCAAAGTAATCGAAGGAGCTTGGTCCAGGTGGAATCTCAATGCTGGTGTTGAAGCACTTGGATATCCCGGGAGTAGAGTACATGGCCAATATGCCCAATCTGTCGTTAGACACTCAGTTAGTACTGATGCCTAGAAAATAAGCAAAGAGCTACCGCTACTGATGCCAGGCAAAGACGTAAGCACAGAAGAATCTTACAGGCCGATCTCCTTGGTTTCGCCAGTAGCAAAGACGCTTAAGCCACTGCTCATCCCTGCTCATCGTCTGATCGAACACCTACCACGCCAACGTGAGTACGACGCAATGAAAGAAAATTCAGACTTGCCAGAATGCCGCCCTGAGAACATCAAAAGGGTGTCTCCTTATGTCTTCTGAGCACCATCTACATTAGGAAACAAAGGTCCTTACCGTGCGCAAGACTGGCAATACAAAATCAGAGCTGCCAATTAAATGCAGATTTGGTTTTAAAATCTAATTTTGTTTTAAATTCAGAGGAACTGCCAACTATTTCACGACATGGCAAACAATAAATGTCGTAGCCTGGTAATAGACCTTTTTTGTGTGGATATAATAAGCAACGTTGGCAGCGCTACGTTTGATTTATTCTATTACAATTTATTAGCTAACTTAGTTTGTACTGAAACCGAGCACTGGTTTGCCGGTGTTGCGGTGTATGTCTGAACTGCTGTAATGTTTACAGCCAGTGCTCTTCAAACCATTTTATGAAATTCGTTCACAGTTTTATTACTACTGGAAATGGTAAAACTACGAAAACAGTTGGTATAGCAACGGATGAAAAAAATTTTGATTATTTCTAGACCCCGGGATATTTTGTATTTTTCATCCGATTGAAACCAACTTAAACGTTTCATAGATGAAATATAATAAATTTGAGTACATAAGAGGGCTGCTATATATATTTTTGTCCTTATAGTGAAAATTCGAATATTTTTCATCGAAAATGGTTGATTGTTTTTCAAAGTATTCTCTAGCATGATTTATACACTTTGCTTTACGGCGGATGACCCATCAATTCGACGTTTTGGCCGGTCAAAAAGGCGCTGGTTTGAGCCGATGTGTGAGAGCTCGCATTGTCATGGTGCACAATGAATCGTCTTCTCTTGTTTGTTTTTCGAATTTTACCGAAGACTTTAGGCAAACAAATTGTGGTGTACCATTCAGAATTGGCCGTCCTACGATGCTCAAGCGGAACAGTCGCCACATGACCAGTTTTGCCGAAGAAACAGGAGAGCATTTGCTTTGAAGTGCTTCTTCCACGGACAACTTCCGTTGGATTTGGCTCGTCTTCGATGACCCACGCGGCCGATTGCTGTTTTGTTTCGGGCTCATATGCATAGATCGATGATTCGTCACCTGTGACGATCTTATAAACGTCTTTCGAAGCACCGCGATTTTTTCAAAATTTCTTTGCACCAATCGACACGAGCCTTTTTTTGAGCGATTGTCAAATTGTGCAGGATCCAACGAGAACAAACATTTTTTACGGCCAGGTGTTCATGCAATATCGAATGTATGCTGGTGGAAGAAATGCCCAAGGATGCCTCTATCTCACAGTATGTCACATGACGATCTTGCAGTATCAGTTCACGCACGGCATCAATGTTCTCTGGCACAACGGCCGTTTTTGGACGACCTTCCCGACCTTCTTCTTTGAGCGAGCGTCGACCACGATTGAATTCATTAAACCAGTTTTTCACAGTGCTACAGAATGGTGCTTTATTGCCATACCAAAATTTAAGTTCATCGATGCACTCTTGTCATGATAATCCACGTCGAAAGTTGTGAAAATAATCGCCCGAAAATGTTCACGAGTTAATAATTTTTTTTTTGCCAAATTGATTTTTTCAAGTCACTGTAAACAACACAAATGATGGTCGTACGTCAAAACGTTCTAAGTACGTTTATGCTAAAAAATGTCAAACTTTCCAATGGAAATGTCAGATGGCGCCAGGCAACTTTTAGTGTTGCCTAGGCCAGAAATATATATAGCAACCCTCGTACAAATGCATTTAGGGGATACATTTAATAATTACACTATTGTTACGATTCGATATGAGAGTTTTCCGCTGATGAAATAGCGGGTAATTGCTAGTCGCATACTTATATATAGCCTTTTAGACTGTCAACATTAGTAGTTTTTGTGCTCGTTATTTTAATAAAAAAAAGTTACTAAGCAAAACAAAATCGACAAATTTGTGTGGGAAAATCGACTAGTTTTCGTCAGATTGAATAGGCCCTTGGGCGACACTGTGTTAATCTCTAACGTTGTAGTGTGCACGCAACTCATCACAGCATATCTACCCTTCCGTGGGTTTATTTCAGTTTGTTGTACAGCAAAGTTCAATGAGCAGCTGTTGGCCGAAAACAACAGTCGAGAAGGCGACAATATCACCGAAATTTAGAACAACAAGGATTTAATGTTTGACAAAAAAAACATAGAAAACTACGACAACACTAGCAGAAAGAACAAGGCAGAGCTCGGTGTTTCGTGCTTACAACGCAACGAACGAAGGTTATTTTGTTTTGAGTCCAAAGAAGAAACAAATTTTAATTTCAAACAAATTAAAATGTTTAAAACAACAAAAACACTTACTAAATCTTGCTAGTGAGTGTGTGTGTGTACGCATACGGCCACGTATCGTACAGCATGAATACACATAAACATACACACACAAGCATGGTCACACAGCAAAGGATATGAAGCACGCCTGCCGCAATACGGAATTAGCAACAACAAACACAAGAAAGCAGCAGCCGCCGCAGCTAGAACACCAACAAAGAAAGCAAAAATCAATAAAAAGCTCAATGACGTCAGTCTTAAGTATACATACGTCTTTTTACTCACAGATTCGCGCATATGGTGTGATGGGGAGTACGTCTGTGTGTGAGTGTGTGCGTGTGCGTATTCAGGCGAAGATCCTTAGAGTGTGCTTTAGAATACAATATACTCATAACAACAAATGAAGAGGAACCCGGCAAGCAACCAGTGATGCCAATTCTTTTTTATTTCTCCATCATGAAATGGATACTGATCGGAGAAGTGATTGTAAGTTTATTCTGAATTATAGAAAAAATATATGGCAATCTTGCCATGTTCGTCTGTCTTTCTATGTAAAAAAACTACAGGTCGACCTATTGAAATTAAGCGGTAGAAAACTATGTTAATGTTCTGAAAGCGTTGGCATTACGAATAGGACTATGGTGTCGGCACACCACACAATTTCCAATTGAGAAAATAAAAATTGAAATTGAGAAAATGCAAATTAAAAGTGAGAAACGCGATATGAAATCGAAAAACTACAAACTGAAATTGAAAAAAGCAATTCAAAACTTATAAAATACAAATTATATTTTCTGAAAAGTAAATTAAATTAAAAAAGCAAATTAAAATAAAAAAAAAAAAAACAAATATAAATTGACAAAAAAACAAATTGATACTGTGGAAAGACAAATTGAAATTGAGAAACGCGAATTGAAATTGAGAAAATACAAATTAAAATTAAGAAACGCAAATTGAAATTGAGAAAATACAAATTGAAACTGAGAAAACACAAATTGAAATTGAGAATCGCAATTTAAAATTGAGATAATACAAATTTAATTTTGAGAAACGCTTATTAAAATTTAAAAAATACTAATTGAAATTGAATAAATACAAATTAATAGAAAGTACAAATTGAAATTAAGAAACGTAAATTGAAATTGAAAAAATACGAATTTAGAAACGCAAATTAAAATTGATATAATACAAAATTGAAATTGAGAAAATACAAATTAAAATTAGAAAATTCAAATTGAAGCTGAGAAAAAAATAGAGATTTCGAAAATACAAATTGAATATTCTGAAAGTGTTGGCATTACAAATAGGACTATGGTTTCGGCACACCACACCATTTGCAATTGAAATTGAGAAAATAAATATTGAAATTGAGAAAATACAAATTAAAAGTGAGAAACACGATTTAAAATTGAAAAACTACAAATTGAAATTGAGGAAAGCAATTCCAAATTTATAATTTCTGAAAAGTAAGTTTATTCTGAAAAAGTAAAGTATATTTTCTGAAAAGTAAATTAAAATTGAAAAAATGCAAATTAAAATAAAAAAAAATAAAAATTGAGAAAATACAAATTGATACTGAGGAAAGACAAATTGAAATAAAGGAACGTAAATTAAAATTAAGCTAATATAAATTGAAATTGAGAAACGCGAATTGAAATTGAGAAAATACAAATTGAAATTAAGAAACGCAAATTAAACTTGAGAAAATACAAATTGAAATTGAGAAAATACAAATTGAAATTGAGAAAATACAAATTGAAATTGAAAAAATACAAATTTAAATTGAGAATCGGAATTTAAAATTGAGGTAATACAAATAAAAATTTGAGAAACGTTTGTTAAAATTGAGAAAATACTAAAATACTAATTGAGTAAATACAAACTGATAAAAAATAAAAATTAAGAATGTTAATTGAAATTGAATAAATACAAATTGAGAATCACAATTTAAAATTTAGATAATACAAATTAAATTTTGATAAAGGTTTATTAAATTTGAGAAAATATTGATTGAAATTGAGTAAATACAAATTGATAGACAAATAGAAATAAAGAAACGTAAATTGAAGTTGAAAAAATACGACTTGAGAAACGCAATTTGAAATTAAGAAAATACTAATTAAATTTTAAGAAACGTAAATTGAAATTGACAAAATACAAATTGAAATTGAGCATATACAAATTGAAATTGAGAAACGCAAACTGAGATTTAGAAAATACAAACTAAAATTGAGAAATGCAAATTGAAATGAAGAAAATACAAATTGAAGTTAAGAATCTCAAATTGAGAAAATACTAATTGAAATTAAGAAATTGATTTTGAGAAAATACAAATTGAAATTAAGCAAATACAAATTAAATTTTAAAAATGTAAATTGAAATTCAGAAAATGCAAATTGATATTGAAAAACGACAATTTAAAATTTTTTATTGATGAACAAATTAAACCATTGTATTTAAGTTGCTTTCTTGTTACATTAATTGCGATTTCTTCTTCTATTTAAATGAAATTTCTTCTTCGGATGAGATTTTAGTCAATATTATATGTGACGCGCAAAATAAAAGGGACCTAAGGGTAAACCCAGTTTTGTTCAGGAGAGCCATTTTAAAGATTTAAATACGTGTATATTTGATGTACCATCACTTTCATAAAACGCGGATATCTCTGGGAGGGAATATTTTTGGGGCATGGGATCGGTCTCATTCGATGCTCAGTTGTTGTCCACATCAAAAAAAAGTGTAAATTGATTTTTTTACCCTTAGGTCCCTTTCTCTATGCGCTGTCACATATGTGGATTCTGCATAGCGCAGGACATAAAAGTTTGGATAGGTTAATTATGAAGTGGAAAGATCTGGGAAATCGATAAGAGCAGAATTAAAACCGTGTTTCAAAATACAACAGATGCATATTTTTAGCTAGGACCATTGGGTAAACCCAATTAAAAAATATAGTAAAAAATCAAAATCATGCATCGCAATACATAAAATGTGTCTGCTTAAGAATTCGCGAACAATGATTCGGAGCAGTATAAAAATTAACAAGTTTTTATGCGTGTTGGAAACAGATTTTTAAATCATTTTCCTTTTCTCAATTTCAATTTGCATTTTCGAAATTTCTATTTTTTTCTCAGTTTTAATTTGATTTTTCTAATTTTAATTTGTATTTTCTTAATTTCAATTTGTATTAGCTCAATTTCAATTTGCGTTTCTCACTTCAATTTTTATTTTCTCAATTTCAATTTGCGTTTCTCAATTTCAGTTTGTATTTTCCGAACTTCAATTGAAAATGGCGTAGAATGGAGTAAACTACTAAACTCACTACATTTCTCATAAATATTGGGGTTTTTTCTACAATTATTACACCACAATCAACTCCGATCGTTACAAAATTTCAGTTTATGTTACGTTCGGCCGTAAAATATTTGTAATGTACAACTCTGGACTAAAAAGTTACTGTTGCCTGTTAGACAAAACAAATTCCAAGTTTAAAAAAACGATTCACAGAAGATAAATCTACTTAGTGAGAAAAATTTACATCGATATCTCTACTCTTTTATTAAAGAAACGACATTTTCGTTCAATTCCCTTTATCTGACGAGTTGTGATATTCCATGAACTGTTAGAGATATGGCGATGATATGTGTTCCATTATTAAATGACAAAGTTCAACCTTTCCAATAAAACCAGATATTTGAAAAATTATCAGAACGTTTTTTTAAAAGCCTATACAAATTTAAAATGTCAAATCGGCCAACCTGTATATAAAGGGTGGTTAAATTTTAAGGCCGATACCATTTTCTGCCACCATTCTGGCCATTGATGACGTTTGGAATGGTCAAGAGGCTTTAGTTCTTGAGTCAATTGCTTCTTGTAAGCGTGTAAATGCAAGTCCTTATGCATACTATAAGTATTTATCAACGACGAGCGTGAGAGGTGCAATTGTTGGGTACGACGACAAGTTGAGGTGGGCGGCTCTTCAGCCACACTATCGGGAACCGCAGCATTATTTTCTGCAGTACGAGCTGTACGACAATACACTGGGGTTTTCACAACTCCTATAGACCCGGTTAGCTCTAATTTTTGCACGATTTTTCCGATTGTACGCATACCTAAATAACCTAAAAAAATCACGAAGTGCACGATATGTGGCGAGCAAAATAGAAAGGGACCTAAGGGTAAAAACCACATTTGTCCAGGAGAGCCATTTTAAAGATTTAAATACGTGTATCTTTGGTGTACCATCACTTTCATAAAACGCGCATATCTCTGGGAGGGAACACTTTTGGGGCATGAGATCGGTCTAATTCGAAGCTCAGATGTTGTCCACATCAAAAAAAAGTGAAAATTGAAAATTTTACCCTTAGGTCCCTTTCTCTATGCGCTGTCACATATGCATTTTCATAATAAGCCCGAATAACGTTAACGCGTGGCTCACTTGTGTATCTTTCCATGGTTCAAATTGAGTTAGTCTGAAATTGAGAAATATCAAATGAAAAGCAGAGAAAAACTTGACGTTTAGGTGCGGTTCACATTCAACATCTACCCTTAAAATTTAACCACCCTTACTTGAAAGTATCACGACTTACTACTTAAAAGGATATTAAAAACAAATTCTCTAAAATGTTTGTTTTTTAGTTAAATGACTTATATATTAAGTTTTTCCGTCTTGTTTTACTTTTCGAGACATCGTAAAAATAACCACTATACTTTAGCCATTATCTTGACGTGGCGAATGTTTTCCATTCTACATTGGGCAACCCTGTCAGTCAGCAAAATATACTACGAACACACATTTATACACATTTATACCCTCACATCCCTTCGCAGCGGGAAGAGGAAGGGGCCTGGAAGGCCTTCTAGGTGTCCTTCTTAGGATGCTCGGGGGCATGATTGCTGCATTCTACTCTCATTTCAAACTAACACAGGGCTAGATTGCAGAAAAGGAAAATTTCTTGGATCTCTCCGATTGAAACTATGAAGGCCTTCTTGCATGGTCTTTCAAAAAATGCACCAATGAATGAGTAGGGGATTTATTACAAGGCCTTTTTGGAGAAGCGACATGTGTGGGAGATAATTTTTCATTTGCAAAAAGGCCTTCTGAAATGCCAAATTTTATAAGGCATTAACGAAAGTGTATTGGATCTTAAAAGAGGCCTTCTTATTATGATTAGGCCTTGCCAATTTTACCGTTGGCTCTAGTGAAGCAACTAGCAAACGCACACTCCCAGGCGCCCTGAATAGAATCAAAACATCGTCGTGCCTTAGCGCGGGCACCCCTTAGGCTCTACGCTTCGGAGCAGCAGCAACAACAACAAACATATGCAAGAGCTAAAGTGAGTAGAGAAATTTTCGTAAATGTTGGGAGAGTTTAATGTATGAATAACAACACCAACGGCTACAATAACAGTTGCATGCGGCGGGAGGGCGATGGGAGAGAGAACAGAACATCGACCATCATCACTGGTAAACGGTTAAAAACAACAATGTTGTTGCTGCATTAACACCCACGTCCGCCCGCCCTTCTTCCATACGACGCTGCTTTGATACACACAATGTTTATTCGTACACACGGTCTACAGTCGCCCACATTGTTGTTGTTATTGTTGTTAATAACATTACATAGCAAACTTAATATTTTTGCGGTTATGCCGTTTCTTTCCATCGTTTTCAGTCTCCCTCACCGTTACCATCACCCGATCAGCATAGGCCAAAATCAACGATTATCGAGCACAGTGAAAATACTGAAATTAACAAAAACTACATACGAGAATTTGACGGTAAGGGTTTTGGTTTTCAGATAAGTCGCCTGTGATAACAACAAGTGAACAATTTTCTAGTAAAAAGGCGCTATGTTCGGCAAGGTCGAATCTAAGATGCCATATGTGTGTTATGTATTGTTTTCCGTTCATTATCGCCATACTCTCTTAAAGCTGCATATGTGACGCGCAAAATAGAAAGGGACCTAAGGTTAAAAACTAGTTTTGTTCAGGCGAGCGATTTTAAAGATTAGGTCCCTTTCTATTTGCGCTTAGAATCGTCGACTTCACTTTCATAAAACGCGCATATCTCTCTCATTCGATGCTCAGATGTTGTCCACATCAAAAAAAAGTGAAAAGTTGATGAAAAGTTTTGTTCAGGAGAGCCATTTTAAAGATTAGGTCCCTTTCTATTTGCGCTTAGAATCGTCGACTCCACTTTCATAAAACGCGCATATCTCTGGGAGGGAACACTTTTGGGGCATGGGATCAGTCTTATTCGATGCTCAGATGTTGTTCACATCAAAAAAAGAAAAAAAAGAATACCGATTTTTTTACCCTTAGGTCCCTTTCTCTATGCGCTGTCACATATATAAAAAACAAATTAATTAGCATCCTTGAAACTTCTCCCTTTATGTACGGAGGCCTTGGGCTGGGTCCCTTGCCTTCAAAATAACTCCATGCAAAGAGGTAAAGGAATTTAAATTCGACAATCTAATGATAGCTGGGAAGGTAATAGTTTAAACATATGTTTGTCGTCGAGCAAAAAAACCACTTTCAGAAGTAGAACGATCGAATAGTGCACAGTGTTGTAAATTGATCTAAATGTTGGCCAAAAATCAAAGAAGAATGACATAAGCAACAAAATTAATACAGAGTGATATGGGGCATTCCATGTTAAATGGGAACACATAATAAATTTTAAATTTCAATGGATTATTGGCAATTCAGTAATAAGATATCTGTAACGGTTTATTTTTCAAAAATCTGTTGATTTTTGTTTTTATATCTCCTCAAACTTTGATTTCATAGAAATTAAATTTGGAGACAAATTGTGTTCGCACTTGCAACACAGTTTTTGGTAGTTTTGACTGTTGTTGAAAGTTGGCGAGTGTGTTTTGTCGAAAGTGTGAAAAATAAATAGCTGCATAAAAATAAAGTGAAAGGTATCTATATGTGGACACTTGTGTCTGCATATATACTATCTCCACTATATGATTAGTCCCGTGATGTATGGCTCGCAAACTGAAAGTAGCTCGGCTACGAGGTCTGACCGGAGACTAAAGTCTGGTACCACGGGTAGTCAGGAGCCCCCAGAACTGTTGTTCTGGCCTGACTAGTTGGTGCGGCCCTTCGCGGAGTATCGTGGTGGCTGTGGTTTAAACCCAAATCGCGGGGAGAGCTTCGGCTCGGTGTAGAGTTGAATTGCAACCGGGTGCTGTGACCCATAGAACAGCAGAGGTGTTAGATAGGCCTCGGCCCCTGACCAAGGGGGAAGTTGTGTCCATATAACACGCTTCGAATTTGTACTGGCGGGATTGGCCTTAAGGGGCGCTGGCCGTCGCTTGGTAATGGCTCCAGTGCGATGGCGCACCATGGTTGAAGCTATCACAGCGAGAATCATGTAAAACACTCGGACGCTGTTAACAAATGCATGTCGTTTGTCCCACCAGTCATGGTAAAAAGTATAAAATTTGTTTTCCCATCCACAAATATAAGTTAATGAATAAAGTTTTTTCCTAGAAGTAAAAATAATTATGTCGCTTACTATTTATATATAATTCCGAGACTGGGTTTATTTGTGTTCCACCAGTCACATTTGACTGGCTTACACTGACATATGACGGAATTTTATCAGTTCAAAAACCGATTTACGTTGTCGACTCTGTGTTTCTCTGGATCGGACTGGGGTGTAAAAACTAGTTGGAGTTTATTTGTTTCCGGCCCTGGTAAGGGAGCGGTTGGTGGCAAAGGAGCCAAAGTAAAGAGAGACATTTGGTCTGCTATCATGTCAAGAAAAACAGTAATTTAAAACAGCTGGGACTGCTACAAATATTTAGTATCAAAAGAAGTTATTAGTTTGAACGTTTTCTTTGTCGCTGTTGCCGATATTAAAAAACATCAATATGGAAACTCATAAAAACAATTCCAAGCACACAGAGATCCCGTCTTTTTCCGGCTCAAGAAAAAAATGCATCACGTACTCACTGCAACATCTTGTCAATCCAAAAAGGCTTTTTTAATTCAAGAAAAAAAATTAATTTATTCTGATGTGTACTCCAATGAAAGTGATTCATAAGAATCAGTTTTTTCCTTTATATTATGAAAAAGATATTCATTTTATTTTTATTAATAACTTAAGTAGTTTTTCCACTTTGTTGATTTTTGTTTACTTTCTTTTGTTTTCTACTCAAAATTGAAAAAAACTTCAAAACCATAATAAAACTGATTTTCATGAACACCAAATTTACGTATTTTGTACCTGTCCCACCAGTCACAATTTAATTATATTTTTAAATCATTTCTACGAACGGTATAGGTCTGATTTGTAATGAAAACCAAAGCGTAGGATATATATTTTATATCTAATAAAAGTCTCATATGAAAAATATTTGTTTTGGCTAAAATCCATAGTCAAAGAAAGGGTGTCCCACCAGTCACAATCATTTAAATTATAATAGTTCAGAAGTGAACAACTTTTTTTAATCTTGTTAATTGTAGCTTTATAAATTGGTCACCTAACTAAACTTAAATTTATATTTAGTATTTTATAAGTTATGATGACGAAGTTTTAACGCATATTTGGTCAAATTCTGTAGTCAAAAGTACCACCAGTCACAATGGAATGCCCCATTTGGAAAATAAACAATTTAAATTATGCAACAACGGTGTTTAATACAAAATCAGGCTTTAAAAGCAGGTGACGGCTAATCATAGATTTCTTAACTGATCTAATATTTTCAACCTTTATCACAAATGAAAGCTAGCGCTACTGATCAGCTGTTGTTTTCAACAAATTAACTCAGCTCGTATATTGAATATTTTTAATAGCTCAGGTTTGCCTTAAATTCTGTTTCAGACAGCCTAAAATACAAAATAAGTTGTTTGGTGTTGTCAACGCAGAAGAGAGGAGAAAAAACTGAAAATGATATAATAAAATCTGCTAAAACGTGAAGAATTTGTTTCTTCTATTAAAGAGAATCCATTAACTGGCGATAAACAACCGTTCAAGAATTCCATAATAATGCCCTTTATTGCTTTGTCGAACTTTTAACTTGAATTTCTCTTAATTGGTTGTAAGAAGTCGAAACAAATGTACTCGTACCCTGGGCATATCAATATATACGAGTATACTATTGATTCTGAGATTATGGGCCACTTTGCTGTCCTTGATTGTTTCACTTACTTTATTATTACTATACAATAAATTTTTATAGGACCTTTTAAGTCTTTAAAATTGTTTTTTAAAAAATTTATTTGTTCTTCAAAAAATTTCCTACCAAAGTGTTCAAATATCATTACCCTGGTTGTCCCTAACACTACTTTCAATTGAAATTTTCCCAATTTTTTACAAAAATATTAATTATTTATTAAATAATTATTTAAAAAAAAATAATATTCAATTAAATTTGTTGCTATTAATGATTATAATTTTTTATTCAACTTATATTTCTATGGATGTTTATTTTCTGTCCCTGAAAATAAACAGTATTGCCCTGTATAATCTAATGTTCGTTAAAATTCAAATTTCCAAACCCATATTGAGTTCAAGCAACTCAAATATGATTGAACATTACATGAAGTGGGTGCACATCTAATAGTTTTTTCGTCATCAGTCTTATTATTACTAATAAATTAAGTATTAAATTCTGCAAAAAAATTAAATGCCAAAAATGATGTCGAAATTGGCGCATAATCTCAGAATCGCCCATATATATTTTTATCATTATATGCCGATTAAGTATATTAATATATCTCACAAAATATTCTATTACTTATATCGGGTGATCAATCAAAAGGTATTTTTTCAAAATAAAAATATCAAATAAAATGTGGAATATTTGTGGTTCTTTCGAAAGGACATTTTATGCCATTTATTTTTTGAATATAATTTCCTTTAAATGTTTGGCCGCAATTACGCTGCAGGGTGTCTATTCTGGGGGTTCAATTTTGGATGACTTGTTCGAGGTATGGCTTTTAAGCACGCATAATGTTGGCTTCCAAAACCTGAATCGTAGCTGGTTTGTCAGCATAGACTTTGGACTTTACGTAACCCCAAAGAAAAATGTCTAAAGGTGTGAAGAAGTGGCCGGAACGAAGCTTTTAAACGCTTCATCATGGGTCGCGTTGTAAAGGTGGGTCATTTAAAATTTCAAATTTTAATTACCGATTACTTTAATGACTTTGAAAGGTAGCATGACATTTTTTTTTATTTTCAGCTTTATATTTGAAATTTGCAAAATTAGACGCTATACGCTCAATTCCATGATACAGTTTCACAATTTGGAGACGTTGTTGCGGTGAAAGAAATAATAAAGTTTAGCACAACTCACGAGTAATCTGTGAAAATCCATATTGAAAAATCCCCTTCTTGATTGATTACCCTTAATTTTTACCACTTTTTTGTGTACGATAAAATATAGTAAAATCAGTTAAAGTTGTAAAAAAAAGAATATCATGGAATACAATAGTATAGGGTGATCCATCTATTATTTTTTCAGAACAAAAATAAATAAAAATTTAAATCAAGTGTGGAATCTTTATTGGTAATTTTAAAGGACATTTTATGGCATTTATTTTTTGAAAATAATTACCTTCAAATGTTGGCAACTGTATTATGGAAATGAGCGTTCGGTGAGAAACGGGAAGATCCGCTGTTTTCGACCAAAATTTCGTTGAGCCCATTTCTGGCTCAACGGCAAAGTCAATAAACAACATTGCCACATTTGGGCTGAAGAGCAACAAGAAGAGGTTCAAGAGGTGTCAGTGCGATTTATAGGCTGGTGAAGTCATCGGTCCATATTTTTTTTAAAAATGATGAAGGCCATGCTATGAAGGCTATCGCATCATGATATCGATCTTTATGCTACCTGAAATTGAAGCCCGTAATCTTGACGACATTAGGTTTTAACAGGACGGTGCCACTTGCCATACGGCTGCTCAAACAATGGATCTATTGAGAGGTCATTTCGAAATGCAGCTAATTTCACGTTTTGGACAGGTGAGTTGGCCGCCGAGATCGAGTGATATTACATCTTTAGACATTTTTCTTTGGGGTTACGTAAAGTCAAAAGTTTACGCTGACAAACCAACTACGTCTTAGGTTTTGGAAGCCAACATTGTGCGTGTCATTAAAACGATACCGGTCCAATCCAAAATTGGACCCTCAGAATGGAAACCCTGAGGTGTAGCTGCGGTCAACATTTGAAGGAAATTATATTCAAAATATAAATGCCATAAAATGTCCTTTCAAATTACCAATAAAGATTCCACACTTGATTTGAATTTTTATGTTTTTTTTGTTCTGAAAAAATACCTCTAGATGGATCACCCTATATAATAGTATTCTTTTTTTATACTTTTAAAAAAATACATTTCTAAAATTAAGTTTTCCAACTGTTTAGGAAAAATCAAATCTTTCGTAACTGGGTCTGAATATTTCATACGTACCTTAACTTGTTTTTGCTTGAAGAGTTTAAGTTACACGGTCTTAATCGGTACTTAAGCACATTCTCTGGAACTGTTTCATTAATGGTTTCCCACAAAGCAAAACGAGCATTAATAAAACTGTTTGTGAAAATGTGGAACTTAACTTCAAAAAATCTGGTTGTTTTAATATTAAGGATGATAGAAATTAAAAAAAAAATAAACAATTTAGTTAAAGAAATGTTCATATAAGTAATTTAGCTATACTTATAATATAATATAAAAGTAGATCACATGTTGTGTTTTGATTCATATAAGCTAAATCGGCAAACTAGTTCCAGAACTGCACCGTTTTTAGTACAGCTTAAATATTAATCTTTTGGCCATTATAACTTTTTCAAATAATTGCTAATAACTTTGTTTAATTAGGCAACTATTCTTACAGGAAGTATTTTTAAAAGACACTTATCATCTGTGTTTCTTGACTGACAGTTCGTTTATCCGGTTTTTTTTTCCTGAAAACGTTTTCTCTGTATGAAACATTTTTCCTTTTTAAATGATATGGAGTTTTACATAACTGAACTTTACTATGCGCGTTTTCTTCAAGAGATGTTCCTATATCCGTTACTTACTGTACATTGCAGCCATACAACTCTAGCGCCCGACTTGAATTCCAACCTATTTTGGAGCCTCAAATTATATCTGAACTCGAACGAATTTTGTCTTCTGAAAATCATAGTCATGCAGGGTATTGCATTGTCGGTCCTGTCCAACTGTAGTCTTTATTTCTTGAAGATCCTGTTTTTTCTATGCAAAACGATTTCGTTTACAAATGATAAAAAACATGAACTTTATTCTTTTGTTCCATATTTGGTAGCTGAAGTTTTTTGAAGGCAAAAAAAACCCACAGAGAAAAAGGTCAAAAATCCCCACAAGCTAAAAATAGCTTTGTTTTTTTGAGAGGGGTGGTGATGGCACTGCTCACAAAACATTGCACTTTGCCTTTCTGTGCAACAAAACTGCCTGCCAGCTGTTGTTGTTTAACGACCCAAGAGTTTGATACAATTCACAAATTCTCTTTCGGCCAAAAACAAAACAATGCCAAGAAGAAGAAAAACAATAACAACTACGACAACCACGTCGATGGCAGCAACAATGGAAAAAGTGTTGGAAGTCGAGTACATTTACACAAAAAACAAAAAAAAATACACGACATAGCAAAAGACGAGACCCAGAAAAACGAAACGAAATTTGGATCAAAAGTCCGAGCAGGTGGACAAAATATGATAATAGTTTATAAATGTCAGCACAAAGAAATGGAAAATGCAAAGCTAAAGCAACATTCCTTTGGATGGCGGGGGCGGTAAGTGCTAAAGGTATAAAAATGGCTACAACCAACAACTAGGAAGAGAATAAATAATAACTGCGAAAGCTTAATCAACCCATAAACCAGGGAGGATGGAAGCAAACAACAGCCAACGAACCGAGGAAAATAAGAAAGGCCAACGAAGGAGCGAACCGAAAAGCGAAAGCATACATTAATGGGGGGATAATAGGGGAAACTCACCATAGCCACCGCACAACGACGACTACGAAAACGATAACTGACAGCCTGTGGTGAAATACGCATTCTGCCATTTGGGAGAGCTGGATACTTAAAGTTAACGGCTTGGCTCCATTATAACGTTTAGTAGTCGTTGTCGTGTAGTGGTGTCGCCGTCGTCGTCGTCGTAGAGCGCGTAAAACACACAAAAATCTGAACAAACAAAAAAAAACTCAACTCAAAAAAAAACTAAAACTTCACACTATGTATTAAAAAAAATACTGAAGAAAGATAGAAAAAAAATAAAAAAAAACTTTAAGAACCAAAATAGGGGCAACAGCAAAAGATCTAAATCTAAAACCTTTCCACGCATAGAAAATTTTGTGGAAAATGTGAAATTTCCAAAAGAAATACATATTAAAGGTGTCGAGTGCAAACCCAATGAAATGAAAAGTGAAAAATCCGTGATACCTGTGAGAAAATCACAAGGCAATGAGTGAAAATGTGCGTTCAGTGAAAAAAAAATCTGTATACAATAATGGCCCCATGTAAGAGGAGGCCATCCAGTGTTGTTGTTTGCTCTACAGGAAACTGACGATTTTCCTAAGGAGAAAATAAATTTCAAAACATATGAAATATATCTAGATAGAAAATCCAAAAAAAAAGAAATAAAACCCAAAATGACACCACGGGAATGTAGGAAAAAACGCAGAATTTTTTCCATTGTAAATAGTTGTGTGTATAAGCATGAACAAGAAGAAGGCTAAGCATTACGAGGAATCTATATGTAATACGACAGCAAAAGGGCAATTAATCAGAGGAAAACGCAAAAAAGCGTATTCGTAAAGCTCCCCCCGTTAAGCCACAAAACGAGCCAGGAGAAACTCACCACGTACGCATGCACTTTCACACCCAGACACACACGTACACGACCTTAAGAAAACCCGTGCTTTCGCTCTGAATTTCTTCAAACAAAGGGATATGCAACTCTCATTCGTGCTCTCGCTCTCGCTCTCTGCCCTTTTCTAATACCATCACAGCAATTACAAGAGGACAACAGGCCTGCCCTGCCCCCGCCTTACTTTGACGAAAGCTAACGAAGCACGAGGAATATCAGAGTGTCATCAGAGTAAATAGCTTAACGAGTGTACAAGTATGTTCGCTATTAAAGTGTGAGCAAAGGAATAGTGAGTTGTTGAGCCCCCCCCACCCTCAACCATAGCCACAATCCATAAAAGTTCATCTAACTGTCGAAGGCCAGAAATTCACCACTACCGACTATTTGTAGTAAATATTAAAATCGACGAAACCAGCGTAGACGATAAACAGGTGCTGTTGAATACAACACCGTAAAGGAATCACTATATCTTACAAGCACACACACGCACACACTCACTCACCTACAGCTCACCAAGGTTTATCACTGTCAGCTTACAATTGGCAAGAGCAAACTCACCCCCAACGTACATACAACGTGAGCACGGAATGTAAATGTATCCCACAAATAAAAGAGAACAGGGTAGAGTACTCGTGAACAATAACACAAGTCAAGAACGTGGTGTACAGCGCCAAACTCGTGCACACTTAACATTTCTCTGTTAAACAAAAAAGGGAGGACTGCAGAGAAATTTTGAAATTGAAAAAAGCAACAAACAAAACAATATTGTAAAAAGTGTAAATATAAAAAAAAATTGCATAGTATCAGCATACTGAGAAAGTATAATTAAAAATAAAATAATTTAAACAAAAGTATTAATGTGCCTCTAACCAAACCAAACCAAACAAATACAACCCAACATAAGTAAAAAAAACGCGAAAAACTTAAAAAAATCTATCATTTTTCATAAAAAGTGCTCCAGTTTTTTGAAAAACCTTCACTCTGTCTCTCACACTCTTTTTGTCGCTCTCGCAGAAGTGGTGAATTTATGTGGATGAATAATTAAACTGTCATCTGTTCCAGCTGCCTTTGCTCAAAGCGCCAAACCTCCTTAGGAGTTGAAGCAGAGGAGAAAGAAAAACGAAATTACGCGAGAAAAAAAACCAACCTGTCATCTGCAATTTCGATTGGATGTGAAGTGTCAACACGAACAGCAGCAGCACTCAAAAGCGTATAACATCTGTGTAAATTGTAAATAATAAATCACACACACTTACACTCACATTCTCTTGAGCTTTGTCTCTCTCCTACACGCCATAGTATATACCACTACAACAACAAAAATACATCCATTTGAAACGATAGAATAGACAATGTCAACGTTGTTGCATGCAACATGTTTCAGTGGATATCTCGTTCAAAAATCTGCAGAAATTCTCTATGAAAGAAAATAATTGCTAGTAAAATATTATATACATTTGATTTGCTGAACAAACAGAATATTTCATTAAAACAAAACAAGAACAAGGTGTTTAATTTTATAAGCAAAACAAAACAGTTTAAAGATAATCCCAATAAAATATTTAAAAGCAAATTATACAGACAAAAACTACAGAAACAAAACAAGGATTTTAATTTCATTTGCATTCAAATTAATAACAACGAATATCTACACAACGCTCTGCTTTTATTTTATCATTAATAAAAATAATCCGTCGAATAATAATTGTAAGTATATTATTTTTTGTCTTTACTACATTTTAATACTATAATTATATTAATCATACGCTCCATGGTACCAAATAGGTGTTGATTGGAGTTGCCACTGGGTAAATGATTTTCCTAGTTAATCGTCGGAAAACCGCCAGAATCATTGCAGCGATAAAAGTTTTTTTAATCTTTGAGATGTGCCTGGTCATAAATAGTACTAAGTAGGGACATAAATACTGTTACAACATTGAACACATCCATTTCAATAGTAGAACTGAACGTACCCCGTTAATGTCATATGGGTTTTGAAAGCTAACCTCAATAGCGTTAGTCTGTAACGGGATTTTAAAATTGTTTCAACATTCATCATGGAGTGGTCAGATAATGAGAACCGTATCGCTGTAATAGCGCTTTTAAAGTGTGAAATGAAAAAAGCGATATTTTCAAAACGCTCCGGCCACTAGGGATAAGCCGCATGTTCGTCTACCGATGCATAAAACCATTCGAGGAGACTGGAGATGTAAAAGACCGCTACAAATTGGGGCGCTCACGCTCTGCTCGAACACCGCATGTCATCAATGCCGTTGAATCAAGAATTCACAGAAATCCACTGCGAAAACAGAAAATCATGGCCCGTGAGATGAATATCACGCAAAAGTCCATGAGTCGAATCATTAGAAAAGCCTTGGAACTTGAGGCTTTCAAACGACGTACCGGACATTTATTGACTGCAGCTTTAAAAAAAAAAGATTGAAAAATGCAAACGTCTTTTGATGAAGCAGGCTGATAATTTGCACAGAACAATTTTGTTCACCGATGAAAAAATTTTTACCGTTCAGGAAAAATTTAACAAGCAAAATGATAGAGTGTATGCGCGGTCATCTAAGGAATCATCTGAACTGATCCCAAGCGTGGAAAAGGGTCATCACCCAGCTTCAGTCATGGTTTGGTGGGGTGTCTCTAACGATGGGGCCACCAACTTGCATTTCTGCAAGCAAGGAGTCAAAACATCGGCCAAGGTTTACCAATGAACCGTTTTGGAAGCTGTTGTGAAGCCTCTTAATAATTCCCTGTTCCAAAACTAGCCATGGACTTTTCAGCAGGATTCTGCGCCGGCCCATAAGGCTAAAACGTCCCAGGCCTGGCTTCGAAACAAATTGTCAGCGTTCATTTTCTCTGAAGAATGGCTCTCAGACAGTCCAGATTTGAATCCATTGGATTACAAATTGTGGACGGTTTTAGAGGACAAGGTTTGTCACAAAAGATACCCCAACATTGGATCTCTTAAGACTGCTTTGGTTAGAGCTGTGGAAAACTTTCCAATGGACGAGGTTCGTGCTGATATATACGATTGGCCAGTGCGACTTAAGGCGTGTAGATTCTTTTTCGATACAATATACATCAATAAATATATTAAAAAATACTTGGGCCAAAAACATTCAGTACTTTTTATTTAACAGCATAGAACGTGTGTAACAGTATTTATGTCCCTACTAAGTATTGTTCTCAGAGTTTTTACTTTTCGGGCTTTTTCGTTTTTTGCAAAGCGTGCAAATTTTTGAAATTTTCCGGAATCCCGGAAGGGAAATATAAAATGTAAATTTGGTTGACGTGAAACAACTTTTGTACTTTCTATACGGGCAACATACTTTACCAGTACTAAGGTAAAGTATGTTGCCCGTATAGAAAGTAAACACATTTATTATACTAGGAGAAAAGCTAATGTCGAACGTGACCGACTAATCAGATTCGAACTCAATAAACTGTTATAATTTTTTACCCTCCACCTATGCGTGGATGCCATATTAATTTTGTCATTCCGCTTGCAACTCCACGAAATATTGATCAGAGACCCAATAAGGTACGAGTATATATTTTATTGATCGTCGTTAAACTCAAAGACGACCTAGCCATGTCCGTTCGTCCGTTAATGTATCTAATAAAAGCACGATGACGGCTGAACAATGATGGCTTATGGCCTCAAGGTGTTTGAGAACGTTTATGGGCGAATCAGCCATTGGTGAAAAACTTTTCCTTAAAGGGACTAAAAGTGCCTCTGGAAAAATTACACTTTTTTGATTTGAATGAATTGCTACGAATTCAAATATCAAGCTATCTTGAGTTTCGGCTGAGAGAAAGGCCATACTTTATATTTTTTTATACGGTTGAACATTCTATCTCTAAGATAGGAGTGTCGTTTCGCCCTTTTTTTTGAAAAAGTCAAAAAATCTTCACCAATTAACTTGTCCTTTTTATTGAACTTGTGTAAATATTTTGAAATTGCCATTTTTAGGTTAAAATATTGTAATAAATGTCTACTATTATCATTTAATTAAATATTAAAATCTAATCTAAATCTAATCTAAAATCAGAATATTATCAAGATAAAGCAGCCATTTTTGTCCTTTTTCAATTATAAAATAAGTTTTTTAATCAAATTTAATGAATAGGTTATGTTCCGAATGAAACGAGAATCGACACTGAGGGGCAATTTTAAAAAAATTATTTTAAACCCATTTCTTTTAAATAAACAAAAAAATAAGGCCGATATGAAAGATTCTATTTTTTATCACACCTGTTGCCAAGAACTTAAACATTCTTTTGGGATCTGTGCTGCTTCGTGATTCGTTTCGGACTTTCGTTTCGGGCAACTTTTCCTGATACTGATTTTCTGCATGCTACAAATCTAAGTTTGTATGTTGAGATAAATGCAATTCCTTGTGTTTAAAGCAAAAAATAAGTCAAATTAATTGCTTTCTGAATACTTTTAACCATTTTTCATTGACGTAACTTTAATCAGTAAACGTTTATGATTTGTGGGGATTTTCGTTGATTAGCCTGTTTGGTTGCCCGATATGCATTATACAGCTTCTGAAATTGAGTTAGAAGTCTTTAATTACAAATATTAAAACTCATACAAATCCACAAATATTCGAGAGAACTTTCTAATTTAAACAAATTTTTGTATAAACAGTATCTACTTCGATTTCAAGAAAGAATTAAAGACATTCCCAAAACTTTTTGGGATTTTGCTGATTCCGAAAAGACAATATATGCTCAAATATTACACCTAATACTGCTAAATTATTAGCAAATTATATAAATTAGAGTTTCGGTTTTTGATATTACAGTAGATAATATAGTTTTTTCTCAACTTTGTAGAGCCATGGATCGATTTTGGTCTAATTCAGCTAGATTAAAACGTCGCTTTGAATGTAATTATTGACATAAATAGGTACCAAAAGCTCGATATCGATGTTTTATCTGGAAAATAATATTTAAAAATCTCTGAGGGATGCTTTATAGAACGTTCGAAGGTTATTTCCGTAGAAAATATTTTCTTCTGTCAGGCCTTTTATGTCCGATTGCCAGTACGGATTAATTTAAGGTCGTTCTACGACTACTCATTTTTAAATATTTTGTAATTATAGATCGCTAATATGAAGCGATCTCGACATAACTTTGAACAAGTATGAGTGACCATTAATTAACTGTAGTGAAACCAAACCTATAGGTCGATATTTTCCTTTAGCCTCCACACAAAAGATCCTTCCCGAATTCAAAATTTGTCGCTTAAAAAGCAACATTTCACATCCGATTTCTACCAAATTTCTCCTGTAACATGTCGATGTTTTTGAATAGCTCTCACACAAAGGTACGATTTGAGATCATGCAGTTGTAGATGCTAAAAATTGTGCCCCATGATGCTCAAATTTTGTGCGATACGTTGTTGTTGCAGCGGCAACTGTGATCCGGGGTTACAGCTATTGGCCGAAGAATTACTGCTTCGGGTCAATCCGGTCCATAGAACCGGCTGTCGTGGGATTGCGATACGTGATATAAGCTTAAGGCACCTTAATTTTCAAATTTGTATCGAAATAAAACCCGATAACGCTGAAATTTTGCTTGGTACGTAACAAGTGACAAATAACTCCAAAGTTTCGTAAAGACCCTATCAAAGGTCCCTTCCGATTTCAGAACCTGCAGCTTTAGAGACCACACACTCCTACCAAATTTCGCAAAGAGTGTTACTAGCAACCAATATATATCTCTGATTAAACTGGCATTTATAATGATTCACGTTTTCGAATAGCTCTCATACGAAGGTCCCTTCCGAGTTGTGGCCCTGCAGCTCTAGAAGCCAAATATTTAACCCGATTACGCTCAAATTTAGCTGGTTACGTCATAATTATCCAGTTATTAACTGTGATAAAAATGAACCCGACAGGTTTATATTTTCGAATGGCCCCAATGCAAAGGTCCCTCTCGATTTCAGAATCTACAGCTATAACTACCACACTTTACATATAATTTCGACAGGCGCAAAATCATTGATGTAGGGTATGTATTGTCGGTCCCGCACACCTTTTATATTTGTTTTTGATTAGGTAAATTCATTACATCTCTGGTAATCGTATCATCTACGCTTGGTGCAAGCGTGGAGCAAATCCCTGCTGTAGACCTTGATGCTGCCAGTCAGAGGGTGTTAGCTCGAACTAAGAGTAATCATGTGATGAGAACGGAACCTGGGTTAGCTTCACGATGGCTGTGATTAACCACATAAATTGCAGGTAAAGCAAATTAAATTTTTCTTGTTTTAGCGAATTTTCTTAATGAGATGTCCTAAGTGAAATCGGATGGAGTTTATTTTCGCAAAACATTTCAACAGTCTATCTCTAAGATAGGAGTGTGCTTTCCTCCTTTTTGTTGAAAAAGTCAAAATATCTTGACCAATTAACTTTTGTTGGGACGTGTCCTTTTTTATTGAAATTGTATAAATATTTTAAAATTGCCATTTTTAGGTTAAAATATTGTAATAAATGTCTACTATTATCATTTAATTAAAGATCGTCTAACATCAGAATATTATCAAGATAAAGCAGCCATTTTTGTCCTTTTTCAATTATAAAATAAGTTTTTTAATCAAATTTAATGAATAGGTTATGTTTCGAATGATACGAAAATCGACACAGAGGGGCAATTTTAAAAAAAAATATTTTAAACCCCTTTTCTTTTAAATAAACAAAAAAATAAGGCCGATATGAAAGATTCTATTTTTTAACACATCTGTTGCCAAGAACTTAAGCATTCTTTTGGGGTATATTCTGTCACATTAACCCTCAAGTACCCGGAAATATTTAGGTTTAAAATTCCACTTTACTTCACTTCTACAATATACTCGTATTATTATCAGCTTTATCTAAATTTTGACAATAGTCTACAACAACAACTTATAGATATATAAATTTAGTTCCAATAACTATTAAAAAATTTTGAGCCTTAGGACCAAAAGCTAATTGTAATTGTTAATGAACAAAATTGGAAAGACACCTACACCTTTTTAAATATTTGCCCAACGGGTATATAAGAATCGGCCCGGCCAAACTTAACGATGTTTATACTTATACTTGTTTCTTCTATTTTGCTTTGCAAGCACCACTCACACACCGTTGAATGTAAACGTAAATACACGTTAAGGAGGAAAAATGCTTGAGTAATGAATGAATGTTTCACAATTTTCCACTATTTTGTTTGCAGTGACCTTAGAGAATGCCTTCAAAAGATGCCGCCATCAAAGTGAATACTATAAAGTAAAAGTGTACCACTTCAGAAACGGTTTCAAACGAAGTCTTGCCCCTGTGATGTACACCAAAATGCAAACCTATAGTATGCCTGGTCGCATGTGCATGGGGCAATTGGCGCGAGATTTAATGCATCCGTTTCCGTGGCAATTTTTCAAACAAATATTTTGGTTTTATGGTGCGGCAATTGTTGAATAGAAGCGACTGAAACGACCTAAAAGTCATGAATTATATTTGGCCCAAGCAGACATAATGTCTTGGTGTCATTTGCGAAGAAATGCAATATTACGAAAAAATTTTAATTTTTAACTTCGCACTTGTGGACAACATCTGAGCATCGAATGAGACCGATCCCATGCCCCAAAAGTGTTCCCTCCCAGAGATATGCGCGTTTTATGAAAGTGAAGTCGACGATTCTAAGCGCAAATAGAAAGGGACCTAATCTTTAAAATGGCTCTCCTGAACAAAACTGGTTTTTAACCTTAGGTCCCTTTCTATTTTGCGCGTCACATATAGTGATTATTAAAAATATTAAATTGTCAAATCGCCCATTTCAACCAAGCGGAACGTTTTATAGGCCACATAAGCCAAAAAGTAAGACAGATATTTTCTTCTTTATAAAGTATTTACACGCAGAGAAAAAACATGGTTACACGGCAGTAATAATATGTTCTCTGCAACAAAAGTATGATCGTCGCAACCATAGTATTGTTCTTTGAATTTCATTTTGACAGTAGTTAGTTTGCCGCAATATTAATATTGTTGAAATGTAACAATAGTATTATTGTCAAATTTATGGTTGTAGCAACAATATAAATATGGTTAGTGCGACAAAAGCTTTGTTTTTTGGGTTTTATGTTAACAATAGAATGATTACGGCAATCACACTGTATAATTGTAATTTTTCTTCATTTGAATATGCTTTTTAGAACAATGTTTTTGTTACGGATCTAATGCAATAATAGTACTTTTATATGAAAATTACAAATTTTTAAACAAACTGCTTTGGCTTTGTTAGACAGAAATACGAGTATTTGTAATAAAAACACTGACGTTTTTTAAACTGATTTTTTACTGCTTTAAAATAAATCACTCAAACGAGTATTATTTTGAATTTTATGTATTTTTAAATAATTTTCATAATTCAAATCTATTGTTGTCAACGTAACATAATTGTAATAAATAATTTCGGGGATCACAGTATAAATGTGTGTGATCATATTATGGTTGTAGGGATCATAAAATGGTTGCGTATGAATCATACTATGGTTGTGAGAATCATACTATGGTTGTTTGTGAAATATACTATTGTTGTGAGGATCATAATATGGTTGGGGTTATCATAGTATGGTTGAGTGTGAATCATACTATGGTTGTGGGGATCATAGTATGGTTATGTGTGAATCATACTATTGTTGTAAGGAATCATACTTTTGTTGTGAGGATCATAATATTGTTGGAGCACAAGCAATACCCAAAAATAGTATTATCCTCTTTGAGTATTGTCACCATAACCATACTTTTTTGCTGCGTTTAGAGCGTCCTAAGTGAACTTTTATCCAAGGTTCCTTTAGTTCCTTAAATGGAAACTTTTTCTCCCTGGGCCGAATCCGCCTTTTTACAATCAAACAGCTTATGACCTAAAGCCTCATCATGCAATTTTTCGGGATCCAAGGTTGATTCGTTTGACCGCTATCGTGCTGGTAGCAGACACATGTATGAACGGACGGACTAAAGAATATGGCTAGATCGTCTTAGAATTTAACGACGATGAATAATATATATACTTTATATGGTCTCTGATCAATATTTCGTGGTTTTGTCAACGGAATGATAAATTTTGGAATGCATTTCGAGAAAGTTGTCTAACTTCGGTCGATTTGCCGAAAACCATCGTTGCTGTGCGTAAACTGAAAAAAGAAAGACTGACATGATTGAGGCATCGATTACAAATTTTCCAATAAAAATTATCCATCATCATTTCTACTTTTTCCTCGTTATGACTCTAGAGTATTTCAAGTAATTCAATTGTTTAAGCAAACAGTTTTTGCCTCTGCGAAAATATTTTTTTGGTTAATTCAAAGATTCTCTTCTGAATGCTCGGATACTTGGTGAGTTGCACCGATACTACAGTTTCAATAACTTAAACTTACAGAGCACCAACTAACAATCGGTACTGATGAAATACTCGAGGTGAAACAATAGGCAATGGTCTTAATAAGACAAATTGATAGGACCTGCGCAAAGCCCTAATTTAGCACCAAATGACTTTTTATTCCATCAGATCAAAAAAACTTGTGTGTCAAAGGTTTTCGACGCCCGAAGCATCTGTTGAAGCGTTGAAAACCCATGTTTTAGAGGCGTCTTAATCGGAGTGTAAAACGTGCTTCAAAATGTACCTTCCGGAGAGTATTTTGAAAACAATAAAACCATTTCGAGTGATAAAAGATGTTTTTCTATTGCTGGACCCGAAATATAAATTGGAAAATTGTATCAGCACTCGCGTAACATTTTGTTCGAAACGCCATTATTTGATATTTGAAAAAAACTCATTTAAAGTGATTTTTTTCTATTGTCTTGCGTAAAGACCCTAGTATTTCCATGTGTAGAATTCAACGAGTATCAGTAGAATATAACTATAAGTAGATAACAGTGGTAATTAAAATCTTGTATCTGAAAGCTGTAGTTCAAATGGCGTTTAAATCAAACAAGCATAAGAGCGACGATATAGCCTGCTAACCAGTAGGGTGTACTACGAAATTTCGAATACAATTTAGACAAATGCGTAATGCTGACATGCCATGAACTCAACTTATCAGTCGACTTTTGTGGATGCAGAGAAGCTTCGTCAAATACGTGTGAATAAAGTGGTACCAAAATAAAGACAATTACTTCCTAAGGAATCGCTTTTATCAAAGGTTGCAGTTGGATCTTTAGGCTCCCAAAACCAGTGTTGCCACTGACAAAACTATTTTCCTATCACAACTTTTAGAAAAATCCTACCAAATTGCGTTGAAAGCTACCAAAATTTTAAGAAATGGATTTACCCTGCACGGTAGAACAGGGTTTTAACTCTAGACCCATTTTTAACTTCCATATAAAAAGTTCTATCGTACTAGTGCATTTGATCCGTAAAACTACCATTGTTCTAAAAAGCATATTCAAATGAAAAAAAAATCAATCATACAGTATGATTGCCGTAATTATGTTATTGTTACTATAAAATCCAAAACAATCCTTTTGTCGCACCAGCCATATTTATATTGTTGGTACAACCATATTTTAGTTTTTTAATTTGTCAATAAAACTATTGTTACATTTCAACATAATTTATATTGTGGCAATCATAGTTTTGTCAAATTTAAATTCAGACAACAATACTGTAGTTGCGACGTACACATTTTTATTGCGGAGAACATATTATTATTGCCGTGACAGAAAGGGACCTAAGGTTAAAAACCAGTTTTGTTCAGGAGAGCCATTTTAAAGATTAGGTCCCTTTCTATTTGCGCTTACTCGTAGAATCGTCGACTTTACTTTCATAAAACGCGCATATCTCTGGGAGGGAACACTTTTGGGGCATGGGATCGGTCTCAATTGATGCTCAGATGTGGTCCACATCAAAAAAAAATTAAAATTGATTTTTTTACCCTTAGTTCCCTTTTTCTATGCGCTGTCACATATAAGGCTACACATTGAAAGAAAAATATTATTTATCTTTAAAAGCAATATTTGTATACTTATATAAAATACTGTACTAAAATATGATATATCCAACCATACGAAAAAAAATCTACCAAATTCGGTAGAAAAAAGCCCAAAACGGCAACACTGCCCATAACTCATATGAACTGTAAAAGCGCGGAAGTTTTTTTTTCAATTCGTAAAAAGCTCTGTTTGCTGATGGAGGTTCGATGGGAACGTTCGCGCTTTTAATTCGATAGGATTTCGAGTTCTAGCCCAAGTATGGGTATGTGAACAAAATTACCACCTCTATAGAGTGGTCAGAGTGAATTGTAGTTGCATAGGCAATTGTGTGAAGAAAACTTAAAAATTGAGATTTACAACAGTAATTCTCTTACTTTTGGTAAGAACCTCGTCTTAAAAAGTTCAGGTTTCTTTTCAACAATTTGCTTTGAAGATTTCTGATGAAGGTCTTCACGGACTCAAAATCGCGATAAAAACAGTGTGCAGCCACGAAAATCTATGCCACTTTGCCATTTTCTTAAAAAACTTTGCTTCTATTCAAATATAGATACAAGAGGTCCCGAGCCGACTAATCCCGCTTTAAAGTGTAAAATTATTATTCTTATTTGCAAAAAATAAAAAATATAAAATCAAAAATGTTTTTTACAACTTTTTGAAAAGAAAACAAGTGTACAAACTATGTTCTGTCATGGATACCAGTCCAATATCAAAAAGCTTCAAGGGTGTCTTTCTTTTTATTTTTTTTATATATGCTTTATTTGAATTATTGAATCTGCTCCAAAGGAGCCTAACAATAAGTTTACGAATCTTAAGTATAATTCAATAGTGAATCCTAGTATGGATTTCGTGTTATGTGGATCTCTGCTAATTGGCAGGAACTTAAATTAATTTGGTCAACATAGTATATAACTGGTATGGATCACATGTCTGAGAATTTGAAACTTGGTTTGGCTTAAACCTCGTGATAAAGGGCCAGAGGACCCTTACAGTCATTTACAGAGTATTCGCGATATTATGTAGAGTGAAGAACTCTAGAAGAACGGATTACTCTAGAATAGCAGAGTGGGCGACGTAATTTAGGTTATGTAGGTTTTTCGTGTTGACTGTTTTAAGGATCACGTATGAGAGCATTTAAGCCACGTGCGTAGAATAATGGATTCTACACAGTCTTTTTTGAGTGTTCGTCCGCGATTGATATTGACTTAATAAAGATCACGTATAAGAGCAGTTAAGCCACGTGATGTAGAAAAAAGAATTCTACACAGTCTTTCGGGCGCGTGTGTTTGCGATTACTGTTTCGGATGAAGCACAAGTGAAGATTAGAAAACACGGCGTTCGTTTCTCCGAAGTCTTAAAGAGCTTGGACTGCACAATAATTGTCTAGCAAGTATGTTATCATGACATTCGAGCTTCTCTTTGTGCTTTATATTGATTTTTTGAATTGCCTCTTTAACGAGAGGTATTTTTAAGTCTCGGTGGATGTTTTCATTCCTCATATACAAAGGGGCACCGGTAATGAGCCGCAATGTCTTCGATTGGACTCTTTGGATTTTGTCGAGATTGCTCGAGCTTGCTTTGCCCCATAGCTGGGCACCGTATAACCAGATTGGTTTGAATGCACTGTTGTATAGCAGGACCTTATATTCAAGGCTTAGTTTTGAGTTCGCGCTTAGGAGCCTGTGAAGTTGATGGACCTAAAGTTTCAGTTGAGTTTTCTTGGTTTTGATATGACTTCTCCAGGTGAATCGGCGATCCAGGTGGATTCCAAGGTATGTTGATGTTGATCAGACTGAGAAAAATGTATTGTTTAGTTTCAATGTCGGACAAGTGCTAAAATTCAGTGTGAAAGTTACCGGTGTACACTTAGCCTCATTGACTTTTATTCTCCAGTCAGAGAGCCAAGATTCTACTCGTCTGAGATGTACACCTAGATTCATAGATTCAACATCCTGCTTTTTATTTGCGGCGTTATCTTTTTATAACATCATCATATATACGAGGGCTGCTAGATATATTTCAGGCCCAATCTTGAAAATGCGAATATTTTCCATCAAAAATAGTTTTATTGTTTTTCAAAGTATTCTTCAGCATGATTTATACATCTTTGCAGGCGCTCAAACCAATTGTCGAAGCACTTTTTCCACTACAATTGAGTCACCACCAATACTCCTGGTGATGAAAATCGTTGACCACGTATATTTTTCTTGATGTGCTGTAATAAAAAGAAGTAGGGATGCCAAGTCAGGGCTGTACGGCGGATGACCCATCAATTCGACGTTTTGGCCGGTCAAAAAGGCGCTGGTTTAAGCCGATGTGTGAGAGCTTGCATTGTCATGGTGCACAATGGTAAGTCTTCTCTTGTTCGTTTTTCGAATTTCCCCGAAGACTTCAAGCAAACAAATTGTGGTGTACCACTCGGAATTGACCGTCCTACATTGATCAAGCGGAACAGTCGTCACTTTTGCCGATGAAACATTTTTTCGAAGTGTTTCTTCCACGAACAACTTTCGTTGGATTTGACTCATCTTCGAAGATCCACACGGTCGATTGCTGTTTTGTTTCGGGCTCATACGCATAGATCCATGATTCGTCACCTGTGACGATCTTATAAACGTCTTTTGAAGCACCGCGTTCGTAGTTTTTCAAAATTTCTTTGCGCCAATCGACAAGAGCCTTTTTTTGAGAGATTCTCAAATTGTGCGGGATCCAACGAGAGCAACACTTTTTTTACGACCAGGTGTTCATGCAATATCGATGTATGGTGGTGAAAGAAATGTCCCAGGGATGCCTCTATCTCACGGTATGTTACATGACAATCTTGCATTATCAGTTCAGGCACGGCATTAATGTTCTCTGGCACAACGGCCTACCTTCACGACCTTTGTCTTTGAGCGAGCGTCGGCCATGATTGAATTCATTAAACCAGTTTTTCACAGTGCTATAGGATGGTGCTTCATCGCCATACAAAGGTTTAAGTTCATCGATGCACTCGTGTCGTGACAATCCACGTATAAATTCTGATATAGCTCTGATCCATCCAAGTTGTGAAAAATGATCGCACGAAAATGTTCACGAGTTAATTCAATTTTGTTTGCCAATTTGTTTTTTTCAAGTTACGTAAACAACACAAATGATGGTCGTACGTCAAAACGTTCTGAGTAGGTTTATTCATAGTGTTGCCTAGGCCAGAACTATATATAGCAACCCTCGTACTAACTACACAGGACACTGCCTTTCGTCTACTTTAAACATAACTTAGTTTTTTAGAATTTGCTTGTCCTTGATTTTATTCTGGTTAAATTTTGTAACGATTGGCCCATTGCTTTGATAATTTAGAGATTTTTCCAGAGTTTGACTCAGCCCTTGTGAGGGGAAACGTTTTACCTCTTAACTGATCTTGCCCATATTCAGTCAAGACCAACCGTACATCAACACATAAATCTGCAAAGTTTCAGTAAACTAGCTTCAATAATGCGATCTGTTATCATATTTTAACGACAATTCAGAATATATCTACTTTAGGTGGTCTCCTGTACCAGAATATTAAGGTGTGGCAAACGAAATGACTCATAAAATATGATAAACACTCTCAAAGACCACCCGCCCTTTTTCATTCCTGTGGTAAAAAAAATGGTTCTGATCCAGTTTTGAATTACTTCTGCATCAAAATTTTTGGATTGTCTTTTTATACCCTCCGAAGAGAGGATGTTATACTAAATATGTATGTCATTCCGTTCGCAACACTACGAAATATTCATCGGATACCCTATGAGGTGATCTTGCCATGTCTGACCTTCCGCCCGCATGTCCGACCCCCGTCCTTCTTTCTGTTGAAAGCTCGATAGCTGTCAAACGATTCAACCTAGGATCACATGATGAAGCTTATGGTCATAAGCTATTCGGGATTGAAAATGGGCTAAATAAGTCAAGAGGGAAAAAAGTTTTCCTTTAAGGGAACAATGATACTTCCATAGAGAGTATTTTGTTTTTTGAGTATTTGTCTTTCAAAACAAATCTTTGAGAACGGGAAATGGTTAAAATGGTTAGTGTAAGTTGGCGCATACCTAAGACCTCAAAAAGGGTTCTTGTGACCCACAAAATTTTCCGCATGGTCAAAACGGATATTATCAAATTAAAGCAAATTTTGCTACGCACGGAAAACCATTAGTAGGAAATCAGTTGGAACTACAATGATTCGGTTGCGAAAGATAAAATTTCGGTTGAAAATACCAAATGTTAATAATGCGAATTGTTTAAAAGGCTGTTCTTAGAAAAACCTTGGCCAATAGCTGGATGTAGAAATTATTTAATACAGCATTTAAATATAAAGTGTGTTCCAACTAACACGCACGCTGATAATTGTAAATAAAACAAAAAGTTTTCAGAGAAATATTTTAATATTTTTATTATGATAAAAGAATTACGAGGGCGACTGCAAAAATAACTGGCCTAACATAAAAAAACCGTTTTTTTTGAATTATTATTATTTATTTTTCAACATAATCTCCTTCCAACTCAATACACTTCACAAGTTTTTTAATTCCATCCGAAAAATAAGATTTTTCAAGACCTTCAAAATATGCCTCAGTTTCAGCAATAACCTCGCTATTGGACGACAATTTTTTGCCACCGAGAAATTTTTTTAAATTTGGAAACAAGAAATAATCAGAAGGAGCTAAATCTGGACTATATGGTGGATGCGGAGCAATTTCAAATCGTAATTCGGCCAGTTTTTGTTGAGTTAAAAATGCAGTGTGTAAAGGAGCATTATCTTGATGAAAAAGAACTGTTTTTTTCTAAATGCGGTCGTTTTATCTTGATTTCTTCACTCAACCGATCCAATAATGCACAATAATATTCACTATTTATAGTTTTTCCTTTCTCAAGATAATCAATAAGTATTATACCCCTTGCATCCCAAAATACTGTGGAAATTACTTTTCCTGCTGACTTAACAGTTTTCGCCTTCTTGGGACCACTTTTACCAGCTTCTATCCATTGTTTTGACTGTTCTTAGCATTCTGGGATGTAGTGATGGATCCATGCTTCTTCAACAGTTATGAATCGGCGCAAGAACTCTATTGGATTACGCTGATAAATCGCTAAAAGCTCCTGGGAATTGGTCCAACGGACGATTTTTTGGGGCAAAGTCAACAAACGCGGCACCCATCTTGCGGATAGCTTTTTCATGTGGAGTTCATCATGTAAAATACTCCAAACTTGTTTTTCGTGTATTTTAACAATATCAGCAAGTTCTCTGAGCTTTATTCGTCTATCTTTAGTCACTTCATTCAATATTTTTCTAATGTTTTCAATAGTAGTAGCAGTTTTCGGTCTTCCAGAGCGTTGTTCATCTTCCGTACTTGAACGACCCATTTTAAATTGTTGAACCCAGGATTTCACGGTGGAGTATGATGGTGCATTATCACCATGAACAGAATCCAATTCATCTTTGATTAATTGTGGCGTATAACCTTTCATATAAAAGTGTTTAATTACCGCACGAAACTCTTTATTTTCCATTTTTCAAAAATTATAAAACTTGTTTACTTCAATCACCTGTAACAAAGAAAATAATCATTAAATATTTCGGAAATTTTGACAGATGGCTTATAAAAGATTGCTTTTAAAAAGCAAAAACAAAAAAAGTTGCTAGTAAAACAGAAAATGTGCCAGGCCAGTTAGTTTTGCGGTCGCCCTCGTATGTGCACAGAATATCAGCCGAATGCTCGCCACTGCTTCGGTGGTATACCTCTACCCGATGGTCCATATTTTTAATGATTCTGCGAAATAATGAAGGCTCAATGTCCTTAAGCTATTGAATTGTACTTGATTTGTTGACGTACAAATTTTCTTTTAAATATCCCCAGGAAAAGAAGTCCTACCATTAAAAAAGCCATTCTTTCGATGGTTGTGTGACAAGTGGTACCATCCTTCTTGAACCCCATATCGTCCAGGTCCATATCCTCCATTTCTGGCCACAAGAAGTCCGTTATCATCTCGCGATAGCGAACGCCATTCGCGAGTTGAGGCTCTTCTGCCACACTATCGCAAACAACATCAATGTTTTCGCAGAACGAACTAAGCGAGCATGTACAGGGGTTTTGACATTTCCTACATACATAATTTGCTGACCAAAAAAATCACAAAGTTCACGAAATGCATTTTCGTAAAAGGCTTTTAAAATTTTAAGGCGCTGCTCAACTGTTTACCTCTCAGTGCATGAATTTGCCAGACACTGAAACAAAGAAATGCCAAATTAAGTTGGACAAAAAACTTGAAGGTAAGGTGTGACTCACAATTAACATCGTGCATTAGAAACGAAATTCGCTGGATTTAATTTTTATTAGATTACGCCTGTCAATTTTCATATAAATTGTTGATATGGATACGAAATCTAGCTAAGGTGGTCCGAATGGGCCACAGCCATTCCTTTCGTAGAATTAAAGAAAAAAACAGCGTGGAAAGTCAAGCTGAGTACATGATGGACAGACATGTCCAAATCGACTAGGGAAATAAGTTCAAGTCACACCGTAACAATTTTAACGTGTCTATCATACTTTTATCTGGGTGTTATAGACATCAGTACAAACTAATAAAAGCCCTGTATCACAGTGTGAAGGGGATGTAGATAGGATTTAATTGGTCTTAACAAGCTCAATCCTTCTTAAAGGTCAAGATAATGATTTCTGCCCTTAAGTCTGTGACATTTGCCCGGGCACTTGCCCTTCATTGCGCAACCCACAACTACAAACCATCGAGGAGTAGCAGCCTCAGTTGACGTTGCCCACCGAGTTACATCGAGCTAAAGTTGGTGTCCAGTAGTTTATGACGTACCGTCGTCATTGGTCTGGCTAATCTCTCGTACTGTGGGTGTAGTCATAATTCTTTTTATTTCTACTCATTTTTCTCGTTGCTTTTTTTTGTAAAAATAAATGTCTATAATAGCAGATATTGATACTCGTATGTTGCGTGGTGTTGTTTGCACAAGTCATCATCACACGTGGGTTTTGCATGGGTGGGTCACATTCGTAATCACCCGCATCACTTTCGTAGTATTTGTAGGCTACAGTGCAACACGTTGCTGTTCTTTTTCTTAGTCTTTTTTAATTAAATGTCCTTAACGTCTATACGGTTTGTATGTCATTTAACATTTATCTACGATAGCGGATTGGAAAAGGATAGAACGGCTAGATCAGAGTTTATACATTTGCTGTATGGTGTATATGAGACATCTAATACATGCATGTCTTCAATTCAAGCAAAGCTAAGTTAACACAACCCAGTTGCCAACTAGTGGCTCGTTTTTGAATTATATATTTTTATTTTGACAGCATGAATATGTGAGGCAAAATCTTGCCGCAGAGTCAGTATCACATATTCGTGGATCGCATTACTCGTACACTTGAACAACCAATGTTAAAATATACAGGGTTTTCCATTAAGGACATAACAATTTTATATACTCGTATTAATAAAACACAGAATATATAAGAAATAGAGTTTAAGTTTATTCTAGGTGTAGTGCAATGTTACATTGTGAGAATGAAATTCGATTTCGGTCATATGACCACCACGAGCGAATTCTTTCGAGAAAAGTGAAAACTGGCCGCTTTTTTTTAAATGATTATTTATTTCAGCAAAAGTATTTCCTTACATACCTTAACAATCAAAAGTGCAATTAACAATTTTTAACTTAAAACTAGTCTCTAATCGAGCTCTCTGTTACATTAATAAATGCATTTAACTTCCTTTTTAGAAAACGGTATAGTTATTGTATACGAACACGTTATGAAAATACACTCGCAAAAAAAGTATGGTTGGGGTAACAATATTCGAAGATCATACAATAGTATGATCCTCACAACAATAGTATGATTCACACGTAACCATAATATGATCCCCACAACCATAGTATGATTCACACTCAACCATACTTTGATCTCCACAACCACACTATGATCCTCACAACAATAGTACGATTCACACCTAAACATACTATTATCTCCACAACCATACTATTATCTCCACAACCATACTATTATCTCCACAACCATATTATGATCCTCACATCCATATTATGTTTTCTCATACAACCATAGTATGATCCTCAAAACCATAGTATGATTCGCACGCAACCATACTATGATCCCCACAACCATAGTATGAGTCACACTCAACCATACTATGTTCCCCAAAATTATTTATAAGGATTGGGTAATGTTGTTATTCAAAAATAGAGATTTTTATCAAGTAAGTTATTTTAAATTGCATTACTATTAGTTCATACCCAGATTTGAGGCCATGTTTTTATTGAACATTTTATTCAAGAAACAAAAATACGAGTATACATTCCAACGGCATTGAATGAAATGTTCAATAAAATCATGGACTCGATTCTGGCTATGAACTAATTGTATAGCAATTTAATAAATTGTTTGATAAAAAACTCTATTTTTAAATATCAACATTACCCAATACTAATAAATAATTTTGGTGATCATAGTATGGTTGAGCGAATCACACTATGGTTGTGTGTGAATAATACTATTGTTGTGAGGATCATAGTATGGTTGTGTAGATCATAGTATGGTTGAGTGTGAATCATACTATGGTTGTGGGGATCATAGTATGGTTGCGTGTTAATCATAGTATGGTTGTGAGGATCATAATATGCTTTTGGCGATCATAGTATGGTAGAGTGTGACTCATAATATGGTTTTGTGTGAAAAATACTATGGTTGTGATGATCTTAGTTTGGTTGTGGGGATCATAGTATGGTTATGTATGAATCATACTATTGTTGTAAGGATCATAATATTGTTGTGCCACAACCATATAACCAACAATAGTAAGATCCGCTTCCATTGAAATGACCAGCCCTAAAAAATGGGCTTATATTTCCCCACAGATGCTAATATTTTATCAATTCTAACGTTCGACATGTTTAAAGACATTAACCCATGATATAAGATCACAGGGTGCGGAAAAATTGGTCCTTACGAACACGAACCTATGTGAACTTAGAAACAGTGGACTTTTGTAAAGAATTTATTGACTTGGTAATTTAGTAACGTCCCGTAATGTTCGGGGAGACATGGTTAAACATAAACAGGAACACTTTCTGACAAATGCAAATATGTACCTATTTTTAAGATTTGGACCAGTATTGCACTCGGACCGTCCCATAGGGTCGCAAAAATTGACCTGCTTTAGCTATGGACATATAGGTATTAGTAAACAACAAAACGTATCGTCACGAGAATAACATTTTTCCACATTTCCAATATATTCCATACTAGTACGAAAATAAGAAGCTTTCGAACGTCGACGCATGGTTACTCAGAAACGGTGAAATTATTTTACTTTTCTCAATACACATTAACTTCTCAGATATGTCTTAATGTAAGGCCCTAATATACAGGCCCGCTATGACCTTTCTGCTCTCTTCAACAACAGTCATTTGGGATCTCAAAAACAATACAACCACCAAATACGCAAATCTTGCCAATGCCGTACTACAACGCAAACAATGGTGGAGAGTATAAAATCGTCGGCTTGTCCAAACTAAATGGCGCTTTTACTTGTTTGGGTTAAAATGTTCTACTTAAGTGATGCTAAAATTATGGAAACAAAAACCGACAGAGATGGGGACTAACATTTATTCATATCATCAGATATACTTAGTAGGGACATAAATACTGTTACAACAATGAACACACCCAATTTCAATAGTAGAACTGAACATACCCCATTATGTCATATGGGTTTTGAAAGCTAACCTCAATAGCGTTTGTCAGTAACGGGACTTTAAAATTGTTTCAACTTTCATCATGGAGTGGTCAGATAATGAGAACCGTATCGCTGCAATAGCGCTATCTCTCAATAGATACATTGTTTGAGCAGCTGTATGTCAAGTGGCACTGTCATGTTGAAATCAAATTTCGACAAGATTACGGGCTTTAATTATAGGAAGCAAGAAGTCCGATATCATGGCGCGAGAGCGGCCACCATTCATGGTTACGTTACGGCCATCATTTTTTTTGGAAAAATATGGGCCGATGATTCCACTAGGCCATAAACAGAACCAAACCGTGGTTTTCTCTGGGTATAATGACACCTCTTGTACCTCTTCTGGTTGCTCTTCAGCCAAAATGTGCCAATTTTGTTTATTGACATTGCTCCTGAGCCAGAAATGAGCCTCATCACTGAACCAAATTTTGGCCGAAGCCAGTTTCCTCCAGATCGCTCATTTTCATTATAAACAGTACAGTTACACAATTAGCAGACGTTGTTGCGGTGTAAGTCTTCCATGATGAAATGTCAAACAGTACTGAAAACAAATAAAAAATAAAGTTTAATACAACTCTTTAGTAATCTGTGAAAAAATACCTCTAGATGGATCACCCTATACAATCAGGATTTTTTTTTTTGGCGAAATCTGACTTTAAAGATGAGTACGAGTATATACGCGATCAGCGTGCGAATAAAAGTCTTTCACATAGAACTGATGTGTAACAACGATTGCTTTTATGTGACAGCGCATAGAGAAAGGGACCTAAAGGTAAAAAAATCAATTTTCATTTTTTTGATGTGGACAACATCTGAGCATCGAATGAGACCGATTCCATGCCCCAAAAGTGTTCCCTCCCAGAGATATGCGCGTTTTATGAAAGTAAAGTCGACGATTCTAAGCGCAAATAGAAAGGACCTAATCTTTAAAATGGTTCTCCTGAACAATACTGGTTTTTAACCTTAGGCCCCTTTCTATTTTACGCGTCACATATACTTTTGGCAACCATTGGAATAAATTGATATTCATTATAGCGAATATAGCCCGCCATATCTTAAGCGAATTTGAGTTAGATTTACGAAAGACTGGTGCAATCTTAATTTTATTTTCCAGCAAGATAATGTCATCTCGATACCAAAATGTCGATTGGTTTTTCACCAAAAAATCATTAGTCGGGAATCGATTGATACGTCCTTATTTTGAAAGCATTACTCGTCGACCCATGAAACTAAAACAGGCTGACCCAAGAAGAAATTAAAGCAGATTGCACCATTTTTTTTGGTTTCTATTTTGTTCGGAATAACTAAATGAGCTGTCTGCATAAACAAAAGTTTTTCAGTGACTGAAACCGAAAAATTATTATAGGATTTTTTTTCTGATGTCGGAATAACTAATTGGTTACTACAAAGAACTTATCTGTTGTTACCAACAATTATTGGTAACACGTACTTGATAAATTGTTGGTTACCAAAAGTAGAACTAAATTTGTAATATTATTAAAGCTACGGTCTTATAATGTGTCCAGCCTTGTGACCATCGATCAAAACTTGGTGACTGCAACTAAAAGTATGTGCAACCAACCAAATTTTTGTAGTTCGTACCGCTAACCAACTTTTTTTCTCGGTGTATAAAACACAGTTAATTTCCGAGCCACCGTCTTATTTGACATATGACAAACAACGCAACAAAAATCACGTTGTTTTTTAATTTTTACACCTTTAAAAAGGAAGGCGGAGGACAGGACAGCGGGATGGAGATGGTCGGTGAGTAGAGATGTCAATGGTATTTAGTCGATGCTGTCGGCGCCGTTATCATCTAGGTCTATTACACACACATACGTACATGAGTTCATAAAAAAAAGTAATTTCATAGTATTCACTTTCTCGAATTTGTTTATTTTTACTGATTATAAAAATACATTCACTTTTATCCAGTAAACCGTATTTTCTTCTTCTTTTGGTTTCTGATTTGTGGATATTGTCTTTCTGCTCCATTGTTCTTAGACACTTACTCGCCTGGCTTCTATACCAATAATGACGCAATTGCTTGGAATTTTTTTTATTTTTTCCCCGGTGACGCCGTAGTCGTCATCGCCAACGTCAACATCATTGCCGTCATTATCACCCCCAACAACAATACGAGTATGTATTGTAATAGCAAACCGTATATACTCGTATGAAATTTACCACTATTGTTTTTATTATTTTGGTTATCTCGGCTAGAAAGCTGTCTGCCTCCTTTCTACTTATTTACTGTTTTATGAAAATTCACCAGACTTTTTCCTCCGCAAAAAAAGAGTTACGAAATGCGTACGTAATCAGCTCAACATGCACTGTGGCACCGAAACGTCATCATGATTCTTCTAAATATTATTTTTTTTCAATATTGACACTGGGGCGTAAGAGTGTCGTATATTTTGTCATTTTGTTTTATACTGTACAGTAGGGTGGATCGAATTGTTTGTACAAGTGTGTAGTTCACCACAAGAAAATCTTAGCACAAGGTTGCTCTTAAATCATTTCTCTGTAGTTTGGTGCTTTTATTTTTGGATATTACGAAAAACGCCTACATGCACACACGAACCTGCATGTAGGCGTGGTTCGCAAAACGTGGTATGATTGTTTCGATTACATACGCACTAATTCGACAGTGGCGTTGATTTCTAATGACGTAGTGCTGGCAAGCCACTGCACAATTGTTGCAGCCTTAAGCCGCTCGCCTTATAGTGTAAAACGTGGCAACCAAATCTGACTAGCTCAGAAGACGATAATATCAGAGTACTCTAAAATATCAATGAGACAAGGTGCCTCGTGAATGGGCATTAACCGTTGTTCACAGGGAAAGAATCACTTTGCAACCGGTTCGAACTAAAACATTTCGTGGGGCTAGAATATCTTGTTGGAAATTCGCTTAGAAATTCCATAAGATGATTGATTTTATGGTATTTTTTGATTGAAAATATTATGGTAAAGATAAATAACTATTCGGTTGTACAAATGGCATAAATGTTAAAAGAAACGCGATTGCTACTAATAGTTCCGCTTATACTCGTAAGTATTTGTGAGTATCAACTATCGGTAATAAGAACATATGTGACGAGCAAAATAGTAAGGGACCTAAGGGTAAAAAGCAGTTTTATTCAGGAGAGCCATTTTAAAGATTTAAATACGTGTATCTTTGATGTACCATCACTTTCATAAAACGCGCATTTCTCTGGGAGGGAACACTTTTGGGGCATGGGATCGGTCTCATTCGATGCTCAGATGTTATCCACATCAAAAAAAAGCGGGATTCTGCGCCGGCCCATAAGGCTAAAACGTCTCCGGCCTGGCTTCGAAACAATTTGCCAGCGTTCATTTCCTATGAAGAATGGCTCTCAGGCAGTCCAAATTTGAACCAATTGGATTACAAATTGTGGACGGTTTCAGAGGACAAGGTTTGTCACAAAAGATACCCCAACATTGGATCTCTTAAGACTGCTTTGGTTCGAGCTGTGGCCAATTTTCCAATGGACGAGGTTGGTGCAGCTATTGACGATTGGCTAGTGCGACTTAAGGCGTGTGTAAAGGCGGACATATTGAATAAGTAGATTCTTTTTGGATACAATATACGAGGGCGACCGCAAAACTAACTGGCCTGGCACATTTTCTGTTTTACTAGCAACTTTTTTGTTTTGTTTTTTGAAAGTAATCTTTTATAAGCCATATGTCAAAATTTCCGAAATATTTATTTTTTGTTACAGGTGATTGAAGTAAACAAGTTTTAAATTATTTGAAAAATGGAAAATAAAGAGTTTCGTGCGGTAATTTTGAAATGAAAGGTTATACGCCACTATTAATCAAAGATGAATTGGATTCCGTTTATGGTGATAATGCACCATCATACTCCACCGTGAAATCCTGGGTTCAACAATTTAAAATGGGTCGTTCAAGTACGGAAGATGAACAACGCTCTGGAAAAATATTTAATGAAGTGACTAAAGATAGACGAATAAAGCTCAGAGAACTTGCTAATATTGGTAAAATACACGAAAAACAACTTTGGAGTATTTTACATGATGAACTCCACATGAAAAAGCTATCCGCAAGATATGTGCCGCGTTTGTTAACTTTGCCCCAAAAAATCGTCCGTTGGACCAATTCCGAGGAGCTCTTAGCGATTTATCAGCGTAATCCAATAGAGTTCTTGCGCCGATTCATAACTGTTGATGAAACATGGATCCATCACTACATCCCAGAATGCTAAGAACAGTCAAAACAATGGATAGAAGCTGGTAAAAGTGGTCCCAAGAAGGCGAAAACTGTTAAGTCATCAGGAAAAGTAATGGCCACAGTTTTTTGGGATGCAAGGGGTATAATATTTATTGATTATCTTGAGAAAGGAAAAACTATAAATAGTGAATATTATTGTGCATTATTGGGCATTTGAAAAAAAAATGTTTTTTTTTTCATCAAGATAATGCTCCTTCACACACTGCATTTTTAACTCAACAAAAACTGGCCGAATTACGATTTGAAATTGCTCCGCATCCACCAGATTTAGCTCCTACCGCTTATTTCTTGTTTCCAAATTTAAAAAAATTTCTCGGTGGCAAAAAATGTTCGTCCAATAGCGAGGTTATTGCTGAAACTGAGGCATATTTTGAAGGTCTTGAAAAATCTTATTTTTCGGATGGAATTAAAAAACATGAAAAACGTTTGATGAAGTGTATTGAGTTGGAAGGAGACTATGTTGAAAAAAAATAATAATGATTCCAAAAAAACGGTTCTTTTTATGTAAGGCCAGTTACTTTTGCGGTCGCCCTCGTACATCAATACATATATTAAAAAATATTTGGTCCAAAACGTTCAGTACTTTTTATTTTACAGCATAAAACGTGTGTAACAGTATTTATGCCCCTACTAAGTACACTCATACCTCTTTATACGGCCCCTCTTTTTACGGCATTTCGCTATAACGGTCTGTTTCAATTGTGGCACTCCCTCCCTTTACGGCGCACATTACCTCTTTATACGGCAAAAAAAAAAATCGGGATTCACCGTTTTTCAACGATGAGTGAGAGGCAAAAAAATCATACACATGCATTCGTTGTTTTCTATGCAAGTGCGTGTGTTGCTGCATCAGTCTGTTATTTGTGGTGATTGTGAGTAGACGTACTTTTCTAGCGCGTATAAAAATAATCATTAGTTTCTGAATAATAATTGAAAGGTATGTATTAAATCGTAGTTGACATGGTGTATACGCATATGAATAAGTGTATGTTATTGAAACAAAATTAGGTGAAAATGGCCGCCAAACGTACTTCAAATTTGGAACTGGAAAAATGTAAAAAAAAAGGCACGAAAAGCAGTCACTTTAGAAACTAAGCTCAATGTTTTGCGTCGTTTAGAAAATTGTGAAAAGATTACGAACATAACAAAGGCTTTGGGATTACCGAAGTCGACAGTTCAAACAATACGGGACAATAAACAAAAAATAGAGTCATATTCTCAGTCGATTAAAACATCTCATTGTTCAAAACGGACCCGTGAAAGAAATAGTATTATGGAGCAGATGGAAAGATCATTAGATTTGTGGATAGAGGATAACAACCAAAGAAATGTTCCTATGAGTCAGATCATCATTCAGCAAAAGGCTAAAAGTATCTTTGAATCTGTAATGAAGAAGAATTCCGATGAATCGTCACAAAATGGAACTTTTGTTGCAAGCAATGGTTGGTTTGAAAAGTTTAAGAAACGTCATAATTTGCATAATGTTAAACTAAGGGGAGAATCAGCAAGCGCGGACGCCGTTGCTGCAAAGAACTATCCAGAAGTTTTAAAGAATATAATTCGTGCTGGAGGATATAGTCCCGAACAGGTTTTTAATGTGGACGAGACAGGGCTGTACTGGAAGCGCATGCCAGAACGAACATTTATTTCAAGAGATGAAAAATGTGCACCTGGTTACAAAGTGTCTAAGGAAAGACTAACATTGTTGCTTGGTAGTAATGCCGCTGGCGACTTTAAACTGAAACCATTGCTGGTTTATATTTCCGAAAATCCGAGGGCTTTCAAAGGATTAGACAAAAAACAGTTACCTGTTATATGGAAGTCCAATAAAATAGCCTGGATGACTAAACATCTTTTCGAGGATTGGTTCAAAAATAATTTTTGTACAGAAGTAAAAGCCTATTTACAAAGGAAAAATTTAAGCCACAAAGCCTTACTTCTAATGGATAACGCTCCAGGACACCCTGATAACCTATCTGAAATATGCGATGAAATACAAGTGGAGTATCTTCCGAAAAATACTACAGCTCTGATCCAGCCCATGGATCAAGGAGTCATTGCAAATTTCAAAGCCTATTATTTACGCAAAACTTTGCAGCAAGTGATAAATAAAAGTGATGATAAATCTTCAATGAAAGAGGTGTGGAAAAATTATACAGCCAAGGATGCCATTAAAAATATAAGCGAGTCTTGGAACGAGATACAATCAACAACACTAAACAGGGCTTGGAAATCAGTATGGCCTGAATGTGTTGCAACATCTGAGGTAGATATTGATTCCGTTACTGCGATTTGTCAGAATATTTTAGATATAGCGGTGAATAATGGATTTGAAAATTTGGATGAAAGCGATATTTTTAATTTGCTTAATTCTGAGAGCGAGCCCCTGACAGACGAAGAACTACTCCAGTTGGAGTCAGCCCATGAAATTGACCACACAGAAGAGTTGATACCTACTCAAAAGAAGTTAACTTCAAAAGAATTAAATGAAGCGCTTATTCATTTCGAGCAGGGGACACGAATTCTTTTGCAGTCCCGACGAAGATCGAAGTGCTAATGTTATACGAAATATAGAGAAGTCTATTTTTTGCTACACCCAACTACAAGAAGAAATGAAAAGAAACGCCAAACAACAGACATTGGACAAATTTTTTGTAGCTGGTCCGTGAAAACATTTTCAGATATATATTACATAGTTATATGTACATACATGAATTGATGGATTTTTGTTTTTATTACTTTATTTAAATGTGTTATTTGGTTTTATTGTTTATTTATTTTTTAAGACCACGATGTAAGTGCCTTATATTTATTCACTGAATTGGAATTAAACTTATTTTTCAAAAAATTAGAACCGATCTCTTACTGTTACTATGGGTTTGAATGAAATGAATTACCTCCTTATACGGCATTTCGCTATACGGCCACTTTTTCCCGAACGTATCTAAGCCGTATAACGAGGTATGAGTGTATATTGAGAGCCATTTTTTTGATCCCTATATTTGTTGTATAGGAAATATATAGAAAAAATTGGCCTATATGCTAAACACAGTGAAAAAATCAGTTGGAAATCGATCTGAAATACAAATTTGAGGTTGGATAAAAATACTGTCCGTTGCAAACACCAATAGACCCTGGTATTGATGGTTACATGGTTCGACTTACCAGAAGATGGTAGCTATGTCGGTTATTCCAACCGCATTTAGTATAAGTAAAGGTTGGTTATGACAACAAAAACACACTCTGAATAAAATGCTATTTTGGAGCCAATAATTGATGGTGACAATAGATTGTAGTAAGCAAACCCCGCTCAGTTTGCTGTTGTAGGGTGTCCGCCAGGAAGGTATACTACAACTTTTGTTAAACATTACTCTTGACATTTCATATTTGGCAGTCGTAAAGTAGAGACGTGACAAATTGTTATGGAAAAATATTCGATAAACCAACGAGTTTTAATCGTTAAAACATTTTATCAAAATCAATCATCGTTTACTGTAACGATGAGAAAGTAACGTGAAATTTTTGGGAGAAACAACGTGCCAACAAAACGTACTATTTATCGTGTAGTGAATGATTTCATAGAAAGAGGGTCTGTAGCTAATAGGCCCAAACATGGACCATAACGTACTGCAAGATCGGGTTCATTTTAACAAGAAAATGTTAAATACAGCCCATCAACCTTAATTCGACGCCGTGCTCAGCCGCTTGGTCTTCAAAGAACAACTTTGGCCACAATTTTGCATGAGGATTTGCAATGGTGTCCACAAGCAGAAAAAAAACATGGTTACTGACATGTTGAAATGTAACAATACTACTATTGCTAAATTTGGAAATGAAAATATGGTTGTAGCAACCATGTAAATATTGTTGGTGCGACAAAAGTATTGTTGTTAAAGATTTATGTTAACAGTAATATGATTACGGCAATCATACTGTATGGTTGAGACTATGACAAAAAGCTTAACAGATTTTAAAGACTATGTGCATGTGTTTTCTTTGGTATGCAAAAAAACACGATTCAATGCATGGATGTTGTTCATTATAAAAAACAACAACAATCGGAAGGCATTCTGAGGGATTTTTATTGTGTTTACATTTTTCGGTGGAATACTCTACTGCCAACCGGTTCGCGTTTATTTAAAATCTGCCTGCATTTAAGTATATGGTGATCCATCTTGAGGTATTTTTTCAGAACAAAAAAATATAAAAATTCAAGTTGAAGTAGTTTTGTAGAAGTCCGTGACGTTTTGTCAATATGAATACATTAAAAAATAAAAAGGACATGTTTAGTTTTCACATTCTTCATAAAAATTGTGCCTTTCTTGAACTCGAATCATCAAATCAGCCTGTGTCGTCCGTCCTTCTGCTGTACATCTAAATCTTGTAATTTGAAGTCAATTTTTGAACAAGCATGGACGCTTTTGAATTTACAATAAATCTGTTCAAATGTAGATATTACTCACTCAGAAATATTATCGATCGATTAACCTCCCTTAACATCCCACTCTTATACTCACTGAGACCTACGCTTTAGCTGCGGTTCCGAATGGCTAAATACATTAATAAAGAGAAGCATTTACATGGCTTGGAGATAAATCTCTTACTCGAAAAATTACTTCAGATGTTCCTAGCCAGAGGAACCTGATTAACTTGTACGATAGTCGTTCACACTAACTATCATACCATGACGACCCATAAGCATTAACTAGCTGAGTTGAAAATGGACGATATCGGACGGCGCACAGTGGTTGGAAAAAATATTTTGGAAAAAATGGTCTCTTTTTTAGTTATGTTTGTGCTAGACATATTTTACACAGCTATACCAAAAAGCAGTTAACAGAAAAATCTTTAAACCATTAGCCATAATTTGAGTTGTGCAGCACGGCTCCGTAGTTGACGGGGGGTAAACAACATTTTTAATGCACGCCAAAACCACACTTTATATCTGATTGGGAGCGGCAATCACTAACTTCGGAAAAATATCTTCCATTTTTGTATAGTATCTCTCATGTAGTTTAAAAGTTATTATGCACTATCAAATAAGTTTTTCAATTATCCCTAATCATTAATAAGTATTTCTTATGTATCGTCTGCAGTGGGCCACCTTGGGGGCTAAAAAAATGTAATGCATCCTAAAACCATACTTTATATCTGATTTGAAGCGCTAATTACTTCTTACGGAAAATCATCTCCCATCTTTTTTGTACCCTCCACCATACAATGGAGGGTATATTAGTTTTGTCATTCTGTCTGTAACACCTTGAAATAATCATCGGAGACCCAACAAAGTATATATATTCATGATCCTCGTTCTAAGACGATCTAGCCATGTTGTTCGGCTGTCCGTTTGTTGAAAACAAGATAGAGCCTGCATTAAAAGAGCTAGGGAGCTGAAATTTAGCACAAACATGTGTAGTTGGTATTAAAAATGGGCTATAAAGCTCTACGGGAAGTTGGTGTTGGAGACCCTCAACCGACACTACATCCTATAAATTAGTTTTTTTGGAAATATCCGTCCAGTTTCTTGAGCAAAATCACTGGAATTTTGCAAATAATAATCTCTATATAGGCGCAATCATCTATGTAAAAATGGTTTAGATTGGGCTACCATTTCTTGTACCTCCCATACAAACGGCCTTATGGGCCTTGAGAAATAATATGACTTTAACTCACCACAAACTTGACCTATACAAATGAAATTTTACACATCATGATTTCTGTGTACAACACACTTCTACGCTGAATTTGGTTGAGATCAGAAAAGTCCTACTGGTACCTCCCACACTAACGGTCTCATGGGCCTTGAAAAATAATATGACAATAACTCACCACACACTTGGCCTATCGAGACGAAATTTTCGGCATAAAGATTAATATGTAGAACAGACTTTTGTGCCAAATTTGGCTAAGATCGGAAAGGCCCTACTGGTACCTCCCACACAAACGGTCTCATGGGCCATGAAAAATAATATGACCTTTAACTCACTACAAACTTGACCTAACGAAATGTAATTTTCTACATAAAGATTTTTATATAGAACACACGTCTGCGCCAAATTCTGTTGAGATCGGAAAAGTCCTACTGGTACCTCCCACACAAACCGTCTCATGGGCTTTGCGAAATAATATGACGATAACTCACCACAAACTTGACCTATCGATATGAAATTTCCCACATAAAGATTTATATATAGAACACACTTCTGCACCAAATTGAGTTGATATTGGGTAGCCTCTTTTGATACCTCCCACACAAAGATTTACAAAATTAAAAAAATAGTTTTTTATTTGTGAATCTGGTGGAGGGTATCCAAAGATCGGCACAGCCAAACTTAACATTTTTTACTTGTTAGTGTATCATATAGTTTAAAGGTTGTGCGCAATCAAATTTGTTTTCTCTATGGCTGCGTAATATTTCGTGGATTGGGGAAAAACTTACGAGGGTGGAAGACAGTTTTCAACAATCAACGATCTAATTTGTACGATTAAGGAGTGTTGGTCCGAAATTAGCTTCACAACCATTCAAAATTTGATAGAATCGATGCCAAAGCGATTTTTTCCGTCATACAGAATAAAAGAGGACCTATCAAATATCGGGTGATCAATCTAAAGGTATTTTTTCAAAATAATAAAAAAAACTCAAAAAATCAAATAAAAGTAAAATGTTGAATATTTGTGGTTCTTTCGAAAGGACATTTTATGCCATTTATTTTTGAATATAATTTCCTTTAAATGTTGGCCGCAATTACGCTTCAGGGTGTCTATTCTGGGGGTCCAATTTTGGATGACTTGTTCGAGCATTTCTACCGGTATGGCATTAATGGCACGCGTAATGTTGGCTTCCAAATGCTAAATCGTAGCTGGTTTCTCAGCATAGAATTTGGACTTTGCGTAGCCACAAAGAATTACACCATCTAGACGGCCAACTCTCTGGTCCAAAACGTGAAATTGGCTGCTATTCTTAATGACCTCTTATTAGATCCATTGCTTGTGCAGCTGTATGGCAAGTAGAGTCGTTCTGTTAAATCCAATTTTCGTTAAGCTTACGGGCTTTCATTTCAGCAAGCAAAAAGTCGAATATCCAGGCGCGACAGCGAGCTCAATTTACGGGTGCGTTCCGACCATCATCATTTTTGAAAAAATATGGACCGATTATTCCCCAAGTCCATAAACCGCACCAGACCGTAGTTTTCTCTGGGTATAATGGCACATCTTGAATCTCTTATGATTGGCCTTCAAAAAAAAATGTTTATTGTCGTTGTCGTTGAGCCAGAAATGTACCTCATCTCTGAACAAAATTGTGATCGAAAACAGTTTCTCACCGAACGCTCATTTACATTATACAGTTGCACAATTTTGAGACGTTGTTTCGGTGTCAGTCTTTCCATGATGAAATAGCAAACAGTACTGAAAAGAAGAAAAAAATAAAGTTGAACACAACTTAGGCGAAATCTGTGAAAAAAAGGCTATTGAAAAAAATAGCTCGTGATGGATCACCCTGTGTTAATTTAATATAAAATTTAATTTAAATTTTGTATTAGCTTCCTATTTTGACATTTAAGTAGAGTGCGCGCAAACGAATTTCTCACCTTTTTCAGCTTTTAATGCAATTTTCAACAGTGTATATATCAGCGTATTTTTGTTTCTACTTACTTCCTTTAATATAAAACAAACCAAGACTTTCGTAAAAAAAGCATATTAAAAAAAATTATAGCACTAAAATAGACAAAAAGACGTCTGCGCTCAAACGATTGACTACAACTGTAATATAATGGGAAGCCAACTTGACACTAGCCACGCGTGAACTTTAAAAACCCTCTTACATGATATCATATCAAATGTTAACAACAAGTGCAAAACTTCCCCCCACTCCCTTTAGTGGCACATGAGTTTAAAGCAAAACCAACGTGGAATTAAAAAATATGAGAGGATAAAATGTACTTTGCACCGAGCCGCAAAACATATCCCGAATCCAGCAACGACTATTGTTGGCCATCGTTATTCATTATGTGTCATAAATTTGTAGGCTTGATCTGTGTCATTATTCCAGGATTCATTGCCACCCATGGCTTTTGTGTGGAGGGTTTTTTGTTGGTGCGTTCTTGTGGTGTATTTCTTAGTTATCCTTGATTTACATTTGCCCTTTCCCACACGTCACTTGTAACCAGTTCGATGGTATGCACCATGGTTCGTTTGTAATCCGAATGACCACAATTCACCACTGTTCCAATAATATTTAACAGCCTGTGGATACATAACATTACAGAAATGTTAACACTTACATAGCGAAAGAGAAAAAAAAGAGAGAGTACGAGAGTGCCAAAAAGTAACATTTCATGTTGTGCTCTCCACTCCATTTTATCAAACAGACACTGTGGTGAGTTCAAGTCTAGTCTAAGCAGAGACAACGGCAAACGAGAAAGAGATAGAGAGAGAGAGAGAGTGTGTGTAAT